>OX377201.1:44055339-44104186 GCA_947396885.1 Heligmosomoides polygyrus polygyrus
TAGCTAAAATGCGAAACTTGTTATCCATGGCCCAGTTTGGCTGCTGCACACTAACAAATGAGCTGGGGAATGGTACAGGTGGTACTGACACGTTGCTTGCCAAAACCGGCTGATGACCTCCTTCATCAATTCTCGCCCTACAGCGCAATTGGTCCCGTACCTTCTGCAAGCTACCAACAATAAAGTAGAGGCCTACTTTCCGCACGAGTACTTACAGTCGGACATGGAACATACTACGTGAAGTACCAGCAAATTATTTCCGACTGGTTATGGAAACCTTGTCTCTAAGGCAAAAGATTGTCTTAGCGAGACAAGGCACTCATTTTTCTCAAGCGGTGCCTGCAGCACAAGGTAATTCCTCGCTTCATCAAATCAAAGGAATTGCACAAGCTATGCGGCCGCACAAGGGAGGACAGGCAGATTAAAGGGATCGAACTGCACATCCTGAAGATAGCGATAAGGAGCAAGCAAGATTACGTGTATAGTTTATTGAACAAGTGTACTTCGAAAGAGATGTGTTGTGAACGGTTTCTGTCAGCTCTCCTTTGGAGGAGAATAGTGGGTGAATCAAGAGGAATTTGTGATCTTGTTCGTTCTAGAATTAAAGTAAAGTTGCAGCGAAAGTTTCAGGAGTTAGTGGGTGGTATGTACAGTAGAAGAGAGGACAGCTCATATAACCAAATAGCGTCCGTTTCCTCTCCCGGTCATGGAGGGGGTGAGGGTGCGGAGACCCCCAGCGAGTCACCGTGCTCGGTGACGTGTCCCTGTCGAATGAGGCGCTTTCCGCATTGAAAATGGGTCCGAGTTTTGCTCCAAGTCAGGGCCTTTCTCATGTTGTAGTACGGAAAATTGTTGGTAGCTTGCAGAAGGTACGGGACCAATTGCGCTGTAGGGCGAGAATTGATGAAGGAGGTCATCAGCCGGTTTTGGCAAGCAACGTGTCAGTACCACCTGTACCATTCCCCAGCTCATTTGTTAGTGTGCAGCAGCCAAACTGGGCCATGGATAACAAGTTTCGCATTTAGCTACCTCCCTACTTACCGTTCTACAGCGAAACATCACTAAACGGCCAAGACCTAATTTATCAGCGGAACAACGACGGGGCCTAAACGAAATCAAGAACTTAAGGGAGTCTGGAATAATAAAAGTGAGCGTCAGTGATAAGGGAGGGGAATTTGTAGTTCTGCCGCAACAATTGGATAAGAGCACCACCAGAATCCATTTGCAGGACACTAGCGTCTATAATCGGTCTACCTATGAGGAGTTTGCTAGACAGTTCCGCCGGCTAAATCGGAAGTGGACTGAGATATCACGATCAGCAAACCTCCCAAGAACCCTGACAGCGCGATGAAGTGTGACCATCCCCACCTGTCCAGTGCTGTATGTGCTTATTAAAACACATAAGCTACCTTCAGGTGACGGTCTTGATGATCCTTCGCAGTTCAAGGTTAGACCAATTATAAGTAGCGTGGGTGGCCCAGCAGACCGTAGTTCTTGGCTGAGAACGAATGGGCAGAAACCAGGAGCGCACAAAGATTGATTTCTCAGTCCCATTTATTTCGGATGCTTTAAGCGCTCAAGTACGAAGCTGTATTCGTAGAGCTGGATTGGACGACCTGATTAGGCTAACTGAGATACCACCTAGTAATCTCAAGGCGCAGCTCGTGCGGAACCGCCTGTATGATTGCGCTTGTACTACTCCTTCATGTGTGGTGTGTCCGTTCGATAAAGGAGGAGATTGCATGGTCTCGGGGGTGGTGTACCTCATAACCTGCTCTCAGTGTAAAGAGGAATACATCGATGAGACAGGCAGGCCACTTTGGGTGAGGATGAAGGAGCATATGGATGGACTTAACAAATGCAAGCATTCGACACCGCTAGGAGAACACAGGCTGCGAAGTCATGCTGGCGCAATCTTTGGTGTAGCGGTGACAGTACTAGCGCGCGAGGCCGACATCACTGAACGCAAGACTCTTGAAGCGCTGTGGATCGCCTCAAGGAACCCCGTAATGAATAGGAGAGAGGAGCGCGTGATGGTAACTCAGGAGTTCACCCCTTTTGCTGATCTTTGCGGTCTAACGCCAGATAGTGACAGAGGGATGGTCGCTGAAGAGATGACTGGAAGGGGAGAGTCTCACTCATCCAATCTGCCTTCATCCCAGGGTGACGTGTCAGCCTCTCGGCTGCAATCTTAAGGTTAGTTGGGACTGTACCACTTCTGCTCTGTCTCGTTCCATCTATATCTTCTTAGACCTCCGTGACTTGAAGGTAGTCCTTGGACGAACAACCTCTCTAAGTTCCCTTGTTTTTCCAGGCTCTGACGAAGGCGGTTGCACCGAAACGTTAGCCGGATAAATATTATATCAATCTTGGTCTTGAAGTCAAGGCAATTCTACGATTCCTGTTTAAAATTATGCCAAGATTCAGCGACAGTCGGACATGGAACATGCTCTTTGTTGTGTTTCGTGAGCTCTATTGGAGTTAGCGTTATATGAGCTCAAAATGCGGTACAAGGACGATAATCAAATCTTTCACCCTTCTTTGATTAACCGAATTTCTTGAGCAAACATCTAACATAGAACTAAAGAAAGAACAACTCAGAGCAAGTCTAAATAATCGACAGAATCGGTGTGAGCGAAGGGCGCTAATTTAAAGACAAGAGTTTATCCCTTATAATAGTGCTTAGCGTGACCCCACGACGTCACCACAAAATGAGGTTCGCCGCACAACCTTCGTAGAATACAAACATAATATCACGGAATCCTAAAGTATGCGAGTTTGACATCTTTTATTCCTATTTAAAATGTTAAATTTTGGCAATATGGTTTTCCATGCTAGTAGGCATTGGAATCGCTATATGTAGTATTATGTAAGTTTAGATTTAAAGAAACGACTGAAAATGGAATAATTTTGAATGGGATCAATAGCACTGCGGCGAGACGGTATCTGGTTCACTGCCGCCCGCCTTACTGCCGAGCATAGATGTCGCAGTTCCGCTGGCTTTAACACCTAGATGCGAAGGCGGCAGGTCTGCGACCCGACCGAGGAGCGCTGTGCGCAGGTCGACCAGCAATCACGGCCAACACTCTGGTGGATGGAAAGGATAAAAAACCTTAACATTTCAAAAAACCACTATGTTATATTAGCGGAAAGCTCTCTCCTTGAACAAGAACGCTGTCATGTTTATTTTTCAGATTAAAGCAAGCTTAATGAGTAGTGGGAGGAAGAATAAGGAATAGTAGATTCTTGCTGCATTTAAGCGCTAAAAAAGCAGCCAATCTGAAAAGTGCCAAAGCAAAATACTCCGACTACACGAAAGCCAGTTAAAGCCCCTACACAAGGAAAAAACCCGCTTTTCCAACTTGCTTCCTCAAGCAGTTATATCCTCTCCCGAATTCAAAAAATCCCGTGCAGCAGAAGAAACGAGCGGGTTTTGAGTCAAAATTAGGATCGCTATTCGAGTTTCAAAACCTACGTCGCTGTCACAATCAGGAGACCCTACCCTACTTGAAACGTAGAAGAAATAAACTTACTTCAAGAAATTCCTACCGGGAAGACGGAGAATCAAAATCGAAAAAATCGTTTTCTGGTTCTAGTGGCGGAAAGTACCAAATTTCGCAGCGGTTAATATGGACAAGATTACAGTGAAACACTGAAGCCGAGTTTGTTGAAGAATGTGAAGAAAATTGAAAACTTTACAACTTGAAGGTGGACCAGGCGGGTAGTTAGCCGAATATATCCTGTGGGTGTAATTATCTCAGGAGACGACGAGAACGTGTCGCAGTATGCAATATAGAGGTGGAATAGGATAATTCTTGAAAACTGAAATTCATTTTCTACATCTCTGGAAAGGCCGTTGAACGGGGATTCCAAATATTTGCTTTATTTCTAAGGCAGGACCCAACTCTACTCGACTAGCCGAATCCAGCGGTGTGCTCGCCTTTCCAGATTTCCTGCTCCTAACGATTTGGACGCCAAATGCGACACTAGTTATGAGCGGTATTGTACTCGCGAAGGACCAGTGGCGGGCACAAAAGGCGGCGTCGCACGCGCTTGAAACGGACAACTCGTCCACGGCCGCCCTTCGAAATGGACCACATGTTTCCAATTTCGAGGAATTTAATGGCTATGTATGAAATATATGTACCAGTCGATAGAGCGCGAGCTCCTGAGCTCAAATATATCTTTGATTTTTCATATACTTGACTTTACACGAGTTATATCCAGAAGAAGCAAAATTTGACTCCTAGTAATCTTGGTAGCGTCGAATATGCTCGAATATATTCGAATTTTGGGTCTCATCGAATATTCGAATAATGAATAATCGTATATTCGAATTTATTCAAATATTCGTTTGAAATTATTCGATTCGGTCCGAAGTATAATGGGTGGGTGTATTGTCACCAAGGCAAGAAAAAGCCGGAATGGGGTCCTGGAGACCGCCCTCTCAGGTCCTGCCAGCCAGCGTTGACCTTCGGGGCGGACGTGCTGCTACCGATAGCTGCGGCTGTCGCATCGCGACGGCCCAACTATCGCAATAGTCGTAGAAATTCAAAGCAGCACCTTTGAATGGAGATGGCTCTCTCAAGGCCATCGTTATTGGTGACGAAATTTTGTTCTCCGCGTCAACCACACACGCAAGAACCGACGGAAAGTACATGGATAAGTGGCACCAAGTTAGCCGAAAACTGTACTATACGAAAAGAAGGTTCTTTTGTGTTTCTGGTGGCACTAGAAGGGATGCTTCACTGGGAGTTGTTTGATGACGAGATAACAGTAACGGCCTCAGTCTGCGACATCAGCTTCAGATCCAATGGGCAAAACAATTAAAAGCATAAGAAAGGGCCATCTACCTCCTGCATTACAACGCAACGAGAGATTTTAGAAGCTAGGTTGGGAAATTTTACCTCACCCACCGAACTAACAAGACATTGCTCCTTCTATCTCTCGACTTTTTGAGTGCTGAAACAGCATCTCCTAGATAGAGACTTTGAGGACCGACACCAACTGGAGTCGGAGTCTCTCAGATTTTTCTTCACGTCCTCCGGAATTCCGGCGGTGAGGAATCGAAAGGCAACACTCCCAAGGTGGCAAAGAGTCCCAGATTTGATTGGGGATTTCATCATTAACGGCATTTGTAATTTGTTGCAGTTGTGTTTGTTGCGTTGTTTGTTGTGTTGTAAGATTTGGTTTTGCAAGACATTTCGATCGACCTAATAAGAGGGACGATCAGTATAAGGAGCTGTAGTGTTGAGTCACAGTCACTCACAGCTGAGCTGAGTAGCTGCCAGCCTCACAAAACGGATCGACGTCTACTGTCTACCAAAATGTTGCAGTGGGTTCACTTCGTTATGCCCCACTCAGCTTCATTCGTAAGACGACTAATCTGGCCCCTGGTCTAGAGTAAATTCAAAGAGTTGTTTAGAGGAATTTAGGAGGTGGTGAATAGAAACACGCTCTGGTCCTCCAAACTAAAATTGCCCCTACACGACGTCTATTCCACGTCCTACTACCGTGGAATCCTGGCATGCAGTTTGAACAACGGTGTTGATGCTCATCAAGACGTTCCCTCAACAGTGTTATTCGCTACCAACGACTTACTGCTGCTGTAACCTGATCTATTCTATATCGTATATCGTCTCCAACTTATTTCAAAGCTCTGATGAAGATGAGTGCATCGAATAAGTCCTTACTGTCAGTAGTAATCTTCATAAGACTTCTCCTAAGTTTCAGTTGTTTTATCGTCGGCGACGACGATGCCTCTACCTGCTTTCCACTGTACGTGGGCGAAACAGCTCACCATGGCCAGAAGACAGCGGCGTACGCCAGATTTGTCCTATGCGGTTGCGAAGAATAGTCCTATCTCCCTTCCCTGCTCATTATACATAAATAATTAACCACTGAGCCATCCTAAATTGTGTGCAGACATAGAATCGCAATCATTTCGCTATCTGTACCGCTCCTGCTATCAGTACAACGGGTACATGTTTTGTGGTCGATGTTGGTGCACCTCATTGTGCGTGCATTCCGTTACTGAGTTTTATTGATGATATTAGATAGCAACACCAGGGACGATCATTCCTTCAATACAAGGGAGATGTGTACAGACAGAACTCCAGAGACCGATCCATCAGGATTCTTGTGCTCCTGGAAAGGCATTTCATTGCGGAATACTTAACGCCATCAACAACATGGAAACGTACAATCGGCTTGGCGTCAGCATTGGAATAAAGACCGACGTCAGTTGCCTTCAAAGGATCGATGATGAGAGTTCCGTTGGAGGCTACATGAGCGTTGGATTCCGGTTGAGCTGGCTTGTTGTCCTGAAAGCTTCAAACTTTCTCGTATAAAAAATAATATATCGAACATTGAATGGAATCGAAAGCGCTCCCAATGTTGCCTTCTTGGTGGAAGGAAGAACAAGATGCAAGTGCTATGATCTAGAACTCTGAAGCAACTAACACGCTCCTTCAGCTGACATATGACAGTGCTTTTGAACCCTTAGAAATTAGGAAGGACGTTCAAATTATACACAAGTGGACACGGGAAAGCTACAACGGGTCTTCTGACCAGAAATAGTTGTCTTCAAAATCCTGATTGATATTCGTCAGAATGCCAAATTCCGCAACTATGCGATATCCAGAGTTTGGCTCAGTGGCTCAAGTAACGGCGAATTTCACCAAGGGTGACAACACTTTTCGATCATCTTGATAATTTCGGTCGCGGTACAGGAGGGAGAAATAAAAAAGTGACAATGACTCAGTCGGGAATGAATCGAATTTGCTAGGTACTCTGCGAGCAGAAGAATTCTTCGACTGCAAGACTTACTGCACAATTCATGCCTTCTATGATCTTAGCACGATAGCTAAGTTCGTACGCCCATGTGAGCCGTCGACAGCATGCGTCGCTTCCACGACAGACCACAATCTAAAACCCGGTTCGACTAGCTACATAGTGGTTCAGCCAAACACTGTCCAGTGGATCGGTGTGAGCAGATTTTGTCAAGAATAGAACTCCGGCTTCCTGGCTTTCCAGCTGAAGTCATTTTTACGCCGAACACTCCAATAAGCAATGCAATAAGCAACACACCCAGCGGGAGCAGCTTGTGGGACGCACACCAAAGGGATTCATTATCGCTGAGTTTTATCACGTTCTATGGCTTCAATGGAAAGCGCTACCAAATCGAATGTGCGTAACATGGGAGAGCTCATCTGCTGTTGTGAATTGGTTCAAATGCTGTACACTCTTTTGTTTTTAAACAGCACGAATGTTCAGTGCGGCCACTGTCCGCATCGTTTGTGTCAACGGATGCAGATTCTATGTCTTCTTGCCACGCGCATTGGTTATTTCTAGTTATTGCGTAGGTTGATCGAAACATAGCATTGGAATTTAGCCTTCACTGAAAATGAAATGATTCAGGAGCTATCAGTTCGAGCGAAAACTATCACAATCTATGGCATCGGTAACAATGCTGTGAAAGTACGGTTCCGCGGTAATGAAGTGAAATGTCAGACCTCTAGGACGACTTGCTTCTTCACTTGTTTAGTAACAAGAATACATCACTGGTGAAGATGGAACTGTTTCAAACAAAGCCGCCACCTTGGCAGCACGCAAAAGGCCCTCGAGTACTGTTTCTTGGTGCAAATTACAGCTGCCAGAAACAAGGGGACAGGAGCACAAGGGTGTCAAAAACCAAGCACCCATTCCCATTTAGATTACGAGGTGTTGGTCGCAGCAAGCATAACTGGCTTAGTGATGGGGATGAAGAAGTTGTGGGCAGGCCTCAGAAGGTTCAATTCTTCTGGTTTTGGGCTGGCCTTATCCTGCCGTACGACATGCACTTTTCATTACTAGGGATCCTTGGTGGTCTCTTTTGAAAGTTCTCTGTGAGTGGCAGTACAAAACTTTTTCAGGTGGTACCAACCAATCATTGTATCGCCGTTTACCTATCTTCTGAACAAAATTTCCATTGAGTTTACAGCCGATCTCAATTCTTTTGCTAGGGTGACCCACTCCTCAGTGATCAGGCCATGTGGTTACAAAGCGTTTTCAAGTAAATTTCCATTCAAACAGTAATTAGACCACTTTTTGGTATGACTGGAAGGTGTACGTGAGGCCATATATTGCTCCGTTCAACAGAACGTTTGAAATCGTTGTAGAAGATGCAACTATTATGCGCATGCAGTGTTGAATTTTGGTCTTGTATTCTTTTTGCGTAGATTACCACGTACAATAAATAAATAAATTATGAATCGGCAGATGAAATCACCGCAAAATTTCACTTTGAACATGAAAAAAAGCATAATAAAAATTACGAAAAATCTTGAACTTTTTTGAACGGTATTCAGCTGTTTGGGGCGCGCGTAGCGCAGGCGGGGGCGGTGCCGGCTGTCACCCTATCCGATACCACGTTCTTGGTTCCGACTTCCCGACCAGGCCAACCAAACCTTCCACCCTTACGGGGGTCGGCGAAGGGGTCCTAGACTTGTCTTGGATCATAAGGCGCTGAGTTGCTCATCGGCTGGCTACCACAAGTCATTGTATGACCCACATACGCATTCAAATGCCTTTACGTCATCCCGTAGAGGAAGAATGCGTGGCATTCTAAAAAGGAGTTGAGTAGCGCCGTCCTTTATTCCTTAATGTTTCCTAGAGCACATCTTAGCCTTTCAAAAATATGGTTAGGTAGACTTTTCAAAAAATTGTACTCTAAGCAGCCGAACCATAAGTAACAAGGTCAGACACTATTTCTGAATCCTTTAGTAATATGTTAATGTTATTTATTGTTTTGTTATAATGTTATTTAAAAGCCTACCTCCCCCACAAACTGCGCGCATCGAGGGCCCTTCTCAGTTGGTCCGCAGTACTTTATGAATTCCGGAACTCCGCTGTCCCTCACTCGCTTCCATGTGACGACATCGGTGCCGAGATCGAGCAGAACTCGGTCGCCGACCTGTGACCGTAAGCTGTTTAGAGCTAAATCTCATGAAACCTTGAGGAGACGTTCACCTTTGCCTCGTAGACAGCAATCGACGTCGATACATAGCCGACGAAGGCGATGAACAGCAGACCAGCTTGTACGAGCATCTCTGGAAGTTTGGTGCTTAAGCGCTAGTAAGGGCTGAGGCGTTCGAGCTACAAAGCAGACGAGAACACTGTTGGGGACTTGGCAGTTAGACCTCCGCATTCATTTCGATTGCTGTCTTTAATAGAAAAGCAATAGACAGCGTCGTAATGCAACAGATTTATGCCATATGCACTACAACTCCACGCTTTGTCACAAGCTGCGAACAGACGACCACCAGCAAGCAATGATTGTGGGAGTCAGCTTGTATGCATTGCTTAATAAAAGCCTTCGCAACAATGTTCTCCATTTTATGACAGGCGAACGATGCTTGCCTTGGAGATTGTGCTAGAAAGTGTTTTATTGGGAAATACGCAGCGTCGGACGATTCTTCACAAAACTTCAGTTCCGTCAGGACTAGAGGATCTTCTTAAAGTGCTAGAGTAGAAAGATATCATGAGATGTCGGCAGCCTTGGAGAACAACACATGTTGGACAGTGCGTATGCTGAGCGGCGTGAAGCCAATCTTCCACAATGCCTCAAATATCGTCTGATCTTCTTCAAAGCAGGCCACTTTCGAAATTAGTTTTTAAACAAGGTTAAAGATCTGCAGAAATCAACGAGGTGCAAACCGCATTAAGTATCTGGGATATCGTGGTTGGTATGCAAGTGTTTAGCAACTGCTGTAATCATAGAGTGAGCAGACCCAAGGGCGAGATGGTGAGAAAATTGACATCTCATCTTATTTAAATTAAAGGAAGGAGTGTGGAGAGAAAAGCACCAGATGTTCGCGAGCAGCGAACATCTGGTGCTTTGAGCAACTATGAAGCTGAAACGGTTCTTATTCAATAGGCGCTTTGCATGTAGGTGACGATGCTAAACCTTAACTCGCTGTAAGCGATCAGGTCATGCACATGACTGCGACGGACCCCCTAAAAACAATGACAGTGGAGGGTATGGTGTCGGAAGGCTTTATGAACGCCGTTATAGTCTAGGTATCGTGGCGTCTCCCTGGCGCTATCCAATGTGTCGCCTCTGAACTAAATTGACGTGTTGACTTAGCTGTTAACTCTTAATACTCGTACTTTCTCGCACACAAATGCTATACTATACGCTGTTTTTTTTATCCTGCAGTTCTGAAAAAATCTGTTGCTTCAATGTTGTTGCTTTAATCCTGCAGTTCTGAGCGAACTACGACATCGATACTGCTACTGCTACTCCTGCTTCACTGGCGTTACTCCTATTAAATTTTAATTTTTTCAACTACATGGTGCTGTATTTTACTTTTGTTTTGCTGTTCCCGTTCTTTCTCATGCCGCACGTCACTTTAGGAAGCATAAATAAATATAAGAACACCGTTCAGTAAATAAATAAATAAATGAATAAATAAATACATAAGACAAAACGTTGTGGCGATACCCATTCCTCCACATGGTGGCACTGGAAACTCGCTTCTGTCAGCTGAAGTGATCACAAACGAGCGTAGGCGACAGGCCGGCCTATGGCCATGTCACATCGCGTGGTTGATGACGTTATGTGAGCATCGAGATAGTACGACAACCTCTGCGGAAGGCGACGCGCACTGGTGAAGCCCGACGAGTGAGAAACATGCGAGGACGGCATCGGGAGCACAACTGAGGTGGTCCGAGAGTACCGCAACGTAAGCAAGACCCGAACAGCGATGCTGAATTTGGAACTGCTCGAGCGAGTTGGCAACAGCACTGGAGCGAAGATAAGTCGACTTGTAGCAGAGCGGTGCAGAATAGGAGGTGGTCCTGTTGCGGGTCCCAAGGCTCTATGTGCGGCTGTCCCAGGACCACCGACAGCGTCGATGTAAAACGCTTCCGAGACAGTTACAAGCGTGGCAAGGTTTTAATGACCGCTTGATGGATTTCGTTGTCGCTGCTGAAAGCGTGTGTCTCATTTCTTCTGAGTAAGTACGCTCCGCAGACCGAAAACATCGAGAAATTATTGAGCATCCACGACGAGATCGGGCATCTACTGACGAATCGCAAGAGTGTTGTGAAACGATATTATCACTATTTTTTGTATTTGGCCTATACAATGACTTGCAAGGCGCAGCCGATGGACAAGTCAGTGTATTATCCTTCCCAGACAAGTCTGACTCGATTCCATCGACCCCGGAGAGGTGGAAGGCTCGCTTTCACAAGGTATGGCCGAAAAATCTGGACCAAGGACCTGGTATCGGGTGCACGCCACAGCCGGCACCACCTCCGGACTGCGCTCCACGCTCACTGAAACAGAAATTACAGACATTTTTATCCTTTTTCTAACTGGCAGAGAAGCGCGTGCTGGGAGAAAATGTGGAGACTTTTACACGCGTACATCACCTTGAGCACAACGATGGAAAAGTACTAGTGGCATTCAGTACACTTAACTACAAAGTGTAACACGCCAGTGCAAGAAGCACATTGTAATCTGGTGGAAAGTATTGGTGAATACGACATCCTTAGGCGAAATGACAGGAAGGAGGATGTACAGCGCTCCGGCCAGGTTCAAGGTAGCACGTCGAATGATTCGAATGAATGTATCATCTCTTTCGACTCAGCACAGGAGGCAGTAAATTCCCTTTGTATTTATCGCCGTAGCGTCTAGGAGCAGTTGTCTAGGAACAGTTGGTGGGCAGGAAACAAGTGCCGACGCAGAGCACACGGAAAAGAATGAATCACTGAACTCGCCACATCGTCTAAGAACAAAAAAGAAAGAGGTTTTCAGGCTTGACATCTGAAATACAATCACAATGAGTGGTACATTTGTGGAATACTCAGGCAGTGCCTAAACAACTAACTTGCGAGCGGGCTGGTTTTGGAACCATTCGAAGAACCCTTCTATGTGAAAACTGCAGTTGATAACACGAACTGAATAAATTTTTGCGTGAACATGAATTTTCAATGCCTGTAGCAAAATATAATATCAACACAATCGTGCATGAATATTTGAGGTGACTATATCAACACCCGCTTACAAAAAATTTGCGTGCCAGAACAGTGATTTCACCGACTAGAAATGGAGAGCAATCTATTAGGTTGTCCGGGAAGTTCTCAGCGTTTTGTGATAATATTTTTCATTCGAATATTGTTAATGAAAAATTCAACTTGCATTGCGCATTATGCTACTTTCTGCGCAGAATGTTTATGCCGGACAATTACAGGACGATTATTTTATTTTGACTTCAACTTGGGACAATCCGCAGCCGAGACAGGTCGACAAATCAGTCAAATGTGGGGGCCTAATAGTGTTGCAGAGAGTGCTGCGCGCCAGTTGTTCAATAAATTTCGAACCGGAGATTTTAGCCTCGAAGATGACCCCCGTAGCGATCGATCTAGAGCAATCCTGGACGACGTGTTGAAGGAATTGTTGGAAGCTGAACCATCCCATACAGTTCGCGGCAGAGCTGAACGTCAGTAAAGGCTCGAGCACACTTCGCTGCCTTTTGTGCGGCAGCAATGATAAAGGATATCATCGAGCTGCTGCCTCTGATACCCTTTATCATTGCTGCCGCAGCAAAGGCAGCGAAGTGTACTCGAGCCTTAAAACTGCCGTTGCGGTTGCTCTGAAACGCCTTGGGAAGGTGAAAAGGTCGAAAAGTGGGTGCCTTACGAGTTGAGTGAGCAGCAAAAGTTGTCACGTTTCGATATTTGTTCTCCTCTACTTTTACGCAACAAAACTGACCCGTTTTTGGATCGAATCATCACTTCTGATAAAAACTGGATACTGTCTGATAACACGAAACGTTCAGGACAGTGGTTGGACGCTGACGAACCCCCTAGGCATTTTCCAAAGGCGAACCTCCACCAAAAAAGGAAATGGCCATTGCGTGGTGGTCGGTGACTGGTGTGATCCACTACAACTTTTTGGCACCAGGCCAAACGATCACAGCAGAGTCCTACTGTGAGGAAATCGATGAAATGCACTGAAAATTGCATCAACTTCAGCCAGCGCTTGTCAATAGAATGGGCAGGATTCTTCTGCACGATAACGCCCGCCCACACTTTTCACAAATTACTATTCGAAGATTGAACGAATTAAGAGTGGAAGTTCTGCCTCATCCACCATATTCTCCAGACCTCTAACTAACCGACTATTACCTTTTCAAATACTTTCAGAACTTTTCCGCTGGTCAAACCTTCACCAATCAGGAACAAGCCAAAACAGCTTTCGTGGATTTTGTCGAATCTCGAATAACTATTTTTGATGGAATACGTCGACTGGTGTCCCGTTGGCAAAGGTGTGCTGATTTGAACGGTGCTTAAAAGGATAAAGGATAAAGGACGGCGTTACTCAATCCCTTTTGGGATGCGCCAGCGCATTCTACTTCTACGGGATGTCGTGGAGGCGACATGAATGCGTATTTGGCCATACAATGACTTGCGGTGGCCAGCCGATGAACAAGTCAACGCTTTATCCTTCCCAGACAAGTCTGGTACCAATTCACCGACCCCGGAGTGATGGAAGGTTTGGTTGGCCTGGGCGGGAAATCCGAACCAGGAACCTGGTATCGGGTGCACGCGACAGTCGCGCCTCCTCCGACTGCGCTACACGCGCCCAAACGGTGCTTATTTTGACTAAATCCGATAAGATTTGATAAAGTTGTAGTAGTTCAAAGTGAAGCGCTCAAAACGCTGAGGACCTTATGGACAACCTAATATACGAATCCGATTAAGATCTTTCAGGATCCATGTTCCAATTATGCACATCTGGGCGATGTCTTATTGCAGTGGGGTCATCACCGCGAAGCGAATCAAACATGGAGGAGGTTAGCTCATTCCTGGGTAGGATGGGCTCAACGGTGAGGGGTGTACTTCGTGTACTGCGTGGTAGAAGTGCTGCAACACACTTCGTAGAGTGCCATACGCTAAAGTGATCGCGTATTGTACAGATTGTTGCTTTGCATGCAAGTTGAATGCAAAGCGCCAATGAATTATGTAATCGTGAAGCAACCAAGTAATAAGGTTTGCTGACTTCACTCCGACAAGCCTTATGATTAGTCCTGTCCTCAATCCTAATGGGAGGTGAACTCTTAATAGGTTTCCAAATTAAAAAATAACCTTCTGCCAAGCCGAGGAGCACGGCTCATCTACGAAGTCACCTTCGGAGAATAACAAGCCCTTCCCCTGCTTCTTCAAACAGCCCGATCACCTGGTGTTTATCTGCGTCATTCTATTGAGAGTGGATGGTGACGTCGCTTCTTCTCGTTGTTCAAATCCTGCATCGTCTTCTTTGGTTCGCTCGGCAACAGCTCGTTTACAATGTTCACAATACCTAGCAGTGATATCGACATTTGCTTCGTTCATTATTAACACTTAAAAGTCGACGCCTTCCACAGCCTTCGACTTGGACGCTCAGGACTCAATCGCTCCAGAGGTTTCTCGTGAAAACCCTCAGTTGTACCTGTCCTTCTCATCCTCTTCCCGAATGCGGGTTGAGCGTTGTTGAAGGTTGGGAACCTGCGATAGCACAACAAATCAGTGATATCACTCTCCCCTCACGATAAACCTCAAATGATCAATCGGTTCGCGTATGCCATTCATTCTCAATATTACCCAACCGTTAGCTACGGACAAACTCATTTATACTATTCTCATTTTGAACTGGCCACTCTCGAAATCAAACGGGACACCATTATTTGAAACCCCCACACTTCTACACCAGAACTGTGCGTATTTAAAGTCGAAATTTTACAAAAAGTTGTATTTTGTTTTAAAAACACTGGTAATAAAGATCCCTGTGTTTAATAAAAAAGAATGTGCACTTTTTGATTGTGTACAAATTTCCTTTCCTATCTTCTCGGCCAAAATAATTATTTCCGTCTCGCTCTGAATTACTCTGATACAAAGGATGTTTTCGAATTTCCAGTTTCCAGTCAATTTCTAAAAATGTCCATTTTAAAGTGAAAATGGCATCATAGTGATCATAGCCTGCGGAAGAGTTGGCTCATTCTGATATTGCTCATTGGTTAGCTGTTGATTTCGAAAACCGTTTGCTTTCAGGAAGTTGAAAGTGAGGTGTTGTCACTCAGCTCATAAGCCTGTAAGTCTAAAAATGGCAAGATAAACCCATCTTAAAGACTGTTTCTCAACAACGGTGGAGCAGTGCTGGAGAAAGGGAAAGCGGCGAGCACTCTGCCATAGTAAGTGCACGACCCGATCCTACTGGCAGCGACGCCGGATATTAGCACGCGATAGAGACATGAACACAGACACTGCCGTCTGTTAGAGGAATGCAGGTCCTTATTATAGTTCCGCCTAACTTTGACCGGGAGCGCTAAACCTCTTGGTTTAAAACAGCTGTTGCAGAGTAATCCATCACGCTTGGCGGTTTCGTCGAACCACGTGAGATTCAGGTTGCTCGCTAAATGCTGGCCACCAACATTTATTGCTTACACCAGTGGAAAGGACGAGCCTACCTGTAAAGTTGCTAGTGCGGAATGAGTTCACACTGACATCCATAAAGCTTCGCTGGCGCACCGCCATTAAGAGAGAAGCCGTGTCGATTAACCGAACTTTCGGCAATGCGCCTCACGGCATTGGATCGTACTCACCTTATAAGCAACGAGAGAACATCCACCTTGCATCTCTTGAGGTACAGGACCGTTCAAGACGTTCAGCGGAAGCACAGAAAATGAGGATTCTTGCTCTCCCCGTAAAAATACAAAGAATTCTACTGCACACAAAGGAGCAAATCCTTTTCCCCGTCCCTCTCTTCGAATGGCTCCTTATCTGGCTCGGAACTATCTACATAAATGTTCGACAATTAATGTCGTTTCTCTCATAGATGGCGTAAACTGCGTTTTTGTGTAGCAGTGATGGCGCGACTTACACTGTTATATAAAATTTTAAAAGTTATCTTTAGACTATTTTCTACCACAAACTGTTCGTCATTAGCAAAAAATGAAATCAATAAAAAATTAAGTTGAAAATGGACAATAATAGAGAACATCATTGGCATGTTTTATTGCCAGTAATTCCGGAAGGACAAAAATGCGGTGAAGGCTCGGAAGAAATTATATGAGGTTAGCAGTGAGGACTGCCTTACTGAACACCAGTGTCAGTGTTGGTTTGATCGCTTTCGATCTGGAAATTTAAATGGGCAAGGGGCACCACATTCTGGTTGTTCAATCAGTACTGCTGACGACGAAACGAAGGCGTCGACCAAAACCAAGCGGCGCGTGACAACTCGTGAGACGGCAGAGAAGCTCTAAAATATCGAACGCAACCGTCTACTTGCACTTTCCAACAGCATGGCTAGGTGAACAAACTGCATGTTGGGGCTTCTCACGAATTACACGAAATCTATCTCACCAGTTAAATATGCGACTCTTTGCTGAGTCGCATCCAAAGCAACCCGTTCCTTCAGGGATACGTAACGGGTGAAAAGTGAAAAGTGGCACGTCTACAATAAAGATGTAAGAAAACAATCATGGACCAAGCAAGATACGCGCCCACAATCGGCATCCAAGGCCAGCATTCACCAAGAAAAGATTGTGCTTCCTGTGTGGTGTCTTCTGTTGACAACTATTGAACTCGAACGAAGCAATCAAGAGAAAACGCCCTGAACTGGCCAGCCGCAAAGACGCGATGTTCCATCATGATGATGACAAACCCCACACTTCTTTGATAACCCGTCAGAAATTAACAGATCCGAATTGGAATGTGATGTCACATCCATCCTATAGCCCTGACATATACAGCACCATCAGACTACCACTTGCTTCGTTTCTTTCAGATCCATTTGAAACGGTAAAACTTTTGGTTCCCAGCAAGCCGATGAAAATGAGTTGCACCTCTTCTTCGCTTCTAAAAACCAAGGCTTCTTCGAATTTGGAATTTTTCAACTGGCTGAAACACAAGGCGCAAGTTCAACCAACAAAGTAAATAGATATTATATCTCTGATTAGAGTTCGGTGTCAATATAAATAATTTCACTCTGAAAAATATGAAAAACGACATTAATTATCGCACAACCATTACCTTAGGTCATGAAAAACCTTTGAGGTAGGCGCCACGCGCGTTGATGAGCAGTGATCAGCTTCGCAACAAGTAGGCATTATCAGCCGACTGGCCGCTATCGATCGATTTGATCAATTTTTGCCGAAGTCGACCTTTTATAACAGGAAATACCTGAATACGTTTCGAAGTGCTTAAGCCCCTGGAGGGATGAGGGCCTAAGCACTTCGAAACGATTGAAATTTCAAAATCCGAATAAAGATGACGGAATATTTTACCCTAATATAACAGCGTAACGAAAATAAACACGGAAAACGAAGAAATAAAAAATAACACCGGTCTAAAATTCCCACATATTCAGAACCAAACCGGAAATTTTGCACTTGTCCAAGACGTCGCGATTTTTGTTCGATTGATAGCAAAATTGCTTTGATAGCAACAAGATGATAGTAAAGCTAATTGGCATAGAGGCTAACTTTACTATACCATTTTTACGTAGAATTTGAAATGGGGGCTTTTAAATTCAAATTGGATACTTTCACGTGAATTTGGATACTCTTCTAAGCTAGCCTAAAACTTTTGAAACGAAAGCGAACTCTTCCAAATCGAAATGAGCTTCTTCTACTCTGAACTAACACTAAACTAAACACTCTCCAGAAAGGTTGGAATAACTTTTGCTTAAGAAAATTTTTAGTATGGTTTCCTTGAAGTTTTAATTAACTTTTGCAAAAAGTGAACACTTCGTTTGAAGTTTTATTAAATTGTCACTTTTTATGGAAAATAATGGTTTACAGCTTGTTTTAGAAAGTCGAAAAGCAGGAATTTTTAGTAGCAGGAATTAATTTTTAAAAAACGGATTGCGCCATGCACTCGTTCAAGACGTCGCGATTTTTGTTCGATTGATGCTTCACCTGCTTCGACGAAAGGACGATAGATGGAGTCTTCGTGTCACAGAATGGCTTCCGAGAGACCATAAGAGACCACTGGGACGACCGCCAACGCGATGGGCAGACTCATTCTCAAGATTTTTCGGAGAGCGGAGTCTGCCTCACTGGATGCAAGCAACCAGAGATCGAGCGGTCTGGAGGAGTTGTGGTCCCCGCTGAGAAGACCTCCAGCCGACAAAAGGACCATCAAAGTGTCAAAGTAAAGTAAGTAATATATATAGGAAATCTCGCAGATATGGTGGTCGATAAAAAGGCCACACTTCGCACAAAATACCTTACAATCGAATATACGGAAAAAAATGCAAAAATACTGTTTTGTGGGTGCTGCGTCAGGCGTAAGATTCTAAAATCTTGCAGGATTTACGAATTTGCTATTATAAGAATAATTGCTCTTCATAAAGTCCTTTTCTTACAAACCTATTTCTGTACATAAGGCTTGACCTATATAATTAGTTGTTTATTTGCACATATTTCCTTATGCGCTCGTAAAACCACTTTACGAGATAACATGAGGCGGTGATTTGGAGACAGCTTATCAGTCGAGTAGGAACGTGGATCGCTGATCGCATAGTATGGAGTTTGAAGCTGGTAACATATGGTTGTGGCCTTCTCCCTTTATTGCAGAAGTACTGCGTGCAAAGATGCCAACTCCAAGCCAACATGCAAACGCAACGAAAATTAACGAAGCTGAGAACGGAAAAAGAGAAGAACAGGAAGGTCCACATTTAAGTCGAGGTCGGTCGCTGTTCACAAAGGAGCGACAGGAACTGCGCAAACAAACGCCCGTAGTTCGTGCTCTGCAATGGTGTGGGTGGCGCGAAGGACGACGAAAGAAAGTGATCAGGTTAATCGTTAAGTGATGCCCGACCATATCAGTCAACGAAGAATGTCGTCGTCCGCCCGAATGTCTCAATGACGTCCATGGAGCCGTCGCACTAATATCGAGCAAAACGCAGTCAGATGGGGTGGCGAAGAAGTCGCATTTTAGTATTTTTGTCGCATTTAGAACATAACTGGGAAAGAAGACAGCGTCCGATAGATTGGCCTTATTTTCGAGATAATTGGAAAGGAGCCTAGAGGCGCCCAAAGTAGCGCTGGTCTGATATGTTGCAGATGCACTTGAAGATTGCTGATGCCCACCCTGATCCAGCGCTGGATCGGAAAGGTGGCGTCACGATAGCAGAACAGCGGACCACACTACGAATCGGAACAGACGCTGAAGAAGAAGAGTTGTATTTAGAACATATAAAGGCACATCTACCGCTGACTGGCGGAGCCCGACGAAAGAGAGTTCGGCAAGTCGTAAGACGTGATAGCAGGTGCTACTCCTTGTACTAGAGTTTTACATGCGTATTTATACTCAAACAGAATATCCTGTCTGGGCTCGATTACCCTCCTCCACGCAGATGACTCACCTCTTACAACACTGCATTGTCGATCTGTCACAACGTCTGATTCAGCTCGGAGAAGAGTTCATGTAACAGAGCTGTAAGAGCATGTAAGAGGAAAACGTGGAACGCAAAAACGTTTTAGCCAGCCCACGCTCTTCGACGCAGCTTCGATTGTGCACATGCACATTGTACTCTGAAGGCTAGCAGTGGTGGTAAGCGCTCGAATGTCATGCGATGTTCCAATCATACATATTATTTGTACCGTGAAACTAGGGATATCTTTGAAATCAGGCTGAGCACTTTTCAGATCAAATGGATATTTTCGCAAATAATTTCAATTTGAGGGATGTGCGTTACCTTCTTTAAGAACTTGTTAATTACCTGTCCATTTCCACAACTGGGTGAGTGCACTCACAGATTTTTCCATTTTTTGGCTGGAGGATCGTGCTCCGCTCTATTTGAATGAGTAGTAGGTTGTAAATTTCCAGCCTTTCACACTAAGAAGCTGAGTCATGCACTCTTCAGAAAATTTCTATTCTTCCATTTACATTGCGGAGATCCCGTTCACGAGGAGCTACGTATAAATAAATGGAAGAACGGTTGGCAAGAACCACTCACTTCTCAACTACTTCTATCCTCCACATAGTACAGCGGTTATCATGCAGGAAGATAAACATAGTGATGTGCTGTGACACAGGGAAAAGAGCATATCGTAATGTCATCGTGCTGCGCAAAAGTGTTTTCTCTGTGCACTTCAAAAGGAGGAATTTTGAATGTGTAAGTATCCAACAGTGAGCCTTGTTCCATGTGACCAGTACGCGCAATGGTCAAGCATGGTGCTCGATTTCTGCAAATGAATGAAAGTTATGAGTACGAATATGAATTGTAGCACTTGTTTGAATAATGATTGTTCTACTTTAAGAAATGATGATTGTCCTTAGGCCTATGTCATATCATCGCTCACCCCGAGCAAAGCCTAATGATAGGCTCCCATATCGACTCATCGCTTCGCGCGATCTATGTGGGAGCTTATCATTAGGCTTCGCTTGAGGTGAGCGATGGTATGACACAGGCCGTAAGCAGCTCTCGAATCAGTCAGAACATGTTCCTTTTTTGCAGAGTTTATTAGAATGCACGACGCATTCTTCTACTTGTGCGAGCGACATGACGATCTCGATCGGTGCTCTGTGAAATACCGATGCCAATTGCTAACGGTAATTTATGCAATTTCTTAGTGCTCTTGTAGTGGATTTTTGTTGCGATCCAAACTCTAGCGACAGGCGGGAAACGAATCCGCACCACCTGCTAGCCGTGAAGGAATACCTTACATACGCCATTGCACTACCGGCGTCTACCAACGAAACATCCAGATGAGGTGTGTGTGTTAAATTTTGGTCGTCAATTTTTTAACAGCTATATTCCTTCTGCTTACAGTTCTGCCTGCCGGCTCGCAATACTTCCTGCCGCAGATATTCTCGTTTATTGAGTTGGGCATGAGCAGATAACAAATCAAAAGGTGACTCCGGATTTCGGCGAACATCAACACCATTAAGGTGGGGTGGGTTAGAATTCTGTCACTGCTTGTGTATGTTTTCTAGGCTTGACGAGAATTTTTGGTCTGTAATTTGCTTTGAGCCGGCTGATCATATCGGCTTCCTTAATGGGGACACGATTTTTCAGTGACACGTCGAGAGTTCAGATACCACTCGATGTGTCATTCGCCTGAAAAACCTTCACGACGTAATCCTAACGACCGATCGCGTTAGAGATAAGTCAATCACGGCGGAACTTTCTTAGCCGATGTTCACCTTGACACAGCGGCTTCGACTAATGACCAAGAACTCCGCCGAGAACCTACGCGTTCACACTTCGCCGCCAGAATACAGCCCTTTTTCAACGGAAATCAGCCGCAGGATCACCCGTTTTTCTCCGATATTCAATGCGTGCTACTTCTCCACTGTCACTGAAAAGTTTATCACGTAATCTTTTGCTGCTTTGGGTAGCAGTCTATGACGGATCTCCATCAGATCTCCATTATGGGAAGACATTTGGAGAGGCGGTCGCATATTTAGATTTGCAGTGCCCTGTTTGCATTGTTTTTGTATTTGCGAGTTCTTAGTTTCTTAGCCATACGGATTCACGTGGACAATGAAACGCATGTATTATAATTTGAACCCAAATGCAGACGCGAAATGCAGTTTTGCCGTGGTGACCCTCTCCAGCTCTACTAGAGCACAGCACGAGTAACATATCACGATGGCTTATGTAGACAACAACAGAGGTGGGGCTACAAATGCATGGTCCGGATAGCAGCCAATGGGATGAACTGCCTCTGGTCTTGAAAGGGGGTACCGCTACTATAGTGGACAACTTCATCGTGATCTCTATTACACACTTGCGGCTGGTCATGCCTGGACGTTCCTCTGCGACGCCTAACATAAATTGTTCACCTAAGCATGCGACATCTTATTATTCTGTTCCTATTTGCTCTATATGTTAAGGAGGGGAGGGGGGGGGGGGGGTAGCACGGTCGGAGGATGTGCCCCGGCTGTTGCGTGCACCCGATTCCAGGTTCCTGGTGCGGACTTTCCGCCCAGGCCAACCAAGCCTTCCATCTCTCCGAGGTCGGTGAATTGGTACAAGACTTGTCTGAGGAGGATAAAGCGCCGAATTGTCCATCGGCTG
This sequence comes from Heligmosomoides polygyrus polygyrus, assembly GCA_947396885.1. Taxonomy (NCBI): domain Eukaryota; kingdom Metazoa; phylum Nematoda; class Chromadorea; order Rhabditida; family Heligmosomidae; genus Heligmosomoides; species Heligmosomoides polygyrus. Next base: position 44,077,394 of record OX377201.1, read on the forward strand.
GCCACTGTAAGTCATTGTGTGCCCAAATACGCATTCAAATCACCTCCACGACATCCCGAAAAAGTAGACGCCGTCCTTATCCTTTATTTTATTTAATTGCTCTTTGAGATAATACTAGAACTTGTATATATAGATGTAGGCCTTTGCTAACTATTCACAACAGTGAGGAAAGTGCTGCTAGTTTTCCAGTGCATAGTGAAGAAGCGACGCCTCAGCCCAGAGAGCCAAAATAAAAAATGATCTGTTTGCTACATCTATTGCACTGCTTTCGTTCCCCCCCCCCTTATTGAGAGCACCGCCTTTTAAAACTCTTAGGATCTGAATTGTCATCATTATTTTATTAAAAAAGCAATCCTGGCACGAAAAGTTTTCTGCCCTTATGGCTAGGTCTAGTGAGAACATTTTGTAAAACGGAATTCTTCGATCAACAAACTACCCTTGCGTGACATTCCTTGAGAGGTTTGAGGACTGACAGCTGTGCGCAAACTGTTTGACCCCTCCGATCCCGTGATAGGAACTCTCCAGCTTCACTTTTGCACTGTTATTCCTTCTGCTCTGTATAACCGTTAGGTAGTTATTTTTTGTGAGAATGCAAAAAATGGTGAATCGACCACGGAGTGGTTCATCGGCTTAAGGCGAACACCTCCTAGCCAGCAAAAAGGCTCTAACCTCGTAAGAAGTGGCCTACAAATTATCTCTTCACAAAATCTCGGCATCTTTAGTAAGTCACTGTTTCTGTACCGTGCGAGCTTGCAAGGCGGACTAGTTTGATTGAGCGGCTCTGAGAAATATTACATCCGAAATGGCAACATCAATCAGAAGCTACTCCGAAGTAGACTCTGCGATAGAGAATGCCTACCATAAAACTGTGTTGTATGCCCATGTAGAACGGGATGCGAGTGCGGGATAGCGTTAGAACTGTTGCAGTCTACAAACCTAATTTTGTGACATTCTATTCATTATAAAATATTAGGTTGGCAACTAATTTCGTGGACTCTCAAGCGCCTTCAACAAAAGTGTTCATAAACAAATAACAAATAACAGTTTTCAACCAAAGTAAGATCTGTTGGAACGCGGGACTGCTTTCCATTTATCAGCTACCTGGCCCATCCCACAGCTGTAGAATTCTTGTGCTTTTGCAGCCAAGAACCCTTGGAGGTGCATTTTGACATGGCGCACATTAATAAGTCGTCCTCCAACCAAGAAGTGCTGCAGCGGGCTGTAAAGGTGCTAGTCATTTGGCGCACGGCCTGTGCTGTAAGGTGGGTGAGTTAGACGCTCCCAGCTAAGGTCTTCGATTTTTTGAAGCTCCCGATTCGTAACGTGTGATCTGGCGTTATCTTGCTGATAGATAATTCCGCTCCTGAAAATCTGTCTGAACCGATTCCAGCGGAGTTCAGCCTGCGTGCGGCCAGGTTGAGAAGAGTAGATTACAGCATTAATGCTGGAACCGTTCTTGATGAGCTCCCAGAAGATAGTACCTTCTTGACACCACCAAACGGAGGGAACGTAGCGAACCGGACGCCTCAAAAAATAGAAGACCTTGACTGGAAGCGTCAAACTCATCCACTTTACAGCACAGACCTTGTGCCGAGTGACTACCACATTTTTAGTTACCTTTACACGACGAAAGGTATTTTTGTCAGAATTGAAGATTCCCACCACTATGTTGAAAATAAATTTTTTCACGCGAGACCGCTACAGCAGTGTCTTCACTACTTCCATCCCCATCCTTACAGGGTTATCCCTCACCACCGGTACTGGTCCAACGTGATTAGCACACTATCGTGAACGATCATAATCACTTAACACCCACCCTCGATCAGGATTGAAGTTTCCGACCGTCCGAACGACATACACGAAAATCGATAATTCGATCAATATCGATTGATGGCGATCGACACTTCAAAAGCGAACGTCAGATTCGTGTTCAGCGACCTCGATTTTCTCCCGGGCTGAAGTTCTCAGGCACGTAGAAGACGTCTGGCTATTTTTCGCTATTTTCGCCCTCTAATTTTTCCCTTATTTTTCCCCGATCCCCCTACTTTATGAATCACTACTTAGTGGATTATTATACAGCACGATTCTGAGCTACAGGGTGACTGGTGGTGGAATGCGTGTCGTATAGAACGACACTGCAGCACTCAGTATAGCCAGTGTGGAACGACATTGTGTCTCACAAAGCAACTGTCTGAACGGTACGCCGGAACGGCAAGAAGGAGTACTATAGTGAGAATCTCCGTCCTCCAAGTAGTAACAGAACATGTTTTGTTTTTGCCGAATCCTTGAGGCAGACGAGTACCCATATAAGCAATGATACACATACGATACGCGGAGAAATCTAAAGCAGTGGCTAATACTTTCTCTGCTGCGAGACTGCTTCGCAGTTCCTGCCTGGAATCGCGATACAGTCCACTTTCCCCATTTCTCAAACTTCCATAGGATAACAATTCTAGTATAGCCAAGCCTTTTCTTCCGAAACGATCTGTCTTCCCGAAAACGTTGTAGTGCCTTCACTGGCTAGTGGCGTCGCGACTCCGGCACAATCCTTTTCTGGTTGAAATTCGTGGTCCTCTTTTTCCACTACCTCCAACTTCTCCCTTCGTCGATTTCCAGCTGTCGCAGTTCGGAATCCTGTAGAATGCTTGCTTTCCTTTCCGTCAGCTTCATCTCGTCTCTCGAAGGGACAGCATCCAGTGGAGATCCGCCCTTCAGTGTCAATAGGTGAATGACCACTCGAGGGTTAACAGACATTGTAGAGTCAGTGTTGGCGGCAGCAGCTTGTTATGACCGCGCGACTTTGTAAGCATAACATGAAGCGAACCGAACCCTCCACTTCACGAACATGAGACAGCCCCTCTACTACCGCACCACCTAGTCCACGCCGACATCATCTTGCGCTGCCGTGGTAAGCTCGCTCTGCGGACCCTTAACCATTATACCACTACTCGTCTGCCTCAAGGATTCGGCAAAAACAAAACATGTTCTTTTACTATTTGGTGGACGGAGATTCTCCCTATAGTACTCGTTCTTGCCGTTCCGGCGTGCCGTTCAGACAGTTCCCTTGTCGGTCGGCACTGGGCTACTGGTCACAGAAGTAGCCACGTCGCTTCGCTTTAACGTTGGATCAACGGGTGATCATATCTCCCGAGCCTCAAGGTTTGTTCCGTGCTCAGGACGATGCATAACAGAAAGGCTTTGGGCTGCGTTTGGTCTGAGAGGTAACAAGCCCTAATCCTTAAATCACCTTTAGACCAGAGACGGCGCACAGGTCGAAACGTGCTCCGCTCAAAAACCTCAAACTGATCCGCTCTGCAGCCTCAATCAGCGCAGAGGCATTGACCTACTTCAGGATCTTTATTGGTAGCCAGACAGTAAGCAAACTATTAGCTGGCCTTCAGTTCTTACCGCTCTGATAATGACGAGGGGTTAGCACTCACTATTCATGTCCCGTCAAGCGTGACAGCGAATAGTTGCAGTTTTAACGGTACCGACGTGGAATACGTTATTTTAAAAAAATCGGAAGCAGTTTTGGAAACGCATTCACCTCAAGACATCTTCTGGAGCTATAGCTGAGAGCCGTTTAGGCTTCCTTTCTTCAAGACAAACTTCATGTATAACAACCTATGCTATCCCGACACATTCGTAAATAAATATTTTGCAATTTTTTCTTAACCCTAACACATCTGAATCCAAATTACAAAACCTCTATCCTATGCTGCACCCTAGGTTGGTGAAATAAGTGTGAGTACAGATAGTCTATATTAAAACCACATTGCACTGTCCCTTACCCAGAAGTAAACTGTACAGTACCGCCGCTAAACGTTCAACCAAACGACGTTTGCGACGCAAAAACGCGTTTTTTGCGTCGCAAACGTCGTTTGGTTGAATGTTTAGCGGCGGTACTGTATCTAGGTGCGAGTTTCCCACCTGCTAAATAACATCCAGTGGCTTTATGCCTCGTTTCAAAAATTGCTCGTCTGAAAAACTGAATCAACTTGGACGTAATGGTTTATACCTCTGAACCCTAGGCTTTTTTTTCCTACAGACGCATGAGGATTTTACATCGACAATTTCTTCTTCTTCTTCCTCTTCTTCTTCTTCTTCTTCAGCGTTTGTCTCGCTTCGTGGTGGGGTCCGCTATTCTAGTCACGACGTCACCGTTCTCGATTCAGCGCTAGATCAGGATGGACCCCAGCCACCTCCAATACCATATGTAATGCATCAGACCAGCGCAGGTTCGGATGCCCTCTAGGCCGTTTTCCTATTACCTCGAAGTTAAGGCCTATCTTACGGACGCTGTCTTCCTTTCCACGCACAACGTGGCCGTACCATCGCAAGCGAGCTTCGCGCATCTTGTCAGCTATAGGCGCGACACCGAACTTCTGCCGAATGACATCGTTTCGGATACGGTCCATGCACGGGACTCCAGCCGTCCAGCGCAGCATCTTCGTCTCCCAGAGGCGCGACCAAGGAAGACCAAGGAAGTTGAAACGCTGAGGCGCGTTTCAACTTCCTTGGTCGCTGGCCAACACTCAGCGCCGTACATTGTTACTGGCCAGATGACTGTTCTGTATATCTTCGACTTCAAGTGCTCTGGTATCTTCCTATCGCAGAGGACGCCAGTCAACGAGTGGACCAAGCTGCATTTACGCGTGAATTCACTTCGACCATCAGTTTGCCGTCATAGGCGACTGCTGATCCCAGGTACTTAAAGACCGCATGCATGGAAGCTCGATGCCATTAACCTTAATGGAGCTGGACTCAGTAACGTCCCTCGTTAGATATTCAGTCTTCTTCACGTTCAGCTTGAGTCCATACCGCTCTAAGCGATCACACCAAGCTTGCACCTCTTAAGTTCAAGTTCACCTTTATCTTCGCTAGCGAGCATAACGTCGTCGGCATCAAGCAACGTCCAAGGGACGGGCTTCTGAAGATCTCGTGTGATGGCATTCATGGCGACAACAAAGAGGAGTGGGGAAAGCGCAGAACCCTGGTGTACCCCGACAGAGATGGGGGACTCAGTCGAGGTTCCAGCTGCAGCTTGCACACGACTCTTTGGGCAAGAGTAGAGAATTCGCACCACTCTATGAGCTCTTCAGGAACTCCATGTTGACGTAGGGCGTACCATATCACTTCACGTGCTACACGATCAAAGGCCTGCAAGTGGGGAAAGGCGGTATGCACTGGCTTCTGGTTTTCGCGGTGCTTCTCTAACAGGAGGCGGGCGGCGTGTATGGCATCTATGGTGCCACAGCCAGCTACGAAGTTGCAATGATTGCTTAAAGCTGGACGATGTCCCGAATTCGTCCGTCGACAATTCGCTTAATGATCTTCATGCTTTGCGAAAACAAGCGAATCGGGCGGTAATTGGAGCAGTCAGCAGGCCCTCCCCTCAGGCCCTTCTTCTTCCAAATCGGGATCGTCGTACTTTGGCGCCAACACTCAGGCACCTTCTTCTCCGCCACAACCTGATTAAGGAACTTCGCCAACCACTCAGCAGGGTACCAGTGCTTGGACTTCCATAAATCAGCTGCCACGTCATCGGGCCCAGTTGCTTTGAATGGCTTTATCTTCTTCAAAGCCGCTTCAATCTCCTCCACGGTGATCTTCTGAACGGGGCCGTGGGTTGGAGCCGTTCAAGGGATGGCTGGATGAGGGAACCCTACCGTAGAGATTTCCTCAAAGTAGTCGCGCCATCGCTTTAATGCCTTCTTGCGGTCCGTAAGGAGATGGCCGTTCTCATCAATGATGCCAAAGAACTTTTCAATATCCTCGGTCTGCCGATGGCGAAACTTTGCAAGTCGGTACAGATACCGCTCACCATCGCATGACTCGAGCTTCTCGTTGACATCTCCATAATGACTGGCTATTGCAACAGCCACGGCCTTCTTTGTAGCCTTCTTCGCTTCTTGGTACTTCTGCCAGTTATCGGCCGTCTTTTCGCCGAAAAACACGTGGTAAAGCGCCTTTTCTTTCGTACTTTTGCTTTCACGTTGTCTGAGCACAGCCATGTCTGCTAGTCGACCTTCTGTCGCCCAGGCTTCGTGAGGCCAAGTTCCGATTGTGCAGCTTGGCATATCACGTCGGTCGCTTTCTTCCGAGTTTCATCGACAGTTGTGACTGTTGGTAGCCGCGCGCGAGAAGTCACAGCTGCTTCCTTCTCTCTCATTCGCAACCACTTGGTTCTCAGTGCACCGCATCGCCCGACCTGCATCTGCCTTAAAGGAACGATCTTTAGGGTTCAGATCAGCGATCGATGCTGTAGGGCGACCATCTCATATGGCACGATCTTCGCGTCTGTGACAAGACTCCGGTCGCGACCTGTCACAAGGACAATGTCTATCTAAGTCTTGGTACTCCCATTGGAGTATGAGACAAGGTGCGAGTCGCGTTTTCGGAAGACGCTGTTCGCAATGGTGAGGCTATGCGATCCCGCATACCCAAGAATGCGCTCACCATCCGCGTTACGAGACCCGTATCCGAAACCATCATGACAGCTGTACCCCTCTTCCGTAGCACCTACGTGCCCATTGAGGTCACCAGCGACTATGATGACATCTTTCGAGGTACCTATGTTGTCTTCTCATCAAGCAGACTCCAAAACTCATCCTTGGCTTGATCGGAGCAGCCAGTCTGCGGAGCACACGCAGAGAAGAAGTGATAGAGTCGTTCCTTAGCGGCGACAACGATCTTCATCAATCGATCGTCAAAGCGCTCAATCAAGTCACGAAAAACGATTACTCCGACACCACTGGTGGTCCTGGGACTTCCACATAGAACGGCCTCGAAGCCTTGTCCTCCTCGTCTCCTGCACCGCACAGAAATCAACTCTTCTACGCTCCAGTGCTTCAACCAACTCGCACGAGCGGCCCGTCAACGTACCCACATTCAGCGTTTCCACTCGGGTCCTGCTTACGTTACCGGACTTTAGGACTAGCTCAGTTGCCCCCCGATGTCGTCCTCGCATATTTTTCACACTCGTCGGGCTCTGCTAGCGCGCGTCGGCTCCCGCGGACGCCGTAGCACTATCTTGCAACACTTGAGGTTTCATGCACTATGTGATGTGACATGGGTCTTCGTAGGCCGGCCTGTCACAAGGGCCTGTCGCCTGCAGTCGAGTTTCCGTGTTTGGCTTAGCTCGCAGAGCGGGCAGTTTCCAGTGGCACCACGTGGAGGAACGGACATCGCCACCATTTTACATTGACAACAACATAGCAAATACCGATAACATTTACATTGATAAGCGCATCTTCGGTCCGACATCTAGATAATTCTAGCGGTCGAGCAAATCGGGGATTTCCAAACAGAAATCAACCATCGTTTTCCAAACAGAAATCAACCATCGTTTGCTAATGCAGACATTGACATGTTCCATTCGCTCTTATAAAGGGAAGAATGTCATGCTCAGTTAAGAGCGCTTCAGGATTAAAGAACTTCCATAAAGCATAAGAGTTTGGATGTTATGTATATGTCGTATGACTCCATCCTCCTTGCGAGTTATGACGCTTTTGTGATCAGCAGGGTATAGGAGGCCATTAGAGATGACGACGCTGTAACTTACCCTAACCTTGATATGTTGAAGATGTAGCGGTAAATGACTTCTCTATTATATTCATGGAAGGCTACTCAAAATGGGAAACGCGGTGGTTCATAGAGTTTGCCTAATATCTTGAAGATTTTTATTTAAACTAGTACTGTGTATTTCAGTGGTCTTTATCCTTTTAATTTAAATCTTCAAAGCAGGTTTGGAAGCAATAAACTCAACACTTGGACTTTAGGAGGTTAGTAGTCTAATCATCAAAAGCATAGAAATCGTGACGATCTCTAAAACCCTATTTTTCAAATGAATACACTTACCAGTGTAGTTGCATACAGTTTATGTGAGAAACCGAGAACTCGCTGCTGTCATCTTGCTTCATTTGGATGAGAACCACGAGCTCTCCGATGTCCATTGCTGCCAGCATTTTCCTGCTCTCAATGCATTTCATCCCGATGCCGTCCATGGTATCACGGCGAGATGGCCATTTTAACAGCATGAGTTGGCCGATCGGCGCTAGACTTTGTTTACAGACAGTTTTTAAAGAATCGAGTTTTCACAATGGATTCCAAGTTGTCGATGCAGTATTTCTGCTCCATGACACCCTTTTATGCTGATTCAGCTTTTACTTGTTCCTAATTTATTCGGATGGAGAATGAATCGAACAAATCTGAGCAGTTTTGACGACATGCTACATACTCCGTTTTTAATCAAGATATCAGACCTTAATAAAGTGTGTAATTAATAGACAGAGTTTGAATTTTGAGTTTGAGCAGCCACCGGCTCCACGAGCACTCGAACTGAATCATGGATTGTTTCAAGCTAATGTTTCGTGAAATGTTTTCACGCTCAACTAATGCTCAAGCGAATCATGGTTTATAATTTTTCGAGCTGCAATCACGTTTTCATGCCTTGAAAGCATAGCACTCTAATTTTCTCACTGATTGATCACTGCGATATATTCTGCGCCAGTCTGCCTTCATGATATCCCTTGGAAGTGGAATACAAGGCGTATACTAATTAACAGCGATTTGATACAGCCTTAGATTATCCCCATCAAATTAGGTATTTAACTACCTGGTTAAAAATCCAATGCAATTTCGTTATTGCTGTGAAGTTAGTGGAAGGTGGTCGGTGGTAATAGAAATAGAAAATGAGTTCTCAGAATTTTTCGTGTTGTTCCAAGGAGCCGAGCATGAATTGAGCGTTCTCCTCTCAGAGTAACCTTTTCAGACCCTTCCAAATGCTTCTACTCGCGTGGAGCTCGATGACCTTTGCTTGTTGCTTCGCGCATAGTATTGTCGACCATATCAGTGATGGAGAAGCTATATTTCATCGGTTCTTCATATCAGAGAGCAAACTGTCAGAAAGGGAACTGACGAGGTACCTGAACACGATCGAGAACAACCCCGGTAAAATTTTCGTCGTTTCTAATATGTTAACACTTATCTCACCCCACTTATATGGATCTTCAAAGAGTGATAGGGCAGATACATTTATTTTTTGGTGGAAACCATTTACTCTACTGGAAGAACTGATTTGTAAATATTTACTGAAATTCATGTAGGCAGGCACAACTTCAACGATGAAACAGAAAACATCCGCGTTTTGAGACACAAACTGGGTTCGAGGCAAATCTTCCCAACTCCGAAGACCTATAAATGATAATTCATCATCCTTCACCTCGAGTAATCTTCCTTCAAACACGTGCCGATGAGCGAGGGTCCCAAATCAGAACAATGCTTTTCCAATGGGAGCCGTTGACTCTTTTCAACACTTTCGCGGCTCCGTATCGTATTCACTTGTAGTTTGCACTTAGGTAAATGTTGCAAAGGCGTTTCAGCAGCGAGGAAGAATAATTGGTGACGTTCCCCCCGATGTGCGTTGAAGATATGCGAAATATAATGGTCGTAATAAGCTATTGTATACTATTAGGTTGGAAAAAAAGTCTTTTCATTTTTTTTCAAAGATTTATTACTTCACAACTACAAGGTCAAATCAACTGAGATAAACTCCATTTTGTTCCACTACACTTCTCCAAATACTGGGTGATTTTCCAATTCCTCTCGCTTAAAAGACTGCAGTTCTGGAGTCGAACCATTGCTGAATCCAATTTTTGACGTCTTCATCCTCTTCAAAATATTTCTTTCCAATTTCTTGCTTGAGAGCACGGAAGAAATGGCATTCGGCAAGGGCGAGTTCAGGGCTATACGGTGGATGTGGCATACCTCCCAGCAAAGCTCCTTTATTGTTTTTCTTGTGAGTCTTGCAACATGTGGCTTTGCATCGTCATGCAGGATCATCACCTTTGACGTCTCCGGCCTGTTTTCTTGGAGAGTTGCGACGACTTTGTGGAGTTGGCCGCAGTATGTTACAGCAGTAAGTGTCTCTCCACTTCTGAGTGTTTTCCAGTAAATCACTCCTCTGACATCCGACCAAACAGTCATGAGAATCTTCCTTTCGTGAACATTGGGCTTGAGATCAGACTTAGGGCTCTCTCCCTTTTGTACCCATTGCCTTTTCCTCGGAAGTTGGCACACAGAACCCAGGACTCTTCGCCTGTCACAATCCGCGGAAGAAACGATTTTCTTCCTTACCTGGACAGAAGAGAAGCAGCGATGGAGAGCCGTCGACCTTTCTGAGTGTCTGACAGGGCATGTGGAATCCAAGCTCCAAATTTCCATGAAAGCCAAGATTCTTCAGATGGATTCCCACTATCCTATGAGACACTTCGAGCTTCTCTGCCAGTTGACGTGTCGTCTGCCTACTATCGGTACGAAGAAGATGGAGTAGTTTAGTGCCGTCCAATTCAGTTGGCCCTCCTGACCTTCTTTGTCTTCGAGTGAATAATCTCCCTTTAAAAACTTTCCGAACCACTCGTAACAGGCGCGATGAGTAGTAGATCCCAAGCCATATATATGGTTAATTTGGTCTGCTGCCCGACGTGCTGTGGATTCTTTAATGAATTCATGAAGAATGCCGTGCTGAAAACGGCCATGAGGTAGATCTGGCATTGAGTTCGGAAGATTGGATGGATAACGAATTACAAGAAGATTCTTAACCTGTGTCCGCGTGCGAACGGTAGACAAGTGTGATAGGATTACGAAATCAGCAATCAACGTTGGCTAGTGCGTTTACAAGGGGAAGGGTAAAAAAATTTCGAAGTGTGAAGAGACTTTTTTTCCAACCTAATAATATGCTACATGTATAGTACATTTACACCAGTTTTCGAAAATGCATCGTCATAATGTTTGGTTCTATACTGTTTGGTTTCGATAAAATAAAGCTGAAATAAAGTGAAAAAGTAGAAGGAAATCAGAAAAAGTTCGAATGACTTGTTTCAGCACCTTTCTCTTATTACCTTTTCCTTTTTGTTGTAGCACTTTACAGTTCGCCAAGCTAGGAGATGTTTTGGTTTTGACATTAATTAGCTATTCATTCGTTATTTCACTGCAGTATGTACATTCAGGAATTGGCATGTTTTCATTGTCCATTTAAAGAGATTTTAGGCTTCGTCACGAAGGAAGTGCGGAGAATATTCGAAAAGGTGAGACTTTTGATAAGGCGGCTGTATTTGAAGTGAAATTTAAGCAGACACTTATGGCAAGATCAACTTTATAATGTACGGCAAAGAATTCAATGTGTGGCTGAACCTTAGCATTGATTTTAGGGCGGTCAGGAAGTTTTCGCCTTTATTTTGCCCTGAATGTTTCTTTATTTGTTCAAGTTGTAGGATCTATGGAGTTTTAGGATCATAAAAGAATTTAACACTACCACGTAGAGAAATCATCACCATTTTCATTAGCGTCCGTCCCGCTTGGCTGCTGGATTTGCTCTTCTGGTGTGGTGACGCCAATTCTCCCGATCAAATGCTTGGTAAGGGTGCGCAACAGACACCTTTATGTCCAAATGCCGCGTATCTAGCCAACGTTGCTTCGGACGTCTCCTGGGCCCTTTCCAGGGACCTCAAGGTTCAGGCCTATCTTCCGGAAGGTGTCTCGTTGGCGCGAAGGACTGGCCGTACCATCCCATCGAAGACGAGCTTCGCGCAGCTTCTCGGCTATCTCAGCGACACCGAACTTAATCGTATGGTTTCGTTGCGAACGCGGTCCAAACGCATAACTCCAGCCGTCCGCCGTAGCATCTTTCTCTCCATTACACTGAGGCGGCTTTCAATTTCTTTCGTCACGGGGCAGCACTCAGCACTGTATGTCGCTACTGGACAGACGACTGTTCTATAAACCTTCGGTTCGAGGTGCTCAGGTAGTGTCCTGTCGCCAAGCACCCCAGTCAGCGAGCGCCATTTGGACCAGGCCGCACTCACGCGTGCGTTCACCTCCAATCTTGGCTGCCATCGGACGTAATCGTTGATCCAAGGTACTTGAAAGATGTAACTCGTGAGAGCTTGATCTTAATTGATCTTAATAGATCCGTCGCCAAGTACTCTGTCGTCAACATTCTGCAGCGTCCAAGGTGCCGCCATCTGGAGGTCTCGTGAGATTGCATCCATCACGACCACGAAGAGCAGTGGGGATGGCGCAGATCCCGGGCGCACCCCTACAGAGATGGGAAATTCCATCGAAGTGCCCGCTGGCGCTCGTACTCGACCCCTTGGGCAAGAGTACAGAATGCGCACCCACTCTTGAGTTCTTCAGGAAATCTGTTGTTGCAGGACGTACCTTATCATTTCACGAGGTTCGCTTTCAAAGGCCTTCTCCAAGTCCAGGAAGGCAAAATGCACCGGTTTCTGTTTCTCGCGGTGCTTCTCTAGCAAAAAACGAACGGTGTAGATGACATCAACGGTGCCACAGCCAGAGACAAAACCAAACTAATTCGTGGAAAGTTAGACGAAATCCCGGATACGTCCATCGACAATTCGCTCAAAGATTTTCATGGTGTGCGAAAGAAGGCGAATCGGACGGTATCTAGCGCAGTCCACAGGACTGCCCTTCTTCTTCCAAATCGGGATGGTCGTGCTTTGCTGCCAGCTCTGGGGCACTTTCTTCTCAGCAACAACCTGATTGAAGAACTCTGTCAGCCAGCCAGCAGGGCACCAGCCCTTCGACTTCCACAGGTCGGCTGAAAGGTCACCGGGACAGTCGCTTTGACTGACTTTTCCTCAGGACTGCTCCGGCTTCACTCACTGTGATCTCCTGAACGGAACCGTATTCAGGAGGTGCAAATAGCAGGATGGTCAATTTCAACATTTGATATTTCCTCGAAGTAGTCGTGCCATCGCTTCACAGCCCTCTTACGACCCAGTAGAAGATGACCGTTCTTGTCGTTAACGCCAAAGAACTTCTCGATGTCTTCTGCTTGGCGACAGCAAGCTTTGGCGAGTTGGTAAAGATAGCGCCCACCACCGCGCGTCTCCAGTTTTTCGCTCACATCAGCGTAGTATGCGGCTTTAGCAGCGGCCAGTCTTCTTTGCCGTTTTTTTTTCGCTTTTCGATAAATCCGCCAATTATTGACCGTTTTCTCACCGATGAACACTTGATAGAGCCGTTTCTTTTCTCCGACTTTCTCTCTGACATCATCAGTCCACAGCCATGCCTGTTTGTTGACGAAGCGTCGTCCAGACTTCGTTGTGCCAAGTTCGAGGCGTGCAGCCCGAGTTATTGAATCGGTAGCATCCTTTCAGGTTTCGTCGACAGCGTTCACCGTCGGCAACTGAATGCGAGGAATAACTGTCGCTTCTTTCGCTTTCCGTCGCCACCATTTGATTTTAGCAGTGCAGCGTCGCTCGACATGTTTACACCTCGGAGGTGTGATCTTCAGCGAGCAGATCAGTGGACGGTGTTGCGTGGCAACCGTCTCTTACGGCGCGGTCTTCGCGACTGTGACAAGGCTTTGGTCGAGACGATTAAAAAGAACATAGTCAATCTGCGTTTTGGATTTCTCACAATAAAACGAGATGAGGTGGGAGTCATGCTTTCGAATGTCGGTATTCACGATGGTGAGGTCATGTGAGTCTGCATACTCAAGTATACGCTCACCATTGGTGTTGCGCGACCAAATCCAAAAGCGCAATGACAGCTGTAGCCGTCTTTCCTTGCTCTGACGTGACCATTAAGGTCACCTGCCACAACAATCATGTCTTCTAGCGGCAATTCCGCGCTGTCTTCTCATCAAGCAGGGACCAGAACTCGTCATTGGTTCGCTCAGATCAACCAGTCTGCGGGGCATATGCAGAAAAGAAATGACATCGTCGCTGTTCTGCGGCGGCAACAATCTTCATCAAGCAGTCATCGAAACGTTCTACGCTTGTAATCGCGTCACGGAAACTCTTCTTCTTCTTCTCCTGAGCGTTTAGTCCAGCGCAGTCGCAGGGTCCGCTGTTCTTGTGATCTGTCGCCACCTCATCCTATCAAGGGCGTCATCTTCCGTGGCGCCGACTTCGGCGAGATCTCTTTTGATGACGTACTTCCATCTTTTCCTTGGGGCTCCTCACGGACGCTTTCCGGGTGCCACGAAATCTAGGGCCAACCTTGTGGGGTGAAACCTGGTCTTCTGAGGACGTGTCCATACCACCTCAGGCGCTGCTCTCTCATCTTCAGCTGGATCGGGGCTGTCTTCATCGCTGCCCTAACATCCTCGTTTCGCACACTGTCCCGACGGGTCCATCCACATGCCCACCTCAGCATCCTCACCCCACTGTGATGTCCACTTTCCTTGTCACCCCGTGTGGAGTTCGTATCGCCGCTTTCGAGCCCTCGTACATGTCCCTTATGACCGTGATTAGACGTTCCGGGACTCCCTCCCTCGAAGGGCATTCCAGATTACGGCCCGAGCTAGCCTGTCGTAGGTCTTCCCCAGGTCCAAGAATGCCAAGTAGCAGGGTTTTCGTTTCTCCCGATATTTCTCCATCACCTGACGAGCGATGAAGATGGCGTCTGTGGTGGACCTCTCAGGCATGAAGCCCCACTGCACCTGGGAGATGGGTACTATCTTCCTCAGCCTTAGTCGACCAGTCGTTTGTAGATCTTTATCGTGTGTGAGATCAGTTTGATCCCTCGGTAGATGGAGCATTCTGAAGCGTCTCCCTTCTGCTTAAGATAGGGACTATGGTGCTGTTCCTCCAGTCATCCGGCATCTTTCCTTCTTTTGTGATTCTGTTGAGGAACTGCGTCAGCCAGTTGATCCCGAGGTCCCCGAGCACCTCCCAGGCCTCTACTGGCACACCGTCAGGCCCTGCTGCCTTTCCGAGTTTCATCTTCCCTATGGCACTGCGAACCTCTTCCTGCGTACGGGATGGGTCCTTCCGCTGGCTGTTCTTCCTCGGCCTCCCGACGAGGGAACTCCTCGTTCAGGAGTTCCTTGAAGTACTCCTCCCATCTCTCTCTGACCTCGGCCGACTTCCGCAACACCCTACCGTCAGCACTCTTCACAGTCTTCACTACTCGAATGTCGAGGCTAGCTCTATGACGCGCCTTGGCCAGGCGGATGGCGAACTTCTCTCCCTCTGGCCCGTCTAGTTTCTCGTATAGGGCATCCATTTCCGCGTTCTTTGCCTTCGCTACAGCTGTTTTTGCCAGCCTCTTAAGCTTCCTGTAGGCCGTGAGATGCTCGGGTGCCCTCGTCTTCTGCAACAGCTTGTAGGCCTCCTTCTTCCTCTTCACCGCAGCCTGCACCTCTTCGTTCCAGAGCCATGCCGATTTATCCCCTCTGGTTCCTCCCTTGTTTCTCCCAGGGTTTCCTGGCACATCTCAGGATTGTTTGGGCTACCCTCCTCCAGGTCTCATTCACGGGACCAGCTGGATCTGGAAGGCCTGCTTCGAACACTGCCCTTCGTAGCTCGTTCCGCTCTGAACCCCGCAGTCTCCACCATCGGATCCTGGGTTCCGTCCTCACTTTGGGCCTGGTGGGTAGAGGTATGCTAAGGTCGGCTACCAAGGGTCTATGCTGTGATGCCACGCCTTCTCCCGGAATGACCTTCACATCCCGGACTGTTTTCAGGGCAGCCCTTCGAACCAGGATGTGGTCGACTTCCGTCCTTCTTCTTCCGCTGGCATAGGTCACCTTCTGGCTCTCCCTCTTCGCGAAGAAGGTGCTACAGACAGCCAGATCGTGGGCAATAGCTAGATCCCGAATTCGTTCTCCATACGGGTTTATCAGGCCGATCCCTTTACCTCCATGAACCCTTTCCACTCCTCTTCTGCCACTCCCCACATGCCCGTTCATGTCCCTTGCTATGGAGAGGTAGTCGCCTTCTGGTACGGACCTTATGGCTTCCTCGAGCGAGAGGTAGAAGTCGTCACTGAACGGAAACACGGAAACATTCGGAGAAGATCATACCGACACCACTGGTTGTCCTGGGACTTCCACACAGAACGGCCTTGAAGCCTCGTCCTATGTCCCTTGTCTTGCAGCAGGACCACCTCGTCTCCTGCAGCGCACTAAAATCAACCCTTCTTCGCTCCAGTGCTTCAACCAACTCACACGAGCGGCCTGTCAACGTACCCTCTTCAATGTTGCTACGCGGGCCTTGCCTACGTCAGGGCCTCTACAGTGTCTCGCGGCAGCACCCGGAGAACTCGTCCATATCGCTCCCGCCGTAGTAGGGACCCACGCTGCCACAAGCCAAATTTTTTTAGCGAATCTACATGCTAGGAATATCATGGGTTGGAGCATAATTTCTGTACATAAAAAACTTGACAACCAAAATGTAATCACCGTTAGTGTCGACAAATGGAGGCCTTTGGAATTCTGCACTCAAAACGTAATGCGAAAAAACCTTAGCACAACAGTAGGCAACCTTAACTGCACTACAAATCTTCGTAGCCTTCCAGCCACAAATTCGCCGCGTGAGGTTTAGGGAAAACCCTTGCACAGAAATGCAACAACAAATTGAGCGTTCATTTAGTACGAGCTATTGCTTCATCGGGCACACCTCCCAGACTCAACAAGGCGTTGTAGGGAATGCTGTCATTACATAGGGTACCACATTATCTTCGAGCTGCTTGTCAACCGAGAAACTTTTAGTGGAGATAGAACGACAAAAGTGGAAGCAAGCGCAAAATGGTACAGAACTGTTGAGTTATAAGGAGTGTTCTATTGGATTTCGGGGCTTACATTCAAGAACTCCCAACTTGGCTTGAAGAACGCTTCTTCTAAAAACAAGAAACATTAGCTTACTACATCTCTGACATTCTTAGAGGTAGCAACTGCCGGCAAAAGTACGCAGTATTGCGTACAGTAACCCTCGCAGCACCACACCACCCGTCGTTGTCATGGCTGGTCCGCGGCACCGGCAAGACTCTGCTGCCGGTCTTACGGGGGTTTCGGACTAGCTCAGTTGCTTGCCCCGATGCCGTCCTCGCATCAGGGACCGTCGTATACTATTCACACCCGCCGGGCTTTTCGAGTGCGCGTCGGCTCTCGCGGACGCCGTAGGATTTACATGAGACCTCTTAACCGTCATTAGCTATGCGATGTGACAACGGGTATTCGTAGGCCGGCTGTCGCCTGAAATCGAGTGTCCGTGTTCGGCAAGTTCGCAAAGCGAACGGTTTCCAGTGGCATCACGTGGAGGAACGGACATCGCCACCACCACTACGTAGAGGAAAAATGACTATTTAGGAATTATGAGTTTAACGGGGTATAAGAGTCAGAAAGTTCACCTTTTGTGTCATGCCTTCAATCCGGTTAAAATAATTAAACAAAAAAATAGTCGATACCTGAAAAGAAATCGCATTAAAACGCAGCACTGTCAACGTTTTTCAGATAAAATCCAACGTTTTTCAAATCAAATTCAACGTTTTTCAAAGCAAATTCAACGTTTTCAAATCAAATTTCACATTTTCTTTGCAAGATGTACGTTTCAATGTTTACTTCTTCTCAAAAAATTCCAGCATATCAAAAAATCTCTCCATCGAAATTAAGAAATATTTCGCATCCTATACTACTACAACTATTAAAAAATTAGAACTTTTTTAAGGAGAAATTTAGAACTGAAGACTATCCAACATAAAAAGGAAGAAAATTAGGTTAGAGATTCTAGTAGAATTAATTTTTAAGGAAGAAAATTAGAACTGAAGGCTATCCAACGAAAATTAGTACCGAATGCTGTCCATCGAGAATTAGGACTGAAGGCTATCCAACAGAAAAAGGCTATCCACGGAAATTAAAACTATTTCGCATTCTCTACTATTATTAGAACTGTTAGAAAATTAGAACGATTTTTTAGGAAAAAATTACAACAATTTCGCCTTCTTAACTTCATATTTCGCCTTTTCGTTTGTACAAATTGATAATGCGTCGTGCAGTGTTCTCATTGACATCAGCAATCTGAGTAGCTTCGTGTGTCCTTCCGTCGACGGACAGCAACTTAACCAGGATCTCCTTCTGACTCCGAGACACTCGACTGTACATATGGCCGGGGGCATACTTCAATCGCCGCTATGCGATCGCGGCGCTCAGTTCATGGCCATTCCGCCGCACGCGGCCGAATAGTAAAAGGAAACTTCGCCGCGGCCGCCGCAACAGTTGCAGTCGGCGTGCGCGATGGCTTCCCGCGCCCATGGCGGGCATGGCATACTTTTTCGCACCGCGCGCGATGTTTAGCGTTGGTCCTGGACGGATCGCAATCGCGCTCTTTTGCAGAGCGATGCGCGATGCGACAGGCGCTGAGAAGTTCGAATTCCTTCGCGTCGCTCTGCAAAACTCATCGCCGCGATGAAATCGCGGCGACGGGAAGTATGCACGAGGCCTATCGGCCGCGTCGCTAGCTTTCTTGAACGTCTTGTTGATCATTGCTCATGTTGCCTGCAGACATGGCAAATCGCCCAATGGCAAGAAAAAGTGGGGAGTTCCGCTTATATGGTACGAGAGAAGATTCCAGTAGAACGCTGAATTTGTCTTGAAAAACGTTGAATTTGGTTTGAAAAAATTTAATTTCAACTGAAAATGGTATATATATATATATACATACATATTTATATACTTGTATATAATGCATATATGCATATATTCATACATATATATTTACTTATAATCAGATTCTAGTTGCCTGCCAGGACGTCCTTGGATTTGGTCACATTTGTCAATGAAATACGAGACGGACATGTGGATCTATCCAGTGATCCTCAACACGTCGTCAGTATGATCGAAGCGAGGTAACGCTTTACTATAGCAGTTCTTATAGGAATGTTTTATTCAGTGCTATCACAATTATATGCCTAAAATTCACCACTCCAAAAATTTTCTTAAATATAAACATTTCGTAGAAACTATCATACTTGTCCGCGGCCCACATATTGCGTGGAAATTTGGACTCCTATACAGGCTTCTATTTTTAAAACTGTTTTAAGGCCGTGTTTTGATCGTATCATAAGTATGGTTTAAACAGAAGGAAGCTAGCTCTCCTTGCACGAAAGCAACGATAGCCAAGTGCTAGAAATAAATCGATAACTATTAAATCCCATGGGTCCTTGACCTTCTCTACATTTAGTCACATGAATGCATATCGCTTACTGTAGGTCCACGCTCTTTCTAGTGATTGTCCGCGAGCCTTCGCTCAAAATCCATTCACTGGAGCAGACAAACTTTCCCGAGAGCTTTTATTTTAAGGAAAGGTTCAAAGGAAGCGCCGACTGCTAATGAGAATGCAATGAATATATACCATTTTCACGTCAAATTGGGCACGTTTCATGTCAAATTGGACACTTTACACGTCAACTTTGCCATTTTAAGCAGGCCCAAAACTGTTGAAATCAAAGTGAACGTCTTTGCTTGAGCATCTTACAGGTTAAATTAAAGACTGTCTAAAATGGTTGTGATAATTTTTCCTTCAGGGAAAATTTTGTACAACTTTCTCTGCAGCTTTAGTTCAGCCGAGTGAAAATTTTATAAAAAACTATTAATGAAAAATTAAATTCCGTTTTAAAGCGCTATAAGACAGCAGTCATTCGGTGCATAAAAATACGAGATCGCGCCATGTACTCAGAAAGTTCGTCCCGATTTTTATTTGATCCACACTGTAAATGCTGCATACATGGAGCATCAAAGTGAGGATGTGTGCGTTCTTTTTCAAATGTATTTGTTGCATCGTTTACACCTATGAAACTCCATGCAATTAATTTCTTGCTATCAATAGAATAATGATCGCGACGTCTTTTACAAGAGCTTGGTTCAGTCACTTCATTTATTACTAAAATAGCCACCTCCGTGTTCTATAAAACAAGCTTTAAACCACTATTTTTTCCTAAAAATGATTCTTATAAAATTTCAAACAAAGTGTTTACTTAATAGGTAAGAGAATTAAAACTTCAAATGAAGCTATATAAAAACTTTCCTTTAACGAAAATTATTTTAACCGCGAATGTTACAATGATGTTTTGCCGCGATCAAATATTTAGCGCCAGGCAAACTCCAACCCTACCACGTTGATATCAGCGTCTGCCTCATCACGATACACAGGTGGATGATGATCTGTCCCACGAGTTGCTCATTAGACCACTAAATCCGATGCCGATTTTTCGAGTAACTGAATGATTTGGATATGCCATTTTTTCAAGCCGCGGATTTTCGGTCTATTCAGATGAGGGTGATTTTCAATTGACCAGATCTACGAACAATTCTGATAAGCGGTTTTTCTTCGGATCGGTGTCCGATATCCGATTCAGATAACAGTGGATAATCTAGAATAGAGGCAGACAATTCCTTCAGTATGAAGTGAATTCGAATCGTACAACAGTTGTTAGTATCTTTAGGAAGCCATCACCAACGAAAACTAACAAGCTCTTCAAAATCAGGAGTAGGAAGTTAGCGTAAGTTAGTTAGTTAGTTAGTTAGGAAGCGTTAAGTGGCTCTGCGCGGGAGGGGAGCGTAGATAATTCCGCTACATGTTACATGGCGTAATCCACGTGTTTGCTAATCGTGTCAAACTTCTGAAAAATTGACAAGCATGTATGTATGTATGGTGAAACCTGCAGAGGTTCTAAAGCACCAGACAGGATCAAGTGCTTATAAGTTAAATGGATATCAACCATATGGTCCGTTTTTGCTCACTCTTACCGTATTCGACGCGTCCCAATAGAGGTACCTGCAGTTTTCTGCCCGCTCACCCTTTCCCAACATCCTGGGCCCGGATTCATCAAGCAATGGGTATAGGTAGAGATGACGTAGGGAATCGTACCCACTACCAGCAGTGGGTAGTGGGTACGATTCGTATTCACGAAAGGAATTAAGGGTGTGGTACAACTAGAACTCTCGCTAGAACAGCTGATCTCACTGGAGCGCCATTTTGTTAATGGCGTGCCAACGAGTAGCGGGTATACGGATGTACCCACAACGATCGGAGGGCTTTCTCTACCCACTGATATACCCACGATTTTGCGGGTAAGGTTTATCATGAATCGTGGGTATGTCCACATCGTGGGTATGCCCACCTCCTATACCCAGCATACCCGTGGGTATGCGCGTTGATGAATCCGGGCCCTGGACTTTCTCGAGAGTCTTGTGGCTGCCTCACGAGATAGTGGAGACGCAGACATTTTACCCGCCGCTTCAACACGAAGGGGTTAGAACGCCACTCCTCCAGGCCTGGAAATATGCACGCAATTCATTACGACGAACCACCGAGAAAGCGGTTCTCAGCATCGAATAGTTAGGTGTGACAGGTAAGGCCTATGGTATACTCCCGTCCGCTGCAGCGACGCGGGAATGCACAGCGATGCGACGGCTCGCGACGCGCACCGCGAGCCGTCGCCATCGCTGAGGCTGACATAGTCCGCGCAGTTCTACAGACGGAGACTTTTGCAGAATTTTAGCGAATCAGCTGAATCAGCATGCTACGACTTGTGGTCCCTTTTCATATAGAAGTATGGACGCACACTTCTCATAAGTCTTAATTGTTGGAGCTAAATTAAACGCAGTACTCTTGTTTGGAACGAAATGAAACGCAGTACTCTTAGAAATGCGCGGACGCGAAAAACCGAGTTCAAAACATTATTTTTAAAAACATGGAGCTGAAATGGCAGATTTATGATCAGCGCGTCACGATAACCCTCTAATGACCTGACAAGCGCAAAACTGTGCGTCTTCATGCCTATGTGGAACCTGAGAATCAAAAGAAATACTGCAGTCAACGAAGACGCGAAAAAAAACCCCGCTAGAAAAACATGACTTCGAAAAAATCAGCGTTCAATTGGCACACTTCTGGGCCGGATATGTCAATCATCGGGACCTCCCTGTGACTTGCACGGCACAGAAATGTAGATTTCGGTGCCGGCAAGGAAGTTCAGAGGCGAAAAAATGCTAGGTTCGGCACAAAAGTGGGAAAAAACGGCCAAGAAAAATATCTCCTCAAAAAACTAGCTATTCAAGCCGTCGAAAAAAGCCTCAAAATGAGTCTAGCCACGACGAAAACCCTACGAGGAGAACAACCGAGAAATCACATGACCACCCAACATCACCAGACGTGTGTTGAAATTGCTGTTGTATGGTCATGAATCAAGGAAGTGTCGAAATAAGTGAGCGAAAGTGCATAGAATAGGGCACGACAAGCGCTCCCCTCTGCGACCATCGCTACCCGTCGCTCGTCGCAGTGCAGTCACTGGGGCTGCGACGGCCGTCGCACGGGAGTATGTTTCACTCCCGCGACGCGGAGGTATAACACCCCTTTGCGACGCATCGCGGGAGCGATGGCGCGTCAACTGACAACCGCGCCCCACTGCGCCGTCCGCCACTGCAGCGAATGCGCGCCGTTGACAGTTGCCCCGCGCCCGTCGCTGGAGCGACGCGGGAGTACACCATAGGCCTAATGCCGCTCCTAAACTAGCAGAACACATGGGGGACTACTTAACCGTTTCACGACCCACGCGATTTTTACGCGACTGCCGCGTGAGACAGCGCGTACAAGCCGATTATTTGTATTATTTTATTTCATCACTTGTCAGATAGGAATAAAACAGTGACCAATGAAGTTTCCCCTGAACCACCTTGACCTTAGATATTAGTGTACTCATTGATTAACCAGAAGTTCATCGGCCTACCGGCCGCCAAACTTCTGGTTGGGGGCTTCGTCACCAAACCTCACGAATAGAACAACCCAAATCTTCCTCCATTCTATTTAGGGCTTCTTACTTTTATTAAGTAGAAAACCTGTTATACTTTTACTAATATATAGATTAGTGCAGAGGGATATGGTATGGCAGTATCATCGCTGCTCCTATGAAGCCCATCCAACCTTATCCTATGTATGCGACTTGTTCTCCGAAGTGCCCGTTCTCTACGTGACAGAAACAGGTAATGAGAGTTCCAATCCAAAGCGCTTAATCTACAGAAACATAATTAAATCTTTAAAATAAATGAATTAAATTGAAATAATAATTAGATTTTGAATTAATAAATGGTAAAATTTTAGTTAGAATTTTACCATTTTCAAAGTATACCATAATTAAAATTGATCAGTGTTGGTCGACAGGTCAACACCGTTTAGGGTGCGACGACAATAATACTCTCCGAACACCAGAGTCGCGCATGTGACACTGAGTCCCGATTCACGTGTCACCATGCTGCCGCGACGTCTATGACACTTACACTTTCCACGACTTCTGCGACCCGTCTTCAGAAACCCGATAAATATTGGACGATATTGAGGGAAAATACTGGCCCTTTATTCCTCCCCCTCTAGTGGTCCCCCTTTGCTGATTCCTCTTCAATTTACCCCTCCTACTGCTCCCCTTACTCAAAGCAATCCTTACTATGCAAGTTGAACGTCTGCGGCACGTCTTCTGAATCCCTGCGCACGTTGATCGACGTCTTCAGCACGTCTTTTGAATCTCTGCGCTCCGTACTTGGTTCCCATTCATACCCTAACGCGTTGTCTGCTGGATATATCTTAGACTTGGACGATCCGCTGCCAAGGATATAGTTCGCCGCCACTCGTCGATGATTAAGCTCAAAGAAAGCTGGGCTGGCATTCGCCGCACTCTCGTAGGCACCTATTGGCTTCAGTCCTACCTCCCCGTGAGGGACATGTGACGTTAACCGATTATGTATATAGTAAGATAAGATATTGTACTATTAAAAGTTTGATGACTTTCCATGAACTAATTTTATGATGGTGTTCGACGGCGTCGTCGGACAATGTCGTGAAATGGTTAGTTGTGGTCTACTCTTTGACAATCTTTTTATGAACGTTTTTTTAGCAGTCATTTGAAGAAGATCTCCACTATAATATTCCGCTGTCATTGTAAGGAATTAACTGAGCTACATGGG
Source organism: Heligmosomoides polygyrus polygyrus (assembly GCA_947396885.1). Lineage (NCBI taxonomy): Eukaryota > Metazoa > Nematoda > Chromadorea > Rhabditida > Heligmosomidae > Heligmosomoides > Heligmosomoides polygyrus. Next base: position 44,101,155 of record OX377201.1, read on the forward strand.
TTTGAAAAAATCAACATTTCTGATCTATATTGTAACTAATTTTTACATTTTTTTAATTTTTACAGAGTGCCTAAACTAGGTGAAAATATTAACGCAGCGCTGAAGATGCTTCGATCGACAATCGGCAAAATGACTCCGTTCAGCAAAGCTGCATTCCAAGAGGTTAGACTACATTGTTAAATGATCATAAGTATGTACCTAAAGCCAAACCAGTTTCTTGACATCTGATCCCATAATAATCTAATCCATGCCTAATTCGTTCATTTTTTATCTTAGAAATGTTAAAAATAATTTTAAAACATATTTAGCACTGGACGAGGTTCTTCGAGTCTTTATCGGCCCCTACGACATTGCGCTCCATTTTTCTTGCAGCATTCTACGCAGATATCATTGATTCGCACAAGACCGCCCATATCGCTGTGAAGAAGGAAATCCAAGATTTGTCGCCGGAAACAGATCTGTTACTAAAAAGTGGGTGAAATTTGAAGATTATTTCTATTTCTCACGACGCTGGACGTGTGGGCCACGCCAGGCTTGCCTGCTTCGGGTATAGCGGGCTACGCTAGGAACGTAGCCCAAACCTGCTTCCTGTTTCCCTTGGCTTCGCCGGCGACTGACGCTGTGTGAGGAACATGGGTGTGCGCTAACTTGCCGCCGGTAAATTTTTACCGCATTTTTTAACGCGGAAATTCGCCGGTAAATTCAGGTAAATTCGGTAAATCCGTCAATTTTTTAAAAATTTAGTTTTCCCTTAAAAACAACTAGTTTAAGCGCCTGTGGTGTAAAAAAGCGTAAAGCTCTTCACCGAAACAACATCACGTTTAGAGAAACCATATCATCTTTATTTTATCATGCATACGTCATCCTAAAGCAAACGACACCCTGAAAGCAACGAGCATCCTACAACAAACAAAGCAAGCGGAAGCCTAACGACGCACAAGTATAACGATCTATGTTGTGGGCACTTAATTAAAACTTTATAAAAACATTTCTGGAGCAGCCGACATTTAATCAAATATTGCTATATTTCTTTTGTATTAACATTCTAACTGCTTTTTGAAATTGTCGCAATTACCATCATTTCATTCGATAAAAGAATGATTTACACCTCATACAATTACTTTTTCGAACTATTAAGCTGAACTTTGGAGCAAAGCCAGACACTTGAGAAAAACAACGGAATGTGATGTGATAGCGAACTTCATTCTTTTCTTATATGGGAAAAGCTTAAGAGTCCATCAGGTGGACTAGCAGAGTACATTCCGATGCCATACATCTTAGACAAGACATGAGCGCATCTTCTCCTTATTCCTCTGGCAATAGTTTATTCCGAGAGCTTCTATATCTCCAGCTCAAATTTTATCATGTCGTGTGGGGAATCTCTTTTTAACAATGGAGCGCACCATCTCCGCCTTGTAATGTAAGCATGGATGTTTTAACAAGGTTGAGGACCACGAACGCTAATAACAAGTTATCGGAGAAGATAGAAGCAATCACCTCTAAACTGAGATCGGTACTATGTTTCCTTCTCCATTCGATAGAGATAGAAACATAATTTTGTATGATAAAATTCGTTAAATTTTTCGGTAAATTTGGGAATTTACCGAAAATTTTCGTTAAGAGAATTTGTCAGGAAAATGCAGGTAAATCCGTTAAACCGGTAAATCCTTAATTGTTTAACGCACACCCCTGGTGAGGAATCATCCCTAGCGCCGAAGTCGAACGCGCTGATACGTGCGCCTACTGTAGATTGAACCTTACTGAGAACCACTCACGTCCCTGTATAGCACTCAGGAGAATCTCCGTCACATACCTGCTGGTTCTAGGGCGGTTTGAAACCGACTGCAGTTTTTCATGCCTAATCGAATGTCTGACATTGCTGCCCTGCCGTCCTGCTTTAAGCCACGAGGTGTGACGAAATTCGGAAAAGGTCACTCAGGACAAAGATACCATCCTACTAGGTATAGTAGTAGGAAAATTGGTAATCAGGTAAATGTTTAGTAAGTCTCATAGATGTACGTTACAGGTTTTGTGACCCTGGAGGAAAGGAAGTTAAAGTGTATTTAAAGTACAATTTTATTTGAATCTTGTTTCCAGTTGAGGAAATGCCTTACCTGACCCTTCTGGATTTGAATGACCTAGCAGCAACGCGCATGGAAACAGCAGCGACCTAGCAGAAAAACAGAAGAACAGTAGCGACCTGTGGGATTTTACAGAGGGAAACGAAACTGGACCCTCAGAATTGCTACTGACGACATCTTTTCTATTTTTCTGTTTGCTGTCTCCGATTGAATCTCCTTCGCCTTATGCATATGAGATAAATTCAATGTCCAATACTGCAGTCGAAAAGAGCGATAATATTGGCTGATATTGATTGTTTGACCGACGCTTTTCCAAACTGTGAAGCTCTTTCGTCACCAATCATAATCACGCAACACCCACATCGGTCGGTTAAGTCTGAGAGAGGACCGATAGCAGCGCTTAAACGATCGGTAATATCGATCGATATATCGACTGCCCGATCGAAACACATCCCCTGCTACGAAGCGCGTTCGTCGTCCAATGCAATGACGAAGTCTCATCCCAATCGGTTAGGTTTGAGATGAAACCGATATCAGCCACCAATGATAATCACGCAACACCCATGATCGGAGCTTCACCATGATGGCTGATTATCTAGTCGACCTTCCGTCGGCCATGATAATCACGTAACACCTACCTATTGAACAAAGAGCAGAAGGAAGAAGTACATGGTAGCAGGAACGCGTAGCGAAACAGTAGCGTCTTAGCAGGGAAACATAAGCGAATGTGGGGCGCGTAGTCTTCTTCTAGCACTGATCACGAGGTGTGAGCTATGTTAACCCGGCAGCGGCGCCTCGACATAGCCGTAACTTACTGCGAGACCTCATCAAGTGGGTGTTGTTTGGTGACGACCTGCAGTGGAAGCATCATGGCAGTCAACACTGGTGGTCGTCTTTGCACCCGTTGACGGTGTTTGTACCCGTTGGCAGAAATGCAGGCGTTGACGGAAA
>OX377201.1:44104386-44236227 GCA_947396885.1 Heligmosomoides polygyrus polygyrus
AAAACTGATTCAAAAAATTTATTATCTAATACGATGATTATTTCAATTTTGATTTATTTGCGTCAAAACTTTATTAGTTGATTATCATTAATTATTCTTCCTTTCTTTCACATTTTCTAAAATTGCATGCAACATAAAAGACAACTTAACATCGAAATCCATTAATTTTCGCAATGGAGGGATTCGTACCAAGACCCTTCTGAAGTGGGGTCGTAAATTTATGGGAGAAATCGCAGCCCACGCTTGAGCAGACCCGAACGCGCCATCCGAAACAATGGAGTTTTTTCTGAGTCTCCCTTGCAACGTGTGGACGCGCATTGTCATGAAGGAAGAAGATCTTGTCTTGTTTCCCTCGAAGAGCTGCCTCAACGCGATCCAACTGCCTGCAGTAGACATCGCTAGTGACAGTTCTGCTTGCAGGCAGGAGCTCCCAGTGAATGACTCCTTCGCGATTCCACCAGACACTGAGCATTACCTTTTTTTGGGGGTGAAATTCTGGCCTTGGCGTGGGAATTCCTGCTTCGCCGCGACTGAGTTACTGATACTTTCGCGTGTGGTTAACGTAAACCACCCATTTTTCCTCGCCAACGGCCATTTTCTCTAGCCAAGAAAAATTCTACCTTAAACTCAAAAAGTTCATGCACACATCCCGGCGCACCTATAGCTGGTGGCCGCTACAATACCGCTCGCGCCGCACGGTCAAAAGTGGGCGAAAAAACGCCAACATAGCGTCGCAAAGCGGTAGGGTATGCGTGCTTTCGGAGTATCTCAAAGATGGCGTACGTCGCCAGTGCTCTGTCATGCCAGGAATGCCCCGAGAGTGCGCCGTGCACAATGCACACAGAACCTAACCTATCAATCGAGTGGGCGAGCGCATGTCCCCTGCGCTCGCCCACTCGATTGATAGGTTAGGTTCTGTGTGCATTGTGCACGGCGCACTCTCGGGGCATTCCTGGCATGACAGAGCACTGGCGACGTACGCCATCTTTGAGATACTCCGAAAGCACGCATATCCTGGGAAATAAGCTGCTCTAATCGCCCGTCCAGCCAATTTTGGACCACCCACGGCGAAAATACGGGTGTTCCGGTAAAGTTTTACACATGTTTGTGTAGATCTCGAAGAGACGAATCGAATAGTGCCAACCTTTTTTTAAGAAACCTAAAACTGAAGGAATTATGAGCGTGCGACGCTTTGCGACGCTATGTTGGCGTTTTTTCGCCCACTTTTGACCGTGCGGCGCGAGCGGTATTGTAAGTGCATGCACCATATCTACATGGCTTTCCAGGGTTACGCAGGTGTTGAGCTATGGTGGTGTGATTGTGCTCGAGTTCCTTTGCCAGTGCACAGGTCAACGCCGGGAATCCACCTGAACCAGCTCCATGAACCACCTCCAGAAGGCGCTCCTTATTCTCTGCAATTGGCCTTCCAGACCGTGGTTGGTCCTCCATGCAAAAGTCTCCGTTCTTCAACTTCCGCAACGATGTTTCCGCCGTGTCGTAGGACACCGTGGTAGGACCCATCGTTCCACATATGTTATCTACCACGACTCTTACGCTGCTTCGCTTTCTGAACTCGTAAATCAGAAGCAGTCAGTCTTGCCCGCAGCCGGGAACGATTTTCTCTACATTGGTCGTAACGGAATATGACGACCATAGCGGTAAATCTAGGTCATGGCCTATATATGCGTTATTGGGGGAAGGTTCGCTATTCAAAAATTTTGCGAAACGCCAAAATGATTGGTGGAAAAATTTCCTAATATTTTCATGGCACACCACAGCGGCTGAGCTGTATAGTTATGATCGAACGAATACATTCGAATATCCATTCAAATTCGTGCATCTCTGAGCAGCGATGTTCGAATATTATTTAAAAATAGAACTTTAAGCTTTAATCTGGAGTCGTAAAATTTTAACGAAATTTAGAATAAGCTCAAGGTTTGCGCGAGGTTTAAGCAACATGATAGAATGCAGAAAATGAAAATAAAAAATTGCTCTTTCTCTAGAATGGTGTCTTCATGACTTTCTCTAACAAGGGAACGGTCTAAAGCAAATGTCCCAATGGAAACGAGTCATCTAGGAAGAATCTCCGCTCTTCAGCTAGTACAGCGCCGCCGTTAAACCCTCGAATAATTTACCTTTGAGACGCAAAAATGTCTTTTTGCGTCCACTCAAAAACTTTTTTCAATGTTACGAGTTCGCCAAAAAAATGACATAAACTTTCGGCATCATCCATTAAATCCTTAGACATGCGATGACCATTCAGGATTAGGTGGAGGCCTCAAAAGCTATAGTAAAATTGAGCGAACCCCTAATTGTTTTGATCTGACCCACAACTGCTCCTGAGTCTCTCCCATTCATGCCCTGGCTGAAACGAACATGGATGTTTTGCCTCACCACGACGATCTAATTGATAGCAAACTTGCTTAAATTGCTTCCATTTACCTCATTGCGTGCAATCTCAGATGCCAGTTTTCTTCCATTTTTCCTAGTTATTTATTCCATGGGGGATTTTTGTTGTTCTCAGCAGTAGCTCTTTATTTCTGCTAGTTATTTACTACATATCACCTTTGCTCGAGATCTGATTCTTACTCATCATCTCGAAGAATTGTCGAACTTATTCTCAGCTTGGGAGACCCCGCTAGAGACTGAAAACCTCTCCTGTATGTGGTATTTCGACACTCATTGCTAAGGCCTATGTTATACTTCGGCGACGCGTCGCCGGCGACGTCGCCAAGAGCTCCGCAGGGGGTGTTATACTTCCGCCGCCGACGTCGCCGACGCCGGTGCCGCCGACCTCGCCACAGACGCGTCACCGACGTCGCCGACGTCGCCACAGACGGGCCGACGACGTCAGCGTCGCCGACGTCGGTGACAGCGCGTCGGCGTGCGCGATGACGTCGGAGACGGGCCGTCACCGACGTCGCCGACGTCATCCAAGGGTGGCAGAAAATGCGCTCAGATGGAGTGTTATGACTGTGGGTTGGTTCTTCGTTCCTGAAACTGCCATCATCACCACCGTACTTCGATTTACGAAATCGAGAAGTGCAAAAGACACCGTCTTGCGAACACAAAAAGCAAAATTGATTAGAACACTGAGTGTTTGGGAGGGAGTGGGACCCTAAACCTTAGCTCCCCTTCAATTTCTCACTTTTGTTCCTTTTTGTATCCTTCTCATCCGTTCTGTTCGCATTTTCTAGGCCTATTTGCTTCCTTGCAGAGCAAGTAATACTAAATAGAACTGTATAGAAAATAAGTAGTGTTTCTTCGCTTTCTCAAATAGTAATGCAAACCTCTGCGAAGAGCTTTTTTTATGTAGAATTCTTACTAATTATGAGTTAGATTTTCCTTTGAACTTCGAGAATTCCGCGTAAATTTAATTTAAATACGATTTAACGAAAAAGGTCTTTGCTAAACCGACGCTTTTTTGACGTATGATCGGGACAGACTGCGCCATGCACTCGTCTGTTATCTTGCATTTTACAATCTATTGATAGTGTTTCGCTTGAATACTTCCTATAATCTCCTTACAAAGTGGCCGTATCGATTGATTTGTGCTTCTTTTAAAGTTTAAAACCTAAAAACACACTATGCCTTGCGAAAAATACAGGGTATCTTAAAATACAGGTACTTTTGAATGGTTTCAATGGTTTTTTCACTAACATTGCTGCTAGTGAAACCTTTGAACACTTATCCATCCTTCTAAAAGCCAAATTTAGTTAGTAAGAGAAAATTCGGCAGATTAACAATGGTTGAGCAGACTGCCGTACATACAGAACAAAAATCGTCATCAAGCCCTGAAGCATTAAGAAGAATTAAGAATTAAAATTTCTTTTGAAGATTAAGAAAAGCTCAAAGTGTATGCAAATTCGAGGCAGATGTGATCACTTAGCCTTTCTATGGGCAGACAGGTTACCATATGATGACATTGAAAACCCTCTCCGATGCTAAAAATGCGCTCCGATGCTCTCCTGTCAACGTCGTCCCCGACGCCGCCACAGAATCTCTTGACGACGTCGCCGACGTCGACCACTCGTCTGTGGCTACGTCGGCGACCTCTGTGGCGACGTCAACGACGTCGGTGATGACGCCAGCGTCGGCGACGTCGGTGACGGGCTGTCGGTGACGGGTCGCAGCGTCGGCGACGCGTCGCCGAAGTATAACATAGGCCTAACCCACGCCACTACGAGCTGAGTTTGACATTTGGGAGACATCGTTTAACTTTTGACCATCATATTTATGGAACGTCCAAATCCTGACATTAGAAGCCAGACTTCTGGGACTCACCTTCTGATCTTAGAAGCAGCTCACATGACATTTGAAGCAGTGAGGTTCGATACTCGATACATGATTCTGAGACGGGTCTTCTGAAGTTGAACAATTAGTGCGTCTATTCGGAGAGTAAGAAACAGTGCTTGAACTGAATCTTCCTGTGACTCCAGTCAAGGGTTGTATCTAGTAGTTACGAAAAATGCTCAACGAAGACCTCCATCCGAAAAGTGATCAGAATCGTGTCTTCATATTTTCTAGTAAATCGAAGAAGTTTTTCTTTTCCACAGAACAGGCAATCCGTTTAAACATTCACATAGCTGGATTTGTCACAGACTTATTTGTGATACATAAAACAGTAAAACAGTAATTTGATTGTCTGTTTGGCGGATTTATTTATTTCGATGCTCAATTTACATAAAAACACCCGTGGAACAGAACGTCACTGCGTGAAGCAAAACGCACAAAGAAGTAAAGCGGAGGCTGGCTAGACGTTTTGAAGGCAGCTGGGTGCTTGATGTTAGCAAAACTTTCGTTACCGATAAGACGGTTGAGCGTGATATGATGCTTGTAAGCGGAAGAAATTTGGGGTTACCATGCGACCCTGGAACGTTAGCACACAACTTGAGCATGAAAATCCCACAGTTGCACAACGTCTTACCCTTCAAACATCTAATACGCAAAAAAAGCAAAATGCTGAATCGGAGGCGCAATCTCAGATCTTCGGAGTTCTGATTTTGCAGTATTTTTGAATTTTTTCTGTTGTTCAATGTTTAGAAGCTACTCTCTTGAGTAAATGTGCCATTACAGAGCAGCTTTTAGGACCCCTAACTGTGTAAGTTCAGGGTGTTTGCGAAAACGAATCAGTTCTACTAGATGACGACTGCTTCATTAAAACCGTTTAGCAACGAGCAAAACGCTTTTCCATAAATTTTGGAGCTTAAGAACGCTCTTAAGGAACATCTGTTGTAGGCATTCGGTAATACTTGTCCACTTCTTCGTATACTCTTACAAACTAGCGTTTAGTCTGCACGCGACAAGCGACGCGATGACTTGCAAGAGATGCAAAATCAACAGTTCGCCCAGCGAACTCGCGTCGCGCATTGTTTCGGCGTACAGTACACTCATGTGCCCAGTTTCTGCTAGGTCAGATTGCGAACATCATAATTACGCACAACCCTGCTCGGGAAAATGTACTCCAAATCAACCAATAAACGACAGCCAGGACCGATGGAAGAAAATATGCACTTCCCAGCATTGCACTAGCTCGCTGATTTCGAAGAACCTGATGTTAGACTTACAATCGAAATGGCTTCTTGCATCCGTTATTCACTTATTCCATTCACTTATTACAAAGCATCACCCCGAATAGTATCTCTGACACACAATCCACAAGCGGCCGCACAGCGTTATTCCTTTCATTATTATTAGAAATAAGTGGTCTCGCCGAGATTTTACACATTTTTTAAACATATAAACTTCGAGGCTTACCGAGATCTATAGAAATTTCGAAGTTGCAGGCGATTTTGCATCGAGCTTTGGAAGAGCAGCTGCGAAGTTCGCCAACCGGGAGGCAAAGGTAGGTCATTGTTAGCAGGCGAAGGTAGCAATATTAACAGGGCCGACATCGAATAATTACTTGTTGGCATTATAGACGAATTGAAAAAATACATTTTTCGGGCAGTATAACGTTGCTCTGAGAGTTCTTTCTTCCGTAGCTGGAAAGCAAAGCGGGAAACTGATCAGAAGACCAGGTTTTCGTCAAGGGGCGGAAAACAAATATATTATAGTTCTTTTTTCCGGTATCACTACTACAGCACTGTCTCAATTAACCACAATTTTAATTTCAGGAACAATATTCTCTGGAGGATCAGGAGCCTTTCTAAAATGCCATGTCCGAGTGCATCCCGTCTTGAATAATCCACCAAAACCCAGTGCTCAGTGATTGTTTAACATGACCTCGTTCCCAATAATAAACGTTATCACTCTTCCGGTGTTAGTCCAACCTGAGCTCTAGAACGTTGGCAGCATTCTCCATAGGTGTACACAAAAAATCTAGAATATTTTCTAACCAAAAGACTCGTAGCCATAGCTCAAACGGTGATGAGATTACCAATGGTGAAGCGCATGTCCGAACGAGGAAAGCGAGTCATATACGTGGAATCTCCCGCTCACATTTAGCACAAAAATCATCACTTTCATTGGCGTCTATCCCGCTTGGCAGCAGGGTCCGCTCTTCTGGTGTGGTGATTCCAATTCTTCCCATCTAATGCTTGATCAGGATGTATACGAGCAATCTTTAAGGCCAAGTGCAATGTATCTAGCCATAGTTGCATCGGGAGTCCTCTTGGCCGCATTCCAAGAACCTCAAAGTTCAGACCAATCTTACGGACTGTGTCTTCGTTAGCGCGAAGGACGTGGCCGTACAAATGACGTAGACGAGCTTCGCGCAGCTTCTCGGCTGTCGGAGCGACACCGAACTTTGTCGTATGGTGTCGCGGTCCAATCGCGTTACTCCAACTGGCCACCTTAGCATAATCGTCTCCATTATATGGAGGCGGCTTTCAGTTTTCTTGGTCATGGCCAGCACTCAGCACCATACTTCGATACTGTGCGGAGGTTATTCTATGAACCTCCGACAGCGCACCCCGTCAACTAGCGTCATTTGCAGCAGGCTGCACTCACGCGCGCATTCAGCTCCAACCCTAGGCTGTCATCGGACATGACTGTTAATCCAAGGTACTTGAAAGGTGTAACTCGTGAGAGCTCAGAACCATTGATCTTGATAGATCCATACTCATTCACATCCGTCCTCAAGTATTTCTTTTCTACTTTTTGCTTGAGTCGAAACGATCGCACCACGCCTGTGCTTGTCGCTTGAGTTCGGTTTTATCTTCACATGAAAGCATGACGCCATCGGTATGCAGCAACGTCCAATGAGCTGCGCTTTGGAGACCGCGTGTGACTGCATCCATGACGACCACGAAGAGCAGTGATGATAGCGCAGACCCCTGGTACACTCCGACAGAAATTGGAAACTCCATAGTGGTGCCCACTCGACTTTGTGGACAAAAGTACAGAATATGCACGCATTCAATAAGCTCTTCAGGGACGCCGTGTCATCGCAACGCGTAAGACATAACTTTTCGCGGAACGCTGTCGAAGGCCTTGGTCAAGTCCAGGAAGTGGAGACCTGAGGGTAGACGCGGATATGGAGACCTGAGGGAATGTTGCGACTCGATGGCCCCAATGCCCGGACTGACCTACATGCCTTGGGCAGTGAACCGCCTGTGGGAAGGGACCCGGCGGGGAAGCCCCAACCTCCACCGCCTCCCTGTGGGCCTGAGAGGCGCTACGGACGCCCTTAGAGAGACGCCCATAGAGGCCCTAGTACCCGGGGTGGTTTAGCTAGCATGGAAATGACACACAATACACAACGGATACAACGAACTCCGACATGAACAATATGAACTGCCCAAAACCCCAGCAGTATCTAAGGTGACTCACCGATTGTTCCGCTGCCGAAGACAATGTAGATTATACAGATATATTAACTACAGGAATAAACAGAATACCGTACAGACTGTTGAATTGACGAAAAATAATTGAGATGCTCTCTGGAATGCCCGGCCATGATAGAGTCTCGTCGGGTCGCAAGTCCGACAGTGAACCCTGTCGTGCCACTCCCGGCGACAAAAAGACTGATCTCCTCGGCTGGAAGAAAGTAGCATCGCCTCTTACCCCTTTACCGCTGGCCTAGCGCCGATTTGAAGAAATGGCCGGCTATAGGAGGGGTGAGCAGACAACCCGATAAGGCACGTACGGCAGCTAGGCCCGATGAATTGAGCGATGTTTCAACCCCAGCAAGAGAGTCACATCTCTTACCATAGCACACGCTGTAATGATTGTTGGCACTTAATGCGCTACTGCTACCTGTAATGCCTCTTTGTAACGATCATATATAAGCGGATGCTTAGTGCACTTAAATGATAGTCTGATGCGGTATAGTTCGTTTAAAAGAAAGATGCTAAACTACTACAGGAAGACTAGGAGCTAGCCTAAACTGCTAATGGGTACGAAACGAACTAATCTACTATTAGACTACATATGTAGGAACTACTTCAAATAAGACATGGTCTTCCAAATCGTGCAACGGAGTGGAAACATACGAAATAGTAAAGGATGAAATGTAGTCAATAAAAATACACAACGAAATCGTAAGACTGGGGTAAGTATAACATAGTAAACAGATAGATACCGAACATACAAAAATGAAGCAATATAAAATACATACAAATCGTGACTGAACATTACAGAAACATGGTGGCGTACGGTCCAGCAGAAGGGAGTGCCTTGCACTCCGAGCCGCGGCGGTGTTCCACCGGTCCGTGCCGTGGAGGTCTCACATGCGGCTAGCTTTCGCAAGGGTAGACCGGGACTGGAGTGTTCATCGTCGCCATACCATCGAGAAACTTGGGATGTAATGCAAAGATAAGCACTGTAACGAGTAGTCATTTTAGAAACCTAGGAACTAACTACTAAAGACTACTGGATAGGAAAGGTAAGGAGTAGTAAGTAGGAAAGATGAATTAAAGTAAAGATAGCATAGAAAGGTAGATGTAAGCGAAGAAAGAAAGATATGGTTTAGTATATAAAAACTGCTAAGGTCGGTTGAACGTTGAGTCGACACGGAATCATGAACATTGCCATCGGTTCCTGAACGCGAGAATGATCACGGCTGTAATACGAGAGACAAGGGCTGTAATGAGTCAAAAGTGCCCGATGTAGTCGATCTTCTTGACTACGTAGTACTGAATGGGATCGCGCGTCTGCGTATACCCGTAGATCATCTCAATGTGAGCTAAATATCGAAATGGTTATGATGTAATGAGTAAAAAGGTCCACGTGATATAGAGGAGGCTCAGTAGACGATGTCGCGTTGTGGTGTTACATGAGCTAGCATCTGCTCAAAGTGACTGTTGATTATTCCTAAATGAAAGATGGGGGACAACATGTAATAAGTGTGGACGTCGAAGTGCGGGCTACTCTTCGACAAACCTATTTTTCCATTAACAATGAACCAGGCAATGATCTTACAACGATCTCAATTTATCAAATTTCAAACTGGAGTTCGCCCATTCACCAATGGATTGAAAAACACTTAAACCGATTATATGTCATGTATGCTGTCTGGGTTAATCTACAGTATTTGTTTTGTTTATTATTCATGGCACACATTTTGTGTAATAAATAAATAAATAAATAAATAAATAAAAATAAACTAACACAAGCTAAGATGGAAAAGGTTAAACGACAACCAACGACTCACGATCTGCCTCTTCAAGTACGAGCTTATCCTCGAACTGCACTTGCCTTTCCTGTCGTCGATCGTCGTCTCTTAGGGGTCCATGCTAGAATTTCCGTCAAGTTTTGCCATAAAGGACTTACTGGTAAGCGAGAAGATATAAGTGGAAAGTCCAAAATAGGTTACTAAGATGACAAGTGATGGAACTATTGAATTGACTTATTCTCTTTACTGTCTGCCGGCGTCGCCTTTGTTCGAGGGTTCCTAGTGGAATGAGGCCTCCGGGCACCGCAAAGTGGAATGCTGGGGAAACGCCGGGAGCGTGATGTTGTACGCACATGATGGCGAGACAGGTCCAATCCGGGTGGACATGGGCGGAAGGTGAATTCCACTACCACTTATAAAATTCGTGCGGTGTTCCTTTTACGTCTATGACGACGCACTGGTTCTTGAAACAGAACGACTGATGGCGACCTTGAGTTCTGCACTGCTGCAAGGATCTCTTCGGGCACAGATTCCTCTGTGCTGCTTTACGCAGCCGCAGCATAGCATATAATGACGACAGAGTACCGCGCGATCGGCGAGCTTTGGACATTTCGGGCAACTGCGGTATAGTGCAGAGGATCGTGACAAGATCGCATCCACGAAAACCTCGAGGTGGTCTTGGGAGAACATCAGAGTTGGAATCCTGGGAGACGGATCGTGCACTTTGGTGTGATGTTGGAGAAACTCGGCTCTCTGAGCGTGGTGATCGGTGGCGACTCGATAAGTTAGAGGCTGGTCTTCCTTCAAGAGATGGTTAAGGAATGTCCTTCCGTTCTGTGGCCTCATGTCGTCCCTTCAAAGAGGATGTTCCTTAATGAGGTCGTGGTTCACGCGTGTCCTGCGACGAGGTGGTCGATTGAGATTGACATGAGAGATGTCACGTCGAAGTCGCGGTCTTTGCCTGATGTTCTTCTTTCTTCTTCAATGAAGGTTGTCTGATGAAAGCTGTCGTAGGAGCAGGTAGATTATATGAAACGGCTTTATGACGGTAGAAGAAAGGAAAGAATATTTATATCAGTCGAGATAGTAGGATAGATGGCACAGGAATTCCTATATTTTGTGCAAAATAGAGAGAAATAGGTGGCGTTTAAAAAACGGCAGGACTGTTGTCTTCGGCTTCGACGGTAGTTGTAGATCCGCAGCCTTGGATTCTTTTGGTGGTATTCTTTCTCGGATCTTCGTGGCGTAGATCGCGCTGTATCCGATCTTACGAGGACCATTTTAGGCTTGTTCTCCACCCATTCTTGTCGAGTTCTTCGTTCGTGTGGCCATGCGCGTGGTTAGATAGTCTTTGGTGATATCGATCTTGAGAACCTGTGAGAATGTCTCATGCCACCATTGCAGAGTGTTGACGTAGTCAATTACTGCTTCCGGAACGTTGGTGTTCATGTGGATGGCATATCTGCTATCCTCTTCGTGCGCAACAGTCATCCGGTAATGGAGGAAGTGAAGATACCGATACATGCCCAGAACACTTATCATCCTTATTGTTTGGGCCGAAGCGGCTGAAGCGTACCGTAGGATTTCGTAAACTTCCTTCCAAGGTCATAAACTTCATGTTCCTCGAGAAATGGTGCTAAGGTGAGCTCCTGCAGCTCCTCAAGATTGACTGTGAGGGAGTTAATGCTGTGATTGAGCTCGTTGATCCAGTGTGAAAAAAGATGGTAACTAAATCCCCTCCGTCAAGAAAAGGTGACGGACGAAAAGAGCTGAAAGGGATGAACTGAGTTATGAATTGTCTCAGCGAGATATACGACCCGCGTAGCTGCTTCGTGCAGCATCGCTGGAGCCGCGCACGTCGTTGAATCTGCAGCTTTATGGAGGCGCGAATCGTTCTGTGAAATATATTAGGTTGTCCCATAAGTCCCCGCCGTTTTTAACGAATAATTGCGGATTTCCCTGCATACGCTATAAAGCATTCGAAAGAAAATGATTTGCTTCATCAGAACGTGTATTGCATTTCTTTTTTCATCCTGTATTTTGTCAAACTTTCGGTCGTTAAAGTGAAAAGTGAAAAGTAAAAAAGTAGCTGTTTGCGCCGTGTTCTCTCCACTTAGGTTTGAAATTATTTGCGCAGTTTTTTATTGCATTTGGAAGACAATAATCTGTGTTACAAGAAAACGTGTTGGTCTTATTCTCTCACTTGCTCTTTATTGAGTTTTAGGTCATCAAATTGGAACGTCCGACTTTTCCCTCTCAAATGAGCTAAAACTCAATAAAGGCAAGTGAAAAAATAGGACCAGACCAACACGTATTCTTTTAGTAAAGAACATTGTCTTCCAAATGCTATAAAAAATCAAGCAAAAATTCCAAACCTAAGCGGGGAGAACAAGTCCGCAAATGGCTACTTCTGCACTTTTTCACTTTTCACTTTAACGACTGAAAAACTGAAAAATTCAGGATGAAAAAAAATGCAATACACGTTCTGATGAAGCAAATCATTTTCTTTCGAATGCTGTAGAGCGCTATGCAAGAGACCGCCGGCGAAATCCGCAATGAAAAGTTGAAAAAAGCGGCGGGGACTTATGAGGCAACCTAATACTTAAAGGCGGCCCTAAACTGGGAAGCCGTCAATTCCTGGTTAGATCGAAAATTAATGGCTGTAGTGGTGTGAATACTTGGAACTGGTGCAAATAATAGTGGGGTAAGCAATTGGACAACAATCAATGCCGAGATTCATCGAGGGTCGAACCTGGCAGGCCTCATTTATATAACAATGTGTTTCTTTTCTGCCAAGTTATTGAACCGAGCAAGCGTAGAATCCCCAAAGTTGACTTTGAAATCGCAGCGGCGGCACTCATTAGCGGTGGTCACCTGTATGCCTGTGACGATGGTTTCTCCAAGCTGTGCGGGTCGGGTTGGATATTGCACTTTATGGGAGAAAGGTCGATGGTCCGGTTCTCGTGCGTTGCAGAAATTTACATTTCAAGATGAGAGTTGAGGGGTTCTGAGGTCCAATCAATTTTCTGGCATTTTCCGTATATTTGCCAGCGTATGGTGTGGAGGGGATCTTTCTTGTTATTGATCGGTTTTTGTCAACAAGCAGAAGGCAATGAAGGCGGTATTCAACCCAAAATGGTGCAGGAACGTTCAACACTAGTGACGCAAAGGCAAAAAATACTTGAAATTTGAGGAACTGCTCACGATACAGGCAGTTTATAAAAAATACAGACTCTTCATATATTGATTCCCTATATGAACCATCGTCTTAGGGGTAAGCTACTTGCTCAGACTTGCAAAGAATCGAGGAGGCAACGTCGTATGACTGACTTTGAATCAGACATGAACGACCAACTTTTCAACGCGGGGTTGGAAGAGGGTCGTTACACCATCGACGCTTCCTTAAATCACACATTATAACAGATCAACTTTTCAGCTATCCGCAACGTCGCCACTTATGTTGTTGTTCCTTGTTTCTTTTTTCTTTTTCCTTTAAAATCAATTTAAATTGATGATTAATGACGTGCGAGTGAAATCGCTTCATAACCGACTTCATGCAACTGAAGAAGCCCACCGAGGCTGGCTGAATCTGGCCGATGACACCAGGAGGTTGGTCCGGAAACGCAAGCTCATGCTTCGGGAGATAGTAGCTTGAATCGCTACGCTGCTCGAGAAGCCAGTTCAGGAGTCGAGAATAAGAGTAGTGGGTGATCCCAGAGATCACTGTTCTTTGTCAACGCTTGACTATCTAATTCTCCACCACAAAATCGAGGCGAAGGGTGCTTTCAGTGCTCCGATTGCTCCGAAGCGTTATAAGATCACAGGGCGGACGCGTTTGTGGACCTACACGAAAAGGTAAGGGAAAAGGAGAGGTGAAGCAGAAACAGAAAAATAAAAGGAAAATCAACTAAACCTAAAAGAAACTTCTCTATGATTGCTGCATACCTTGAATGTTGTTTGCTCATACGCACTTATTACTTGGGATTTGGCTGTGAGATTTATTCCAATAAATATTATTGGTAGTAAAAATTGTATGTGTAATAGAAGTAAAACTAGACTCACCAAAACTTCGTATAGGAAGCTCGATGTTGAGTTGGAAGTGTCAGGAAAGCGGCCTAGAAGACATCCAAGGCAGCGTTGGTCCGATACGTTACACATACATAGACATAAAAATGACTGGCGTCAAGCCTGATCAAGCGCAGGATCGGAAAAGGTGGCGTATCAGAAGAGTGGCCCCTGGCACAAACGCTGAAGAAGAAGAAACAGATGATGGTGATGATGATGATGATGATGATGATGATGATGATGATGATGATGATGATGACGAGGAGGAGGAGGAGGAGGAGGAAAGTTGGTCTCGATAAAGTGCCTTTCCTCAATAGACCATGTGAAGGCGCCATGGTTATGGAAGTGTTGCATATTTCTTATGGATAACAGCGAGACACACTCGCCGCAAGTTCTTGAACCTCCTGTGCGCAATTGGAAAGTGCAGATTGAGAGGCGTGACCATTGAAACAGTGCTGGGGTTCTATGCTACCAGTCTAAGCAAATAACTTCTAGTTTACCTCCGAGGTCCTTTACGTTTCGGTATTCAGCAGCTACTAACTTCTTCTTGTGCCCAATGTACTCGCCACCACACATCAGAAACGATTCGTCTTCGTAGAGGATGTAGAGGAGAAAGACCACAAGTGAGGCAAAGAATTGCCAGCCTATCCACATCTTGGTCATGCCGAATTAAATAAACAAATTCAACAAGTATCGTTGTTATTTCTTCAAATAGTGCGTACAGCTGCCTTCATCGAAGAATTTGAATATCCGCAGGGACAGCATACGTGCGCTAGGCTGCTATTTTCAGATATGATGGTAGCCGTCAACATATTATTTTGAAAAACAGATGAGTGTCACGCAGCGCGATCTGCCTCATAACCGAGAACTTTTAGGCTTTCTGTTCTGCACTTTTCACTTGCTCAGTTTCGTACCCATAAGTGAATGCGTTCGCCTAAACCTTTCTACACTTTGTTTTTTTACCCAAGTTTTTCACTGCTGTTTCCGTTGAACGCGAGAACTAGAACGAGGCTGTAAATTAAGGGAATGAACTGGGATATGCATGCGACTGCCCTATTTTGTTCATTGCTTTTAAGAAAACAAGAAGTAAAGGTGGCGATGTTCGTTCCTCCACGGAAACTGCTCGCTCTGCGAGCTAAGCCGAACACGGACACTCCAGTGCTGGCGACAGGCCCTTGTGACAGGCCGGCCTACGAAGATCCATGTCACATCACATGCTGTATAAATGTTCACTTGTATCGAGATAGTCCGCGGGAGCCGACGCGCACTCGCAGAGCCCGGCGAGTGTGGAAAGTATGCGAGGGTCCCTGATGCGAGGACGGCATCGGGGGTAACTAAGCTAGTCCGGAAGTCACGTAACGTAAGCAGGACCCGCGTGGCGACGGTGAATGTGGGTACGTTGACAATGTTGATTGTTGAACAGTGAAAAAAATAAAGATTTTCTGTCCGCATACTTAGAGTCAATGAGAGGTTTTCAATTTTTTTCAGCAGGTGCTGTCAATTGTGCTCGTTTTCGTATGCATGTATGAGTCGCCCTCTCATGTCGTGATCCAAATTGTAAGTATCCTACATGCAAATATAAATTACAATTACTGCTACAGACTTCGTGGTTGTTGGGCGGTTGAGCAGCGAAGTTCCTTAATCAAGATGTAGTGGAGAAAAGCGTCTGAGTGTGCGTGCCAAAGTGCAACGGTTCCGATTTGGAAGAAGAAGGGAAGTCCTGCAGATTGCTTCAGTTACCGTCCGATTCACTTGCTTTCACACAGCATGAAGATCTTTGAGCGAATTATCGATGGGCGAAATCGTGACATCGTCCAATTTACCAGCAATCAGTGTGGCTTCGTAGCTGGTTGTGGCACCACTGATGCCGCAGACGCCGCACGGGTCCTGTTAGAGAAGCACCGCGAGAAATAGAAGCCATTGCATATCGCCTTCCTCGACTTGGAGGCCTTTGACCATCGTGGAATGATAAGGTACGTCCTGTGACAACAGATTTCCTGAAGAACTCATAGAGTGGGTGCGAAATCTCTGCTCTTGCCCAGAGTCGCGTTCGAGCTGCAGCTGGAACCTTGATGGAGTTCCCCATCTTCCGGGGTGCATAGGGTTATGTGTTTCCCTACTCCATTTTCTTGTCCTCAAGCATGCCATCAGACGGATCTTCAGAAGCCCGTCCCTTGGAGGCATCAACGTCTGGAGACGAAGATGCTGCGCTGGACGGCTGGAGTCTCGCGCATGGACCGCATCCGAAACAATGTCATTTGGCAGAAGTTCGATGTCGTGCCGATAGCGGTCAAGATGCTCGAAACTCGCTTGCGATAGAACGGTCACGTTTCGCGTGGAGAAGAAGACAGAGTCTGCAAGACACTTAACTTCGAGGTAATAGGAAAGTGGCCTAGAGGGCGTCCAAAGCAGCGCTGGTCTGATACTTTACATATGGACTTGAAGGTTGCTGGAGTACTCTTATCGAGCGCTGGATCGAGAATGGTGGCGCCGTGACGCCAGTACAGCCGACCCCGCTACAAAGCGGGACAAACGCTTAAGAAAAAGAAAACGAGAAGTAAAGCATTGATTTTTTTGAAGTGTATTCTCGATTTTTTGCGTTTAGTGCTGTTTCAGTTAGAATGTACTGCTGGTGAATCAAGAACAATAACACCGTATTTACTTCGGTCTGTACAATGACAAGAAAAATGGTTTTGTTATGATATACAAGTAACCTCTCGTGCAGCGTGTCACGTTTCCACAAACTGTCCTTCGAAGTCTACGATTTCCGTAAGATACCCATCTCCTGTGACTTCGAGTAAAACTGGGAACCTAGAAAAAACGAGTGTAAAATTTTAGGTGCCGCTTAGTTGTCGAATTTAAAAACCAGACGTTCAACGGCCTGCCGGCCACCAAACGTCTGATTTGGGCTTCGCCCCAAACCCGGAGAGTAGAACACTCCGAACGTCTTCTTCTCCTCTTTAGACCTTCTCTCATTCATTACAGTAAAAAAAAACTGGTTTTGCTATATAGAATGGTATAGCGGAATAGGGCAAAACAGGTCCATCACCTTCACTGGACCACCCTTAACTGATCCCTTATCACTGGTTCCCCTTTATTGTCAGCCCTTTTCCGATTCACCCTTCACTGGTCCCCCCCCCTTCGTCGGTCCCTACTACTGCTCCCACCTTCACTGGGCCTTCCCTTACTGGTCCCCTCTTTGCTGGTCATCCTATCCTTCGCCGATCCAAATCACTGGTCCCACCCTCACTCGTCCCCCTTTTATTCATCAACCCTTTTCCGGTCCCCCTTCACTGGATCCCTTCCCCCCATTCACCGGTCCACCCTTCACTGGACCACTCCCCCCCTCTTCACCGGTCCCCATTACTGGTCCCTTCCTCACCGGTCCCATCTTCACTGGACCCCTCCCCCCTCATTCACCGGTTCCCCCTTCACTGGATCCCCCTCACCGGTCCCCATTGCTCTTCAAACCTTCACTGGTCCCTCCTTCATTGGTCAACCCTTTACCGGTCCCCCTTTCTGGAACCCCATCCTTCACCGGTCCCCCATTACTGGCCCCACCTTCACTGGTAACACCTCGTCTAAATCCGGAACCCTCGCGCGACATCGGTGACACCTCTTCTGAACCCGGACGTCTGTTGAACAACGTCGGTGACATGTGTTCTCAACCTGAACGTGCTTTGCGTGGCATCGTTAACACGTTGTGAGAATCCTGAACCCTGGCGCGACATCGGTGACACGTCGTCTGAATCTGGAAGGCCTTTCGCGACATCGGTGACACCTCTTCTGAATCCAGGCACCTGATGAACGACGTCGGTGGCATGTGTTCTCAACCTGAACGTCCATTGCGCGACATCGGTGACACGTCGTCTGAGTCAGGAAGGCCTTTCGCGACATTGATGACACCTCTTCTGAATCCAGGTACTTGATGAATGACGTCGGTGACATGTCTTCTCAAGTCGGGCCTGCTTTGCGCGACATCAGTCACACGTCGTCTGAATCCGAACACCCCTTGCGGGACATCGGTGACACCTCTTCTCAACCTTAACGTTCTTTGCGCGACATTGGTGACATGTCGTCTGAAAATGGACGCCTGTCGACAACTACAACAGTTGACAACTGGTGACAACTAGAACCCCTTCTCCCCCCCCCCCCCCCCCTTCTCCTTCCCTATACTTCCTCCCAACACACTCCTTCAGCACTTCTGTGCAAACAAACACACCCACAAACACACGCACTCACCCACAGACAAACGACCGTTCTCGCTTATATATAGTAGGATGCTGGATTTTTATGGAAGTTTTAATTCTCCTCAATTTCCGAAACTCATAAGCACTCGTAGTTTGCATAAGCAATTGTTAATTAAATCCAGCTTACCAGTCGACAACGCGAGCGTGATGAAGGAGAATGAGAACGCTCAATATAACACACACAATAAATAGCGTGAATATGACAGCTAGAATAGTTACCAATATATTCTGAAATAATCCATTAGAGATGCCCTAGACCTAGATCAACGTTTATACTGTTAGGTTGCTGCAAAGGTAATGACCGCCTTGCTATGTCTCAGCAATGATAATTGAACAAATTCTTAAACGGATGCAGTCATGATAAACATATCGTTATATTATATCATTAAAAAGCACACTTTTTACGCTGTCGTACGAAATGATTACCGTTTCTCTACCACAACTTTTTCGACAGTTACGAATCGTTTGCGAAGATGCTGTCAGATCTGGCAAGCTCGCGTCGTTTTGCTTAATGAGTTCAAACTCGGCCGTAGTGCTGCGGAAGAAGATCAAATTGTTATTACCGCATGGGCCGAGGACACCACATCTGAATCTTCCGCGCGTAGATGGTTCGAGATATTCGGATCTCGAGAGTTCAGTCTCGAAGATCGAGACCGACGTGGTTGGCTAGCCAATGATTTGTGGTAGATCCAAGCCAAGGAGATCCACAATCCGTAGCATGGCTTTTGAAGAAATTTGGGAACGTAGAAAACTCGTCAACTGGTTAATACGAGTCGGCCGAAAATGATCAGTATCGTCGTCTCGAAGAGTGTGTCGTGTCTTCCTTAGCGCAACAAAAGCGGTCTTTTCCTGGAACGTGTTGTGACGTGTGACGAAAAATGGATTCTTTGATCGACGAGGTTCAGCTCACTGGATAGGCTACCACGAAGCTGCGAAGGGTTTGCTGAAGCCAGTATTGCACCAAAGGAAGGTCATGGTGTCTGCTTGGTGGTCAGCAGCCAGTTTTATCCACCACAGCTTCCTGGCGAAACCATTGTAGCGGGAGGCTACTGTGAGCAACTCGACAAAATCCACCAACCACTGCATAGAATTCACTCGGCAACCGTCAACAGAAAAAGGAGCAATCCTATTCCATGACAGCACGCTCCCAACCCCACGCTCCACTGACAAGAAAAAGGCTGATTGAGATGGGGTAGGAAACTCTGGAAGATTCCCGTGCTCAACAGACCTTTTCGCTACAGAATATCATTTGTTCTAGGATCTCAACATTTTTCTGCCCCAGGAATGTCTCCTAAAGTAAGACTATGCAAAAAAAGGCAAATGCGGAAGAGACTTCGTGTACAGGCTCCATTAGTGCTTGCGAGATGGCAAAATAACGAACCATGTACGATGGAACAGCAGCGCTTTTTTCGTCAATGGGGTCAGAACTAGCAGTAGTACCCTCACCTATTGCATTATGCCATGCGTACGCATCTGAATGCTACTAATCATGAGGTCGTCTATTTACTATCAGTCAGAAAAACATTCATAACGTTTCAACGACGTTACTCCCTCTTATTTGTGGATTTCTTCAGCATGTATCTCATGACAGGATGTTATGTTGCGCCTTCCTTGCCGTAGCTCAACCCGGATCTAGAATTCTATAAGAAAATTTTTAAATTGATTCTACTAGAACGAAACAATTCTATTCGAAAAAGTAAGCAAGAAGGTCCTCTCCATAACAACGCTCTCTTCCCTTCCTCCCCCACCCTCCTTAACACGCCGTTCAGTAATTTTACTATATATAATTCGCTAAATCCGTGGGTCACGTCACGTTGTCAGTTACGGGAGGGGGCTAAAGGCCCCCACACACTTCTGCGGCAATGCCGCTAGGGCTAAGGATAGGGCAGGGACCTGGGGTGCACATTTAACGATTAACGATTTAACGAATTTAACGAATTAGCATTTTCGTTAAAATCTGGCTTAACGACTTAACGGAAATTTTTAGAAATTTAAAAAAATTTTTAACGGACTTTTTACTCAGTAAGTTTATCACTTTTACCCTTAACCTTCAATAATGTTGCAGGCCTCATTCTCCCAAATAGATTGTTCCTGAAAACTATTGAAATCAGCAAGAAAACTTTAATGTTTTCATGCTATTCCCATATCTTTCGTGGAGAATATGAATTTTTAGATGCATTTTGGAGCTAGAAATTTATTCGCCAAGGTTAGACCAGTATCTCTGTGGATTCGTTAACGCCTTAAAATGATAACGACGTGTCCACCTGTTCGGCTGTCTGGGATTGTGTGACACGTATCATGTCACGGTCCCGACATTCAAAAAATGGGTTGTTCTCACGCATCAGGTGAGCGAAAATTGTGCGTTCGACAACGCGCTAACACTCCACTGATACGCTTTTAATTGCCTTATGATGTGGACAGAATAGGTCACCGTCACCATAGCTATTTCTATTAATTCTTTCTGTACGTAGTGGGATGGTGCCCGCATCGAGTATATCCTCGTAGAACAGTCACTCAAAACTGTTTTGCAAAGAACTAGGAAAACGGAACTCCGGGGTCTTCCTGACCGCACATTTTAAGATGCCTTGTCGATGAGATGCGGGAACCAGCCCACTAAGTACCGTTATCTTGAATTATAATTCAGTACCTCTTCTGCTTCCACACCTTGTAGATAATTTGTTGCTGAAGGCTTATTTATTTTGCTATCCACACTTTGTTGATATTGAATTTTTTATTTTAGGTCGCCGTTTTGCACTCCTTTATTGCGGCTTACGTTTCGACTTTGTCGACTTCTTCAGAACCTCATGATGTGGTTAGAATAGTCTACCGTCACCCTAGCTGGATGAAAGATAATGAATTCTTTAAACGCATCTTTCTCCAGCTAGCGCGACGGTTTTTTATACTCTCTTTCTTGAATTTTCTCTCTTGACCTGTCGAAGTTTAAACGAATGGCATTTTCTTAGATTTTTTTTCATTTGAAATAATAACAGCTAACTGTATTTTTGACGAAATTTAACGATTTGCCGGAAATTTAACGAAAATTTTCCATGAAAAAAAATTCGTTAAAAAATTTAACGCACAGAAATTTGTGTGCACCCCTGGCAGGGACGCCGCGGCGGCGAGCTCTGCGTCCATGCCCTATGGTTAAGGATAGACGGCTTTAAGTCCACCTCGAACTTCTGTGGCAACGCCGACGTTCTCAGGACCAGCGCTGCACAAGAGGGAGTCTTCGCGAGGATGTTGTGCCGACGACCCCAAGTGCCCTTGCTCGTTCCCCGTTTTCGGGACTTGGTCCGGTGTTGCGAGGATTCACCTATGCTCGTGCTCGGTCCGTCGGCAAAACTCTCTGAGTTAATATTCTTGCTTAAACCAAAACACAAAGAGGTCCTCCGCTGTTACCCTTTCTATCAACTGGAAGTCAAAAAGCACTCTGCAGTCGGCCAGACACCTACCACTTTCGATCTGTTGGAGACGGAAGCCGCCATTCCTCTTTTTCCC
Source organism: Heligmosomoides polygyrus polygyrus (assembly GCA_947396885.1). NCBI lineage: Eukaryota > Metazoa > Nematoda > Chromadorea > Rhabditida > Heligmosomidae > Heligmosomoides > Heligmosomoides polygyrus. The sequence continues at coordinate 44,125,756 of OX377201.1, forward strand.
GTTCTTGCAGGAGCTGAAATTCAGCAGCACATTTTCTCATGATAACTTTTGGATAAAAAAGCAGTGCTATAAAACAGGTAAACAACGAACCAGCCAACACTGTTTCGCAGCCACCAGAAGGTTCACCGCCAATACCAGAAATTCCAGAGACATCACTTGTTTCATCCCTGCAAATGATTTGCGTTTTTGTAGCGTGAGATTGTATCTGCTGAGAATCGAAGTGACGTAAACTGCCATCAGCTCTACATTATTTAGGTTCAGTTGACTTCAATGTCACCGCTGATTCGCTATCTCTATTCATAAATCTGCTTTTAATGGGTACATAATGCTCTGTAATCAAATAAGCAAGTAAGAAATTCGATGATATCTCAGGTTTTGCGGTTTCTAATAGGTGTTATTTAATCCTATTATGACTATTCTTACTTATTTGTTCATTTCTGTAAATACCATTATTGTACAACAAATGATAAAAACTGTTCAATGCTAGAGTTTAGAAAAGTTCAGTAACAATGCCAAATTTCTTTAAATGTCGTTATTTTACTTGTGCACAATTTTATTCTAGAAATCTCCGTTAACATTGGAAAGTTCTCCTACATAATAAGCAGATCACGAATTCCCTTCTACTAGAATGCCCCTTAAATCCCCTTTAAATACGAGGTGAGACGTTACAAAGAAATGATCCTAAATCGATTTTTGAAGAAGATTGAAGATTTTTGATCTTTTTTTGATATTTAAACATTTTAGCGCACTCTCTACACTTTCTTGTATGTATCTTGTCAAAATTGAGGGGAAATTAAGGAAGCAATAGCTTCTACAAGTTGACCTATTTCCAATCGACTGCAGCACATTACCGGCTCTAACTATTGGTCTTTGGTCTGAAAAGCGAGAAAATGCCATTTTCGCCGCTTTTTCATAGCGCTCTACAAATTGGCGCACAGTGAGCACCTGAAATTTAGTTCAGTGACCTAATTTCTACCAGTCGCGGGTGACCCCTTCACTCGCGGGAGATAATCACACCCACCGGATATATGCTCCTAACTAGCTAGAGAAGATCATCATCAATTTCTTTAGCGTCTGTCCCTCTCTGTGGCGGGGTCCGCTGTTCTGTTGTGGTGACGCCAATTCTCCCGATGAAACACTTGATCAGGGTGCACACCAGACATCTTTAAGTCTAAGTGCATCCTATATAGCCAACGTTGCTTATAGCCAACGTTGCTTCGGTCGTCTCCTAGGCCGCTTTCCAGGGATCTAAAGGTTCAGGCCAACCTTACGGACGGTGCCGTCGTTAGCGCGAAGGAGGTGGCCGTACCATCGAAGACGAGCTTCGCGCAGCTTCTCGGCGATCGGGGCGACACCGAACTACTGTCGTGTGGTGTCGTTGCAAACGCGGTCCAAACGCGTAACCCTAGCCGGCCACCGTGGCATCTTTGTCTTCATTACACTGAAGCGCCTTTCAATTTCCTTCGTCACGGGCCAACACTCACCACCGTACGTCGCTACTGGGTGGACGACTGCTCTATAAACCTTCGATTTGAGGCGCTCAGGTATTGTCCTGTCGCAGAGCGCCCCTGTCGGCGAGCGCCATTTGGACCAAGCTGCACTTACGCGTGCGTTCACCTCCAACTTTAGGCTGTCATCGGACGTGCCTGTTGATCCAGGCTACCTGAAGGATGTAACTCGTGAGAGCTGAGTACCGCTGATCTTAATATATCCGTGCTCATTCACATCCGTCGTCATGTATTCCGTTTTTTTTTGACGTTTAGCTTGAGTCCGAACAATGCCAAGCGGTCGCTCCACGCCTCTGCCTGTCACTCGAGTTCGGCTTTCTCCTCATATGCAAGCACGACGTCGTCAGCATACAACAGCGTCCAAGGTGCCGCCATCTGGAGATCTCGTGAGATTGCATCCATCACAACCACGAAGGGCAGTGGGGATAAGGCAGATCCCTGGTGCACTCCGACAGAGATTGGAAACTCCATCGAGGTTTCCGTTGGCGCTCGCACTCGACTCCTTGGGCAAGAGTACAGAATGCGCACCCCCTCAATAAGCCCTTCAGGGATACCACGTTGCCGCAACGCGTACCATATAACTTCTCGCGGAACGTGGTCGAAGGCCTTCTCCAGGTCCAGGAAGGAAAAATGCACCGGTTTCTGTTGCCGTGCCACAGCCAGAGACGAAACCACGCTGATTCGTGGACGGCATCCCGGATACGTCATTGGCCATCCGCTCAAAGATTTTCATGGTGTGCGAAAGAAGGCCAATTGGACGGTAACTAGCGCAGTCCGCAGGACTGCCTTTCTTCTTCCAAATCGAGATGGTCGTGCTTTGCTGCCAGCTCTCGGGCACTTTCTTCTCAGCAACAACCTGATTGAAAAACTCTGTCAGCCAGTCAGCAGGGCATCAGCCCTTCGACTTCCACAGGTCGGCTGGCAGGTCACCGGAGCCAGTGGCTTTGCCTGACTTCATATTCATCAGGGCTGCTTCGGTTTCACTCACTGTGATCATCTGAACGAGACCGTATACAGGAGAGGCCAAAGTAATAGCAGGATGTTCAACATTTGAGGTTTCCTCGAAGTAGTCGCGCCATCGCTTCACAGCCCGATCCATCAGAAGATGACCGTCTCGTCGTTAATGCCAAAGAACTTCTCAATATCTTCTGCTTGCGACAGCGAGCTTTGGCGAGTCGGTAAAGATAGCGCTCACCATCGCGCGTCTCCAGTTTTCGCTCACATTAGCGTAATATGCGGCTTTAGCAGCGGCCACTGCCTTCTTTGCCACTTTCTTCGCTTCTCGATAATTCCGCCAATTATGGACTGTTTTATCACCGATGAATACTTGATAGAGTCGTTTCTTTTCTTGGACTTTCTCCCTGACATTATCAGTCCATAGCCATGCATGCTTCTATACCAAGCGTCGCCCAGGCTTCGTTGTGCCGAGCTCGAGGCGTGCAGCCCGAGTTATCGCATCGGTCGCATCTTCCAGGTTGGCAGTTGTCACCGTCGGCAACCGAATGCGAGTAATAACTGCTGCTTCCTTCACTTTTGGTCTCCACCATTTGATTCTAGCCGACCCAAGTCGCTCGACATGTTTACACCTCGAAGGTGTGATCTTCACCCATCTCATACGGCACGGTCCTCGCGTCTGTCACCCTGGTCGCGATGCCTAACAAGAACATAGTCAATCTGTGTTTTAGCGTTCGTTGCTATAAAGCGAGATGAGGTGGGAGTCACGCTTTCGAAACTTGGTGTACACGATGGTGAGGTCATGTGAGTCTGCATGCTTAAGTATACGCTCACCATCGGCGTTGCGCGACCCGTATTCAAAACCACCATGACAGCTGTAGCCATCTTTCGTTGCACCGACGTGACCACTAAGGTCACCTGCCACAACAGCCATATATCTTGAGGGTACTTCCCTGTCTTCTCTTCAAGCAGGTTCCAGAACTCGTCTTTGGTTTGCTCGGAACAGCCTCCCTGCGGAGCATACGCAGAAAAGAAATGGCAACGTCACTCTTCTACGGCGACAACAATCTTCATTAAACGGTCGAAACGTCACCTCTTGCGTCACGGACACGTTCGGAGACGATCATACCGACACCACTGGGGGTCCTGGGAATGCCGCACAAAACGGCCTTAAAGCCACGGCCAATGTCCCTCGACTTGTAGCAAGACCATATCGTCTCCTGCACCGCACAGAAGTCTATCTTTCTTCCTTCGCTCCAGCGCTTTTACCATTTCGCACGAGCGACCCGTCTAGGTACCCACATTCAAGTTGCTACGCGGGCCTTACCTACGATACGGGACTTTCGGACTAGCTCAGTTGCCCCTGATGCCGTCCTCGCACCATTTTCTCCCTCGCTGAGCCTTGCGAGTGCGCATCGGCTCCCGCCGTAGCATTATCTCGAAAGCTCTTAGACATCATCAACCATATGATGTGACACAAAATGTTCGTAGGCCGGCCTGTCACTAGGGCCTGTCACTGGCCTGTCGCGTGCATTCGATTGTTCGTGTTTGGCTCGGCTCACAAGAGCAAGCAGTTTCCAGTGGCACCACGTGGAGGAACGGACATCGCCACCCTAGAGAAAAAGGATATTCGGTCTAATTTAAAGCCTATTTTTTACATTATAGATAGTAGCACATAGCTCTTTGGATTCAACAGTCTTTCTTGTTCACAATGATATAATTTTAAAGGACTTTATAATTGAAATGCCATTAATTTAAAAAAAATTAAGAGGACTCAAACTTGGTAATACCAAGTCTGTGTGTTCTTATACAAATTGATCCCGTTAATTGTAATAGTTGAAATCAAGCTACGAAGATGAAACCTTTAAGGCTGAAATCGTTAGTAATTTGTACGCTGGCAAAGTTGCCCACATGGCACCTGTTAGTAGTTGCCCTTGCACTTTCTTCTTTGAAGGAAGAAACGTAGGGATTTGGTTCCTATGAAAACTTCTTGTAGTCTTTCACATGTGAGACTTCGACAAGGCTAGATTACATTTTAGCAACTGATTCACGCAGCAAACTCACTCCAAATGTGAAGCAAGTGTCGTTCAAAAAAATTCCACATTTCAAAATAGCCTATGAGTTTATTCATCAGTTAAATCTGACTCGAACATTTCAATTTTGCGCTCATCTGCACCGGCCTAACACAAGAAAAATGCCCTGGTTGGGACGCAGATTAGTTCCGGAGTTTGTCTTCTCGCCTGCCCTATGACCCCTCCAACCATCTGAGGACGCCGTAAATCGCCTAACCAGAGCCTTCACAATTTCGCTGTCGCGGCTTGTTATTGATCCTTCATCGTTGAGGTGGTGTGGTCCAGAATCGAATTTTGGCCATTTTTGGTCCTTGTCATTCCTTTTTTACCTAACTTTTTTATTTATTTGTGCGAGTGGTAGCACGATCGGAAGGGGGAATTAAGAAATGGTAGACGAGCGTTCTACCCCCTCATCTCCCTGGCCCGCCCACCCCCAACCCCCTTGGCTTGCTCAAGAGTCCAGTGGCTGCCTTACGAGATAGTGGAGACGCAGACACACGCCTCTTTTTAAAGGGCTGGGGCTAGAACGCCACTCTGCCTTAAGAAATAGATGTCCAAGCATTACAAATAAAGGAAAAAGGTCGGCGTTGATCAGACCTTGCTTGAGGTACGCCACGTATTCTACATCGCCGTGGAATGATCAATACCGCGCCACTGCGCCTAAATTGTGAAGACAATGGAAGGCGATTTACGGCGTCCTCAGATGGTTGGACGGATAGGCGAGGATACTGACTCCGGAACTAATCTGCGTTCCGATCAGGGCTATTGAGCATTTGATTCAAGGTAGGACACAAATGAACGCAAAATTAAAACGTTCGAGTCAGATTTAAGTCAGATTTAAGTTCGAGTCAGAGTCACGGTCAATGAATGCACTAGGCAATTTTTCAATTTTTGAATTTTTTAAATGACATCTGTTCACATTTGGAATGAGCTTGCTGCCTAAATGTGTGGATAGAATGTCATCTAGCCTAGTCGAAGTTTCACACGTAGAAGACTGCAAGGACTCTTCATAGGCCTCCAAATCCGTACGTTTCTTACTTTAAGAAAATGATTGTGTGACTGTCACAAGGATGTTTTGTTGCGATCAAAACTTCTAGCGCCAGGCGGGACCCGAACCCGCACCTCCCTCTGAGGGGGCGGGAATGCTCTACGCCATTAAACCAACGGCGCCGTTTGATCGAACGCAACATCCACACCTCGTGGGACCGATCAGCACCCACCCGTATCCGGGATGAGCTGGCCGCTGATATCAGCATGGGACCAGTTAAGCTGATGCTCTTGATATAAACAATTCAAATCAGTTTCTTTGAGCCTCAGTTGGCTGGTATCGAGGTTATAAACTGTCACAAGGATGTTTTGTTGTAATCAAAACTTCTAGCGCCAGGCGGGACTCGAGCGCAGAACCAGGCTAGGGAAGGGACTACATGTTGTGGCGCATTCAAACTGCTTGTGCGAGAACTGCTCCCGTCTCCCAGGTTCCCCAGTAGCGACGATGGAAGAGCCCGACCCGCCATCGACCGATCAATGATCCTCCTCCATATTGACTGACCGTGGTGTCGGTGGATATCGAAAATTGCCACGTCGACACGACGCGATGCACGCGTCTTGGCGGAGGAAGAAGAGCTGCCACCGTGGCCGCTGAGGTGCATTTCTAAGGCGGTGTCGTCAAATGCGGTGTTTGTGTGTGTTCATACAACACACGCGGTGCAGCTGGACCGAGCGAGTTTGGGATCTCACATAGATCGCGGCTATTTGCAGCGGGGGTCCGTTTGATTGGAGCGCGCACTGCCAGCAACGGGGCTGGCTATGCGTGAGTACGCAGCTGTGTTCCACAGTGGCGAACTGAGCTAGAGCAGAACCAGGCTAGGGAGGAGACTGCAGGGCGGGTGCCATCCAAGCCGCTCGTGTGGAAACTGCATTCCTCGCTCAGGGGGATTCCGCGGCCGGGTTCTGCGCTGTTTGAGCGGCGAAATGCATACAGCTGGAAAAATGCGCAAAAATTGCACAAAAAAGTTGCACAGGTTAGGCCTATGGTATAGTCCCGCGGGAGTGCCCGCGGGACGTCCGCGGACGGGAAGTGCACCGCGGAAAGTGGTCGCCGACCAGTACGGTCGGCGGCCGACACTGAATGAAAATCGCATTGGAGCGCGCTTATCATTCCGTGAACTAGGAACGTTCCAAGTTCATGGAATCGGTCGCTTCCGAACTGGATCACGTTTATTGCTTGATAATATTTTTGATAACGCTGACCGACTGCCTCCCGCGGTGCACTGCACTGCGCGAGGTTGTCGGTCGGTGGGGTGTAGTATACCGCGGGAGTATACCATAGGCCTTAGAACCCCCTAAATCCCAAGCAATCAGCTGAGGCAATCACTGCCGCAATGTGATAACCGAACCACCGATCTCTCTGGCGTTAATCGACACGCTGCCCACTGCGCCACGATCTGCTCCTCGGGACTGCCATCACGAGCGCACAAGACATCGATCGAACATGGCAACGTGGCAGGGTCAAGCTTGAGGTTCGGGAATCGAAGGGGGGGGGTCGTACTGCGGCCTCGTCTGGAGGGGGGGGGGGGTCGTACTCTCTCGGTTTTGGCAGAGGACTCTCTCCAAATTCAGGTTTTTAGATGATGTTTGCATCTATTAATAAGTTGTTTTTTCCAGGTGTGACTACGACAATGCGGAGATATACAAGCACTTGCGTTTCCTGAAGTTAAAAAAATAGGATTGAATATCAAAAAAATTTTAATCACGGTAGTTTTCTGCCTGATGAGCGACATCTACTTCCAGAATTGCACTCTATAAAATTTCAAGTGTTAATTACTGAGGACGACCTAAGTGCTTTCCTACAAGATTTTTGAAGCGCTCTTCGAGTCGATGACGGAATGGCAACCGAAGGACGGACTTGCTTGAAAAGTAATTTCTCTCCTGCAGGAAACAGCATCAGAAGATGAAATCGCACTCTATAAAATTTTAAGCCCGTTGGACACACAGTGATAAAACTATTTTCTCTGAAACGATATTCTATATGATCAGACGTCTCGATTTACCGAAAAGATATCGACACACTAATCACATGGAACACGTTACTTTTAGAACCTGCCTTTTAAAGCATAGAAAACACATCTACTAAAGCTTTATGAATTTTCCAGGAGCCTTAGAAAAATCTCCGTGTCGCGGCAGTTTAATCAGTTTAATGCAGCTACTGCATTCTCTGACATGACCAATCGCAATTGAAATATGGATGGACTCCTCGCTGGAATTTTTTTCTGTCTTCTGAAGGACAGGACGACAGAGAGTGGAATTGTATCATATAAAATTTTAAGTCATGCTTAACATACAATAAAAACTATGCTTCTCCGCTGCGATGAAGATATGACGAGGATGGATCGCATACAAAATTCTCATTTTTCATGAAAATATTATTTTTTAGCCGAAGCAGATCACCCATACGGATAAAATCTAGCCACAAGAACCTAGAAATCTTGAATAATTCACTGCGAAAGAATTGTTATTTTCTGGACAGAACAGGTTGAATCGACCTCTGGTCGACTTTGCACCAACGTCATCGGAGCATAAAATTGAACGTTCACAAAAAGGTTCATAACTCGGTAAGTTTTTCGAATTTTGAAAATTCTTTTAGCATTTTGTAAAACAGATAAAACGCACTTTCTCATCGTGTAAAAATCGTTTTCCAAAAAAGGAGTCGTCACGCGTGGCGGTTGGTTCAATTTTTGAGCGAAAAAAATTGAAGTGGCTTCACAAAAATATTCATAACTCGACTAATTCTTCGAAATTTAAAAATCCCGCTAGCTTTTCAAAAACTAGAAGAAGAGCCCTTTCTTGCTATATAAAAACTATTGTCCAAAAATTCGGTCTTCATGCGCGGCAGGGGAGGCTCACTTTCGGTTCCATGTCGCGAAAATACGTACCGAAAATCGAACCCCTCCTGCCCCGCATGAAGACCCCTTTCTTAGAAAACGGTTTTTATATGGTTAGAAAGCATATTTGCTCTATTTTTTTGATGAGTGAGCGAGATTTTTGATTTCTAAAAAAATAGCCGAGTTATGATCAATTTTTGCAAGTCGTGAACTGAATCCTTCACCGGAGTCAGTGATTTCACAAGAATGTTGATAATTCGGCTATTTTTTTTGAAATTTAAAAATCCCGCTCGCTCATTAAAAAATAGGGCAAATATGCTTTCTAACCATATGAGAACCGGTTTCCAAAAAAGGGATCTTCATGCGGGGCGGGGGGGGGGGGTTCGATTTCTGGTCGATTTTCGGCAAAAATCGACCAGAAATCGAACCCCTCCCGCCCCGCATGAAGGTCCCTTTTTTGCTAAAAGTTTTTGCAACCATAAAGAAGCGCTGTTTATCTACTTTTCAAAAAGCTAGCGGGATTTTTGAATTTCGAAAAATTAGTCGAGTTATGAATATTTTTGTGAGATCACTCCGATGACGACGGCGAAGAGTCGATCCGCGATTCAGTTCACGACTTGCAAAAATTGATCATATCTCGGCTATTTTTCCGTAAATAAAAAATCCCGCTTGCTCATCAAAAAATAGAGCAAATATGCTTTCTAACCATATAAAAACCGTTTTCTAAGAAAGGGGTCTTCATGCGGGGCAGGGGGTTCGATTTTCGGTACGTATTTTCGCGACATGGAACCGAAAGTGAGCCTCCCCCGCCGCGCATGAAGACCGAATTTTTGGACATTAGTTCTCATATAACAAGAAAGGGCTCTTCCTCTAGTTTCTGAAAAGCTAGCGGTGTTTTTAAATTTCGAAGAATTAGTCGAGTTATGAATATTTTTGTGAAGCCACTTCAATTTTTTTCGCTCAAAAATTGTACCAACCGCCACGCGTGACGACTCCTTTTTGGAAAACGATTTTTACACGATGAGAAAGTGCGTTTTATCCTCTTCTTGAGTGGCTAGAAAAATGCGAAAAACTAACCGAGTTATGAACCTTTTTGTGAACGTTTAGTTTCATGCTCCGATGACGTTGGTGCAAAGTCGACCGGAGGTCGATTCATCCTGTTCGATCCAGAAAATCATGATTTTTTTCACTGTACATTGATCATGACTTGGAAGTTTTTGTGGCAAAATTTTATTCGTATGGGTGGTCTGCTTCGGCTAAAAAAAAATTTTTTCATGAAAAACGAGAATTTTGCTTGCGATCCATCCTAATCATATCGTCATCGCAGTTCCGTCATTGCTGCGGAGAATCTTGTTTTTCTGCTGTATCATGTACAGAGCTGGGGTTTTTTTCTAGCTCCATTTTCGTTTTTTATGAGGTTTTCTTAGGATGGGAGAACATTATTTCCATAGAGAAGTCCATCGTCCATCCTTCCTTTTTCCGCTCCATAATCAATTCGAGGAACGCTTCCAAAAAATTCATAAGGAAAGCACTTAAGTCGTCGTCAAAAAGTAATACTCAGATTTTTATATAACACAATTTCAGAGCACAATTTTAGATGCAAACGTCGCTACTTCAGGTAGAAGAATGTTCCGTGTCCATGGTGTCCTGAAAAAAAAACTCCATAAATTTAACAGTGATGATTGGAAACTGCTACCAGAAAATCTTTATTTTGAAGTTTCGAAAATAGCGTTCAAAATTTTAAAGAATTTTATTCTGTTTTGAAAACATTATTGTTCAGGGAACTCGTTTCATTGTCCTCTTCAGTGCCGAAGCCGCACCTGAAAAGAAGAATCTATCAGAGAGTTCAAACACAAGAAACTTTGAAAAAATCAAGAAATACAAGAAATAGATCAGTGGAAGAGAGAGGGAGGGGTCGTACAAATTCTGCTTCTGAGGGGGGGGGTCGTACATTTCCAGCAAAAATCGAACCCCACGCTTGACCCTGCAACGTGGACGCCGACGCGCAATCTCTAAGCTAGGAGGGCGCAGTTTTAGTACGCTCAGAGTCATCAAATTGAGAAATGCGTGCCTAAGTGTTAAGCGCTCGCGCGAGGGAAACCATGCTGCAACCTAAGGTTCGCGCACAAAATCTATTCCGATCTGGTCTTAGGGCTATAGATGCCCTCGACTGCACTGGTGAGGTAAAACTTAAAAAAGGCATAAAATACGTTTTCGACACCGTCGAAAATTTTAAAAATTTTACTAGGCAGATTTCCTGCCAGGGGCATAATTAGGCGAGACTAAGGAGCGAATGTGGGTCAGCTCAAGATAAATACGGGCCCGCTTAATTTAGGTCATCTCAGACTCAAAAATTTTAAGACCCTGCTAAGATTTTTATACCGCTGGGTAGGTCATGCCGGCCGTGTTTTTGCGGATATTTACCGACGGTACTGTACATCGACACGCTCACGCCTACACGAGAATACAATGAATAGAGTAGTCGTTACCGAATTCCTCCACTAAAAGCTTCTGAAGTGTATTTCTGATCAATTTGAGGCTTATAGGACATCTTCAAGCAATAACAAGGTGAAGCTAACAAGAGAAGGGTCTGAAACATATGCCTGAAAGGGAAGAGTTGTCACATAGGAAGAATCCCACCCCTCAATTGGTATAAAAATGTTTCGTTTTTGCCAGGTAAACCAAAGGATTTGGGGGTCCTTGAAGTTATTAACAATGGAATCGGCGCCTCCCGAGTTTGGGGGTCTTGTACGCTTGCGATGCTCCTGCCGGCTAGCGGGTCGGAGCGCAGTGCACTGCTTCATGCGAGGGAGGTCGGCGTTCGATTCTTCTGCTCGCCTGCATTTTTGCATTTCTACTGGTTGCTTGCGATTTGAGGGATTCTGACGTCTATACCATTTCAGAGGTTTCTTGCCTAATTTTCCAACTGCATGATGTGATGTTCAACATGATGTTGTATAAATGTTCAACACTAGTGAGACACAGACCCAATGTGCATGAAGCGGCACTTCACAATACGGGCAGCGTATAAGGGTTACAGGCTCCACAGGGGACGAGCGTTCTACCCCCTCGTGTCCCCGTGGCCCGCCCACCCCCAACCCCTGGGCTTGCTCGAGAGTCCAGTTGCTGCCTTACGAGATAGTGGAGACGCAGATATTTGCCACGCCTCTGTTTAAAGGGGCGGGGGTAGAACGCCACTCCACCGCTCCACATAGTTTGTTTTTTCCCACATGACCTCGGAAAAACCATTCTGCTCGAACTATCAAAAAAGACCAGGATGTGACGTAGGAGGTAGTTAAAATGTGAAACAAGGTCTGTGTATTCTGCAAATTCACCTAAACGGCATCGATTCCTTTCTTTACCTCATCTTTGCCTGCCACCTAGAGATCAGAGGTCTGCTGAAGGTTTCTAAACCTAACACCAACAATGTCACTCGAGTGGTGATCCACCTGATCACGCTGAAGTGTAATCCACCTTTAGGCAAGGAGCACTCGCGGGAAAAAATCAGGGTGGCCGAAAGGATAGCCTGCACACTCAAAGACTTCGAAGCACGTCAACTTGAAGTTGATGAAGACGAACAGTTGGAAGTGGTGAAAGAAGAAAAAGATTGGGATCCGCAAGATGAACTGATAGACGTGGAGAGGCAAGCAAGCAGTGGCATATGATAACGTTATCGAGTGGAATTCTTCTTTTGGAGGAAAGGGTACGTCTTCAATTGGATTTCGTCTATGTAGCCGATGTCAATGGTCCATGAACGGATGTGAACTGTGAGGAGCCTGTAGCCTTTATACGTTGTCCATATTGTGACCAGTGCTTTTGTTTCCTGCAATTTGTGTCTGTGTATCACTGGTGTTGAACGTTTATAGGTCGTTATGTTGAATAGCATTCTCATTGCCTTTTGGTTAAAAAACCTGTCTCCACAGCATACAACTGGACATGCGCAGAAAACGTCTGAAAATGGTATAGTCTTTAAAATATCTCAAATCTCAACCAAATCTCTTGAAATGCAAGAATGCAGGAGCACAGAGGAATCGAATCCCGACCTCCCTCGCATGAAGCAACATCACTATCCACTGCGCTCCGAGCCGCTTGCCGGCGGAGGCATCACGGAACGACAAGACCCTCGAACTCCTTTTCCATTGTAACTTCAAGGATCCCCAACTACCAGACCCTTCGCTTGTAAGGGAAGGGGTTGATGGCAAACAATTTGAAGGAATAGCTCGACGTGAATTACATTTTCTTGCCTGTGTCTAAAACGTTGATTGATGGTGTCTTAGACTATTTTTATTTTAAAAAGTCATCTGTCTTGAAGATGATCCGTTCCCGGTATGAATCTAAATAGCGACGGATCCTCCCTTATTAATTTGCACCGAGAATGGTCGATGCTATCCTAGGATAACGTGGAGGTGGGGGGGGGGGGGGTGGTAAAACTCCAAAATATTAGGTTGTCACATAAGTTCTGTCCGATTTTCGACGGCAACTCTGCGGTGTAATATCTTAGCAGAAAATAAAGTTTATTAATAAAAGTAAGAACCGTTACAATCAATGCACTTCTGCCAACGATATACAAGACATTAATTCCATTTCTGAAGAAGTCTGAATTTCTAGAAGCAATGAAACACTCGAAGGCAATTTTGGTATCTGCTACATTAGTAAAGTTTTCATCCTTGAGGAAACCATCGAGATGTTTGAAAAGATGAAATTCCTTTGGGGCTAGGTCCGGTGAATAAACGGGATGCGGGAAAACTTCATATCTCAACTGATTTAATTTTTGGAAAAATGTCAGAGTCAGGTGCGTCAGATGCGAGACATGTGGACGGGCGTTGTCGTGAAGAAGGATCGGTCCTCTCCGATTCATCAGTGCAGGACGCATTTAAGCAACTTTTGGTGAACCACGTCTAATTCGCGACAGTACCTCTCTGCCATGATGGTTTCACAAGGTTTCAAGAAGTCGTAGTGGATAATACCAGTTGCATCCCACCAGACAGTGAGCATGACCTTCCTCGGATGGAGGCTAGCCTTGGGAAAGTGTTTCGGCGGTTCTTCCTTATCCAGCCATTGCGCTGATCTTCTTCGATTGTCGTACACGATCCATTTTTCGTCACAGGTAATTATCCAGTCAAGAAACGGATCTTTTTCGTTCCTTATAGTAAGGGAAGAACAGATCTCCAGGCAGGCTACACCTCTGCTGCTCCTCAGTGAGTTCGTGGGGCACCAACTTATCCAGCTTATTCACCTTTCCTATCGCCTCTGGGTGCCTCGAAATGGTTGTACGACTGACCTGAAGGTCCCACCCCATCTCATGCACAGTTCCTCGTGAATCGGCTTCCACTCGTTCTTTCAAACCTCCGTCGTCACATTTGGCTGGTCGTCCTGAGCGGTCCTTGTCTTCGAGGTTCACGTCTCCAACCCGGAACTTCTGGTACCATCTGCGCACGGTCCGTTCGTTAGCGGAGTCCTCATTCCATGCCATCTTGATGTTTTGAGTTGCCTCGCTAACACTGTTGCGAAGCTTGAACTCATGAAGCATTATTATCCGCAAGTGCGTCTTTCCATGGTTTCTTCCGGTACCTAAAACGAAGCAATGCTCATGGCTTTTTGAAACCAACACACCAGGTTTTATAGAGTGAAGCAAGCGCTATAAAGTAATACACAACATATATACAATTACTTTCTCTATACATGAAAAAAAACAATCACAAAGTAATGCCTATCGGGATCGGACAGAACTTATGTGACAACTTAATACAAGAAAAACTCACTCAAAAATACAAGAAAAATAGCTTTAGAACGAGTGCCTAACTCGGGCCTCCCCTTCCTTGCCCATATCTGTGCTTTCACCCTAGGTGGCTCATTAAAATTTACCAACCCCTATTCTGGCATTGCGCCGAATGGCCCTTATTAGGTTCCTTTCTGCTGATCATAAACTCAGAAACTGAGTTTCTATATGTCGTTGCCCCTGTTGTTGGAAAATCGATAAAGAGCGGCCGCCACCAACTAAGATCGCAGCAAAAATAAACTGAAAACAAGGATCTATCCTAGTCTGGGGGGGGGCACACAACTAAAAGATATTGTATGTAACAAGTCCACTTGAGACTTACCGAGTGGCTCCTACAGAACAACATGAGACCTAAACAAGAAAAGTCATGAAGAAAAGAACGAAAAAATTACATTTGTTGCGGTTGTAAGCAGGCAAAGTTGCGTGCCCTCCTCACCATGTTAGATCCTGGTTATAACATGTCAGGCGGCGGTTAGCATGCGGCATGCAGCTTCATGCGCCCTCCCCACCATGTTAGATCCTGGTTATAACATGTCAGCCGGTGGCCAGCACGCGGCATGCCTCCATTCCGTCGCTCTCTGTCCGCCGAGACGGTTGTAAACCGCGGCGATTTTTTTATTTTTTCGTTTATTCGCTCGTTTTCGGTTTCTTTTAGGTTCCAAATCGTTCGACAGGAGCCGCTCGGTAAGTTTCACTTCATTTTGTTGCCTACTTTTTAGTTATGTGGCCCCCTCCCCTCGGACTAGGATAGATCCGAAAACAACACTCTTTAGCCATTGTGGCACGCAATGAAATCTGATTCCATGATATCTCGGCGAGCACTTTGGTAATCGATAATGCGTTTTTTAAGAAAAGCAATGTTGAAGAACTGCAAACACACTACCTCCTTCCCGCGCTGGGCTTGGACCGATACGGGCCCACACGATCGTAGCCACCTCCGCGACCCATCGCGAGTGCTGCACTGAGGCTCTAGTAAGAATAAACAGAATCTGCCATGGTAAAACAGACTGTTATACCTCGTAGCTTGGAGTATGAAGAATGAAACATACACGCCGAAATAACTGTCTCTCGGATTTGATAATGATATCGTTGATAGCCTTGCCAACACAAAAAAATTGACCGCTATTTTCATAGGCCGTACTCGGATTTCTGATAAACATCATGATGTTTGCGATTGTTTAACCCCTCCCTTCCCGACGCCCGTCATTCTCTCCAACCATAAAGCGGCTTTTACACTGCCGTTGCTGCAGTTGCGCAACCGATGCCGTAATGATGAAGCATACCGCAGAGACGCAGAGGAGCAACAACAGCAACGAGGACGGCTTTAACACTGCTGTTGCCTCAACCCAGCAGCACCGGCTTGGGTTCCGCAGCGGTTGCGTGGCCTCAGCAACAAGGAACGATCGCCATCATTTCTTGTTGCTGATGCTCGTCAACGGAGGCATATCACAGGTCTTATCTCATTATCGTATCTCACGGGTTTCGGATGCAGCAAGCATTGAACTCCACCCCGTTTCGATGCTCGTTGCTGCAACAGCAGTAACGGCAGTGTGAAAGCCGCTTAAGGTGTCTGGCATACTTCCGAGTCGCTTCAGCGACTGGTAACAGCGATAGTGTTGCGAGGGTAGCTACGCAGTTCGTAGCTACCCTCGCAACACGACCGCCGCGACCAGTCACTGGAGCACTCGGTATACCACATGCCTAAGGCATTGTTTAGTGTGCGCGCGACGCGCGATGCGATCTATTTGTAGTGGCCAAATTGATCGAGCGACGCGATTGATCAATTCAGCCACTACGCGTGACATATGACATTATGAACAAGGCCATATCGGTACATAAGTGTGCTAAAAATGTCGTTCTCACCTGAACGTGTTGTTGGCCGACTACTTTCCACCTTCACACTGAATTTCACCTCTCCAACAAACGGAGAGATTGCCTTTGCGGATGCCATAAAAGGACTCATCCTGGACGCCATATGTGGAGATATCGACTGTCAGGATGAAGAGGCTGCTCAAGTTAGAGGTAGTATAATGAAAATGGGACGTTTCTATATCTCTCATACGCGTGGGTGGCAGCTGGGTACGTCGATGTTCACCCAGGACCTTTTTCTACACCCACGGATTGCGCGTTCAACGAAGAAGAAGTGGGGAACAATCTTCTCCTTGTCAGGGAGAAGATTGTTCCTCACTGGCTCTTATAAGATGCTGTTGGTGTGGCACGCGCTTGTGTTTTACTTGTTTCATAGTTTTGTACCATAGCTGTTGACTAAACGGGAAGAGCAAGACAGCGCTTTTTATTTCCAGAGAAATATGGTGCAGATAGGCATTGTTGGAAAACTAGCACACATTAAGGCGCAAATAAGCAGTCTTGGCTTGTTGTAAGTATTGTTGGTCTGAAATTGACTCCTGTGAGCGTGAAAGGCGTAATAACAATAAACCTGTTTGTGCAGAAGTTTCGGCAGTGCGCGGACTCGAACTTAAAACCCCTCCGGCGTGTCCCTACGAGGCGTCCCTCTTCCCGACTTCGCCGTCGAGGCACACCTCGTGGAGTGTCGCAGGGGCTGAAGATAGTTGCGCTCAAGCTTTTAGACCTCCTTTTCAGGTCTTTTAAAAAGCGTTCAGCAAAAACTATTATAACTGTGATTCTGGACTCTGCTAACAGGGCTCTACATCCTGTCAAAATAGCATCGCAAAAGCTCACCTTGAGTTGGGAACCTCTCCTTGTGAGGTTGACCTGAGAACGAGGAGTAGAAGTGCCTGCAGTCAATTTGCCGCTAGAGTGAAGTGGGGATCGTGCTGTGGGGCATCAGGAGCATCGGCAGGGTTGTCGAAGAACCAAGGGGACGAAATCACTGATTAACATAAAAACGACATCACCGAACCATCTGGAGGTGATGCCGATATTGAGGGTAATGGTGGGGAAGGGTCTGAATGGCTTCATACTGTACATAAAACTACTCACCTGATCTTAAGAGAGTAGGAAGGTAGAGCAATGCTTGAGCATAAGGTTTTCAAATACTGCCTTTTGCCCCGATGAGGAGGGAAGAAAACTGCACAAGCTGAGCAGCTAGCTTGATGTGAGTGACCTTACAAGGGAAGCACATGAACTTCCCCAAAGATTCTCAACGAGACCTATATGATCTTGTAGGGCATCGGACGAGGATCACAGAACTGTACTTCGCTTTTTCTACGGGCCACTGGGTGGTCCGGAAATGGCAAAAATTGTGTCAGTTCAGAGCGGGTTGATAAGGCATAAGTGACACCTGGAATGACCCCGTCGGGAACTATTTAAGCCACTGACCGCGAATCTGTCACTCTTTTTCTAAATTATCATTTGTACTATTTTTCATCAAAGTTGAAGTCGAAGGTTGGAAAATATGTCTGGCAACATTGGAGAAGGAAGCGATCCCACTAATGTGCACAGCTTTAGTCACCCATATCCACCGTAACCTACCGTAATCGACCAAAATTTTAAAATAGATGTCGTATCCGTGATCAGCACTCCAAGCAACCTCCTGAGCGACGCCTGAGCGAAAATTTTCTTTCGACCTCTCCTCGACCTTTGGACCTCCGACCTTCAACTTTGAACGGCAGCAGTGCCGGTTATTCTGCGTATACTCCTTTATCTTGCACATATCCATCGTAACCTTCTGTAATCCATGGTGCTCTGCACCCCAAATAACCCTGAAGATGAAACTTGGACAAAAATTTGCTCGACATCTAGAGTAGAGGGAGTGAGTGCAAGTGCTCTTATCTGCAGAGCCCCCGACCTGTCTCCCGTAAGTGTGTAAGAGAATGGTGAGGAAGAAACACATAGAAAGGCGACCAACCACACGAGTTGAATAAAATACGCAGTACTTGGGAACAGTTAGCTGAAACAGTGAAAGTTGCGAGAAGAATAAAGAGCAGTCTATGAGGAAATCCGAAGAGCAATGAGCTTGTCTTGATGATGGGTCAAATCAATGCTTGTCGATCTTGTTAATGAATGAGGTGACAGTGAGAAACAGTTGCAAAAGCATTTGAGAACATACCAAGGAGGTCATATGGGGGTAGCATTTAACGGAAACTTCCTCAGCGATACATCGTTTAATGGATGCACGATATCGCTCCACACAACAAGATCAGCTCCTTCCACATCTGACAACAGGTTGAAAGCGGAATTGGGACGCGGGTAAGGAACCCTACCGGTGCCAAAATGTAATCGCCATTTGCAAAAACACTAACAGTCCATCTAGAGACGCAAAAACTCCACCCCGGGTTCGAACCCCGCCTCCGTAGGTCCGCCTCGCTATCCACTCGGCAACCCATTTGCTGCCGTAGGAGGCGGCGAATGAATCACTTGAATGTACACTGCAGCTTCGTCTAGGAAACCTGGAAAATTACTATAATCAAATTTTAATTTGAGCTCCAAACCTTTTGTAAGTTAAGCTCAGAGCACGACAGGGACTTTACAGGTGTCACTTTTGCCTCATCACCCTGTCCTGAAGCGGTACCATTTTTTGCCATTTTCGGACCACTCAGTGGCCCGTAGCGAAAACGAACCACAGTTCTATGATCCTCGTCCAATGATCTACAAGACCATGTAAGTCGTGTTGAGAATCTTTGGGGAAATTCATGGCCGCCCTTGTTAGCTTGGTGATACTGCAACAGTGGGAAGCGTGCTCATGCGACACGCCTGTTTTTTCTTTAGTACAATATATGTATTCTAGATGGGATGAGAAGCGTAACTCTAAGCCCACTTATCCGAATGCATACAGTATTTCAATGCATGTTTCTTAATCCCGTTTTGATATACAATATAATGCAATGATAAATTGAATTGTGTGCCGCATGTATTGCACGTTGTAGCGCTGGTTCTCTGCATACTTGTTTTCTGTTTATTTTATACACTAGTCACAAATGAAATAAATTAGTATGAATGGTCTACGATTCAACGAATTCTCGGGGAAGCGTCGCCATTAACAGCGTCCACCTCTGGACTAGTGATTCACTTCACACTATAGTGAAGACTGTATGTATCACTCTGCTCCCGCAAGAGCGGCTGAATCGGCAGGTCGCTGAGTCAAATTGAAACCGATTAAAACTCGACTCGACAGCAACCAGCAGATGTGATTTCATGAGTTCTCTGCGCATGATAGCATTGAGCTATTGAGACAAGCAAGATCAAGCGATATCAGAAGTTGAATTCGTCGGTCGTCCCTCTAAATATTTGAATCTTGATAGCACTACTATAGCAAATATCTTCATGGTACAAATGTCATGTGCTATTCTCTCCTCCTCTCGTAGTGGCTAGAACTGCACCCGATCGTTATTGGTGTCCCGGAAAAGACGTATTTCATTCAAAATTCAAAATCTTGCATTTTATGGTGGATTGGGTGAAGCTCTCGAATTACACTGTTCTGACGTTTTTTTAAGTTGATCTTGTAGTTGATGTTGTTATGGCTGGACGATCACAGTGGTGATCGTGTGTAGCGCGCCCGTAGCCGGCTAGTAGAAAGCCGATGACCACCCACGTAGGCGCGGTGGTAATCCGCCAAGGCAGGTCAAAGTAACGACCGGCGGGAAAACGGGGCGCATATAAGGCCGCTGCCGAGACCCTCAGGGGTCGTCGTCGCAGGTCGCCGCCGAGGAGTTCCAGCCGCCGCCAGCCTACCTCCATCGCCTCCAGCCGTCGTCGCCGTTGTCGACTGTATTCTACTAATAAAACTGTAATATTCTGCTGCCTCCACGCACGCGGACGTGAGGCTCTCTGTTAGCACAGAGAGCAGTAAGAAGAGACCCCAGAGGTCCAACAGCAGTCGGAAGAGACCCCAGAGGTCTAGTGAAGATTGTATCCTCAGGGATACAACAGATGTGATAAAGAGAACATGAAAAGGACGACGATACGACGTTGGTAGTTTCATAAAAAGAAATCTTTGTAAGTTCTAAAAACACTAGTACAGAAACCAAAACGATTTGGAAGTGGTGCGAATAATGGATAAAACTAAGTCGGCTTGAATATTTTGTATTTGGGGCAGAAGCTCGCTTCTTTTGATACAGGAGAATTTTTGCGAGGCTAAAGACTTGGATATCCGAAATTCAGCGTCCGTTATCCAAATCGTCTAATTCTCCGAAGTTCACTTGTTGGATCCCATGTATATTGCCAGCCGACATACGGTGTCTTTAACGACAGCGTTTCCACGGCGCCATTAATATAGGAATTTAGAAACCAGGGTAACATTTTTTTCTTTCCTTTTTTTCCATAAGCATTTGCTTCGTTTTAGTGAGCAACTTACCTCCCTTGATTTGCAATACGGCAAGTTCGGCTGCCGTAGGCGAATCTTGAATAATGCACTGTGACTGAACATTGGCATTTTTTTTCGCCAAAGGACGCAATTCCAATTCACTTGAGATTTTCGCCTCTAAAAGACATGACGTTTGTTACAGTGAGAAAAATGACCCATCACCAGATCATTTGCCATACCTAGCACCTAACGAATCAAAGGCATACAGGCTATCCATTGCGCTTCTCGACGAGGCATAAATTGAAAGGTGCTTTATGGCGTTTCTCGGGACTACCCATGTGACACGAGTCCCGAAAAACCATCGCACTTGAGATGTCTGTGGCAGAAGACATAGCCACCGGGTCAATGAGGTACAGTCCCCTACCGTTATAACGCCTCCGGATAAGACGCGACTCTCGATATAACGTAGATTTTCTCTGGCCCCGGCCAGCTTGCCTTTAGCCAGTACAAACCAACTCCGCTTAACACATTCGCGACCATGTCCACTCATATGAGTGGACAGCGGAGAGGGCGCGACGGACGGTGTCCACTCATTTGAGTGGACGGGGGAGTTTTGGGAAGAACTTGGTTTATTGATGTTTTTGTTCGATTTTCTTCTCGAATTCGCAAATTATAGTAACAAAAAAAATGTTGGGTTTGCGTAGACAGAAAAATGATTGGCTTTATCGTATCTAACAAGACAAGAACTTTTTCCATTACTGAAGCACAACAAGCGCGCCAAAAAAGCCGCGGGCCGTCGCGCGCACTGGGCGCGAAACGCTCTGGTCGTGAATGTGTTAAGACGCGTCGGATACAACGCTACTCCCGTTATAGCGCGGTTTTGGGAGAAGCTCGGCGTTCAAAATGACTCCCGTTATAACCAGGGGTGCACGTTTAGCGGTTAACGATTTAACGAATTTAACGAATTAACGGCATTTCTCGTTAAAATCTGGCTTAACGACTTAACGGAAATTTGTAGAAATTTAACGGAATTTTTAACGGACTTCTTTTTCAGTGACTCTATCACATTCATCCTTAGTATTCTCTAATGTTGCAGGTCTCATCCTTTGTTCCTAAAAAATTATTGAAATCAGCAGGAATATTTTAATAATTTCATGAATTTGTTCTGAATTTTTGGAAATAATGCATGTTGGAGGTGCGTGTGGCGCAGTTGGAAAAGGTACTGGCTGTAGCGTGCACCCTATATCAGGTTTCCGAACCTTTTTTTCGGAATTTCCAGTCCATGCCAATCAAGCCTTCGATCCTAGTGGGCTGGCCACCGAAGTGATTGTATCGCCAAATACGCCTTCAAATCGTTTCCACGATATCTCGCAGAAGTAGCATGTGTGGCACATTCCACAAAAGGGATTGAGCAACCCCCTCTTTTATGCTAATCCTTTAATGCATTTTGGAGCTAGAGATTTTTTTCCCCGAGCCCTCACCAGGTCAACGAACCCTCAAAGATACTCGTCTAATCTCCTTGTAAGATATGCCTATCCACAACTCGCGTTGCTTATCTTTTGCTTTTGCTCTTTTGAATACTTTTGCTCGCCACTTGGAACAGTCGAGAGGGCGAGAATGTTTTCGGCCGCTGGACGTTTTTTAAAGATTTTAGAAAAACGCTAATATTAAAAATTAGAAAAGCTAGTTTTCCTGAACGCTATCACGTTGACGACGTGTCACACCTTTTCAGTAGAGTGGGACCGCGTGACACGATGCTGACGTTGCAAAAAATGGAGTGGTTCCGGGCACTTGAAAATCGTGCGTTCGGCACCGTGTTAACATTCCACTGATAGACTTTCATTTGTATTTTCATTAATTCTTTCTGTACTTGATGGGCTGGGGCCTGCATTGAGATTACGCTATGCTCGCAGAACAGTCAGGCAAAAGAACTAGGAAGGGGGAGGACTATGGATCCCTGCCTGGTCGCTTATTTTGAGATGTCTTGTCGGTGACCATCTTGAATGATAATTCCATATCTGTTCTCATTCCACACCCTGAAGATAATTTGTTGCTGAAGGCTTGTTTATTCTTCTGTTTGTTGATGATTAATTGTTTATTTTACATTGCAGTGTTACATTCCATTCCTTGAACTTTAGCTGTTGACCTCTTAAAGTTGAGCTTTTTCGCTTTAAGCTTTATCTTGATCTTTTGAATTGAAATAACGGTCTGCAGCTAATTGTATCTTTTAACGAAATTTAACGATTTACCGGAAATTTAGCGAAAATTTTCCGTTAAAAAATTTCATTTAAAAATTTAACGCACCTAATTTTGTGTGCACCCCTGGCTATAACGCGACCGAGCTCGGTCCCGGTCCCACACGGAAAATGAAGGCGAGCAGGATGCTGACCGCGTTTTCAATCCGACCTACCCTTATATTGCCTAGTTCGTAGTAGCGACCACCAGCTGTACGACAATTATTTAGATATATATAGACGTTTTTCATGCATGCGCGGCTCTCAAAAGTGTTAATGGTCAGCAATATGTTGCGCACAGTATAAGACTTCCGGTATTCCTTAAAGCGACCGTAAATTAAAGGGTTTCCTCTATCAGAAACGACAGAAGATGTGGAATAAACCTCAGATTGTTAGAATATGGATAACAGTATCCTACACATTTGTTTTAAGCCTGTTAGCTTGCCTAGCAGCTGTTATAGAGACATGATGTTTTGTTGCGGTTAGAACTCTCGCGCCATGCAGGTACATGCACCTTCCGCTTTCCAGGCGGGAATACAGAAACAGCGCTTTCTGATCATACGCAACATCCCGATATCGCGGAAGAGTGGGAAAGTGCTGAGAGGCCAATGCAACGAGTATCGCGGATGTGACGTGCGATTTAACAGCGCTGATAGCATAGTGGGCTAACATCCTGTCTGGAAGGTAGAAAGTGCGGGTCCATTTCCCGTCTAACGCGAGAGTTTTGATGGCAGCAAAAGATCTAGTAGCATCAGGTTACACAGTTTTGTTGCTGATCACTTCTAACTTACCTCTGGTACTCATTATTCCTTGCCCAAATCTGTAATACTTATGCATACAACAGAGAATATCTGAGGACAGAACCTCGTTAGTAATCTAAGGATGTTCTTTGTCTCCACACTCTCTTCATGGTCACATATTTCGTTACTGTAGTCATATTTTATCTTTTGATGAATATTTGGTCATGGCATGCGATTCTAAATAAATCCACGAGTAAGGGAGTGTAAAAAGATCAGCTCCGTTCAGTACGTGTTGGGCATAACTTTCTTTATTGATGTTTTTGTTCAATTTTCTTCTCAAATTCTCTTTTTTTTTCGCGGATGTCCACACAGGTGAGCGGACACATGCGCGCACCGAAAAAGCAGCCGGCCGTCGAGCACACTGGGCGCGAAAACGCTCTCGTCGTGAATGTGTTAATAGATCTAATGATTATAATTATTGCCTAAAATAACTCACGGACAAGTAGTGACCCACTACCATTTCCTTCAAAATTGTGTCGGGGTCAAACTGGAGGCCATGCCTGCTGCAGTACCCTTTTCTGGTCGAGCTGCTGTATGTCACCGCAAGCCTCGCACTCTTTTTCTGGAAGGCGATCTGTCCCTCTTGGGATGCATTTCACAGTCGCTTAGGGTAATACATCAAGTGTTTTCTTGCACTGCGACCAAAAATGCAATGTTCGGACAATGAAACATGTCTATCCCACAGGGCCATGAACGAATGCGAGGCGATCTGCAACTACGCCTAAACCAAGAGTCGTAGCTAGTTGGCTAGATGATGTTCGAAGAGCGCAGAGAGTCCGCCAACTACATGTGCTAGGATAGACAGCGGTCGGGGTCAGGCGATTGAATTGAGGAATCCAACTTGTACGGGATACGGTGGAGGCAATTTGAGCGTACTTCGCCTATACGAGCTCGTGCTGTCGTAGTCGGAGAAGGCTCCGGCTGCCGTCGCGTGCGCTCCCAATCGAGGTGTGCTTCAGGATTCCGCCAGACTTATATTACACCAATTAACTGATCAATGCAAGAATTACCTTTGTGAATTGCTGTTGGACTTTTCAGAGAATGATAAAGCACTGACTTCAAAACGGTGGGTCATCGCAAGTCATTCAGTGTACGTGCCGCATAAGTATTCAACCTTTCTTGTGCTCATCGTGTGGACTAAAATGCGTGATGTACGCCACCCAAAGAGATTGATTAACGCCATTATTTTCCCTTACATTTCTCGTCGTATACAGCAATTTATAGTTTACAGATGAATCTGTTGCTAATTCGCCAACTCAGGGCACGCAAAAAATACGTGTTGAAGATTCCCTCCATTTATAAAAAATAGAGATTGGGCAACAATGTTTTTACCAGCTGCTTCTTTATATCACACTGTAATAAAATAGACGATCAGTGTTCAAAGTATTGCATTCTTTTCAATCAAAGCTCTTTGGTAGGCGAAGCAGCCTATGCATTGCGGAGCACCTGCAGATTTGCTCAGCTAGCTGATAGCACGGCGAAATATTCTACCATATCGCTTGTAAAGACGCGCTGTCAGGAATTTCGTCTGTATTTTCTATGTTAAATGGCTGTAATTGACAGTTTTCATTTCAACATTTCGAAGAAGACGTGATGAAGACGAAGAACGTCCGATTCCGTGCCCACCTATTCGACTCCACTGTTCTTGCTGCCCTAACATACGCCTCAGAAACCTGGGCTATACGAAAGCAGGATGAACACGCGATCAGCGTCGCGCAGCGTGGAATCGAGATGCTCGGAGTGACACGACACACGCAAGTGAGAGAAGGGACGTTCGCCGACGTTCGAAGATCAGAGACGCTGTCGCATGAGCCAAGTCGTCGAAAATTAGGTGGGCCGGCCATGTAATGCAATTCGCAGACACCCGCTGGACGAGAGCCATCACCGACTGGATTCCGCGGAATGTCAAGAGAACACCGGGATGCCCACCAACGCGTTGGTCGGACTTCTTCATGAAAGCCCTGAATGACCGATATGACGCTCTTCGTGTCCCTCGAGTGAGGAGGATCCATTGGACCACTCTGGCACGCGACAGGGACGAATGGAGACGCTGGTGGCAACCGCTCGAGCAAGTCGATGACCAACGGGACGACAGCTGATACAGGTGAAATAGCTGTAAGTCGTTGATGAATACGGCTCCACGTTGAGAAGACATCTTATCGACGTCGTTGAACAGGCGTCTGGGTTGAGAAGACGTGTCACCGATGTCGTGCAGTGGGTACCTGGGAGCAGAAGAGGTGCCACCAATGCCACGCAATGCGTGTCTGGGTTCAGAAGAGGTGTCGCCAATGTCGTGAAAAGGGCGACAGGTTGAGAAGAGTTCTCATCGACGTCGTTGAACAGGCGTCCGGGTTGAGAAGACGTGCCACCGATGTCGTGCAGTGGGTGCCTGGAAGAAGTGTCACCGGTGTCTCGCAAGGGATGTCCGGATTCCGAACACGTGTAATGGGGAGCCACTGAAGGAGGGACCAGTGAGCGGGGAGCAGTGAAGAAGGGACCAGTAGGGATGGGAGCGATAATGGGGGACCAGTTAAGGGGATCAGTGAGGAGGGGGGCGGTGAAGGGGGTCCAGTGAGGGGTCCAGTAAGAGGACCAGTAAGGACGGGGGAGGGTAGTAAAGAGGATTAGTGAATGAGGTCCAGTGAAGGGAACCAGTAAGAGCGAATCAGCGTTCTTTCTCACTATCGTCCAATGTATCTCGGCCTTCAGAAGGCGTGCTACAGACGTCGTGTCACGTGTGTCGGGTGTGCCATAAACGTCGTGGCAGCGTCGTTGCACGTGCGTCGTGGCTCAGCAAATGTGTCACAGTATGCAACATGCATGCTGATTCAGAACACATGACCCACTGTACAACGTTAGTCCAGATACGGAAGACGTGTCACAGAACAGACTTTGCACAGCATCCGTGGGATTCTCAGAAGACTTTTTGAAGGCTTCGCTCAACGAGTGTGCGCATTCTTGAGTCTCACTACGTTTCGTTCCATTTTTATATTTCACTCAGGAAAATGGGTAAGGAGGGTATTGGCGAGGTGAGTTGAGGGAAGGGGGAGGGCGAATGACTAAAGGAATCGGAGGAATATTATTGGGGGGACGGTCAGGAGGTACACCCGCCCCCTACAGGGGGGGGGGGGGTTGTGATCTTCCTCTCATCCCCTAGCTCACCCACCCCCAACCCGCTAGGCTTCACCGAGAGTCTAACGGCTGCCTTACGAAACCTTTGACACGCACAACAAAAGTTTCCGGTCCTAAGAACAGCGGCTGTACCTCCTGACGCCACGCCCCTCAGCAGGGGGCGGGTGTACCTCCTGTCGCGCTGCCATATTATTGCCGTCGGACAGTTGTCGGTATCGAGCGGTCAACCAGCACCGATTGCTTTCATTTATGTCTCGAAAATTAGGCACTTTGGAACGAGACTGCTCCTCAACACGTAGAAGAGGACGTATACTTTGGGGAATAAATCGCGTACGTGCGACAAAGAGTGGGTATGCCCCATAGGAGCAGTTTTGAAGATTCTGCTCTACCGTATCCCGCTATACTATTATATATACAGTGTCGAACGCGTCTTTTGAATAGACGCCGCAAAAAACGCGATTTTGCGGTTTTTGCGCCTTTTTTATAAAACTCACCTAATGTTCACTCATTTCAAAAACTGAAGATATAATTGAGCTTAGGATCTCGAGCTCTATCGTTTGGTATACATTGTTCATATAGAGCTATGAAAATGTTCGAAATTGAAAACTTGCGCTTCATTGCGAAGGGCGGTGTCGCGGACGAGTTCTCGATCGCAAGCCATCGAAAACCGTTCCGTGCTCACAATTCCTCTAATTTGAGGTATTTTGAGAAACGATTGGCAACGTTCGATTCGCCTCTACGAGATCTACACAAAGTTGTATACAGTTTCGCCAGACCACTGCGTTTTCGCAGTGGATGGTCAAAGATGACTGGAGCAGACTTTTTGCGATTGGAGAAGCTTATATTCTAGGACTTGCATGTTCTCGGAGTATCTCAAGCGTCGTAAAGTGTTCTGTCATGCCAGGAACTCTCTGAGAGTGGCCATGCATATAGGATCGGACTTATCGGAGGAAAACTTGTAGAGTGAGCATTTAAGGAGCTTTATTAGAATTTCTCAACCGCTCTACTCAGGAATTGCTGTAGTCCCGGCGAGACTTTGGACTGCGCTGTGCATAATTTGTATAGGATCGAAGCTTCAATCGAGTGGGCAGCGCGACAGCTCGCAAATTGCACCGCGGGCGTGTTCGGAGCGCAATAACTCTGTCACGTTTGAATCCTTGCGGCTGCAACTTGTAGATTTTGTAGGCAGTGAAATGTTCAAAAGGTGCACTGAAACACAACGATGTAGCTTATGACCGAACAAAGCTCCGCCGGTGCGGAAATGCAGTTTAGCCTTGTGTGACACGATTTTTTCCGAGTTCAGTCGACTACTGCGGAATGACAAGAAGAGCTAACGGCATGCGATTGCGTGAGCGAGCACGAGACTGAAAGCATTTTACAACGACGAGCACGCGGCTCTCCAGATGCCCAAACTGCTTTAGGCCCCGTTTATACTTCGTCGCGACGCGACGCGATGGCCACGCAATGAGGCCAAATTGATCGATCGCGTCGCACAACCAATATGGCCACTATGCGTGGCGTCGCGTCGCCCCGCGACGGAGTATAAACGGGGCCTTAGCCCACATTCCAGAGCGGCGGAGGGCAACGACGAAGTTCCTTCCGCCCTTACTCGCCCGCGTTTGAGTTCTTGACGCTCCCAATGGTATCATTCTGTTCAGCTCGAGAAGCTCTGTCGAACGCTGTCAATCTCGACCTATTCGGGTAAGATGATTTTTGACGATTCCGCATCAAAGGCAAGTTTGGCTCAAGGCCGCGGCAGAAGGACGGTGACGTCAACGAAATCGATATTTTTGAACCGGACCAATTTTGATACTATTCGATAGAGCTTTTGGTGGTGAATTGAATGATCTTACTGCGAGCAGTAAGAACTGTAATCTGGGCGTGTAAGAGCGTGGAGAATACCGACCGTTGTTGCGCCAAATTGGACGCACGGGCGTGTTTCGAGCGCAATAACTCTGTTCCCAGGCGCCCACTGCGCGACATCGGTGACACGTCTTCTCAATCCGCACGCCTGTTCAACGACGTCGGTAAGATGTCTTCTCAACCTGGAGCCGGATTCGTCAACGACTTACAGCCATTTAACAGACAAAATACAGACGAAATTCCTGAAAGCGCGGCTTATCAAGCGATATGGTGAAACACAACAACACTATCAGCTAATTCGGCTGTAGACGGCTTTTCTCTGTTAAATTGCTGCAAGTCGTTGATGATTCCGGTCCCTATACATCCTTTGCACGACATCGGCAACACGGCGTCTGAATCCGGACACCCCTTGTGCGACATCGGTGACAACTCTTCTGAACTCAGACACTCATAGCGCGTGCGGGACATCGGTAACATGTCTTTTGATCCGGTCGCCCTTTACGCGACATCGCTGTCACGTCTTCTGACGCTCGCGACACGACGTGGGTGACACCTCGTCTGAATCCGGTCGCATGTTACTTGACGTTTGTGAAAGGCCAGATGGACAGGACGGGCAGACGGACGGATAGATGAAAGAACAGGCGGAAGGGCAGACACAGCCGCTAACTTTTTTATATATAGTAGGATGATCAACACGCTTCCGAACAGGTAAATCTGATAAAACGCTGATGTTATCCACATTTTATGATTGGACAAAACCTCTTAAACAAAGTTGATGTGGATGTAATTTGTTTTGATTTTATGAAGGCTACTGATTTTCCTTTTACATATACTTCTGAAATTTCATCCATGGTTAATCAGCTCGGTGTTTCATGTAAAGTGTTTGCTGACGATATAAATTTTTTTTAAAGAATATTGCTGTTTGAGAAGGCAATTTTTCTCCTCAATCAGCAATAAACGTAAATGCAAATTGGTCATCAAATTGGGTACCTCTACTACCTTGTCGTGATAAGAAGTAGTACAGCTTCCCTGCGTGATTTGGGCTTTATTTTGGATACTCAACTTTCGTTCATGGTATTAAAGTAATATCGAAAAAGCTGAAGGAATCGTGCACAGCCTCTTCAAGTGTTTGCGAACAAATTCAAAACTGCCCCTATTAACTGTTTATAGGCCGTATGTAAGACCAGTTCTAGAAAATGGCACCACAATTTTCACTCCGAAATATAGCCGAGAACATGCCAGGCTGGAATCTGTGCAAAACTGCTTCACAAGAAAGCTCTCGATACGAGTACATGGGTATGATTACAACACCACCCCTTCACCGATTTCACGAAACAATTTCTTCAATTTACATACCCTAGAATGTCGTAGGAGAAGATAAAATTTAATTACGATATATAAGATGATAAACCTTTAGGGGGATATAAAAAAACTTCTTGATCGCCATCTTCAAAGTGTAGCTTAGTACTAGGTATCTTTACTAGGTTGATTCTTGTTGCTTGTTTTGTTTTTTCCTGTTCACAATGACCTTAACTTGTCTTTAGAAAGGCATTTTTTTTTCTTCTGCATGGTTATCCATGCAGAGAAAAAATAAGATCTTTAACTCCGTTGAAAATCGCTGTAGTTTAGCGTTTCTGCGTATATTTTTATGTTCAAAGGCCTTCCTATAAAGAATAAAACTTATGTTCAAGGCTTACCTATATACCTCCACTCGTTAAAACGAAGCTTTACTGTGTTACTCCTGTTAATTTGAATCCTAGTAGGAAAAAAGATGTCTACGGAATCTAGAAGGGCACCAACCTCGTATGGCTGGAATTATGAAATTGTACAATTTGATGGTATCACAAGCTAGAGCAGGTATAATGAAAGTATTTAGCTTTGCATTGTCCTACAACTAAAGCTGACGTTTCCTTCTTTACGCACAAAGCAGGTAGCGCTTAAGTCAGTCTCGCAAAAAAGCTTTCAAAACGTAAGCTATAGCTCTGTGATACGCATCGGGAATACTACTTAAGTTTGGCAGACTGTAGTTGTGCAGATCGACCATCTGCAGTTCTTGTTATGATCGTACTATTTACTGATGTTCGCTGTGTGTGTTTGTATTGATCTATTCTGTCTCGCGTCTGCCTTCTGCTACGTAATAAACATAAACCTAAACAAACACATGTTAGTTGGGAATCATGCTGAAAGTTCTCGCCTATGCTCTATACAATACCAGCCCTATCTTTTGTCCATTCGGCGCAAAACCGCGACTTTTGCGCCGTTTTGGGCGAGAAAGCGCCGCTTTTCAATAACTCGGTTCAAAGCGGCTAATTCTAAAAACAATTAGCATATCTACACTCGCGATGAGATTTCCTATCTAACTATGTTAGTATTTCTGGATAATTTGTAAATTGAAATTTAGGTCAGATGAGGGTTACTGTAGTGCTCCAGTAGTCACGGTAGGTTTACGACCGCTTCCTTGTCTCCGGAGATAATTACCTCCTAAAGACCTTTTACCTCTTGGCGACCGGCGGCTGCCTGCTGGATTCTTCCTAGATGTGATAGACCTCAGCAAAGGATTCCTGTACTTTTAATGGACTGTAACTTTCTTCAACCAAGAGTAAAGGAACTGAGCTTCTTTCCAGTTATTCTGCTCTTAGGTGGCTTTGAGGCACTGCCCATAGAAAAGTTCATTTCCATTTCATTCACTGTTTTCAAGTGCCTTAATTTGACAAAAAATGCGATTTTCTCTTGTTCTCTGTGTTTGCTCGTTCGCTCTGGATTTTTTTATACACTTGCGCTTGCAATGTTAAACGCGGTAAGAGCTTTCCATCGATGCAACACTATAGAAAATTGAGAGGATCGATATTTTGGCGCTTTCGACTCACCAGCTCAGTTTTGTGATCGCTGTGACTTAACCCGAGCCAGCGCTCCATGGCCCGGCTGGTGCTCGCACCTAGGTGCGTTCCCCAGTGGTCATCGAGGGGCAGCGCAATGGGCATTTTTTCGTATCGGTAGCATTCCTTTTTAGATTGACATAGAAGACAAGGTTTCTAACACGTTGTAAAGATTCATTTAAATCTAAAATTATGTAGTTCTTGTGACACCTGGAGCGCATTGTTATCAGCCGCCCTTCTAGTCAAAAACACATACAAATTGCCTTCACGATATCTCGTTGAAGTAGAATATATGGCGTAGCCCACTAATAAATAATAAAGTTCTTTATCCTTTGATCTTTTTTTTTTGAAAAGCGTGTTCCATAGTTCTGACAGTCAAGGAGGATTTTTCTCATCGGGACCGGTTACAGCGCTTTCCCGAATAATAGCAGAACGCTGCGATTGTTCAGAAGCATAGTCGGTCTTTCTTTCTTCGGAATGGAAACCTTTGTTTTGACTTGAGAAAGCTTGTTCCGCCTAGAACGTTCGTTGTAAGTGCACAGTCCTGACGAAATTTTTGATGATGTCCGTTTTCCTCCATTTCTCAATTATACTAGTTCTGTTTTGAAATTAACCTACACGAGTTTCTAGGAGAGAAAATAAGCTTTTCCGTGACATAAAACTGTGCAGACTCGAGTCTGTCGATATTTCTATGTTTTACACCCACTGCTAGAGCTCCGCGGCTGCGAATCGACCTCGACCATGCGCTCGCCGTTTGGGTCGGTCTCGCACGTAGGTGCGAGACCTACAAGACCCAGCGGTGTTGAGTCATTCCTATCACGAGCCAGGACTGAATCTTGTTGACCTCCTGGTGTTTTTACTCCTTCTTGTTATTATGAGGCTTTCAAAATGTACCACTTCTTAAAAATCATTCAGTTTCCTGAACTCTAATTTGAACAACTCTTAACACCTGATATTCACACTCGACAGTTGGGTGAGCAGTGGTAATAGAACCACCTTAAGAGCCGAACCCTTTAACAGAGGAATTATTCCAAAGTTACATCTCAAAGCCAGGTTTAACTGACGTCCTCTAGCAGAAATCTCATTTTTCCTTCTTTTGAAGCTGCTGCTGACTTGTAGCCTTCGAGATAATCAGCTCAATAGCAAAAAATTCCAAACTGCACTTTCTGCTTCAGTGCTGTTTTTCTCAACTAAATATGAACAGCGCAATCTCTTCAAATAAGCATCCAAATTTGCTCCAAAGGATAGAGATAAACCGAATTGTCTTGGTCAGTTCAAAATGTCGTCCAATTTTGAGAAAACTTTTGCCGACTGGACACTACGCTCAATCGTGGTGCGAATGATAGCTTGATTGTGTTTTTCAATGCACTTTAAACTTTGATCCGCTATAAAGGATTTTGTCTAAGTTTAATGGTCTCTAAAGTTATACTATAGGGGCGAAGGAGCTTGTGGCTCTATCACTGGATAGCACTACTAGTCACAGATCGGAAAAAGGCAGCAGGTAAGAAAAAATTTCTCAGAAGCTGTCATTTAGTGGTTCCTAGTTCGCGTCAAACTAGAGGTTTTTCTAGTTTTCTTGAATTTGTCCTTCGGGCTGTTTTTGGCCGACAAAATGGTCTCTTTGGGAATCTTGGCCGCATTAACACCTTTCTTATAGTGTAATCCGGTTAAAAACCGAGTTGGTCGACGTTTCACCATTTTTGGATCAACTCCAATTGGAGCTGGGACTCGGACTGACCAGAGCCCCGCGTTCAACGGCCGGATTGCCGGCGACCCTTGCTCGGTTCGCACCTCTGTGCACTGCCAGTGGGTATCCCAGAGCGCACTGTTATATGTAACTTGCTTCAAATTCATTTGCTGATCGATTTTTTTTTCGATAAACGATTTCTTCATGTTAAATGGGTTGTAGCACCTTTGTTAGAAGAGAAGGAGCTCCTACTTTTTCCATAGAATAGTATCCTTAGTCGCCCTTTGAGTCAGCTCCAAACGCGGAGACTCCGCGTTTGGAGTTAACTCTGATCCCTTTTTAACATCTGGGAACACGCACATTTCTTATTTATTAGGTTAGTTTAAGAATGCCAGATTTGAACTGTCACGCGTAAGTTAATGCATCTCCCATCTCCCGGATAAATTTACCTCGTTTTAGAGCTTGTGTTCACTTTTTTCTTAAGAAAATCTGTGTAAACTATCCTTATGCAAATTTTCTAGAAACGTTAGTTGGTTTTGAAACGTGCTCATCCCGGTTTGAACGTAGGCCAAACATGACCTCTTTGATTTGAAAAAGACCCAGTTTAAAATGAAAAGCGTCCTGTCTGGAGTGAAAATGTACATCGTTCGTAATTTCAAAAAGTTAGCAAGCCAGATGAGTAGCTGGAATGAAAGCACTGAGACCAAAGTTAACTCCAAAGGCGGAGGCTGAACATCGAACGGTTCCCAAAAGATCGATCGGTGTTGTTTTATTGCTCCAGCGCATGCCAGTGGGTATGGCACTCAGGTGCGAACCGTGCAAGGGTCGCTGGCGATCCGCCAGGCGCTAGGCTCCGGTCCAGCCCGACCCGCAGTCTCGCGTAACTCGACTGAGTGCAAAATGGGCGAAATTTCAACAAACTCGGATTTGAGCCCGATTATACTGTTAGAAAGCTGCTGAGGTCACCAACATCACCAACGTAGCCATTCTCTCTGATAGAAACAACCCGAAGGACAAATCAAAGAAAACGAAGAAAAATCGCCAAATAGTGCTTCTGTAATCACTTCAAAATGATCACCTCGGACGAAGCCAGTCCCACATATTGCTAGTTTTCAAAGGGCGACTAAGGATTCTATTCTATGAAAGAAGTAGGAGCTTCTTCTCTTCTATAACAAAGGTGTTACAGTCCATTTAACATGAAGAAAATCGTTTCTCGCAAACGGAAAGTGTCCGACTTATGGATAAGTAAGTGGATTAGTTTCTTAGTACTGAAGACTTGTTTGCTATCACTGAATAGAGGGTTCCTCAGTTAATTGAAAAATACCAAACTTCTCTATGGGAGGGGGCGTGGGGTGACCTAATGGCGGCCTGAAATAGAACATTCCTTAACTTTGGATTATTAACGCAATAACCCAGGATTAGAAGTATAAGGTACTGTTTAATGTCAAAAGAATGTGCACATCAAGCTGAATTCAGATCTGCTGAGAATAGTAGAGAATTCCGGATTTCGCTGAATCTGGTGGATGGAATGTTAGAGGAAGACGCCGCCGGCGATTTAGGAGAGGTCCTAAATCAATTAACGGCCCTCCAGAAGAAAATGCTTCATAATTAGATCATGACTTGTCAAATTGAACAATGTCAAAAGCTATCGGATGCTCCTTGAAAAAGGGAATCGCTTAGTATTAGCTAGAATTCCAACAAATGAATTTGCAAGTTATAACAATGCGACGCTTTGTGACGTAATAATCCGTCGCAAAGCGTCTTTCCTTCAAATAATTTGAGCGATATTGTAGTTGGAAGAGGTGCCGTCTTCCGCGTAAATCCGATTCCATGTTCCTGGCTCGGACTTCCCGTTCAGGCTTACAAAACCTTTCATCCATCCGGGGTCGATGAATTGGCAACGGACTTGTCTGGAAAGGATAAAACTGATTTTCCCACCGACTGGCCACCTGAAGTCGTTCTACGGGTCGCGTAAATTTGATTACATGGGTCAAATACGCATTCCAACTGGCGATGCACTGCATAAAAAATCACGATCTTGCAAGTCATCCAGGTTTATTTAGGCGACTTTTCGAATTTATTGGCAAGCGATGTTAGGCATATTTTCAATCGGTAAATATTAAAAACTGGTAAGAAATGGTAAAAAACCAAAGAGGTGAAGGAATTGAGCGGCATCTAGTCCTAGAACTTTGTAGCTATGGTCCGAAACGGCCGTAGCTCACATTTAGGCCGATGTTACACTATCGCTTGGGGTGAGCGATGGTATAACATAGCCCTAAGTGTGAGCTCAAGTGATGGGTCCAATGTGTAAAAAAAACGAAAAACTCAAAAGCGAATCTACACACTTTTGTACCCATAAAATGATCACTTTGTGGTAGCGAAGTCTCTGTACGTTTATTAGAATCAAGATTGCCTAGTAGAAAGAGCAGTCGGGCAAAACAGGTCACATCAGAACTTTATGCCGGAATTGGGCACGTAAAACGAACGCCCATGCAAATCAAAAATCAATCAAAAGCGATTGATTGTAAAGATTGGAATTGGATTGAGAAAACTGGAAAAAAATTCTATGCAAATAAATAAGCTCGTGCTCTCATCAGCGTCAGAGTTCTTAGTTTATTCATGCCAATCTTCCGAAGCCATCCTTTCCACTTCCTGGGTTTTGAACCGTCTTCTCGTTCTGTGATTGGGCTCCACGGACAGACGAATGTCCTGCTCGGAGCCAAACTTCGAGCTTTCTGATGAGATTCCGCCCCACACTACTGACAGTCGTCTAGGGATGTTTAGGCCTGCTACTGGTCTTCTCACTAGTGTTAAGTTCTGCGAAATCGATGGAAAGGCGTCTGCTGTGTGCTGACCACGATCAGTGGACTCAGTAGAATACAGTAGGATCCTCCACCAGACTGCCCGCAAAGCAAAAATGTCCTGAGGAGGTAATTATCTCGAGGGAGCAGGGAGAGGTCGTAAACCGACCGTACTCCTTGGGCCAATACAGTAACCATCAATTTACAATATTTTCTTCTCAAAATCAGCTGCCGAGCTTGTACATCTTCGGATAGGAAATTCGATCACCATTGCGAATATGACATTCTTTTCAAAGATGGGTGCTTTTGAAGAAAGTTATAACAAAGCGGCGCTTTCTCGCCCAAAACGGCGCAAAAGTCGCGGTTTTGCGCCGAATGGACAAAAGATAGGGCTGGTATTGTACATACTGAAGCAACAGAACATCGAACGGAGATGATGTTTAGTGAAAAAGTCAGACGCTCCATGCGCTTCATCAAACGTCTTATATTTGCACTCCTCTGTGGTACATTGCTACTAGAATATTGGGGAGCATGAAACGCTGACCTGTCTATCTTCTGGCCATCGCACGACATTGTATCGGCAATTCAAATGACCTTTACGGAAGAATTGGCGATAGAACTCGACTGCGTGGCACATTTCAAACAAAGGTCGAATTGTATCCCATTTCAACCTTACATCCCTTTGTGGCGTACGCCACATTGCACATGCTACAATTTGCGACAACCCTGCAGAAAACAGCACTTGCCCATCGTGACGAAGCAGCCCTCGTGACAGAAGAGTTATCGAGAGGTTTTGGAGTGTTTTTAAGCAACCGAAGGTGCTTCTCCTTCTGAGAGTCCTCAGCCAATGAATGTCTTCTCGAAAATTGTTACGCTTTTTTCAATTATGTAGGCTCCAAATATCTTCCGATCTCGTTAACCACCTTACGCCACTGTACAGGCCAACTGCATTCTTGCCTCCGCGACATCAAATGGAAGTGGGGTGCGTGGCGCGTTCCAAAAGGAACGCCACTCTTTTCATAGCAACAACTTGAAAAGCTACACATTGCAACAATTAGTATGGAAGCTCTGCCATCACATAATTTTAAACCATACATTTTTTTTCACTTTTCTCATATATTATCTGCGTCTGAGCCAAAATTAGGGCGACGATCTTTACGAGACAAGCAGAGAACGAGAAATTAACTTTAAAAGTTGTTATTATGGGCAGTTAGGGAGATATTCCCTGTGGGGCAATTATCTACCGCGACGACTGGAGGCTTCCGCCTAGGGGCTATGCAGGTCACCGAATCAACTTTTTCAAGAACCACTGAATGCTACCTACATCATTGGATAGATCATGCAGAGAGGACTCGAATGGTTATCATTATTTTCCGATCAAGGGACTTTGAAAAAAAGTGATGAAAAGCGGCGAGAACGGAGGTTTTTCCCGTCTATTCCGCATAAAAACCAGAAGTCTGAAGAGGTATTGTATTTGGAGCGGATGTCAGCCGCATTTTGAGCACCCAAACCAGCACGGAGCATTGTATTCGTAATAAGTTGTAGTGGTCCAGCAAGGATGAGAGATTAAGGGGAACCAGTTGAAATTCTGTCACCTGATCACCTGGCTTCTAGATATTTGATAACTGGTGTCTCTACATTGCGTATGGTTAGTCAACATATTTTTAGGCTGACTGATTCACTTAGGACATGAATATTTGCAGCTAAATTCGATGACAGAGAGTGCTCGTTACCAAATGTTCACTTGCAGTTTTGACGAATTGCAACCAGCACGCCAACGCCCAAAGTGAACTCGAAGCGTAAAGTTTCTATGCCGTTTTCCGTCCTTAAACGTGAGTGGACGGCGAGCTACAATCACAGGTTCTACACTGAGGATTCTTTCGTTGAAATAAACGAAATCTGTCGCAGCTCAAAGTGGTTATCTGCTTGCCAAATTTGGTCGTCAAATGAATCGTCGCAGCCAGGGGAAGGTCATGAATGGCAGGAAATTAAGTTTTAATTCGGTTTAGGAATTTTATAACTTAACTGGGCAACAATACTTGTACCTGGGGACATAATTAAGCAAGACTCAGCGACGGCATTGGGTCAGGTCACAGTAACAAAGATCCTTCTTAATTGCGGGACTGTTTTCAGGCTTCCACCTAATTTTCAATTGCGATTGCATGCGCAGTGGTAGGTAGGATGATGCCAAGAGTCTGTAAATGTTGGTGAGAAAATCTTTACTTTGGACAAAGTTATCATGATGCGACGCAAAAAACGTGTTTTTGCGTCGCAAACGTCAATTGGTTGAATGTTTAGCGGCGGTACTGTACCTTAGAGAAGGGGAGGAGGTTAAAGACCATACTGTATGCAATGATTACGCCACGTCACGTTTTTACGTATACGTTCTTCCAAGAACGAATGGATATCTTCTGGAGCTAGGTCCAGGAGCGCATGCAATACCGGTGCTGTCAAAAGTCATCTTAGTATCGATTTGTTTAACAACGCGAAGTAGGATTAGCTTGTAACAATATTGAATTGAACACCTTGCGACCCGTGATATTACCTTCTTGGATTTATGTTAGGGGAGGGAGCATTCTATTGTGTCTGTTCGACAACGGCGACAAAATTGGAGGTAGACTATTATAGAAGGACGATACAACGAACACTCCCATGAAATAAGTGTTTTGCAACTTCCCATTCGATGGACGCCACCCTGCCTATCATTGACTCGCTTTTTTTGTGTTGCACCTCACCGATGAGTCATACCATCGATCGGCGCCGCCGCAGAAATTAGCAATAAAATAGGGAAAAAGCGGAGGGGGATAGGGGAAAATTACGACACCATCACCGTCAATCGATACTGATTAAATTACCAAGCGCGAAAATAGTGAAAAATACCCAGACGTCTTCTATGCGCCCGGGGATTCGGAATAAGTGCGGAATACGTCGTATGACGTGTCTCCGACTCAGAAGACGTGCTAAAGACGTCGCTCAACGTGTTTGGTGATCAGGTAGACGTGCCGAAGACGTTGTCCGCTAAGGCTGGATCATTGAGCAGGACCAGTATTGGGGGACCGTTTCACTGAAGGAGGACCAGTAGTGAGGAAGCAATATCATACTACACACTGCACGTACTGCAAGCGTTTTATACTCCTAGGTAAGAAAAAAAGATGTACAAGTAGAGCAGCTAGCTTGATGTGATTGTTCTTAGTTTAGTGATCTGCAACATCGCGCGAAGCGCGTAAGTGCGAGGCACGCCGATAGGCGTGACGGAGCACTTGTTTGGTTACAACGCTGTTGATTCTTGTTAATTGGGGAGTTGTAGCCACCGCTAGAGTTGTCGGTTTAAAGAGTATGAATGGCAGAGTAATATTATATGTTATATGAAAATAAGAGTTGTTATATGAGTTATATGAAAACTCTGTCGTCTTCCAACTGGACGCCCTCCGGCAAAAATTTGTTATCTGTTGAGCTTTCAAGTCAATTCTGAGTCGATTATTGCATCCAAATGCTCATCGTTAACCACCCCAAGTCATTGTACAGGCCAAATACATTCCTGCCTCAGCGACATCAGATTGAAGTAGGGTGCGTGGCGCATCCCAAAACAACGCCACTCTTTATTCTTTAACCCTATTTTTTGGTAGGAACAACTTTGAAAAGCTACACATTGTTTGGCAAACATTTTTAAAGGTTGTTTTGTAACAATTAATATGGATACTCCGCCATCACTTAATTTTAAACCATAAATTCAGGTTTTTTCACTTTACTTATACATTATCTGCGGTCTGAGCCAAAATTAGGGCGACTATCACTCTACACGGATGAGTTGAACATCCGAGACTCCTTTGATATCCAATGACGCCTAGCTAAAACCTTATAATATTTGAAGTAAGCGATGCTTTCAAGAAAAAATATGCGCACCTTAGAGGGATGTAGGTAAAACTACAATCAATATTAAACAAAATAGTACATCACAACGCATTTAGTATCTAAAACACACTAGCTATTTGAGAGTGGTGACTGATTGAAAGCCTAATCGTGTTCTTGTTGTAGAAAATCGATAAGGAGCAGGAGTATGACGGACCTTGAGAAGCGGTAAGATGTCTAAAGTGCGTCGTCAGACATCAAGGGGGTCGCATGAAGTCACTACAGTGGTAGTGGCGGATTTAGACCGCACTCCACGGTAAGGCAGCAATCACACAAACTCAGAAAATGGTTAAATTATGGGAATAGCATAGAAATTAGCAATATTCTACTCAGCATTCACTGGGGAAGTCACTGGTTCTGAAAGTTTTCCATTCTAAAAGAACTTTTCTAGCTGATATTGTGTTAGAGCCATTTCACGCTTTTTGCAGGGTTCGACCGTTGTATACTTGCGGTACAACCCCACCACCTAGTCAAGGAGACCACAGGTTGATGGTAACAGAGCAGTCTTCTGAACCTCTCATTCTGCGGTCCGCCCTCTTGAAGGCGAGATTTCCAACATCCACTGAATTTGGCAAAAATCATAATTCTCCTACAATTGACTCAGTAGATGGCTTTGGAAGCTGATAGTTTTTAAACCGCTTTACTGTATATTGCAGCCTGTTTAATTAAATATGGAACTCTCAGTTACCATAAACGAAGCCAAGGCCGAGTAGGGGCCCATGAAATCGGAGGATTTTCGAAAACCTGGCGTTCAAGATGGGGGAAATTTTACAAAGAATTAGATCATGACTATCACAATGCCGGTTATAAAAAAGTGCACTATGTGGAACATATCAGAGGCAGAGGACAAGAAATTAACCTTAAAAGTTGCTTATTCTGGGCAGTTAGAGAGATATCTCCTGTGGGGGCAATTATCTCGCGACGACTGAAAGCCTTCGCCGTAGAAGCTATATAGGTTACCGAATCAACTCTTTAAAGAACCACTGAATGCTATCTACGACCTTTATTTAAAGCGGGTTCGAATGACCACAATTATTTTCTGATCGAGTGGTATTGAAAGAAGTTATGGAGAAGCGGCGAAAACGGCGGTCTTGTCCGTCTATTCTGCCCAAAAACCAAAAGGCAGGAGCGGTATTATAGTTGATTGGCTCAAGAGTTTGAAATACCGAACACGCGCCATATCGAACACCGGGTTACGGTGTCAAAGTCAGGAGTCTGAGTTTTATAATACTGTTTGTGATGTGGTTGAACATACGTGTATGGGGAGAAGCGGTGCTTGGGGTTATGAGTATCGAAAAGTGCCAATCATTGAATAACATCAACATTCTTTGTTTAAAAAACTAAAAGTTGATATAGAAAAAGGGTATTTATTCTCTATCAAAGCTTCATACAGACCCGTTTACGTTTACACTTACTTCTGGTGCTTAAAGTAACACTATTAATTCACTAGCGCAAGAACTTTGTTGCATATTTCCTTCTTCACATTAACCTAATTTTAACAATTATACAAACATTTTACATAATATTTTCAGAACTTTCAGGTTTATTGGCTTCTTCGTAAACGAAGCATACAAGAATCTATAATGTTTGAAAGAAGAATTTCTAAACTATTATATTTACGTGTTAATCAATATGCATAAATACATAAATAGGGCGATATAATTCCGCTGATTTTATTGATATGTTCACAAATCCACCTTCATTATGGGCCGTGTCTTCATTATGGAGAAAATGAAAACCTTATTTTTATTTTTAAAAAACACCGAAGAAACATCACGGAAAGCATTGGCTTCAAAGTTCTCATAATAAAAATGTTAAGTACAAGTGGTACAAATCTACAGATCTTCTCTATTTTATAACACACTAAGATGAGTGTACATATAAGAACAAACTTGCCTTTAAAAAGACATATGCCGATGGACACATGTTCACACATATCTAACGATAAGTTTAAGATTTGTAAGTAACGAAATAGAAACAACTTTATATAACAAGTATGTTTTTTTTTATTTCAAAGTAAATAAATTCCCATTCATTGATTCCGAAGTCTATCAAAATAAAACGTAACGCCTACTATTTTATTTTAGGAAATTATATTATTTTTAATAATAATAATAATAATATTTAAATTATTTTTGGGAAAGTGAAACCTAGAAACAACATAAGTTCAAAGTTGTTCAACATTGCAATAATATAATACTTAGCATACATTTAGTATATGCCACAACCGTTAGCAAATAGGTTTTAAGTAATAGGATTTTCCAATTGATTCAGGAGATTCCGAAGCTGAGGAGTTGCTATAATATGTTCAGAAAGAACGGCGACAGACATTTTGTTGTCCTGTGCTTGTGGTCTACTGCTTGTAAACAAAACGAAGTGGGAAAACAATCTGGTGTGAACAGCTCCTTTTTACAGCTCGTATGTTAGTAGGTAGGCGCGTTCTGAATCATCGAACTTGTAATCAATGAGAATGTCCATGAAGCGCACAAATCTGTGGAGCCATCCTACAAGGTTCTGTACTTCTATGTTCAGTGTCCGAGAAACATTTGTATGAACCCCATACAAGAAGACAAGTGCGCCTGTCATCGCCTCAAGAGGTCCCACCAACTGCTGGATCGTCCCCAAACCAGGATCTGATTGGGTTGACTCTCCTGGTAAAAATAGTGCCGCTATTTCTCATCTTCCTAGTGGTCGTACCATGTGGCGGTGATTGGATTAGCGTCTCTAACGTTTTACGAGCCGTGTTGACGTGTTCTCTGCAATGCTAGCCGAGGCTGCAGTGCCCGCAAAGAAGTGGCTCATCCATTCGATTACGCGGAGCAGCGAGGAGATTCCTACTCCTCTCTAATCAGCTCCTTTTGAATGGTACTAAAGTCCGCATCTAAAGTGAATCACGTAGTGAAGTCGGACTGTGAAGGCAAAATTCCAATGAAGACGGAAAACTCATCAGCGAAATTGACAATTTTTTGTTCTCATGGAAATACTGGTTCTGACCAACTCGTTCGCTGATCGTCGGATTGTCGCTGCGTCCCGTGTTCCACGTATGTACAGTCATGCTTTAAAAAATCTTTGCGACTCTATGTCCTATCGACGTGGGGTCCTTCGTTTCATTTTTACCGACTTCTTACCCTCTTTCCCTCATAAAATTTTCCCCAGAAGAATCAGAGCCTTTCCCGGTACAGGTTTTAAAAAGCTTGGGAAAAACTCTTGCTTCTTACACCCTTATGTGGTTGGATCTTACGCCGACCTGGACCAACGTTAGAACCATTGCTCAGCTGTCCAAGCTCTGACGCAGGGATAAGTCAGTCAATCAAGCACAAAAGAATGCAGCAAACGATACCGCAGCATGTCCCACTAACAGTAAGCGTTTGTGCATGCCCTCCTGTTGCCAAAATGTCTGCACTCCCGATGAGGAAACAACACAAAAGGAGTGA
This sequence comes from Heligmosomoides polygyrus polygyrus, assembly GCA_947396885.1. Taxonomy (NCBI): domain Eukaryota; kingdom Metazoa; phylum Nematoda; class Chromadorea; order Rhabditida; family Heligmosomidae; genus Heligmosomoides; species Heligmosomoides polygyrus. The sequence continues at coordinate 44,168,909 of OX377201.1, forward strand.
TGCGGTTTGACAATGGTACAGGGCGGCGCGCCATGACGATCTTGGTCTTGTTCCCTTTGATGTGCCTTTGTGACACTGTTTCAATTGATGGAGTGCTGCTCAAAGCCGAAACCTATACCAGAAGTCTAAAGGAAGGCGAACATTGCCAACACGCGCTAAGGGTCGGGAATGGTAAAAAATTCGAGAACTCCCGTGCCGTGGTGTTATCGCGAAGCCTTAGAAACTATCACTTGCGTTATGCGTTTAGGAAGGCGCTCCCAAATTCATGGAGCGAAATCATCCGAGAGTGCATGCGTATGCGGTAATGTAGGATAAGTGAGTACTATGAGCTCCACCGTGGTGAGGAACAACAGGTAGATGAGGCCAAAGGCGTCCTGAAACCCGCATAGCGATTTTGGAGAAGCGCAGAAGAAGGCCGCTGATTACAGGGAGCTTAGAGGTAAAGTTACAGCAGCTCCCAGGCCTGAATATCTCCAATCACCACTATTTTCTAAAATGCAACACCAAAAATGCAAATGGCCCTCACTTCGTAACCCGCGACGACAACGAGGAGGCACATGACGTATTCTTAGAGGCCTAACCTTCTACCTTCTGCAGCAAAGGCATCCGTTAACCAAAAACTAGACAGAGGGATAGCGATGTTAGTGGGACCTGGAACCCTTCAAATGGCTCACTGCTGTTGTTTGAACTCGGCGAAATGAATTTTTTCTGCTCTGGGCGTACCAAAGCGATCTTGTCAACCTAAAAATATGGATCCCGGGATTCAAACAACAGAAACAGAAAGAAATAAAACTCCGAACTCCGAGAGAAGTTTTGAGGAGAGCCGTCGAGGCAAATCCGGAGACGAATGCACGTACATCAGCATGGGACCTTTGCCTACAAACGCATGGCTTGTGGCGGTTTTTACATAGATAATAAAGTTATGGTTGAGCTGAGTTATAGCAGTTTGAGCAAGCGGTCCGTTTCGGCGATTAATTTTGTGACAACCTAATATGAAGAGAGTAGAGCGAGTAGAAGTAAAGCAGGAGAGCTGTTGAAAGTAGACTTCTAGATCTCATGGATTCGCGAGCTCTTAAATGGTATTGTAGAAATGTATCCTGGTTCCTCTTCACCTCTCGTCTGCGCCATACCCGCCGATGTAGGAGGGTGTCGCGCTGGCGGCGATCGGCAGGCTGCCGCCGAGTTGCTGCGTTGCGGCGTAGGTTGTCGCAGTTAAGGATGGCATTCGTAAGTTCAGTCCCTCACCCGCGGACAAACACTGTGGAGGCAGTTAGCGTCCACTCGCGACAGCCGCCGCTTCGCGATGAGCCAAGGCAACCCTAGCCATGGAGGCGATGACGACCCGGTCAACCACGGGAGCCCACAGATCGACCTCAAATTACAGCCGATGGAAGGCCAAGAGGCCCAGACGGCTCGCAGGATCAGTCCAAAGATTTGGACTGATGTGAATCCTACCATCTCCTGTATTAGAATTTCGAGCTCTATCGACTGAGCCTGAAAAGGACCCTGCCTCAACAACCCTTAAGGCGAATTCTTCATGCGTTTTTTATTTTTCGTTACATATCACTTTTTGTTTATATCAGGATTATCTGCGAGGCATTCTTCCAGGCTGACATTTCACGAAGAATACAATTATATAGAAGAGAAATGAACTTTGCAAAAGTCAGAAGTCTAAATACACTAGATTCAACAATATATCCTTAAGTAGCTCGCAGCTCTGATTTTTCTCACGATATCTTTCGAGGCCAAGACTGAATAAGCAGTTCACCAAAACCAATGTCCACGAAGAATAAATTGTATCTTACAATAATTAAAAGTGCTCGTCCAGTGACGCTCTTTTCATCTCGATGCAGAATTTTATCATTTCTCTAGGACTAATTCGTTTAGATAGTACCGCTCGGCGAACCTATAGAGAGCCAGTTTACCTTAATTACTATACTTTCTTCTTCTTCTTCAGCGTTAGTCCCGTTTCGTAGCAGGGTCCGCTATTCTGGTGTTATGACGCCACCTTTCCCGATCCAGCGCTAGATCAGGGTGGACACCAGCCGCTTTCAAGTCCGTATGTAACGTATCAGCCCAGCGCTGCTTCGGGCGCCCTCTAGGCCGCTTTCCTATTACCTCGAAGTTAAGGCCTATCTTGCGGACGCTGTCTTCTTCTCCACGCAGAACGTGGCCATACCATCGTAAGAGAGCTTCGCGCATCTTGTCAGCTATCGGTGCGACACCGAACTTCTGCCGAATAACATCGTTTCGGATGCGGTCCATGCGCGTGACTCCTGCTGTCCAGCGCAGCATCTTCGTCTCCATGACGCTGAGGCGCGTTTCAACTTCCTTGGTCGCAGGCCAACACTCAGCGCCGTACATCGCTACTGGCCGGATGACTGCTCTGTAGATCTTTGACTTAAAGCGCTCTGGTATCTTCTTGTCGTAGAGCACGCCAGTCAACGAGCGCCACTTGGACCAAGCTGCACTCACGCGTGAATTCACTTCGACCATCAGTTTGCCGTCAGACGCGACTGCTGATCCCAGGTACTTAAAGACCGCAGTGCGTGGAAGCTCGATGCCGTTAACCTTGATGGAGCTGGACTCGGTAACGTCCGTCGTTAAATATTCGGTCTTCTTCACGTTCAATCTGAGTCCAAACCGCTCCAAGCGATCACTCCAAGCTTGCAACTCTCGCTCGAGTTCTCCTTTGTCTTCGCTAGCGAGCATCACGTCATCGGCATAAAGCAACGTCCAAGGGACGGGCTTCTGAAGATCTCGTGTGATGGCATCCATGACGACAACAAAGAGGAGTGGGGAAAGCGCAGAATCCTGGTGTACCCCGACAGAGATGGGGAACTCCATCGAGGTTCCAGCTGCAGCTTGAACTCGACTCTTTGGACAAGAGTAGAGAATTCGCACCCACTCTATGAGCTCTTCGGGAACTCCATGATGTCGCAAGGCGTACCATATCACTTCACGCGGCACGCGGTCAAAGGCCTTCCCCAAGTCGAGGAAGGCGATATGCACTGCCTTCTGTTTCTCGCGATGCTTCTCTATCAGGAGGCGAGTGGCGTGTATGGCATCAACGGTGCCACAGCCAGTCACGAAGCCGCACTGATTGCTGGACAGCTGGACGATGTCTCGAATTCGTCCATCGACAATTCGCTCAAAGATCTTCATGCTGTGCGAAAGCAAGCGAATCGGACGGTAATTGGAGCAGTCTGCAGGACTGCCCTTCTTCTTCCAAATCGGGAGCGTCGTACTTTGGCGCCAACACTCAGGCACTTTCTTCTCCGCCACAACCTGATTAAAGAACTTCGCCAACCAGTCAGCAGGGTACCAGTACTTGGACTTCCACAAATCAGCTGCCACTTCATCGGGCCCAGTCGCTTCGCCTGGGCTCATCTTCTTCTTGGCCAGATCAGTATCCTCCACGGTGATCTTCTGAACGGGGCCGTGGGTTGGAGCCGTTGAAGGGATGGGTGGATGAGGGAACTCTACCGTAGAGATTTCCTCAAAATAATCGCGCCATCGCTTCAATGCCTTCTTGCGGTCCGTAAGAAGATGGCCGTTCTCATCATTGATGCCAAAGAACTTCTCGATGTCCTCGGTCTGGCGATGGCGATTCTTTGCAAGTCGGTACAGATACCGCTCACCATCGCGAGACTCGAGCTTCTCGTTGACATCTCCATAATGAGTGGCTTTCGCAACAGCCACGGCCTTCTTTGCAGCTTTCTTCGCTTCTTGGTACTTCCGCCAGTTATCGGCTGTCTTTTGGCCGAGAAACACGTGATATAGCGTCTTCTTCTCTCGAACTTTGGCTTTCACGTCATCTGTCCACAGCCATGCCTGCTTGTCGACCTTCCGTCGTCCAGGCTTCGTAATGCCGAGTTCTGACTGTGCAGCTTGACGAATCGCGTCGGTCGCCTTCTTCCAAGTTTCGTCGACAGTCGTGACTGTCGGTAACCGCACGCGAGAAATCACAGCTGCTTCCTTCTTTTTCATTCGCCACCACTTGATTCTTGGTGCACCGCATCGCTCGACCTGCTTCAGCCTCGGAGGAGCTATCTTTAAAGTACAGATCAGCGGTCGATCGTCTCATACGGCACGATCTTCGCGTCTGTGAAAGACTCCGGTCGCGATCTCTTACAAGGACAAAGTCTATCTGAGTCTTCGTGCTCCCACTGTAGTATGAGATAAGGTGCGAGTCGCGTTTTCGGAAGACGGTGTTCACTATGGTGAGGTTATGCGATTCCGCATAATCAAGAATGCGCTCACCATCGGCGTTACGTGATCCGTATCCGAAGCCACCATGACAGCTGTACCCGTCTTTCGTAGCACCTACGTGCCCATTAAGGTCACCAGCGACTATGATGACATCTTTCGACGGTACCACTGCTGTCTTCTCATCAAGCAGGCTCCAAAACTCTTCCTTGGCTTGATCCGAGCAGCCAGTCTGCGGAGCATGCGCTGAGAAGAAGTGATAGAGTCGCTCCTTAGCGGCGACAACGATCTTCATCAATCGATCGTCAAAGCGCTCAACGCTTACAATCGAGTCTGGAAATCGTTCGGAGACGATTATTCCGACACCACATTCCGACAATTACTATACTTTCTACTAAACCTATAATACCTCGTTATATCTTTGCATATGTACACACCTATATCTTTTTTCAGCATCGCGGCAGTCCCTACAAAAAGCTTTAGGTTGCAGTCTCGCTGGTGGTTCAATAGGCCCACTCTTGATTGTCGCTCTCGTTCGCTTTCATGCATGTAGAATGGAGTACCATGGACTGAGTGCAATGGACTTCACCGTAAGTATTTTGTCAAAATGAGAAGGGGCACCTCAACGCTGGGACCTAAATGCATTATGGTGGCAATTAGCGAGAGGCAACAAACGATGAATTGATGCAGGCTTTGTATTTCTTCATATGCTTTAGAGGAAGGAAAATTTAATGAGAAAAATCATATTGAGTTATATGCTGTTACAGGATGTTTTGTTGCGATCAAAACTCTTGCGCCAGGCGGGATTCGAACCCGCATCTTCTGCTTTCTGGGCAGCGATGTTCGCCTTACACCACCAGCGCTGTTTGACCGCACGTAACATCCGCGATATCCTCCTGGTCTGTCAGCACCCACCCGTGATACGGGGATGGGCCGGCCGCTGATATCAGCATGGAACCGGTTAAGCTGAAGACCTTACTAGTAACAATGCTTTAACGTATTGAGTTAGTTTTCACAAGAATCAATAACAAACCATGCATCAAGGGTTACTATTAGGTTGTAACGAATTAAATGGCACTGGCTCGCGCCATTTTTTGGCGCGTCTTTACGCGTTTGATCAAGAACAAACCGTAACAAGTGGCATATCATTTAGAAGCGCAAACTTTGCTCTACCGGTGAGTACCAAATTTTCTATGTAAAGGTGGGAAAACTTTAGAGTTTTATTGACTTTTTTGCAGATGGACAAAAGGGTAATCCGAGGCATTTACTTGTATGAATTCAAGCTGGGCACTACAGCTAAGGGGGCGGACGAGAACATCAACGCCGCATTCGGTCAAGGATGTTCCACAATTCGGACAGCGTATCGTTGGTATCAGAAGTTCCGGAATGGAGATGAGAGCTTGGAAGAACATGAAGGTCGTGGGAGGCATAGTGATGTTGATGAGGACAAGCTGAGAGATGTGGTAGAGGAGGATCCACACAAAGGTACCAGGGCGATAGCGAAGGTTCTTGGCGTCAGTCACAACACTGCTGCCCGGCATCTGAAGGAAATTGGAAAGACCAAAAAGCTGGACAGATGGGTGCCTTACGAGCTGTCTGAGGAGCAAAGAAACCGACGATATGAGATCTCGTCCGCACTGCTTCTGCGAAACTAAACGGACCCATTCCTTGATCGCATCGTAATCTGTGACGAGAAATGGATAATGTACGACAACAGGCGACGATCGGCACAGTGGGTGGACAGCGATGAGAGCCCCAAGGTTTTTGCGAAGCCGGAATTGCACCAAAAGAAAGTAATGGTGACAGTACGGTGGTGTTCGCTGGGAATTATTCACCACAGCTTCCTCCCTCCCGGTGAATCCATCACGGCAGAGAAGTACTGCATTGAAATTGAAGAAATGATGAAAAAGTTGAAGGATATCCGGCCGGCCTTGGTAAACCGAAGGCGAGTTCTCCTTCTGCACGACAATGCTCGCCCCATGTAGCACGAATGACGTTGCAGAAATTGAATGAGCTGAGCATTGAAGCTCTACCACATCCTCCGTTCTCTCCCGACCTCTCCCCAACAGAATACCATTTCTTCAAGCATCTTAGCGACTTCTTGGTAGGGAAAATATTCAAAAACCAACAGGATGCCGAAAGTGCCTTCGAAGATTTCGTCAATTTCAGAACTTCTGATTTTTATGCTACTGGGATAAAAAAAACTTGTGTCACGTTGGCAAAGATGTGTAGAATCAGAAGGTTTTTATTTCGATTAATAAACTTGCCTACAAGCCGAGATATTAACTGTTTAAATTTACAGTGGTTCAGTGCCATTTATTTCGTTACAGCCTAATAGCTTGCCGTTCTTTTTTCTTATCGTAAAAATAAACGATGCATTTTCAAAGGAGAATTATATCGGCGGAAAGCAGTAGAGAACTCATCAGTAGCACTTTGCGGTAGCGATACAAGGAGCGTCTCGTGCCCTTCAGCAGCATGGCATAGAACAGTCGTCTGGCTAAAAATCGGCGCATGTCTAGAGCGGTGAGTATATTCCCGTCCTTCTCCACAGCATTCATACAGTGTCTACAAAGACATTTAAGACAAAAACATAAAGTTCGGCAAAGTGACCAATATAGCTGCAGAAAGGAGACCGCATTTCTTCTTCCGGCACAGGTTAGGTAAGGGCTTCATATCAGGGATGGGGGAATTTCTGTTTTCTGATTTTCTGGCCATTTTAGGCAAATTTTTTCTGTTTTCTGGGAAAATGGCCAAAAATTGGCCAGAAAACAAAAAGTGGGAAGGGCAGGCATAGGAAGGGTATATTACAGGAATCCAAAGAAAATGACCCAAAAAGCATCATAGAATCATGAGTTTCATTCCAAAGTAATGTTTCTAGAAAATTTTAAATTCCAAACGTGTAGCTTACTTGGATGTGCTCGTGTAGAAATTGCGCTACACACTCATGAACTATGCCGCTTTGTTTGTTTGACAGATTGTCTAAGCGAACATGGAGATCTATTAGGTTGTCCCATAAGTCTTCGCCGTTTTTTCAACGATTCACTTCAGATTTCGCCGGCGGCCTCTTGCATAGCGCTGCATAGCATTCGAAAGAAAATGATTTGCTCTATCAGAACATGTATTGCATCTCCTTTTTCATTATGAATTTTGTCAATTTTTAGGTCGTTGAAGTGAAAAGTGAAAAAGTGAAAAAGTAGCCATTTGCGCACTTGTTCTCTCCGCTTAGGTTTGTAATTTTTTGCGCAGTTTTTTACGGCATTTGGAAGACAACGTTCTGCACTACAAGAATGTGTGTTGGTCCTATTTTCTCACTTGCCCTTTATTGATTTTTAGGTCATCAAATTGGGACGTCCGAAGGTGGATGGTTATTTTTGCCGACAGCTCCTGCTCTGTGGTTGGACTTTTTGGGTTGGTGTTGTATGTCGTTCGAAAAAGTATGATTTGCTTTATAAGAATATGTGTCGCTTTTATCGATTTCTATTGAATAATCAACAAAATGCCAAAAAGAGAAAAATCTTCTTCACCAACAACTTCTTCTCATTCTTCAGTTGTTGATATTCGACAGAAATCAGCGTGAGCCAATAAAAGCGACACAAATTCTTACTGAGCAAGACATCCTCTTCCAAACGACATATAGCACCAAGCAAGAAAGTTCAACCACAGAACCGGAGTTTTGGTAAAAATTCGGACGGAAAAGTCGGACGTCCCAATTTGATGACCTAAAAACCAATAAAGGACAAATGAACAACACAGCAACACTAACACATATACTTGTAGTACAAAACATTGTCTTCCAAGTGCTGTAAAAAACTTCGCAAAAAAATTACAAACCTAAGCGGAGAGGACAAGTGCGCCAATGGCTACTTTTTCACTTTTTCACTTTTCACTTCAAAGACCTAAAAACTGACAAAATTCATAATGAAAAAAGAAATGTTCTGATAAAGATAAAGAAATAATGAAAAAGATATGCTCTGCGTCTTTTTCACGCCTTCTTCGCGCTCTCGAAAGCAACGCAAGCCGCTCGTTTTCTCCTGCCCAGCTCCGGCGCAGGTTCGTTGGCTATGTTGACTTCGCGACCCAGAGAAAGGAATTTATGTCTTCACGTCGATGATAACTCCGTTGTAGAATGGTCGTCCACTGTGCAGCTCTCGAACTACTTTGATGTGCTGAGGGGGAACGCCCTGAGCGAGCAGCGCTTCGATGATCGCTTCAGTTTCGAGAGAGTGGAATACATTCTTGACGTCGATGGACGTAAGGTACAGCGGCAGCTTGTACTCACGCGATACTTCAATGAGCTGCGTAATAGTATATATGTGGTGGATCCTATCAGAAATTCTGCTTATTCGCATGACTGTTGCTCGTCCAGCGCTCTGCTAATCCCATTCACGATAACTCGAGTGAACAGCTTGTAGACTACCAACAGATCGGGCTACCACCTTCATCCCGACAACTGTTGTTCTAAGTGCCCCTTCAGCCACAATTTCGCGTTGATCTGTGAAATATAAAGCTAATATACAACTAATCAAATCAGTTTCCTTAAGCCTCAAGTGGTTGGTATCGAGGACGTAAGCTGCTACAACGATGTTTTGTTACGATCAAACTTCTTGCGCCTGGCGGAACTTGAACCCGCACCTCCCTCTGACCGGGCGGAATGCTCTACGCCATTACACCACCGAGGCCGTTTGATCGAACGTAACATCCACACCTCGTGGGACCGATCAGCACTCATCCGTAAATCGGGATGGGATCGCAACAAAACATCGTTGTGACAGCTTACAACCTCGATACCAGCCACTTGAACCTTAAGGAAACTGGTTTAAATCGTTTCTATCAAGACCATCAGCTTAAATGGTTCCATGCTGATATCAGCGGCCGGTTCATCCCGATATACGGGTGAGTGCTGATCGGTCCCACGAGGTGTGGATGTTGCCTTCGATCAGACGGCGCCTGTGCTGTAATGGCGTAGATAGAGCCTTCCCGCCCGGTCAGAGGGAGGGGCGGGTTCGAGTCCGCCTGGCGCTAGAAGTTTTGATCGCAACAAACATTGTTGTAACAGCTGACATACAACGTCTTTAGTTTGCTAAGGACTAACTAGGTGCTGGATGGTGAGTTGGCCTAAAGACTTCCAGCTATGCGGAAACTAGGACACGTGATAGGAAAGGTTTTCTCGAAGAACGAAACAAACTACACAGAGGTACAGATCCTGGCGTTGTCAGTATTACTCAAAAATGTATGCGCAGCCTTAGAGTAGGTTGCGAGAGTGTGGCTATAAACTCAAGCAGTGGAGTTGAAGCATGCAAACAGTGGTCAATGAGGTTTCATCGTGCTCGGTACTCGCGCACTAGAAATTTTTATAAACGTCATGTCAAAACGTTATCCACACCGACCACATTTCTAGTCATACGTTAACATTTGCTACTGGAAAATGGATTTTTGGGTAGAATAACTAGGTTGTATGATAATTTCGAAATTTTCTGTTTTCTGGCGTTTTAGGCTTTTCTGTTTTCTGTTTTCTGACGAAAGCGATTTTCTGTTTTCTGTTCTCTAGGGAGATTTTCAAAATTTCCGATCATCCCTGCTCCATGTGCCTCAAATGCTGCTGTTTGACAGCGGCGACAAAACTGTAAGTGGATTGCTTTATTATACAAAGACGACACACTAAACTTCTTTGCAATATTCTAGCCGTGAGAGCAGTGTCGTTTTTGTTTGTGCTTACGAGCCCAAACTTGCTGCGTTCGTCACATACGATTCAGGCAGTCGGCACTGGCTCGAATCGGTCCGCCCCTGGCCAACTCCGGCCTGCCTCCTAGTGCGCTGCGGTTCGCCTCTCGTCCTGCAGCAGATGATTGCTTCGCGGCGCTTTACTGTTGAGTTGTGCTGAGACGTGGTAGAAGGTTCGCAACAGCAATAGGCGCAGTGAACCCAACATGTATGAAGTAGAAGCGGAGCAATAGTGGCTACCCAGAAGGACATTTAGTCCTGTTGCCGTTGGAATAAACTGCCAGCTGTGTAGAATGTAGAGTGGAACCCCGCTCTAGTCTTCCACCCAAGCCGCTATTATTATTATTATTCCTTTTCATCTCCATCTCGTTCTTCTTCTTCATATTCTTCAGCGCTCCTTACGCTTCGCCGTCGCGGGTGACGCCACCATTTCCCTAACCAGCATTGGACGGGGTGGGCATCAGCTACTTTCAAGCGCGTGGATGACATAAATATGTATTAGCCGAGCGCAGGTCGGGCGCCCTTTATGCCGTTTTCTGGACAATTCGCTAGGATTAGGCCTATCTTGCGGGTGCTACGTAGCTACATGATCGCACAAGTTGGATATTATCACAGCCGCGAATTTCTGCCGAATGGCATGGTTTCTGAGGCGGTTCACGCCCGTGATTTCAGCCGTTCCACGCAGCTACTCTGTTTCCGCTACGCTGAGGCGGCTTTCCACTTCCTTAGTCGCAGCCCAGCACCAGCATAATACACTACCGGACGACGGTTTATCGGTCTTTGACTTCATGCACTCTGACATCTTCCTGTCATTGAGGACTGCTCAATGACACGCTCAATGATGCTTAAAATAACAATTAGAATGCAAGATATTCTTCCGGTTTATGCATCCGACACTCAAGCGTGGTCTTCACATTTTTTGCTCAATGCACTTTAAGAGTCAGTTTCATTAAAAGGTTACGTTAATTTTGAGTGAATGTCATAGTGGCCACTACCTTTTCAAAGTCGGACCAAACATTTGCATTTGGATAAACTCCTCACGTCAAGCTCAAGACAGCGAAATTTAAAACAAAACAACGACTTCTGAGAGTCTGCGAACTCCCTGACTATGATCTGTTCTACATAACTATTTTTCTTTTTTTGCTGGTTTTAGGCAGGATTTGGTACAATTGCGGGATGTGTACAGCTAGGACAGATTCTGTGAATGTTCAGATCAAATACAATTCCAATTTCTTCGCAGTCAATTCTAAAAACCTAAGTAGTGTTGGATACGCATTCTCGTTAGAAAAATCAGTTGAATGCTCAAGAACGAAAGACTTCTTCCTTGACGAGACCACGCTCGTCATCTCGTCTCAATTTATGGCACTGCATAGACTGATTTATTGAGCATTTTCCAATGCATCAAGATGTGACGTATGTAGCTGTGTGTCCCTAAATTCGAATTTGTCCGGTAGACTTCACCTAGTGAACATCGTCACTGCACCCCAAAACACGCCCACGCAAAAGTGCAAAACCCAATAACTTCTAACGTTTCCGGTTATTTGAGCGCGTTGTGATGGTTCTTTGCTGCATTCGCTCTTTGTGACATCACTCTCAACGGCGCTGGTAGCCGCTCGTCCTGCCCCTTCCGAAGGAAGTGAAGGGCGCTTTCCAAGTTCAAAAGATCAGCAGAAAACTAGCGAAGGGATCCTGTGGAGTTAACAGCTTTCGAAAGGAAAAGAGGCTCAATAGACTTCGATTACATATGTATAAATTTATGAGCAAATCATTGCAAAGAAGACGATGACTGTCTGTGCAGTAACTCCACATACATATAGCGTGATTCATTTTGTTCTTGCGCTTATAAGGTCGTAGGATTAGCGCATTCTATACTTCAAAAGCAAGATGTCGTTATTGCAAAACTTTCTTTCTAAGCTGATGTTCTTTTTTAAGGTTTTTATACATATATTATTATTTTTATACATATTTTATTATATCTATGTTTTATACATACTAAATGCTGGGCTCCTCTTCGGCAAAATAAACGACTAGTCCTTGCAAGATATTGAGAAACCTTTTACGGAACACTTTCTTGCTGGTTGAAAAAAATCAAGTCGTAATCCTTGATCTTTTCTTTTTTCTTCCCTTTGCTAGTATTTTTGGAGTTTTCCTGAGTATTCAGCTTGATTTATAATTTGCCATTTATTGTCATGCGTTCTAACGATTGTTTTTAATGCCTGGTATTGGCGCACTATTATGTAAATAAGTAAATAAACAAATAAATAATGATCAAATCTGCTACACATTTCAGTTTTATGGAATGATATGGAGGTCACCAGAATTAGAATTTGGCCGATGCAAGCTACAGGAGGTATCTGCTCCGACTGACCTACCACGCACTCGAGCTTCTACTTGATCGTTCAAAACCTAATATCTACTTCCCAGCGTTACTTCTCCATACCTAACGCCGCAATTTGAAGAATGTTTTCCTCTATTGAACCGCCAGCATGAAGAAAAGCGGACTCTGGCAGGCTACATTTGCCTAGGGTACACAAAGACCTGTAGGGCTGCTGCTTGGTCTGCTTAATTCAATCTATGTGGCTGTTCTTTTTTGTTGATATAGGCAAAGTATAGAGCAAGAAGCTCAAGAGTCCCTTTCTAGCAGAGAAGCAGCAGTCGTTCAGTCTCATGGGTGACAAAGTATAGTGTATGACAAAGTATGACAGAGTATAGCTTCCACTGATGTCATCAAACACTCTGGATTCAAGTCTAGCCGATTATCCCTTGTTTCTGTTTTGAGACGAAAATTCCGTGTAAGTTAGCCCGACAAAGCGTTGGATAATTAGACTAAGCGCAAAAGAAGTTGAAAGCATTTCGCCCAGTTGCAATAATTCTGTTGGAGAAGTGTGATAGAAAGAAAGATTCAGAAGCAGGTAAGTAGAAGCAAGAAAATGCCTTGGTGTTACATTATTTAACATGTTCAGGAGCGCACATGAAGAGTTTGAAAATTCCATTCAATGTCAACGCGTTGAAATTTTTGGAATAAAATTGCAAGGGAAGAAAAATTGAATACCTCTAATATGTACGTTTCATATGGTTTTCCCTTTACCGATAGTGCTGAATAAAAAATTTTTGAGCAAGGTTATACTTTTTTACTCGCTACTGACGTTTTTATGCCCTATTATAAGAGGGGGGGGGGGGACGAAAGTAATGAGACCCTCCATGCCGTGTCCATATATCTCGTGACTGCAGTCTGGTTTCGTGCTTATCGCATTTGTATGATTGTATGCTACCTACTGAAGACCATCTGAGAAGTTACCACTTCCGCCCTTCCCAGAAGCATGCCAAAATCGCAGTCTGTCTCATGCCGAAACCCCAGCCTGACGAGTCGTCCTGTGTCGCGCACATCTCTCCCGATTCCCAACCCCAAGCAGCCTGGGCTCAATCTTAACGCAGGATGAGAAGTACGTCTTCTTCCTTGACCCTGCCAAGCAGCCAGTCTGGGCGAGGCCTGTTGACCCGTTACCCACCTTCGTTTGGCGAGATGTTCACGGCGAGAATTACCTTCAGAGCTTTTGGGTCTGCGTCCATGGACCGGTATACTGGAAGCTGTTTACCAAAAGCAAGACGATGGACTCCATGGCCATTGTAAACGAAATAGAAGAGATGGACCTGCGACTCGAACTTATTCAGTCGCAGCGCGTCAAGAAGATCCTCCTCTTCGACAACGCCGCAACCCATCGGGAACAAGTGACCACGGATAAGCTTGCCCGGCTGGGCTACGTTCGCATGCTTCACCCAACCTATTCGGCGGACATCACTCCATGCGACTACCACCACTTCTTGGGCCTACGGGACTTCCTGGTCGGAAGTGACACAAGAACCCAAGCAGTCCTTGACAACCATATCGAGCAGTTGATCAACACCAAGCCCAAGCAGTTCTGGAAGGATGGGATCAGGAAGATGGCAGAGCGATGGCAGCAGCACCTCAATGGCATACTTAGCATCGTTGATTTTAGTTGAGTTATAAAGAGATAAAGTTTTGCCCCACCCCCTAATAGGATTACAAATAATACTCCATGTTCGACTTTCCATAAATCTCGGCATAGTGAATATGTGTACGGAGTTTGAGTGCGTCAGCTAGCCAAGATAGCACAGGTTTATTCGGCTGACGTTTCGGCCGTATCGCCTTCGTCGGAGACTAGAAGTGCAGAGAAGGACCCGTTGGAGTCGCCCACAGACCAAAAGTCGCCCACACAATTTGGTCTGTGGGCGACTCCAACGGGTCCTTCTCTGCACTTCTAGGCTCCGACGAAGGCGATACGGCCGAAACGTCAGCCGAATAAACCTGTGCTATCTTGGCTAGCTGACGCACTCGAACTCAGGATTACAAATATTTTTATTGGAAAGATGTCGCTTCGATTGGCTGCTTTATTTTCTTAATGGATTACAATGAAAGCTTTGGTTTAAATCAAAAAATCAACTTTCAAAAAATTGTTTGCCCAGTTTAGTGAGTATAAGACTACAATACCGCCCGCGTTTCAAGGTTTAAAAAACGCCTTACGAGCGACCGTCGCCGTTTAGCTCTAGACGATGTTTGTTCTAATAAACCCTTAACACCGTCCGACTCTCAACCAATCTAACCGCTTTTCAGGTCAAACTGGATTGAAAAGTGTGCTATTTGGTTTCGAAAGTGTCACATTTGACGTGGGAATAGTGTACATACTTTCGATTTCTCTCAAGCGTTGATTAATTTGCTGGTGCTCCATATTGTTAGGCACTAAAGCTAAATTCGACAAACCAAATAACTTCTATAAATCAGCTTCTGTAAGATTGGAGCACGGTGAAAATGCTTTCACCCACTGCTACTGCTTATTGGTTCCTTCAGTTTTATATGCAGTGTGCACGGCGCACTCCAGGAGCACGCCTAACAGTTAGAGACACTTAGAAAGCAAGTCAGACGTGAAAGAACAGTGTTTTTCCTTTCTCGAAAAACTTTGTGCGGAGAAGTTATGACAATCGACGGTTTGGACGTTATTAATCCGCTCCAGCGCGTTGGTTTTTTCCATTTGACGCGAGCGATATTGCACTGTCCCTTTACATAGGATCAGGCACTGAATCACATTAAAAAACCAGAAGCTTCTGATGTACTAGTAGTGGGGTCGGGCCTGTACTTGATACACGGTACTAGCACAGCGCCCTGCAAACCCGCTATTCTATGCACCATTTCCCAAAATTACTGTACAAGGTTCGGTACAGACTGGACTTCGACACGAACTTGAAAATTGGTCCCTACGATCGTTTTTCCTCTAGTTTTTCTCTGGGCCTGTGAACAATGGAGATCTGTGTCAGACAGTTACATCTGTATCAACCTCGCTATCAAAGGAGCAACATGGTCGGCTCACGCTCTCAAAACCCGTGCTCGTTCCTGCCGCGGTGAAGAAGATTATTGACGCTGTAGCACAAGAGATAAGTTTGCTTCGCTGTGAAAATGACCGGCTCAAGCTTGGAGTTCCGGTGCTCAGCGTTAAGTGCAAATTGTCGGACAGCCTGCTACTGAGAAGATGGCGATAGAGCTTCCAGAAAAACTTCCGTTGTTGTTGTCAGATTTGGAGGATTACACGAGTTTAAGTCGTCTAATACGAGAGAAAGGGTATCTTATGATTATAGGAACGCTTATAATGCACCAGACTTTCTTGGTGTTAAGGTCAACCCCGTCCCCGTGTATCGTCTCGGCCGTCCTGACCAAGGCCACAATCAACTTCTCAATGTTGTGCACCTCGCTCGTGTATTCAAACGTTTCGCAGTAGTACAAGCTCCTCGGTTGCGCTTCATTCCTTGAAGAACTGTTTTCCCTAGGAAGTCACTAATTCCAGAACAATCTACGCGGAGGAGAGAACAACGCAACGCTAGTAATGAAAATCAGTCTAGTAATTACATTGTCAACTGACACTAGTCGCGTTGAGCCGCGCACTCAACCACCTACCTCACACATGACCTCCAATTCCTGACCAGGTAATTCGGGAAACTGAATGCGTTTCCTTGGTCCTACATCAGCGTCTTAAAGACTCAATACGCCATCGCTTGTCAGTTGTAAAAAACGGAGACTTTATCAGTTTGGTTTCCACTAATAGTTGTGATATCTATGCTTTTACTGAAGCGACCCAACCAATCCTGAGCAGCTTAACTTTGGATTACAACATAAAAAGATGTTAGCGACCTCAAAAAATAAGCAGAGGAGTGATTTTACTCACGAGGTTGAATCTTTCTTTTTCTCATTATTTCAGAGGATCTGCAGGAGATACGAACTAGATACTTTACGGCGATTTCCTGTGCTAGCTCAAGTTTAAGGATGCTAATTGTTTCTAGAACACTTTTCTGTACAGCAGCTGAAACGAGACAGCATTTCATGGTAATGAGTAACTTGACAGCCAATAAAAAACATGCTATCATTGAAGGTGATTTTAATATTTCTAAATTTTAATTTTAATATTTCTGAATTTTACTCCACCAATAATTCTAATTCGGCTGTTGCGTCCACCCTGCATGAACTTATGTACCAACATGACCTTACACATCACAACACGACATTACGCAGCACGTTACAGAACTTACCTAGGGTTTTAATATACTGGACCTTGTATTTCCAGCTTTTAAACCATCATTGAGAACTTGAATGTGTGCTCCTCATAGGCGCAAGTCATAGTCATAATCAGAATTGCACTATGCGTGATATAAGATGTAACGCTATAGAGTCTACCCCAGACTATACTCTCAATGCAAGCGCGAAGTTGTATGCTCAACATTGGCTCAGGTTAGGCGGACGGAACTTTTTGAAACTAGAGGCCACATTGATGAAAAGTAAGCTAAAACCCGCCACCACCTAGGATTACATTTGATCGCATCTATGCCGAAAATTTACGACATCCCTCCCAGAGCGGATCTTGCACGACTTTCCTCCTCGTGTAGACCACCGCTTTATTTCCTATCTGCATTGAATTTTTTAACTTTTTATGCGATTTTTGCACCCTTTAATAGGTTCTTCTTTCCAGTTGCAGCATCGACTGGATCAGATTAGATTATTTCAAGGAAGAGCGCTAATGAGTAACTGTTTAATCGAGTTATTTGTCAGAAAAAATGCTGATAAGGTTTCTTCTATGCACTCTTTTGATAATAATATTTTGTTTATTTACAGTTGAAAATAAGGCACTTTTGCGAGCAGCTGTCGAATTAATCACAACGAATTCAAGTTTTCAGATTTTCCGAGGATCTCATGAACACGACACATTTTTGTACCTGAAGGAGCAACATCTGAAGGTTGCGAGCAACGAGTCACTCGCAGCCATGCGTGCGGCCGCGGTGCGGCGCTGCAGGCGGGACCACCGCTAGCCAGCCTACGAGTTGCCCGGTGTGTCCAGCGTGCTAGAGCGCGAATGCGCATCCCAAACTACTCTCTGGACCATTTCGACGTGCGTAGGAGAAGGAAAACTGTGGAACCGAACACAATTATAGGATGGATACAATGTCTTCTGCAGCTCACACTACGCAATGAGGAAATAGGACAGCTTCATAACTTAAACCCAGAAGTGGTGTGAAATCTAAGCTACTGTCAAATAGATGAAGGAGAGAGGACTAGTACAGTTCATTTACGGGTTTACGTGAGCGTAGTTAACAGATGGTTCTAGCTTATTAAATGGTGGTAGAAAATCCTATCAAGGAGAAAACAGGATAGCCTCGTTTCGAGAGAGTATGTGCTGCTCAGTTTTGTCCGCATGTAGTCCAACATTCGTAAAAAAATGCTTCTGTAGATTCATTTTTTTATTATATTCATTTTGTTTTTAGATTACACGAAGGGCTCTTCATGTGCTTTGGTGAAAGAAGGGTGATCATGATCCGATAACATCAGAGAAACCTGAACTCAGAGACACCCTGAGACTTCCACAACAAAGATCATCAAATCCAATTCCTATAGATCACTAATCTTTATGGCTAAAGCCTCTGAACACACAATATACTTTGCTATATGCGTAACCGTTACCCGCTCGAAGCACACTAGATCTTCTCTTCAAATAAAAATAAGTGAACTATTGAAAATTTTCCGGTGTTTGACATGCAAATGAATTTAGAACGAAGTTTTTTCGTCCTATACCACTTTATCAAAAATCCAATACTCAGTATTTGTTCTTCAATCTTCCCTCTCATTTACCTTCACCAGTTCCCCCCCCCCCCCCTCCCCACTCATTCGCTCAAATCCACGCAGGATGAGCACTAACATACCCTCAGATTACCTCACTGTACAAGGTGAAACTGAAGCATTCTACTTTTTTCCCATCTACGATTGTGCCCAACAGTGACTCTCACGTTCCAGCCCTGCCACTCTCGACGCATTCGCGTAAAACTCGTCCTCTCCGCTAGCGAAGCAGCGAGGACTCCGCCCGGGCGAATCAAGCGCGCCACCGCACGCGTCGATTTGAGTATCCTGCCGCCTTCCGGTTAGATCGACTTCTGGGGCCGAATTCATCAACAACTAAGGGTTGGGCACACTCGGCAGCGGCTTCAGTGCGTCAAAAACGGGGCGGGGCGTCGCTTTTCAGGCTCAGAAGATGTTTGCGGTGATGGGCTGTCGTTCTCTCTTTCTCTGCTGTCGACATTGGACCATTGTCAACCATCGCCCAGCTGGCCGCGGGAGCGATAGCTGATATGGTTAAGGAAAAGGCTTTCCTATCTTACTTCCCTTTAAAAACAAATCCCCTCTGCAATTACTAGGTCATGACATCCCGATGACAGGACGGTAGTGAAACATTCAATTTTTATAGTATTTTGACCAACCTTATATTTCGCTGTTTCTCATGCCGTACTTTCCTTCACATCAATCTTTTCAAATCTTAGCTGGTGGAGGACTGTTGACTTTGTTTTGTGACCTTTTAGCAGAACGCTCCCAGAATGCTCGAGAAAGGAGAAGAGAAGATGGAAAAGAGAGAAACACGAGAAAATAAAGAAACGATGAAGAGGACGGGGAGGGGCGGCCGCCTGACGTCAGAGCGTCAGCTTCAAGGAAGGATCGGGCTCATACCGTGAAGCTGACGCTGGCAGCGATGACGCGCGCTGATGCTGGGCGCGAACGCTGAAGCGAAGTGTGCCATTAGCACGCCGCCGCCCCTGACGCGGAGACACGTACTCTGCATCTCTGTCCTATCCTTCGTCATTGGAGCTGCGTCAAGCAGGAGGAGTGTGCCCAGCGCTTTAAACTCGTGGGTAGATGGGTATAAGGAGTGGAGATAAGATAAGATCAGGTAGAAATAAGGCAACAATTAGAGACGCAGCCTTCATCGTGGGTATCTCTACCCCCCACGAGTTAGTCGCTGATGAATCCGGCCCCTGGTCGATATGACACCGACATCATAGGAGCGACGAAATTCGACGATCACAAGAATGATTATAACTCGGTAAGTTTTTTAAAATTTGAAAAAGCCGACGGCTTTTTAGAAACTAAAAGAGCTTCCATACAGTATAAAAATCGGTTTTCAAAAAGTAGGTCTTCATACGAGGCGGAGGCCTTCGATTTTTGTGCGAAAAGAATTGAAGTAGATTTGCATGAATAATTATATCTCGGTAAGTTTTTTGAAACTTGGAGAAGCCAATGATTTTAAGGGAGGTCTTCATACGGGCGGTGGGGGTTCGATTTCTGGTCCATTGTTGCAGAAATACGTGCCAAAAATCTAATTACGCACCGTATGAAGCCCTTTTTTAAGACCGACTCTTAAATGGTGAGAAAGCAGTTTTCCTCTAGTTTTCAAAAAGCTACTGGGATTTTCGATTTTCGAAAAATGAAACGAGTTATGGTCAATTTTGTGAAGAACTTCTCGTTGACTCTGACCGATTCTGCACCGACGACATTGGAGCGGATTCACAAAAAATATTCATAACTCGGTTAATTTTTGGAAATTCGAAAATCTCAATAGCTTTTTGAAAAGTAGAGAAAAAGCGCTCTTCAGTCGTGCACGAATCTCTTTCCAATAGGAAGATCTTTATAGAGGGCGGTGGGGTTCGATTTCTGGTCGATTTTTGCCAAAAATCGACCAGAAATCAAATCGAGGTTGCTATTCTGTCATTGACTCGAAGAGCGCTTTCAAAAATCTTGAAGGGTAAGCACTTAACTTTCTTCAGTAATTAGCACTTCAAATTTTATAGAGTGCAATTTAGGACGTAGATGTCGCTCGTTCAGGCAGAAAACCCTAGAAAAAAATCTGAAAAAATTGAAGCCTCTCATTGACTCTAAATCTCCTGGTAGAAAACCTTTATTTTTTACACTAATACAATCACCATCTAAACCTTTTTTAATGTTAATTTTCACAACTTCGGGGAATAAAGGAGAGACTCCACGCCTTCGTAGACATTCCTGGATGAAACAATTTGTTAAGAATTAAAACATCGTTTTAAAAAGTGAAAAACAACAGAGAATCCTCTGATAAAACCGGAAGAGTACGACCCCTCCCCTCTCCTTCCAGACGAGGCCACAGTACGACCCCCCTTCGATTCCCGAACCTTAAGCTTGACCCTGAACCCACCCCTTCCCTTCCCCCCCTCCCCCAACTGAGAATATGAAGAGTAGTTCGGTGACAAAGAAAAGAAAGAAATCAGGAATCAGCACGATGGAAAAACGCCCGCAAGAAGTTGCGGCATTTCCTCGTAGTTCCCGCCAAAAAAGTACGCAGTATTGCGTACAGTAATCCCTCGCTGCGTCAAAAGCCGCCAGGCGCATCGTGGCATGGCGGCATGCTGCCATACTGGTTTTTCACTAACATCTACCGTGTAAATAACGATTAGGTGTGAAGTTACGAACTATGGCACCACACTTTTCCCCAAGGCGGCTTTTCCCCAAGGGATATCAAGGCGGCTATCACTGACCATACAATCACTTCAAAGTTTTTTGTCACCAAAAGCTCCTGAAGTGTATTTTTGTGCGGCCTAGCTATGGCGGAAAACGTTGAAATGCCTATATTTTTGAGTACCAACAAGAAATGGAACTAAGAAAGTGTTGCTGGCTAACATTACAAATGGCTGTTGCAAGCGTAGGGACATGGAAGCACCTAAAAACGAAAAATCGACATCATATTGTCTCAGAAGAGCGACACAACCAATGGATCTGAAGAGAATGGGAGTGGACCTAATATATGTTCAGGTCAATTATTAGATTTCCTTTTTTATCTTACTTCGGAAAAAGTTTTATATCAGACTGCACTCGTTTTAAGAAGGTTGCGAAGGAAAAATAACTTGCTGATTTAAATTTTTTACCGTAGGTTATGCATGGTGTACTAACAAGAAGCTTACATCGTTTGGATGACCGCAAAATTCAGACACCCAACTCATTCGACGAAAACTAAATACTTATCTAATCCAACAAGTATCACGTACAAAGCGAGCGCACGGCGCACTCTAATTGCATGGCGCGTCGTAAATTCTACGCTTTCCTACTTCTTGATTTTCACGAATATTCCTACAGCACACGTGTAGGAAAACTGTGGCAGTTGAAACAACGTGACAATATTTCTCGGACCCTTTTGTAGTGTTTTTAGATGGAAAGCATGTGATGTGTAATATGTAATTCTCTTAAGACCGTCTTCAATTTCTCTGCAGGTAGGTTAAGTAATATATAAACCGCTACAGGAAGCTTGGTATTTCTGTTAATTAGAAGACATTTAGTAAGAACTACCGCACGACAGCCGAATTCAGTTCCGTTAACTGCATAAAGATTGTTGCAAAGATTTCTCTTACCTATAAGGGTCACGTAATTTTTGAAGCGTCAATCGACAATATCAGTTAACATATTAAATAAATAAATAAATAAATAATTAAATATTGCACTACTATTTATATTTGCCTGTACTCTCTCGGGGGACCTTCGGCTAGTTTTGCAACGAACGTTTGTGAGTGGGAGTCCACAGCATTCTACATAAATGAATTAGATAGGGTGAATACAATAAATGCAAAAGCTTAATTACATCTCTGGAGAGAGGCAACAAACCGCTTCCACCTTTTCATAAAGTATACGGCAAGTTTGGTTTTAGCGCATTTTTTATATTCATTTGCTCCGCTCTATTACGTGCAGTGGTAATCCGGTAGAAATATTAGAGGTTTATTGTTTAGGTCTAGAAACTGTTACAGACCACACTTTCAATCACGAATAAAATTTCCCTTTACGCTATATCTGTCTCGTGGGGTTCATATTTTTGTATACAATTTTCACGTCGATCTCGACACTTTTCAAACCAAATTGGACATTTTTCAAGTCAAATTGGACACTTTTCACGTCGAATTGTACACTCTTCTAATTGTACTGTACTTTGAAATTAAAGCAAACTTCCCCAAATCGAAATGAGCTTCTTCTACATTAAACTAGAGAATCACCGAAAAAGTTAGAATAATTTTTTGTTTAATGAACGTTTTTGCATAACTTTCTTTGAAGATTGAATTTACTTCCTAATGAGACATAGCACATAGCTTGAAATTTCATAATAATTTCATTTTTTATAGAAAAATCATGGTTTACGGCTTTTTGGAGAAAAATGAAACTGTTAGATAAGCAAGGAGAAAATTTCTCTCGAGAAGCCTGCGCAAGATGATGGTGTCTTCTACCACGTTGTTACAATAGCACACCAAAAATTAAACAAAAATCAAAGCACGAAGCGCTCGCAAATACTTTGGACACCTCTTATTTACGAATCAAAGATCAGATTTACAAAAATTTACGATTTACGACTCAAAATGTCGTGAATCATGAATCGTAAAAAATTTGCTAAAAATCGCCGTAAATCGTAAAATCGTAAATCGTAATTACGCACACCCCTGGTAGGCACACCGTTGGGTGTGTGGTTGCACTTGAATTCTTATAAATCCGGTATTCCACCACCGCAACTTTCTTTTTAGGACCCGTACCTAACCAGTGGCTAGCCGCTATGTCGATAATAAGGTTTTTCATTCTAGAGTTTGCTGAAAGGCCTCCTTAACACATGTTTCTCAACCAGCCGGACAACGGCATTTTGCTCCATCAATCATACGAGACAGGGCTGATGGCTGAGCTTTTTGAATACGACACCAGTCGCTACGAGAAAGCTTCCTTGAGAAAAAAGAAGCTCTCAAGACGAATAATTTTAGCGAGCAGATGATAGCTACTCTGTTCCGCGGGGGGGGGGGAAGTCATCGAAGTAGGCACATCAACGTCGTTTACTCACCGCTGCGTAACTTGCGCTGTTGCACCCATGCTCTGACTTTGTCGCACCCCTATTTTCCTGTCGATATTGCTGCTCTATCGAATGAGCCAAAAATTATTCTGCCTCAATAACTGTTGTGACGATTTTTCAGGCGCTGTTTAACTTTCGTTAAATATCAGTTTTTATTTATATCAGAATTAACTGCGAGGCATGCTTCCAGGCTACTGATGTGAACTTTACCATCTCCTATATTAGAACATCGATCTCTATCGATGAGCAAAAAATTATCCTGCCTAAATAACCCTTGAAGCGACTTTTTAAGCGTGTTCGTTTTCCTTAAATATCAGTTTTTATTTATATCAGAATTAACTGCGAGTAATGCTTCTAGGCTGAAATTGTTTTTTGTTTTTTGAGGAATCTAATTAGATAGACGAAAAACCTTCTAAGAGCACCCCAAGTGCTCAACCTTTTAAAAACGGTATTATGATCCTTCAATGTGTAGAGCACGTTTCCAGTTTGAAATTGCATAGATCTCGATTTGATAGCCGGAAGACCTCCTAAGAACACCTAAGTACTCTAGCTTTCTCAAAGCATTTCACGACGGTTTCCTAACTCGTTGATTGGTGGAGGCAAGTCCATTGCCTACATGACCGATATCAAAACATGTACCGCTAGAAGCCACAAAAGAACATTTCTGGGAGGAGACAGGAATAAGTTATGAAAGGGATATGATACGTGAACCTTACTCTAACCTTATTAATCTTGTGTAATGTGCACATTCAACAACGACTATACATATTGCCGTATATTGAAAAGGCTTTTGAGATGCGAACATCCTGCACTGACCACATTGATAAAGCTCCTCAACAACATAAACTTGGAGGCAATATGTTTACTGGATATGAAAAAACTGGTAATGGTAGAACTTCATATTATCTCGGGGAGGATGTAATTTTAACGTACTGTTTTAAGATACCTGATGAAATGAAGCGCCTTAGAAGGCGCGATGCTGAATGAAGAAATAATTCACGCAGAGAGATGTTGAGGTATTTTAGCTCAGCTGTATAGTAATTGTGGTCAACTGTCCTCTATACAATACCGGCCTTATCTTTTGGCCTTTGGGCGGAAAAAGTGAAAAAAAACGCCTTTTCCGCCGCTTCTCTGTAGTGCTCTTCAAATTGAGCGCATTGCAAATTGAAGCACATATTCGTGATCAGCACCAAGCTCTCCTTCCGATAAGCTGCAAATCGCCTAGCGAGCGCCCGAAAAATAGTTCAGTGACCTAATTTCTGCCTGGTGCGGCTGACCCCTTCCCTCGCGGGAGATAATTACACCCACAGCTCCTAAGTAGCTAATTAAGCAGGAGATTTCGGCCTATTACAGCCCATTTTCTACCTTATATATAGTAATACATAGTTCTCTTGATTTCCTCGCTCACCAAGATCACAACGATATAATTTTTCAAAGGTTCTGATTGTTTAAGTGCCATTAATTTTAGAAAATGTCTCCACTTTAGAGGACTCTAACTCTGGAATATCAAGTTTGTGTGCTCTTATATTTCTTTGTTCTGTTAAACGTAATGGCAGAAATCAAGCCGCGGAGTTGGAACATTTAGGGTTGAAATATGCAGCAATTATGCGGTGGCAAAGTTGCCAACATTGCGCTTCTTTGTGCTAATCCGCGCACTTTTCACATGGTAAAAGCGACTACAGAAGCATTTCTTTGAAGGAAGAAGCATAACGATTTGGAGGCCTATGAAAACTCCTTATAGACTTCTACAGGTAGGATTTCGACCAAGCTAGAAGACATTTCAGTCACTCAGTTAGGAAGCAAACTCACTCCAAATGTTAACTGAGTGAAATTTAAAAAGTTTTCAAAAATGGGAGAATTACCCACGAGTGCATTCACCAATTAAATCTGACTCGAACGGTGAATCAGATTCCATTTTGCGTTCATTTGCACAAGGATTATCACGAATCGAATGCCTAATAGCCGTGGTCGGGACTCAAATTACGTGCGGAGTCGACCCCGTTGCCTGCCCTTGTGACCCGTCGCGCCGTCTGAGGACGCCGTATATCGCCTAAGCGGAGTCTTCACACCTCTGATGTTACGGTGTATTATTGATGCTACCAAACACTGCAAAGGTGGTGTGGTCCACGGTCGAGTTGAGCTCATATTTTGACATTCTTCTCTCTTTTATTTCTTTTATTGCACTATTTTACCAGTGCTTTATGCAGTTTTATTCGTTTTACTTCCATTTCAATTAATTTTTTTACATAGGTTAAAATTTCTATTATTTTTTAGTTCGAATTGGAGACTCTCAAAAACATTTAGCCTTCTACCACTGAGCCTTGCGATGGAATTCCGCCTATTGTTTTAAGGAAATGTGCCCATGAACTATATAGACCACTCGCGGATATTTTCAACATTTCTATGATGTTGGGGGAGGTGCCATCTGCTTGGAAGCATGTGCTGGTGACAGCCATACCTAAAGTAGCAGCTGCCCGTACGATTACTCAATTTCGTCCTATTAGCATAACGCCTGCTCCTGTCAAGGTTATGGAAAACATTATAAGGGAGAAAATTCTAACCTGGCTGCCCCGGTTTGGCTCATGTCAAGAGGGGCAGCATGGTTTCCTACCTGGGCTCTCAACAGCCACGAATCTCGTAGACAGCTTATTTGATTGGAGAGTTGCACTTAATCAAGGTAAAATGGTGGATGTCGTTTACATAGATTTATCCAAAGCATTTGATAAAGTGCGTCACTCAAAACTGCTTTGCAAATTAAATTCTTTGGGTATCGATAGTTCTCTTTTAAAGTGGTTTGCATCTTACCTTGAAAACAGATATATGACTGTTCGAGTTGGAAATGAGTTTTCGGACAAATATCTTTGCACTAGCGGAGTGCCTCAGGGTGGCGTTCTGTCACCTCTACTTTTCCTCCTGTACACAGCTGGCATATCGGATGTTATAAAGACTACGGAGAATATCAAGCTTCAAATTTATGCTGATGATATAAAAATTTATGGGACATATAGGAGAGAGGACCGGGATAAAACGTTCTTTGCCCTTAATAAGGCATTGCAAGATCTATGCAAGTGGGCTTCTGAACTAGGGCTGACTATTAATCCTGAAAAATGTTTTGTGCTGCACCTTGGTGAAGGAGATCCTGCTGAATACACCATCTATGATGCAGTTCTTCCCAAGGTTGAAACGGTTAAGGATCTTGGTGTTGTGGTAGATTCCAAACTAGTTTTTTCCAGCCATATTGAGGAAGTTACCAGGAAAGCTTTTGCTTCGCTTTACTTCATTTTTCGTAACGTATGCAGCGATAGACCAGACATCCTAGTGAAACTATATAAGGCATATGTACTCCCACATTTAGAATACTGCTCTGTGGTGTGGAATCCCACTGCTATGAAACTTATATTAAAACTTGAGAACGTCCAAAAAACGTTCACTCGTCTCGTGTTTTGCCGGCTTATGGTGAACGTCTAAAACTATTGGGCTTAAGATCCTTACTATATAGGAGGACTGTTTCGGATTTAGTGTTCTGTTTCAAAGTACTCAGAGGAGAACTCAAACTTCGGGCTAGCAAGTACTGGATCTTTAGGCCCTGTGGCCTAAGATCTAGTGGGTTTAATCTGCACTACCCATTAATCGAGAAGAAAAATTACGCACAACTATTTAACTTCATTTTCTATCGAGGGGCAAGATGGATTAGACAGCTACCAGGTGAGATTTTGAACTCAGATAATAGTGGAGTTTTCAAGGAACGCTTGAATAAAAACAACGTTTTGCAGGCCCTACGGATCTCCGACTTTACATGAATCGGATTGGAAAGACTCAAAAGATGAGACATTCAAATGATTTCGTGTTTTGCTTGCTTCTGCTTATCGCGTATTTGTTTAGTTTAGTTGAGAGAGTATTCTGTTTTAAGTTTGGTTTTCAACTGCGACAGTGACTACTATCCAACCAAATTGTAACTCACAAATATTTTTTTTGCTTTTTTGCCATTAACGTGATTTACCGAAGTCGTTTTGCTTTTTGTTTTACCGGCCTAGCAGCACTCTTTGGTAAGATCTTCCTCATGTTTAGTTCCGTAGTTGGTCGGTATTGTGATTGGGCTTCCAGGACTGAGCATGTCTTCTTAAGCTATTATTCCCTCTAAGCTAGCGCATCTAATTTTTCGCTATTTTCCTGGCTACCTGTCCTAGATAACAGTCCCATGGGGCGGCCAGCGTACCCATGTGCCGAAGTTCTAGTATCTACTGTTAGGCATCATAGCTGGCTGATGTGGGCAGGTAGCCTTGGTGTAAATTTGAACAAGATTTAGCTACAATTTCAGAAGTTTAGAGGGGCATGCTCTTGTCTCTCGGCTCTGTTGCAAGTTCTGTGCCACTTATTTCCTCTGTTTGAAATTGGTTGCCAAAGTGTTGCCACTGCCGGGTGATCTGTTGTTGGGTTGTTTTTTTTTCTTATTGCATGGTTGTTTTGATCGTTTTTTATTCTAGCGTATTGTGCACGTCTACTTGACGTATAAGTAAATAAATAAATAAATAAATAGGCCGCTTTGGAACGGTCCAAAGCGGCCTTTTTAAATAACTATTTAAAAATCAAGTACTTGTAAAAAGAAACATATATTTGAGCTCAGCAGCTCAAGTTCTATCTTACGACCTGTAGATCTCAGTATAGGCCCGACAGAATCAATCGAGTGGGTGCGACAACCTGTAGAGCGATCAAGCTACAGCCTCAAGAGTGAGCGTTCGGGAAGTTTTATCACAGATTTGCTGCTGCCCCACTCAGGAATTGCTCTATGACTGTCCAGCGAGCCTTTGGAGTGCGCCGTGCTCAATTAATATAGGATCGAACCTATCAATCGAGGGGGACAGCTTGTAGTGTGAGTGTCTGAGGAACTTTATTACAAATTTGCAGCCGCCTTACTCAGAAATTGCTCTTAGATTGTCCAGCAAGTCTTTGGAGTGCGCCGTGCACAATGCATGTAGGACTGAACCTATCAATCGAGTGGGAACGACCGCTTGTAAATTGAACGTGCGGCCGTGTTCGGAGCACAATAACCCTGTCAAGTCCGAATAGCTTCTGCTGCAACTCGTGGGTCTTGTAGGAAGAGAAACGTTGTAGTAGTACACTAAAGTGGTAAGGTGTAGCTTATGATTATGTAAAGTTACAGGGCGCGAATATGCAGGACCTCTGCAGGAAGACGCGGAGACCTAACGGCCTATAAGCGCGTAGGCGAGCAGTACAATTAATGCACTTTACGATGACGTGCTCACAACTCCATAGCTTCCTGAAGTGCCTTAGCCCCATCTGCCAATTTAGAGTGACGGAAGATAGCTGTTAGAGTTTCTTGAATTCTTGCACGCCCAGATTTGAGTTCTCCACACTCGCAATGGTACAGCTATGTTCAGCGTGAAAAACGCTATCGAATGGTGTTAATTTCGGCCGATGCTGGAGACATCGATTTTTTAACAATTTCGCATCGAGGGAGGGAAGCACAAAGAAGCGCAATGTTGGCAACTTTGCCACCGCATAATTGCTGCATATTTCAACCCTAAAAGTTCCAACTCCGCGGCTTGATTTCTGCCATTACGTTTAACAGAACAAAGAAATATAAGAGCACACAAACTTGATATTCCAGAGTTAGAGTCCTCTAAAGTGGAGACATTTTCTAAAATTAATGGCACTTAAACAATCAGAACCTTTGAAAAATTATATCGTTGTGATCTTGGTGAGCGAGGAAATCCAGAGAACTATGTATTACTATATGTAAGGTAGAAAATAGGCTGTAATAGGCCGAAATCTCCTGCTTCATTGGCTACTTAGGAGCTGTGGGTGTAATTATCTCCCGCGAGGGAAGGGGTCAGCCGCGCCAGGCAGAAATTAGGTCACTGAACTATTTTTCGGGCGCTCGCTAGGCGATTTGCAGCTTATCGGAAGGAGAGCTTGGTGCTGATCACGAATATGTGCTTCAATTTGCAATGCGCTCAATTTGAAGAGCACTACAGAGAAGCGGCGGAAAAGGCGGTTTTTTTCGCTTTTTTCGCGCAAAGACCAAATAAAAAGGCCGGTATTGTAGGTTCGACGGGCGGCACCATTCCCGAGCAATTAGTCCCAGAGAAATAAGAAAATTTTGCAGCAAGATGTCAAGGCACGTCACTGGACGAGCAATTTAAAGTATTGTATGATGAAATTTACTCTCGGTGCATATTTGATGAACCACCTATCCAGTCTTAGTCTCGAAATATATTGCATTAAAAAATTTCATAGAAAAATCAGTTACGTAATGTTGAAGAGATGTCATGTTGAAACTAATGCTTTAAACGTACGTGTTGAAAGATCTCTCGTCTATATAATTGGAATCCTCGTGCCATTTTAGCCTGGGAGCATGCGTCCCATTTAATCCTGATATATTTGAATTAACGAAGTTAAACAGCGCCTGAAAAAAAATGTTACAAGGGTTATTGAGGAAAGATTCTTTCCTGGCGTATTCGATAGAGCACGAAACTCTAATATAAGAGATGGTAGGGTTCAGATCAATCCGAATTTCTGGACCGCCACTACAAGCTCTCCGATCCGCCTATCTCTCTATCGACTGTAATCACACCAAATCTAGTCGATCTGCGGGCTCCCGTGGTCGGCCAGGTCAGCATCGCCTCCGCGGCGAGGGCTTTCTGGGCTCAGCGCCAAGCGGTGGTGTCATTGCGTGAGTCGACGCTAATTGTCTCGGCAGGCACTGTCCCGGGTCTTTGCCCGCACCACTTTCGGGTGGAACGTCCCGTGTCCTGCACTATTGCGAAGACCGCTAATACTCATCTCCAATTCTTAGCACAGAGTGGGCGGTGCCAACGTTGTAGGTTCCTTCACGAATCTTCTCGTACATGCGTGTGAATTCAGCATGCATATGCTTCCTCGGCTTCTCACCGTTCAACGAAACATCGTTTGCTGTTTGTTTGGAGTTTAAGCTTTCTATTAAGAATGAAGAGTGGTCATTGAAGCAATCTCACTTCGCGTTTTTCGGCTTTCATTTTCCAGGTCTATAATGCTGCTCACTTCTACTTTGTTCAGCTTCCTATTTCGGCACACACTAGTTTGCCAACTCATGAGCACTCCTTCGCTTGTAACGCACTAGGTTACTAGTGGAGTTAGCGAAGTTTTAGTTCGTCCTCAGAATGATACTCGAGGCTTCATCTGACTTCTTCTTCTGCTTCAGCGTTTGTCCCGCTTATTCGAGGAGTTCACATTCCTGAAGTGTTGGTGCCACTTGTCACGGTCAAATGTCTGATCATGGTGAAACCTAGCCATCTTCAAGTTTTGATGCAGCGTATCAAGCCGGCGCTGCACTGGTTGTTCTTGTGGTTCTTACTTACGAAGGAGGTCACTGAACTCAGTCCGGAGATTCTGAACGAGACCTATATGGTCTTGTAGGGTATCGTTGCGTTTCCTTCCTATCTCTCGTCCAATAGAGGAGCTCAAGCAGAACAGAGTAATGGTGTTCAAACGACTATCTGCGGCACTACAGGAAAGGTGTATGGAAGCTGTTCAAAAACGTAGAAAAGTATCGATTTTCGACGGAGCATTAGGTTTACCATCAACCGTGACAATGGCTTTGTTGATGGTTTCAAAGCGTCGAGGAATTGAATATCAAAGTTTGTAAGAGGATGTGGGCTACGGTCAAGAAAGGTGACGTCGTTCGTCACAACGCTAACCTCCGCGAACGTAAGCAAGTAGAATACGCAGCAGCTTCGTTTGTAGAAGAAGTAGAAGGCAAAGTATCCGCACTCCATAATCTGTAATATCGACCAATGCGGTATTAATAGCGAAGTTGTGTCGCAGAGGTGAGCTCAAGGCTGCGAGATATAGTATGATTTATGAAAAACCAGTTTTTGCAGGACTCTTGCTCCAGTGGGAGTGAAACAGGTTCATCGGGTGGCGCAGTCAGCCTTTTCTCTGACACACCCATCCACGGTCGTTCCTGTTCTTTATGCCGATGGAAGACTCGGCCAGAAATTTTTTGTCCTCCTTCCCGAGCCAGGTGTTTGCTTCCCCTAAAGTGGTCACTGGTCCGCGCCGAACCTCTTCGTTGCGGCAGGCACAAGCCACATCATGCATAAAGATCAAGTTCCGACTTTTCTCAACGAGTGCATGATGGCAGGATGTGTGCCTCCGCTGACCATTGTCCTTTTGGATAGCCGGTCCGGGTTAAAAGATCACGAAAACATTCTCTCTGGTGTCCCGGCCGGGAAGCAGCTGAAGTTGATGACCATATCACCTGGCGCAACGGGTCTCTGCCGACCGCTTGATGTTTACTTCTTCCGTCGTTTTAAGAGATTCATCCGGCGTATACATGAAGTTGTTATCCACACGAGGCCGGAATTCAACTGTTTCTCAAGATACAACACCTCAAAGGTAGGAACGGTATCAGCAACTTTTATATTCTTTAATGGACAGAAATTATCGTTCCCAATTCACTGGTGTTAAGCCAAACAAACATTTTGGCAGTTCTGCGCCCCTTTGTTTCACCAGTGTTTTAAATACGCATGGTTTGCTGCCGGTTATATAGACACACACCCAGGATCATTTTCGACGCCAACCGACTAGGCATTTAAAGAAGTGCCGCTCGAAGGACCGTGTCAAGGAGCAAATAACTGTACCGTCCACGCCTTTGTGCGTTGTAGATGATGTAACAAACACTTCTGTTTCAACTGCTTTATTGTCCTTCATCATACCTGTTAGTTGGCTCGAATTTTCATTAATACCGTTGCCGTCATCCGGTTTGTTTGGTGTGATCCTTTTTTATTATCAGTGGTGGATCAAATATGCTATGATTGATAACAGTAAGTAGAATTAATGAGAGTTGCGAGTTTAATAGAAGGAAGTCTATACAGAAATCAGAAAAATGATGATCACATGATGCGGTGTCAGAACAATACTAGTCGATCGTATGAGCAAGGTGACAGTGAGGGTTTAAGCAAGATTTTATCACTTTTTCCGTTCGATTCGCATCACTATCCAGTCAGGCACCACCTCACACCCGGTCGATTGCCTCCATTGCTCTCGAGCCCGCTGCGTGCCGCGGGGTTTGCAAGTGAATACGGTACCCCACTGTAGCCAAAATGTATTCCTCAGTTGCAAAAATGGAAGCACTCCACAGCGCAAATCGCATAGACACCCACAGAATCGAACCTTCGACCCAACCCCAAGTCCAACTCGCTATCCACTTGGCCATCCAGCCGCTGCCGCTATCGATGCGAATGAATCACATGAATGCACACTGCATCTTCGCCAAGGAAACGTCGTTAATTATCATATTACTATAATCTAACTTTAATTTGAGCTTCAAACCTTTTGTTGGTAAAGTACTGAGCACGTCAGGGCCATTCCAGGTGTGACTTTTGCCTTATCAGCCCGCCCTGAACTCATACCATTTTTTGACATTTTTGGACCACCCAGGGGCATTTAGCAAAAACGAAACATAGTTCTGTGATCCTCGTCCGATGTCCTACAAGACCATATAGGTCCCGTTCAGAATCTCCGGACCGAGTTCAGTGACGTCCCGTTACACCTAACCACTTTCGATGCATTCCATGGAGTCGCGAGTTGATGTGCAGGCTTGGTCATCAACCCGCGATGCTGTAGCGTGTGGCTGCTGCCTTTGCGTCGCGGATCGCTTCGGCGTCCACGTAGGCATTCGATCGCGATGGCTCCCCGCGCAAGCGGGTCATGGGGCAGTGGCAGTGGAGTTGCTTCATACGAAGGAGGTCGGGGTTCGATTCTACTCCTTTGCTGCATTTTTGCACCACACCCTGGAATCCCTTCCCTAGCCTGGTTCGGTGCTGGAAGAGCGCAGAACTCAGCTGCAGACTCCCCTGGGCGACGACAACGAGCTCCAATGACAGCGGCTCGGATGACCTGCGCAAGCGCTGGAACATTGCCACTGCAGTAAGTGATTAAGACTAATGACCATCGTCCTCGTGGGTGTTTTTCGGACCCATAAGGTTAAGACCAATCTTCCGTACGGTGTCACTAGCTTCTGCATCTTCTCAAATATGTGAGTGACACCGAACCTCTGTCGTATGGAGTCGTTGCGTACTCGATCCAAACGCCTAACTTCGGCCGACCACCGCATCTTTGTTTCGCTGAGGCGCCTTTCAATTTCTTTAGCCATGGGCCAGCACTCGGCTCTGTAAGTAGCTATCGGACGACCGCTTTGTAGATCTTGGACTTGAGGCACTCTGGTATCTTCATGTCGCTGGGCTCTCCCGTCATAGAGCATCATTTGGACCAAGCTGCATTCACTGGTGAGTTCACGTGTTTTACAAAGGAGGTTAAAGAACGTCGCGTGGCAATTTTGAAAGTGATCTATTGAGGGTTGTAGGGGATTGTATGAGAAGCACCGCAGTGTTTTTCAAAATTTCTGCGGACATCTGGGCGGGTCAAAAATTGCAAAAAACCGTTTCACTTCGGTGCGGGCCGATAAAGCAATACTGACGCCTGAAACTGCCATGTCGTGGTTAGAATGTAACCTGCAAAGGATTTGGGACTGGAACAATAGCGTAATTACAGCGATTTCACTGTTTGCTTGTACAGTCACCGGAGTGGAGCGTTGAGGTGCGTCGCTCACCACTAATGGGGCAGTGACCGCATGGCGGAGTGGCTATGGAGGGCGGGAAAAGTGGTGGGGTTCAGATCCGGAGGTGCTGTTCCTGCGATGATGGTCTTGCTCCATGCATTTTTGTCGATATAAAGTGTATCTTGACCACGGTAGTGTACCAAACTGGCATTACAACTTTATTTTAACTTGGATGATACGATATAAACAAAAAATAAACACCCAAAGCAACAGCTTTCATAGTACAAAATTCGATTGGCCATTGAGGAGGAGCAGGCAACTTTCTTTTTTCTGCCTACAAAATAGATATCTTCAGTACTCCAAAGATATGGGAAAGATATTATTGTTTTATTATTTATTATTTATTTATTATTTATATTTTAATTAACTGGAGCCGAGTTAGCCTAGTGGTTAGTAGTGTAGTTTCATGCACAAACGGTCACAGGTTCGACTCCCGCCTCTAAAAAATCTAGAAAAAATTATTATTTTATTGTTATTTATTATTTTTATCTTTTATTATTTTTATTTTTATTAATTAATTAACTATATTTATATTTGATTTTTTCGGCCCCTCTTAGACCTTTAGGAAAAAAATACAACAGTACCAATTTGTCTTCTTCATCTTCAACCAACCGTATTGCAAGTGATCTCACGGCCGTCACTTACACCATCCTCCTCTCTGTTACAAGGAGACGTAATACCACCCACATCATTGTCATTATTCGTAAACAAATAAATAGTATAAAAAATAAAATAATAAATAATATAATAAAACAATATAATAAACATCCAACAAAAAAGTACCTGGAGTGTTTCATTCTCAACAGCAGAATCAATATCCCCATCCAAATCATTTTAAAATATGCCTGAAAGGCATCTGCTAGGGCGGTTTCCCTACGAATAGGAGCAGAGTAGTCGGAAGGAAGGCAGTTAGCAAGGCAACCAATAACTCGGCACGGAGAACACATTGTATTATACAATTGATATTAAGTCAGGGGGGGTGTGGTATAGTCTGTCGAAGGACGAGCACAACAATCGATCAAATATAAATATATATATATATATCAATTAAGTAATTGAAAATATAAATAAAAATAAAAATCAGTGATACATAATTAATACAGAAAAATAAAATAATAGATAAATAAATAAGTAAAAATAAAGATAAATCTTTTTTATCAATTTTTTCAATATCTCTTCGACTTTTGGAGTCATGAAGTAGTGCTAACAGGCCCACTTTCAATGCCTAACGAAGAAGGTCAAGATAAAGAAAATTATCCATTTTGTAGTTGGGACAGGCCCTTGAATGCTATCAAGGAACTGCGAAGAAAAATCGCCTGTTCTCTCGTTCGTGATGTTAGCTTGACTTGAACGAAGCGCAGGCTGTAGCCTGTTAGCCGAATGACGACAATGATGTGAATGGTATTACGTCTCCTTGTAACAGTGAGGAGGATGGTGTATGTGACGGCCTTGAGATCACTTGCAATATGGTTGGTTGAGGATGAAGAAGACAGAATGGTAGTGTTATACTTTCTCTCCAGAGGTCGAAGAGGGAAAAAATCAAACATAAATATAGTTAATTAATTAATTAAAATAAAAATATGAATAATAAAGAATAAAAGTAATAAATAAAAAGAAAATAATAAATTTTTCCTCGATCTTTGGAGTTCTGAAGTTATCTATTTTGTAGGGAAACAAAAGTCGTCTGCTCCTCCTCAATGGCCAATCGAATTATATACTATGAACGCTGTTGCTTTAGGTGTTTATTTTTTGTTTATATCGTATCATCCAGGTTAAAATAAAGTTATAAATAAAGTCAGTATGGTACACTATCGTGGTCAAGATGCACTCTATATCGACAAAAATGGATGGAGCAAGACCATCAACGCAGGAGCAGCACCTCCGGATCTGAACCCCCTCCACTTTTCCCGCAGGCCCGCCCCCCATAGCCACTCAGCCATCCGGTCGCTGTCCTATTAGTGGTGAGCGACGCACCTCAACGTTCCACTTCGGTCACTGTACCGCTAACAAGCAAACAGTGAAATCGCTGTAATTACGCTATTGTTCCAGCCCCAAACCTTTTGCAGGATACATTCTAACCACGACATGGCAGTTCCAGGCGTCAGTATTGCTTTATCGTCCCGCACTGAAGTGAAATAGTTTTTTTTTGCAATTTTGACCTACCCAGATGTCCGCAGGAACAAAAAAATCTGTTCAAAAAATTTGAAAATCACTGCGGTGCTTCTTATAGAATCCCATACAACCCTCAATAGGTCACTTTTAAAATTGCCACGGGATGACTGACCTCCCTTGTTAGCCCCGGGAAGGCAAGAACAAGATCTCATTTCTTTTGCTGATGAGGGCAAGAAAGAAAAACGGGGACCGCGGCGAAATCTTTCCCAGTGGAGGAGGAAAAGTTGGAAAATCAAAGGGAGAATACATTTACAGAAGCGACGCCATTCTACCGGAACCCCAGCCAGCGATCAGTGTGGCTCCTACTCGCTTAGGCCTAGTTGTTTAATATTATTGTTACAACTGGCAGACGCACTGGTTTATCGCAGACGAAGAATGAAAACAACCAACCTCACCATAGGCCTTTTATACCACTGGCGAGAACACCTTATCACAGAGATCATTCATTCCAACACCTCCCTCCTAAGACGAACAACGGAGGCGTAAGTCTTCTTCGTAGGATCAACATTGAGTTTCTTCGGTGCACGTCTATTTCTGATCGGTCGGGGTGTAGCCATGCTGTTTAAGTCTGTTGGTGCCTGAATATCTGTTTGAAGATTTTCGACCTGTGATGGTGGTCTTACCTGGGTAGACTGCTGGATATCGGTAGGAGAGTGGTCGACTGATGCTGATGCTTGGCACTGAGTGGGCAGTTGGGTCTGTTGGCAAGGAAGGAGTGGTAAGTCGTCGAGGGCAAGGTCTTTTCAGTGGTGTTTGTCCTTTTTCTCAGCTGGTTGGCTTGTCTTTTCCATAGTTGACTTTGAACCATGACGTCGTTAACACATCGACCGTGTTTCTTGAGTACCTGTCCGATGATCCATTTCGGACTTCCTTCTCTGTAATCGCGAACCCAAACTTCTCGTTTGCGCCCCCCATGATGGCGATTAAATTGGTGCTCCATCTTCTCATTGTATTGTCGCTCCATTGTGTCTTGTGGTTTCAGCATGGTTAGCTTGGAACGTAGCTGTCGACCGATAAAGGCTTCAGCGGGTGATCGTCTACCTGGGACTGAAGTGCACGGTGTTCGTCGATTGTTGAACAGGAACGTTTGGATGGCCTCCTGAGTAACTCCCTCCCCTCTGAGCTTTTGTAAGGCTCTCTTGAAGGCATCCACGTATCTTTCTACTTGGCCGTTTGATTGGGGATGGAATGGGGGAGTACGGATGTGCTTGATTCCATTTTTTGTGCAAGATTCGCTGAAGTCTTTTGACGTGAATTGTGTTCCGTTATCCGTTAGAGCTTGTGGGTACCCAAACTGAGCGAATATTTGACGAAGTTGGTTGAGCGTTGCCGTGGGTGTAGTGGAAGTCATATCCATTATTTCTGGCCATTTGGAATACGCATCTACTGCGATTAAAGACATTTTTCCACCTATAGGGCCGGCATAATCGACGTGTACACGAAACCATGTGGTAGTCTCGATCGGCCATGACGACAACGTAGTTTTGACGGAATTTATTGCGGGTTCTTGACGGTTCTTACAGGACTTGACCATCTCTTATATATTTTTGTCGATATTTGGCCAGTAACAGTAATTTCTGGCAAGCATTTTCATCCGTGATATCCCAGGATGTCCATTATGCAAGTCACCAAGGACGGACAATTGCAGATTTGCAGGAATGACGATACGATCCCCAAACATTAAGCAGCCTTGTTGTGTGGACAAGCTGTTGCGGATTCT
The DNA here is from genome assembly GCA_947396885.1 of Heligmosomoides polygyrus polygyrus. Taxonomy (NCBI): domain Eukaryota; kingdom Metazoa; phylum Nematoda; class Chromadorea; order Rhabditida; family Heligmosomidae; genus Heligmosomoides; species Heligmosomoides polygyrus. The sequence continues at coordinate 44,206,572 of OX377201.1, forward strand.
TTTGAAATGCAAAATTCGTGCTTCCTTCCTTGACCATTGTCCAAGTTGAACACAACGAAGGATATCCTTCAGAAGTGGATCCTTGAGAATATGCTCGGCAATTGTTTCCGCGGTGATTGGTAGCTTGGTCGCCGCATGTTCCAACAGGTGAACAGCGTCCGTGTTTATGTTGGCGATTACGACGTCTTCTTCTGTAGTCTGTTGTTCTGCAATGAGACGCGACAATGCATCTGCCTCGCCAAAATCTGTCGTTCTGCGATAATCGATAGTGAAATCGTAGTTGTGAAGCAGTAAAGCCCAGCGCTGTAGACGATTGGCCATATAGACTGGTATTCCCTTTTTGCTCAAATAGATCGTGTAAAGTGACGGCGTGAAGATATCGGTGAAATTTTCTCACAGCAAAAACGAGGGCCAGGCCTTCTTTTTCCACTTGCCCATAATTTCTCTCGGCAGTCGATAGGGAACGACATGCGTGGTGAATTGGTTTTTCCATTCCGTTGGAGAATCGGTGCGATATGACTGCTCCGATTCCGTATTCCGAAGCATCTGCTGCCACAACTATTTCCTTTGAGGGATCGTAGTGAGTGAGTAGTAAATCCGATGATAGAACTTCTTTGACGCGCTCAAAAGTTCGTTGACATTCGGGTGACCAGCAGAATAGGACGTCTTTTCTGAGCAGTTTGTCGAAAGGTTCCCGCAGATGGCGCATTTCCTTAACAAAGGCTCCATAGTAGTTGAGTAGACCCAGGAACGACCTCAGTTGTACAATGTCCTTTGATGGTGGTATCTTTTTGATCACTTCGATTTTGGCTGGATCTGGCCGGCGTCCGTTTTCATCAATAATATTGCCTAGGTAGCATAACTTCGGCATGAGAAAGCTGCATTTCTCACTACGAATGCGAAATCCGTATTTTTGTATTCTCTTGAATAAAGCTTCGAGGTTGGCGGTGTGCTCTTTTATCGTTCAGCCAGTAACGAGGATATCGTCAAGATATGCGGCACATCCGTCGAGTCCAGCTATCATCGAATCGATGATCTGCTGAAAGATGCCAGGTGCTGATTTGACACCAAAAGGTAGACGATTGTATTGGAACAGTCCTCTGTGACTATTAATGGTCAGCAATTCTTTTGAGGCGTTGTCGACTTCTACTTGAAGATAAGCGTCGGCGAGATCGATCTGGGTGAAAGCTGTTCCGCCAATGAGCTTAGTGAAAACATCTTCCGGTGTGGGCAAAGGATGTTGATGTAACATCAATGCTTCATTTAGTCCGGTCGAATAGTCTACGCAAAGTCGAATAGTTCTGTTGGATTTCTTTACTACGACGATGGGTGCAGCCCATATGGAGTACGTCACGGGCGAAATTAGGCCTTCTGTGAGTAGGCGATCAATTTCATTGTCAAGGGCCGCGACGGTGGTGTAGAGTACTGGACGTTTCCTTTTGAAAATTGGCTGTGAGTTGAGTTTCAGTAGCAGCGTGGCCATGGTGCATTTGCCAAGACCGGGAGCGAAGACGTCCGCGAAATCGGTCTTCAGCTTGGCAACGGTGGTATCTCGGAAACCAGCGATGTGGTCAACCACGATAGAACTATAGATCTGGTACTTTCGGACAGCGTGGTCCGGTAGTTGTTTGATCCATGTCATTCCGAAAACGTTGCAGTTTTTCTTGGTTACGAAGCATGTTCCCTGTCCTACGCATTGTGTTCCTGATGAACAGCTTATAGTGAAATCAGTGTCGAAGCTTCCATGGATTTTGAGGGGGTACCATTAGCTGTGTAGGCAGTAAGGTGTGCTTGTTGTAAGGTGGGTTTTCCGAGTATGTTCCAGTTTAACTCGGAGATAAGAGTTACCTCAGCACCCGCATCAAGCAGCAGCTGGAGCGGTCGACCATTGATTGTTATTTCCACTTGTGGGTGGTCGTCTTTTTGGAGAGCGGCTACAATTCGATGGATATGTCGATTTCGAATATAGCGGTCGGTCGAACTAGGTGCCTTGGCTTAAATGTGTTTTTGCCTGGTCGATGGGGAATCGCTTTGGGTGAAGACTCATCTCGTTGTCGTCGCTGAGGTTTCCTCTTTTTTCCAAGTTTTCTGGCGACGAACAACGTTGACAGCAGGTGTGCCTTCGAGAAGTTGGGCATCATCCTTGTACGATTTGATGAGTTGGCATTCAGCCGTGAGGTCTTTCAGAGTGATATTCTCTGCTTGGTCAAGCTTCCTTAGCAACCGGGTACAGTAGTCGGCAAATTAGGACCCTTGGAATCCGGCTACGTAGAATAAACATTGGAGACCATCACAGTCGATCGAGTCGAAATGGGCATCCGTACATTTGGCTTTGACCATCGTCTTGTAGTTATTGAAGTCTTGACCTTTGTACATGACCTTGAAGCATTCGAACCGGCGCCTGAAGAGTGTCTTTGCTGTTCCGAATAAGCGATTTAGTACCTAGACAACTTCCTCCTGTGGTAAGGCTGAAGGTTGTTTAGGGGAAATCGCACTCGTCAGCATGCGGTGACAATCCTCGTCAAGGCGAGAAACGAGAAGTCTCGTCTTATCTTTTTATCCACTTCGATGCATTCGTTATCGAATAGATCCTGGTACCGGCGCAACCATGAGTCAAAAGTTCGTCCTCGGTAGGGGTCGTAATTGAAAGTTTCAATTCGCCTGTACAGAGAATCGAAAATGGCGTGCTTGTCTCTGAGCACGACAGCAGCTCCGGCAGAGGACGAGTTTGTACTCACCGCGCACAGCTTCTCCATGAGCTGTTTTACGGCTTGTAGGATGGCTGGTAGGGCTTCCATGGAGTCGATCCTGATCGCCAGTGTTACAACTGGCAGACGCACTAGTTTATCGCAGACGAAAAATGAATACAACCAACCTCACCAGAGGCCTTTTATACCACTGGCGAGAACACCTTATCACAGAGATCATTCATTCCAACAATTATAATGGAATCTTGAATGTATTTCGTAAGCTTATGATAGCAGGAAACTCGAAGTTAGCCGAGATAGTTTCAGATTTGGCTACGCAATGTAGTTTTAAGGCCATAGAAATGCTGCTGCAAGTCCATTCCACCATGTCCTTTCTTGAGCTTCGCCGGAGGAATCCCATGGCTGCCGTATGAGCTTCGTCATTCACGACTTACAAGAAATCCTCCCAGTAGAAAAATCAAAATGGCCACCCATTGACTTAACTCCGTGCCGCATATCGTGTTTGGGCGTACTTGAGGTTACGAACGATCTGCCGAGGAACGTCAAAAAATAAATGCAACGCTCAAATAGGCACCGCCGCAGACGCAATGTTGGCTACTGTAGCCGTGTTAAAACGTATTTCTACCGTTTTATAAGGATGCTCTCAATGACGCGGCCTTGTCATCTGGTTCAAAATATGGCCGCTAAAAGAGATTATAGAGATTAAACTGGTTGGGGAGTTTAAACAGTGTTACCATCATCACCTTACAAATGCTCAATTTTACTATCTCTCATAAGGATCACGGCTAACTTTTTACTTGGAATATTGCGTTCCTCTAATTTGATTTTTGCAATTTGTTACTTCAATGATGTGCAGTGAGACGCTGTATAGTACAATCATGATCGGCAGTTTTCAAGCAGTAAGGGCACCGCAATGCGCCACCGACTGCCGCACTTGTCACCGATTCTACTATAATAAATTTGGTCAGAGTGAAAGAACACACAGATGTGTTAAATACGTGCAAGGTCTCTACACGCTTGAGAGAGCACGGACAGCGAATCCATAATAGACCAGCAGTTGGGGTAAAGGTGGTCATCTTAGCATGCGAGTTCGATATACCCTGGAGGCGTAGTGGATTGTGTTCAAGGGACCCGCAATCAACAGGAAAGAGGAGCAGATGACCGCTGTCCAGGAGTTGGCTTCCTAGCCGACCTCTGTGGGCTGCACCCAGAAGGTCACTGAAGATGTGACCCAAAGGGAGAGTCTCATTCATCCACGTATTTCTCCATCTGAGGGTGACTTATTAGTTCATCGGCGTCCGACAACCTCAGGAAAGAGGAAATAGACCAGAAAATAGTCATCATTTCGCTACCAGGCAGAACACAAATACTAGGCCAACTGAAGCTAATTCCTCTCGCAGTCAATCCAGCTATGATTAGGTGAGTAAAAGCCATCAACCTGCCCCACAGAAACATAATGGATATACGGCAGCAGGTTTCTCAAATGCAGCACACAAAAAGATCGAGAAAGAGTATGTTCTCATGACTGTGGCACAAATAAGAAGTAATCCCACCAACACGTTTGAAATGTGGTGGTTCTCCTAGACTTCTGTGCACAGGACAACCTAATTGAAGCCAACCTCGCGGGCACACTGAGACTTCAATTAAGTGAGCTATGTCAATGCACAGTCATGGTACTGGAGGAAGCAGTGAGACTTATTTGACTCAACAGACATCTGCCGTTTTCAGAACACGGTTCGTAGATACCATTTCACTCCCGCTTACAACCGAAACAGTGCTCACAAATGCTTTTCCAGCGGCCACGTTGACAAGTTCAGACGTGCAGCTTCTGAGAGACAAGTGCATTTCCTTATTGAATATTACTACGAACGGAAAGTTTGTGAAGCCCGAATTCTAATCGGAGTTGAATCATCCAGAAAAATTGTGGTGTTGAACCACCCGCCCTTAAGACTACCGTCAGGACTACTTGCATAAAACACCATTTTTGGACCAGCACTGCTCGGATCTTCAAATACAGCACAAAAGCTCGGTATTTTTACCTCTCTGTGGTAGTATCCCAACATGTTGTTTATTTAAGAAAGCAAGCTCATGATAAAACGTTTGAAGATAAACGGAAACACGCGTCACGTCTTTCACTAGAGGTAAACGACATTGAACAAAAACAATATGAACCGACCGTCTGTTTCATGCAGCAATCCTCCTGTAGGAATTGCTCCAGATCTGGTAAAAGATACTGTGCTGAAACAGATTCTTCACGAGCTTCGAGGTACGAATGGCCTTTCAGAAAATACGGCGCCTCATTTAGATAACATGTTACAAGCTCTCAGCGAAACTTGCTTTCAAGAAAAGCAAAAAAAAGCCAAGTGCTGTAACATTAAAGAAAGGAAGCTGTGTGAAGAGAACTAACGACGGGTAGTAACTTCAGCATGTTCTTGAGGACCTTATTTTATTTGTTGCTCTTAATTATGCTGAGCATCATGGAACGCGCTGCTCCAGTAAGGTGTCAGGACGGCATCTCTCTACGAAATCCAATTTCCAAGCATATGTACTCTGCTTCAAGAATGCTTGTCAGAACATGACAGGCAACAGGACCACACTGTTCATACATCCTCAATCTGCTCATGATGACAACATCAAAGATCTTCAAGCCAAACTAGTAGCACTGGAGAGCAAAGTGAACACCGTACTTATACATACCACACGCCCCTTCTGCAATGGACTTACAGTACGCACTGACGCAGTTGTTCCAGACAGTACTCCTTTTTATTCCTTCCAAGTTTTTCTTTCTTCCAAATGGTTCCTACATTGGCTATCAGCTAGCAGTGATATTTCGCTCAATATTTCGTTGTGATATGCCATTCACTCTGTATTTTATAGAAAACGCATAAGGCAAAAATTGTCCCTCTATTCGCACTGCATGCTTCTTCACTTATTACATTTTAAGAATTGTCATTGTGTGTACACTGTGTACATGACAATGTGAGTGCTCCTCAAAACCCTTCCGCTCCCCATCTCGTTTGCTGTTCGTTCATCAAATCGTTGCCCGCGTTCACTTCTTCTCACACGAATTCCTCTGAAGCAGTGATGTGCGAAATTTTTTGTTGTTGAGAAAAGCGGAAGACGAAATACGGAAGGGCTCAGAAGTGGGCGGAACGCGGAAAACGAAACACGGAAGCGGATATAACTCAAAACTCACTTAATTTTACATAATTATGTACCTATAATGGTAGTAATAACTAACTTGCCATTAACGAATTTAGGAAAGGGACAAGGCAGCATGCGACTCTTTAACAGCAACGTATGAAAAAATCCTTGTACTCGTATTATTACTAACTAGAGAAGTATTTGCACCTCCCGTTGAACTTCAAGTTGAGACCAGGATTAGATTAAAATTAGAAAGAGCTCGGAATGCTGATTACGAATATGGGTGTCAAAACTGCAAAATGAAATTACTGAGCGAGTTATGGCCGAACAAAAACGGTGGACCTCACAAAGGCTGGTTGTACGACACACCTGGCGCGAGAGTGATGAGTCATCGGGGCTCCGTAAAAGAGGCCTGCCAACTGCGGCGGTTGCGCAGGGGTAGTGCTCCCGCTCATCAGGTGGGACGTCGTTGGTTCAGTCCCCGTCACTGCCCGATGTTTTACAAATGTTAATTTGTCTTCAAATCACCTTTTATTCTGAATTATGGCACGTGTCTGATTAAATAGCCGGGAAAACTACCATCCATATTTTGTAAAAATGCTTGGAGTCAAAAAACTGCTATGTTGACATTTTTATTTACTATTTTGCACAAATTGAGTCCCAGTCATATATTGAATAGCTAGTGGTATTTCTAACAACCTTGGCATTCACGGAACAAAGAAAAATGCGTGAAGCAAGAAGGTAAGTAGAATGTATGATGAGAAAGAACAAAATGTCGCTGATCTACTGCACTTTTGATAATGTGGAAGTTCAAAATGTTGTTGATCTATTACTTTTTCTTTACTCACTATGTCCTTTTCACCAGCAAAGGTGGTGTCCTTTCTTCTCGCTGAATTTGGGGTGCCAAAGGACAACGATGCACCAACTCGTGAGGAGAAGAAGATCGCCAGAAGGTTAACAGCTAATCTATGGGACGGTGCTGCAGCTTCAGTTGATGTCGAAACGGATGAAAATTTGGGACCAGATGTGTCTACTGATGACGAGCCCAATTGGTACCATGGCCGTGACGAGGGCGAAGAAAACTCGAGCACCACCCATGAGAATGTTATTAGCTTTTCAGCCTCTAGACGTTTTTTTTTGTTCAGTCCGATGGAATACGGTATTTAAAAGGTCAGGTCGTTTGCCATGGCAAATAGCGTCGAGTTCAACATGACCTAGAGAGACAACCTGCTGAAGGTTCTATCACAGACGTTCTGTGCCACTAGGTTTCCAAACATTTTGAAATACTTATGACATAAGGCGGGTTACATTGATGATCACCCAGGTGTGCTTGTCACTCCTGGTAAATATTTGTTTGATCTTGCTACACTTGACTGCTTTGTTACTTGTTGTAGAGAGGCTGCATGTATAAGATGTGCAGTGTGTGAGCAACATGTTTGCTTCACGCATTTTTCTTTGTTCCATGAATGCCAAGATTGTTAGAAACACTTCCAGTTATTCAATATATGATTTGGACTGTATTTGTGCAAATAGTAAAAAATGTCACTGTAGCAGTTTTTTTTTGCCTTCAAGCTGTTTTACAAACGTGTGTGATAGTTTTCCCGGCTATTTAATCAAACAGTGCCATAATTTAGAACAAAAGGTTATTTCGAAGATAAATTATGATTTGCAAAAAACAGCAACGGGAACCGAACCAACGACGTCGCCCCTGATGATCGGGAGCACTACCCCTGGAGCACTACCTCCACCGCAGCTGGCGGGACCTTCTAGCTCTGATGACTCACCACTCTCGTGCCAGATGTGTCGCACAGGCTGTGGTGAGGCGCCCACCTCGGCATGCCATAACTCGCTCAGGAATCTCATTTTTCAATTTTGACACCAATATTCATAATCAGCATTCCGAGCTCTTTCTGACGACCCCGATCTCTACTTTAAGTTCCATGGGAGGTCGAAATTCTTCCCTAGTATGATGAATTTTTAAACATTACTAGTGGAGCAAATCGAAGATTGGGCAAAATCTCCCTGTAAATAGGGAAAATATTTTATACGTAATGAACCCAGCTGACGAGTAAAATGCCAGAGATTTTATCACTCCACTCTTAACCGGTCTTATTGAAAGTCCCGAATCTATCCTAAAGGTAGGGCAGCGTTAAGGTTACAGTTGTGCTCGGCATCCTATGACACGACACTCACTCTCTGAGTTCGCATTGGTGCCACAGTACCATTTGGAGTAGTTGAGGTTCTGAGACAAACTCGAAGGAGGGCAAAAACACCGCATGCCCTCCTAGGATAGATCCTGTGTCCCCTATGGAAGCAGGGTTAGCAACCTGAGAGTGCTTATAGAACTCTGACTTAGAGTTGGTGTTTCAGGCCAGACCTAAGATTATTATGAAAAAATATAAGCGTCCGTATAAGGAATTTGATTCTTGATTCAAAAACTCACGAAACCTTCTGTGGCCTTATACTATTCGGTAGTACATGGTTTCAAGAAAAGAAAAAATTCCAATTTGGTTACTGTTTAGATATCAGGATGCACAGCCTGTTTGAATGCAACACAATCACAGAAAAGGCAGCGCATAGTTGATCTCTTTTTTCAGCCTTTCGTTTATGTTCATGAAGTGAATGTTGGCAGTACAAGACAATCAAACAAATGAGTGATGAGTCACCATTTCCGTTCCGTCTTCCGGCCCAAAAGAGAGCGGATCGGAACGGAAGGGCTAAAAAACGGCCGTAGACCGGCATTCGGGACACGAAAACGGATGTTCCGCAAGTCACTGCTCTAAAGCACATCTCATTGCGGTGGTTGTCACGCTATTCAAAACATGCGCATGCGATGGATGGTTGAGTAGTTGTCGAGCGTAGGTCGCTACCGTATTTCATATCTTGCACAATTTTTTCGTGGGGCGGTCTTCTGCTATCTTATAATGGCCAAAACTTTGATTCATGCAATGAATTAAGTGTTGTTTCGCACTTGAACGGGGATTCGTAGATGTAAATCCCAAGCTGAACACAAAATGAAAGGTCCACCGCTGCCGTTGGGTGCACAAGTGACCTGCTCTAGAACTCTGGACGAACTTGAATCAGAATAGTGCCAAGGAATAACCGCTGCGCAAATTTGGAAAAGAAAAAGTTGGTCACTTCGAAAAGAGAGAAGTATTTGGACCGAACACCAGCAGAAGTGTCATTTTCTTCAAAATATTTATTTGTTATCGATTTTCTAATTATAGGTAAAGGAGAAAGTCTGACTGGATTTTGGTTCTGATTATTCAATCCAATAAGCCAATAATCCAGTAAGTCAATAAGCTTTCCAGCTTCCACCTACGGCTGTTGACCTGCTGGAGCTTCGTCTCATTGGGACGGCGTAGCCGCCCTATCCGCGGGATGTCTGATATCGTGAAGCTCTATTTGCGCCTATGCCCGTAAAACCTCCCATCTTGTAGCTGTCACTGAATTGGTATAACACCTTCTTAGAAAGACCAAAATGCGGATGTAGTTCAGTATAGGCCGCATCTCACAAATTATAGAATACCAATGTTCCGATACGCCTAAAGGCGTCTCTAGCACTTGCGGGCTTCGCGCGACCTTGCAATATCACTAACCTACAGAAAGGCCATTGGTATACTGCCGCGTCGCGCAGGTGACGGGTCGTGCTGTGAGTGCCTAATCAATTTTTGTGAAACTAAAAATCCTGCTGCATACTTTTGCATGAATACGTTCTTCACTCGCGTTCAGCACGTCTACTGAGTCGCCAGGCACGCTGCACAACTACAAACCCTCCTCTTATCCCCTCACTTTCCCTCAACACTCTCCTCCAGAGTTGAGCAACGTGCCTGGCTACTCAGCGGACGTTCACTACGTGTTCTGCACGTCTACTGAGTCGCCAGGCACGTTGCACAACTACAACCCCCCCCCCTCTGTCCCAAGGCTTTTCCCAACACATTCTTCCAGCGCCGCATCTCCACGCACGTTTGGTGAGGTGTTCGGCGCGTCTACTGAATCGCCATTCACGTTGGGCAACGTGTTCGGAACGTCTACGGAGTCGCCAGGCACGTTGCACAACTACAACCCTCGTCCCCACACTTCCTCCCAACACACTCCTCCAGCACTTCTCTGCAAACACACACACACACACACACACACACACACACACACACACACACACACACACACACACACACACACACACACACACACACACACACACACACACACACACACACACACACACACACACACACACACACACACACACACACACACACACACACACACACACACACACACACACACACACACACACACACACACACACACACACAGACAAACGACCGTTCTCGCTTACATATAGTGGGATCTAGACATGTCCTGTAAATTCCTCTATCATAAATCAACTGCGCGTTATGCGTTCGTCAACGGCTGATTTTTCTTCTCTTGTTAATTTCTCTTGGTAAGTTTTTAAGTTATACTGTGCTCAGAGGTGCTCCTGCTAGAGTGCTGAATGCTCATTTGAATATGCACGTCGTTATTCATCTGGAAGAAATTTTATGCTAAGGAGGTTTTCAGAAAGATACTCTCACCTGCACACAAGAGCTATTCCTGCAACACCTTAGTGGCGCCAGGTGCCAGTGGTGTTGCGAGTCCAACTACCCCATAATTATTTTCTGCACCATCGATGCTACGTCATTTTCAAATCTCTACGCTCCGCTGGCTCTTGTCCTCCCGCTCGTTTCCTACTGAATTTAGGCATCAGTAAGAAACGGACAGTTGATCTAGGCCACCCCTTGCAGGGTCACCTGCTTGGATACTGAAAATGTTGCGTACAAATGTAATCACATACAGCCAAGAAACAGCTATTTCTTGTTAAAGTGAAGACCCATATGATGTAAAACAGAGAGTTTTGATCACTCACCTGGATTTTTACTATCTCAGAATTTATTTACCACGAATTATATAAGAAGTAGGCAAATACAAAAATATAAGTCAAGGTTAACAAAGTTGCACATAGTACGCGAATACGCTACAATCCGCTTGCATCCATCCATCCTAGTGTTCGTTTTTGGAAACATAGTGGTGCAGAATTGTTCGATTGCTGTCAGCTGATTTTTTGAAGCCCACGTTTCAAAACAATCATAGTTAAGTGTATGCTATATGAATCTGGAGCGCACAACAACATTTGACCCAATGTGAAAGTGGAGATACTCCATATTGCTGCATTCGCAGAAAGCGAGAAATGCTTCGCAAGACAGTAAACGTGGTTGATATTGAATCAAGCGTTTTTTTGAAATTTCCTTTTATTTTTGGGTATTGTTGAATGCGGTAACATTAGTCGTGCTAGGAATTTGCGCCGCGCTGTTTCCTACGAATAAAAGCTGCTCGAGCCATTATGCGTGGTTAATCCCAGTTCCTCTTCATGCTTTCCGATGTTGGGATAATTGTCGCAAATGTGCATCTGCTCAGGTGCCGCAGCGATATGTATATCCATGCGGCAGGATAAGCATCTCGACGTCTTCGCGACGATTCTCTGCAGACACTTGAAAGGGGAAGCGTGAATATCAGACTACTGCAAGAAACACCGAAGGCGTCGGATTTCGTCCGCTAACGAAATCAGGCGTCCAGCAAACTACAACCGCTGCAGAATAATTCTGTCCCTTCAAAGTTCGTTGCTCAAACTCACGTACGCGATTTCCTTCACTCCTATAGCATGCGCAGCACCATTAGCTCGGCTTAATCCAAAGAAGTTACTCGTTTCTAGATTACACAGTCTTCCGCCTACGTCCGCAGCTGCCTTCCTAACATAGTAGCTCGCTGCTTCTTCTGATGCTGTCGTTACAGGCCTCTAAACTCGATTTCGTTGAATTCTTGTCAGATTAAACTCGGGTGTTCGTTGCTCCTCCCTGTGCGTTGCCGCACATCCTGAACGAAAACCCGCTATTCTTCTAGGATTCATGAACTCTTCGCTCGATCATGACAGAAGCCGTCTAGCGCTTAATTTGAGGCCGCCTCACCGTAGCTCCACATGGGCCGGCCGAATACTCAGCTGCATCAGCCCACAGTGAGTTCGATTTTTATCTTGACAGTGTTGCCGTGATACGCTTGCGTCTTCGTCCGACGACATTTTAGTATTCCCTGAGTCTCTCTTCTTTCGATTATTTTTGTTTGAGGCCCTAGACCACAGCCAAATATGGGCTTTGCGTATAGCTGTGTGCAATACCTGTTGGGGTTTAACAATCAGCATGAGCGTTACTTAGAAGAGGAAGTCTATCTAAATACTTATCCCAGCGCTTTGAAACCAGACCTTTGCCGTTTGGAAGTACTTAAATACAATTAGCCGTGTGCAGATTATGGCAGACACGAGCAAAGAAGCGTATTTACAGGATGTCAAAGTTCAGGCTGATTACAGTACCGTCGGTAAACTACACTTGTGTCCTTCAAAATTTTTTCGAATAAACGAATAATCGAATACATTCGGTTTTATGAAAACCGAATATTCGAATAATGAATATATTCGAATTTTGAACCTTGTCGAATATTCGATTAATGAATATTTTCGAATTTTGGACCTTGTCGAATATTCGAATAATGAATATTTTCGAATTTTGAACCTGGTCGAATATTCGAATAATGAATATTTTCGAATTTTGGACCTTGTCGAATATTCGAATAATGAATATATTCAAATTTTGGACCTTGTCGAATATTCGAATAATGAATATATTCGAATTTTGGACCTTGTCGAATATTCGAATAATGAATATATTCGAATTTTGGACCTTGTCGAATATTCGAATAATGAATATATTCGAATTTTGGACCTTGTCGAATATTCGAATAATGAATATTCGAACATTCGAATGATGAATATTCGAATATTCGAATTTATTCGAATATTCGTTCGAAATTACTCGATTCAGTCCGAAGTATAATACATATGCCTTCATGCCAGGGCGGAGAACCACTGATTACATGGTGACCTACCCCATCCCCGAGTCAATTTGCGCCTATAGCTGGGTGCGTAGCGTTCGTATCGGCTGGTTGTAGGCGCCGCCCATGTGGCCATACCTGCGGCGTCATTCCTCTGGGCAGCGCGACAGGTAGTACACCCGCCCCTGCTGGGGACGTGGGGTCAAGAGGTACACATCTGTTCTGCGGACCGGAATCTTTTGTTTTGCGTGTCAAGGGTTTCGTAAGGCAGCAGTTAGACTCCTCGCGAAGCCTAGGGGGTTGGGAGTAGGTGAGCAGGGGGAGGAGATGAAGATCGCACGCCCCCCCCCCCAAAAGGGGGCGGGTGTACCTCCTGACCGTCCCCATTCCTCTGCTCGCCGTCTCCGCTCACGCTGTGACACCCGTCGCGCGCGCGGGGACGATGGAGCACACAGGTCGACCAGATTTGTTGGGACTGCAGTCGACAGAATGTTCAAAGGATTTACAAAACCAGTGTAAGGTATATGTTGGTCTGAAACAAGCATACCACTACATCAGAATTTCGAGCTCTATCTAATGAGCTCTACTCAAGCTTATCACTGCTGCCGTTAATGCGATGTTCCTCAAATTTTAAACTGAAAAACGATTCTTCGCAAACCTGCGGCGAAACTGTGAAAGGTATATTTCCAAGCTAAAATTTCACACGGAATTCAATTACGTCGTCTAAATAACTTCTAGAGCAGCGCTTTTTCGAAGAAAAAAATTATGTGTGTCACACCAAACAGGACAACAGGACATGCCTCAAAGCCAACAGTCTACGCAGAATTCAATCACGGAGTTGATATCGTATCCTATTACATATAAAAGAGTTGTGTGTATTTTTTGTGTATGTCATTCAAGAGGTCCGAAACTTTAGCCGTGGGGGTAATCGAGACCGCTGAACATGAATCTGAAATTCGCTTTTCATGTTTTACTCTGGTTTTGTAAATCCTCTGAACATTCTGTTGACCGCAGTCCCAGCAAATCTGGTCGACCTGTGTGCTCCGCTAGTCCCCGCCCGTCCATCGGGCCGCCGTCGTGGGGCCGCCGCTGACGGCCTCCGTCAGGCCGATGTCCGCCGCGCGCGCCACGGGTGTCACAGCGTGAGCGGAGACGGCGAGCAGGGGAATGACGCCGTAGGTATAGCCACCTGGACGTGTGGCAGCGGCGCCTACAATCAGGTGATACTTACGCTCCCCCCCCCCTATAGCCGTGTGCCATATGTTACCCAAGATCCTTACAGATTCACAAACGCCTCGAATGAACCTCGTGGAATACCTGAGAACGCCCAGGACTCAAAACCTACCATCTAACAGACTCATCTTGTGGAGGGGCTCCAGCCGCTTGCTATAAGTTTCTCGAATGAGTTTTATTTGAAAATCTGCAAAATATCCTTCGCGCCAGTGCGCTTGCAATCATGCTAATATTATATAAAACATAGCAAAATGTGAAATTCGAAGAAGTGAAGAAAGGTGTAAAATAATAGAATTTTAAAATTATAATTAATTGAAAGAATGGTATGTCATAAAATATAAAAATATAAAAAGGTTCGTTTCGCCACTACCTTCAGACGAACCTTTGTGTTATACTCCTCCCGTGGCTCTTCAGTGAAGAAGAGGAGTATATTTTAAGATTTCTTTAAAATCTGTCTATAAAAGAAAGAGATAGGAAGGCGAAAATGGAGGAGAGAGGAGATGGAAAAAGATGAGAAAGAGTGAAGAAGCAAAGATAAAGAACTAGAGACATGAGAAAAGTAGAATTATCAAGTGAAAATAAATAAGAGTAAAAAGGTAAGTTAAATAAACCATGAGGTGCAATTGAAAGAGGTAATAAAATATGATTTATAAGTTCAATGTGACTACTTAAAATGTGTTATTATAGTGTTTATTGTAATCACCATTATAAAGATTGATCATTATTAGGGTAGTTTATTTATTTATTATTTTATCCTATTTTATTTATTTATTTATCTAATTATTATTTATTATTTTTATTGCTTTTATCAATTATTTTTTTTAATATGAAGAACAGCTTTATTTATTTATTTATTTATTTACTTATTTTATTTATTTTTTAAATAAAATTTGAAAGACTTACCATATTTGACCACCGCCATACTCCGTAGCTGTGAATAAGGAAGTGTATACCATTCGACTGTTATATACAATGATATAATGATATCTACATTAGCTCTCATTTATAATTCAAATATGGCAAAACTGGTTGTATCACTGAGGAGGGTTATCCGACATTTACCAAAGTCATATGCAGAGTGCAATAAAACTAACAATAACACAAGACTGTATTCACTGCTAAGGAATTTTCATTTTCATTTTTCATTTTATGGTAAGATTAGTTTTGTCATAAAGCAGTCTTAGCATATGAAATTTGGAAGTTATTTTATTTTGATACATATTCATTCATCAAAAGTTTTACGTAAAAATACACTTAGATTGTCTTTGGCTTGTTGAAATTTGAACTTATGATATATAAATCTGTGTTTATATAAACATTTAATTATGTTTGAAATAATGAACTCTTCTGTGTATTCGTTATGCTTCAAAATATTTTTCAATTCAATAATTTTTTTCTAGAAAATACTCTAGGTCAGAGCAAGTGTTTGCTATTCTTAACGTTTCGGATAGAATTATAGCTTTTTTGATATTAATAGAGATCGCTGACGTACAGTGAGGAAACCTTAGAACTTTAAAGTTAAAGTCATCTGTTTTATTGTACGTTTTCGTTTCTATTCTATTATTGATAATTCTTAATGTAATGTCCAAATAATTGCAGTGAAGTTCGTTAATATGCGTCTTTTTCAATTTCAGAGTATCTTTATAGACTAGTTTTAAAATATCATCAACATGCTTTTCGTTTAAGTTATGAACTACTAGTAGATCATCCATGTATCTATATGGTATAAACATATTATTACTACTAGCGACAAACGATTTAGCAAATTCGTATTCTAATATAGACATTGTGATATCTGCTAGTAGTGGACTAAAGTTACCTCCTTGAGGAACACCTTTATTTTGTCTAAAAATTGTTGAGCTAAATACAACATAGCTATTTTTAAATAAGAAATTAACATAATACATAATGTCTTGCATATTATATATTTTGTATCGAGAATTCAAATTTGTTTCATTAGTATAAAATGTTTTGTATCCATTAGAGGCTATGAAATTTTTATTGGCATTTTTAAAACAGATTTTGAGTAGAACCGCTATTTTGTCTAAGATAGTCTTATGAGGTAGGTTAGTAAACATATCTTTAAAGTCCGCCGAATAGAGTTTTAAATGGTCGTCTTGTAGTGCATTTAGTTCGTAGGCAATATTTGTATTATTAATTGCCCAATATATCTTCGTAGATCTGCATCGGTTAGCTACTATGTTACAGTAGTTAATGAAATGCTTCTTAACAAATGTGAATATACATTGTAATTGTAAGGCAAGGTTTTTAATACTACTCTTGGATGCGCCTGTAATAAATCTGAAACTTATTGGGTACTTGTGCATTTTAGGTAGGCAGTAGATTATAGGAATTTCGGTGTCACTATCAATTTTCAAACCATTATTTGTATTAAAAAGGTTGTGTCTGCGTAAGATGTCAGATTCGTTGAGGTTGGGTATGTAATTATACACTTTGTCGGTTTGATCTTTTGTGTTGAAGAGTAAATTATCTCTATCAATGACTATTCCCAGTTCTTTCATGATTATTTTAGGTAGTATTTTTTACATATTATACCATAGTTGTTTGAGGCTTTGTCCAGCGGGCAAAAGACAAAGCGATCTTGGTAGTATTTTATCTGATTATATGGGATAACTTCAGATCTTTCTTGATTATTATTTAGTACAGGTTTGACTTTGTTTCTATGTTGTAAAATAAAATATTTTCTTATTTGATTTATGTTGTCAGCATTTAATTTATATTTATTTTTGATCTTCTCGATGATAGTGTCAATAGCGCCGTTATATATGACCTTCATTTTTTCTTTATCTAGTTTTTTACCAACCCTATATTTCGTGCCTTTACTTAGTAATTTTTTTAGAGCTGTATCTTCAATAATATCTAAATTACCTGTTATAATATGATTATGATGTTTGTCGACAAATTTTTTATCGTTTACATAAATTGTTTCGCAAGGGCAAGGATTAGATAAAATATGAGAAATGTTATCGTTATTTAGTGACTTAAGAAATTTATTGTAATTAAAAATTTTGGTTGATATTGGAGGATCGTATTTGTAAACTATTCTGAAAGTTAATTTATTTGATTGTAAAGTCTTCATAAATTCGATAGAATAGATGCTATTAAATATTTTATTAAAATTGATTATATTTAATTTAGTGTGTATGTAAGGTACTACTACATTAAAATAATCTTTTTTCATAGTGTTATTTTTATTTTGTATGTAACTATATTTGGCTGTTGTCAGTAAGCAATAGAGAACAAGTTTTGCTTTTTGTTTAAGATGTTTTAAAAAGAGTGGATCAAGACATAATTCCAACAGTTTTATTATATTTCTTTTTGAAAGACTTTTAAGGAGTCTATAAAAGTTCATAATGTGAAGGTTATTTTCATTGTTGTTGAGATAGTTGAGAACTTCAGTATATTTATTGTGGTCTTGGTTTTTATTTTTTGTCTTTTTTCCTCTATTTGTTCTCTGTTTAACGATCTTTAATAAGAAGTAAGGATGGTTAACTTTATGCTTCAGAGGATTAGTAATGTTTGTTATATTACCATATCCTTTAATATTATCATTAAGACCCAGCGGATATGCAGTATTGAGCAGTTTTATCCAGAAAAGTTCTTTATTGAGTAATATATTTTTGTCTTTATTGTTGTCTAGTGAATCTAAAATACAAACATCAAATTCAGACTTACAGTTATGAAAGTGATTATATAAAACATTAAATTTCTTCTTATTATTTATGTAATGCATGTGTTCCCTTATCCTCTCCTTTAGACATCTTGTCGTCATGCCAACGTATTGTATGTTACAATTTTTACATGTGATGCAATAAACTACGTTTTTGGAGCAACATGAAGAAGTTGCCATTTTAAAGGTGTTGATCTTGAAATTTGTTACACTAGAAATTACATTGTCATTAAATGAAGTATTATTACATACGGTACAGTTGACATTACAACGCAATCCTTTATGCTGGTTACCAAAGTCTTTAATCATGTATTGATTGCTCCCATTTTTAATCTTGTAGAAAATATCAGAAGTAAAATAAGTATTTGTTTTAGTTATTGCTACAGCATCTTTAGACCTATATCTGAGTACATGGGCGGTCTAACCCAAGTACAAAGAGGGGTCTCCCTTAAAGGGTTCCGTGGGAGTGCCACGCGGGGTTGTCAGACCCGTACGATAGACCCGTAATGGAGGCGCCAAAACATGACCCCTCATGACTATTTTGACTTTTATAAACCCCATCATTACGGATCCCCATTTTTTAGTAAGAGGATGGGGCCTCTTGAGTGGGTAAGATAGTTTATATACAGTATGTCTAAATTTCATAATTAAACTAAAAATGTTGTTATATTTATGTATGAAAACGTGTTGTATAAAAAGCGGAAAAAATAAAATAAAATAAAATAACTGGCAAAATCAGCCTAATATAGGAGCATTCAATTTAACTATTTATTGGATTGCTAAATACCATTTTAATCAAGCAGTACCGTATGTAATCGTGTGACAAGGAAGACTTTAAATTTAAAGTTCTGATCTTGTTTATTTTGTATATGGCACTTTATTTATCTAGGCATTTCAAGTTAATCGCGCTTTAGTTTATCTGTATTATTGATTATGTCGCTACATTTATTAATTTGTTTATTTATTGTTTCATCTTTTATGTATTGATTTTAGTTACTACAAATTACTGCACTATAATATTTATAGAACGTTAATAAAATTTTTTGTAGAGAAGTATGAGAAGCATGTTATAGATTAAGGCAGAAACTTAGATGAAACAGAAATGATAAAGTCATCCACTTGGGAGAGAGAAGACTGAGAGTGTAAAGATTTGAGAAAAATGTTAAGGCACAGTGTTACGTCTCAGTTGACTATCAGGAGAATGTACAGGAATTCGACTGAGGAAGCCAAAGTATTCGAGATCCGTTCGACTAGTCAACATGTACCCCGCACCACTGCTCGGATTCTTCAAGATATTAGGATACTCGAGGCGCAGTCGATAACCGCTCCAAACTCTGTAATTGTATCAAGAGTTTAAAGGAACGACAGCGCCCCAATCGAACGCCGGGTTACGGTGTCAAAGTCAGGAGTCGGGTTTTTTAATATTGTGCTCGATGTCGCAGTATAAACAAAACCTAGGACGGTGACCCCCTTCACCCAGAAGCTGTTAGAGGCGTTCACGTTTATTTGTTTCGTGGACATTCAGTCCACGAAACGAATGAACGAATAGACACGAAAAAATCCAAAAGAAAAAAAGAGGACGGACGACGCATACTTGGCGAAGGACCAGTGGCTGGCACAAAAGGCGGCGTCGCACGCGCTTGCGACGGACGACCTCCTGAGCTCAAATATATCCTTGGTTTTTCATATAGTTGACTTTAGGCGAGTTATATCCAGAAGACGTAAAAACTGGCTCCCAGTAATCTACCCTGCTAGCGTCGAATATATTCGAATATATTCGAATTTTGGGCATGTCGAATAGTCGAATAACGAATATATTCGAATATTGGACCTCGTCGAATAGTCGATTAATGAATATATTCGAATTTTGGACCTTGTCATCATCATTTTCAGTAGCGTTTTTCCCGCTTGGTGGCGGGGTCCGCTCATCTGGTGTGGTGACGCCATTTCTCCCGATCAAATGCTTGATCGGGATTCACACCAGCTATCTTTAAGTCCAAGTGCAACGTGTCTAGCCAACGTTGCTTCGGGCGTCCTCTAGGCCGTTTTCCAGGGACTTCAAGATTCAGGCCAATCTTACAGACGGTGTCGTCGTGAGCGCGAAGGACGTGGCCATACCATCGTAGACGAGCTTCGCGCAACTTGTCGGCTATCGGGACGACACCGAACCTCTGTCGTATGGTGTCATTGCGAACGCGGTCCAATCGCGTTACTCCGGCCGTCCACCTTAACATCTTCGTCTCCATTACACTGAGGCGGCTTTCAACTTCCTTCGTCACGGGCCAGCACTCAGCACCGTACGTCGCTACTGATCGGACGACTGTTCTATAAACCTTCGACTTGAGGTACCGGGATATCGTCTTATCGCAGAGAACCCCAGTCAACTACCGCCACTTGGACCAGGCTGCGCTTACGCGCGCATTCACCTCCAACTTTAGGCTGCTATCGGGCGTAACTGTTGACCCGAGACACTTGAAAGATGTGACTCGTGAGAGGTCAGTACCATTGATCTTGATAGATACGGGCTCATTCATATCCGTCGTCAAGTACTCCGTCTTTTTGACGTTTAGCTTGAGTCCGAACAATGCCAAGCGATCACACCATTCCTGTGCCTGTCGCTCGAGTTCGGCTTTGTCTTCACATGCAAGCATGACGTCATCGGCATACAGCAACGTCCAGGGAGCTGCCTTTTGGAGGTCTCGTGTAATTGCATCCATGACGACCACGAAGAGCAGTGGGGATAGCGCAGACCCCTGGTGCACTCCGACAGAGATCGGAAACTCCATCGAGGTACCCGCTGGTGCTCGTACTCGGCTTATTGGGCACGAGTAGAGGATGCGCACCCACTCAATAAGCTCTTCAGGGACGCCGTGTCGTCGCAAAGCGTACCATATAACTTCTCGCGGGACGCGGTCGAAGGCCTTTTCTAAGTCCAGGAAGGCAAAATGCACCGGTTTCTGTTTCTCGCGGTGCTTCTCTAGCAGAAGACGAACGGCGTGTATGGTATCAACCGTCCCACAGCCGGCAACGAAACCACACTGATTATTGGAAAGCTCAACGACATTCCGAATACGTCTATCGACAATTCGCTCAAAGACTTTCATGGTGTGCGAAAGTAGGCGAATCGCACGGTAGCTAGCGCAGTCCGCAGGGCTGCCTTTCTTCTTCTAAATCGGGATAGTCGTGCTTTGCTGCCAACTCTCAGGCACTTTCTTCTCAGCAACAACCTGATTGAAAAACTCTGTCAGCCAGTCAGCAGGGCACCAGCCCTTCGACTTCCACAGGTCGGCCGGCAGGTCATCTGGACCAGTGGCTTTGCCTGACTTCATCTTCCTCAGGGCTGCTTCAGTTTCGCTCACTGTGATCTTCTGAACGGGACCGTATACAGGTGAAACAAAAGGAACGGCAGGATGTTCAAATTCTACATTCCAGATTTCCTCGAAGTAGTCGCGCCATCGCTTCACAGCCCTTTTACGATCCATCAGAAGATGGCCGTTCTCATCGTTAATGCCAAAGAACTTTTCGATGTCTTCTGCTTGGCGACAGCGACCCTTGGCGAGTCGGTAAAGATAGCGCTCACCATCGCGCGTTTCCAGTTTTTCGCTGACTTCAGCGTAGTATGCGGCTTTAGTAGCAGCCACTGCCTTCTTTGCCGCTTTCCTCGCTTCTCGATAATTCCGCCAATCACAGACTGTTTTGTCACCGATAAATACGTGATACAGCCGTTTCTTTTCCCTGACCTTCTCTCTGACATCGTCAGTCCACAGCCAAGCCTGCTTGTCGACCCAACGCCGTCCAGGCTTCGTTGTGCCGAGTTCGAGGCGTGCAGCCCGGGTTATCGCATCGGTAGCATCCTTCCAGGTTTCCTCGACAGTTGTTACCGTCGGCAACCGAATGCGAGTAATAACTGCTGCTTCCTTCACTTTCAGTCTCCACCATTTGATTCTAGCCGTCTTGCACCGCTCGACACGTTTACACCTTGGAGGTGTGATCTTCAGCGAGCAGATCAGTGGACGGTGTTGCGTGGCTACCGTCTCATACGTCACGGTCTTCGCGTCTGTGACAAAACCTTGGTCGCGACGCCTAACAAGGACATAGTCAATCTGCGTTTTGGCGTTCCCGCTATAAAACGAGATAAGGTGGGAGTCACGCTTTCGAAATTTGGTATTCACGATGGTGAGGTCATGTGAGTCTGCATACTCAAGTATACGCTCACCATCGGCGTTGCGTGACCCATAGCCAAAACCACCATGACAGCTGTAGCCGTCTTTCGCTGCTCCGACGTGACCATTAAGGTCACCTGCCACAACAACCATATCTTCTGACGGCACTTCCGCCGTCCTCTCATGTCTTCTCATCAAGCAGGGACCAGAACTCGTCCTTGGTTTGCTCAGGGCAACCTGTCCGCGGAGCATACGCGGAAAAGAAATGACATCGTCGCTCTTCTACGGCGACAATAATCTTCATCAAGCGGATATCAAAACGTTCTACGCTTGCAATCGCGTCACGGAAACGCTCGGAGACGATCATACCGACACCACTGATGGTCCTGGGACTGCCGCACAGAACGGCCTTGAAGCCGCGGCCAATGTCCCTCGACTTGCAGCAGGACCACCTCGTCTCCTGCACCGCACAGAAATCTATCTTTCTTCGCTCCAGTGCTTCTACCAACTCGCACGAGCGGCCCGTCAACGTACCCACATTCAACGTTGCTAGGCGGGTCTTTTTTTTTCGAGCGCCTGGTGCTCGAGACCAGTCCATTGCAACGTCAGGACCGTGACACGACATCATATCACAAGGTCCTTCGCAGCCGCAAGGTGTGACACGTCGTCGATGTTGTTAACGTTCAGGAAAAAGCTTCCCAAATTTTGGTTATTAGCTTTTTTCAAAAATCATTTAAAATACGTCCAACGACCGAAAGCATCTTTTCCGTCTCAACTGTTCCAGGTGGCGAGCAAGAGTATTCTGGGATAAGCAACGCCAGGTGAGGATAGGCACATCTTACGAGGAGATCAGACAAGCATCTTTGTGGATTTGTTAACGTGCTTATAGGTTCGGAGAGGAAATTTCTTGCTCCAAAATGCATTAAAGGATACGGATGAAGGACAGCGTTACTCAATCTCTATTGGGAAGCGCCACGCATTTCACTTCTATGGGATATCGTGGAGGGGATTTGAATGCGTGTTAGGCCGTACATATGACTTGCGGGGGTCAGCGGATGAAGAATTCAGCGCTTTCTCCCTCCCATACAAGTATGATACCAATTCTACCGATTCTCCGACCCCGGATGGATAGAAGGCTTGGCTGGCCTGAGCGGGAAATCCGAACCGGGCACATGGTATCGGGTATACGCGACAGCAAGCACCTCTCCCGAGTGCGCTGCACGCGCTCACAAAATGCACTGTTTCCAAAAAATCAAAACAAATCCATGGAAACATAAAAATATTCTTGCTGGTTTCAATAGTTTTTTTTTTCAGGAACAGTTCTAATCGGAAGGATTAGACCTGCAAAATTAGTGAAGATTAAGGGCGAATGTGGAAAACTCACTGAGAAAAACTTCCGTTAAAAATTCCGTTAAATTTCCAAAAATTTCCGTTAAGTCGTTAAGCCAGATTTTAACGAAAAATGCCGTTAATTCGTTAAATTCGTTAAATCGTTAACCGTTAAATGTGCACCCCTGGTCCAGACCTCGCAAAATAGTTTCTGTCATGTAGAAGCTTATATTGGCCATATATTTAAAAGAATTTTTACTTGACCTCAATCTCATTCATTACTTGACACTACACAATTACAAGGCTCGCTTAATTAGGTCATCTCAAAAACTCCGTCGGACTCAAAAATTTTAAAATTCTGCCAAGATTCTTATGCCATTGGGAAGACTATGTTGTTCTGCCTCCAACAATGTGTATTTCATAGGACATAATCGAATTTGAAATAGTTATGGCAAAGCGGCGGAAACGGCGGATTAATCCACCACGGGGTTTACCGACGGTACTGTATTTAGCGCCACATGTGAAAGCGCTAGTGGCCTAGTGATGGAGGTGGTGGATTTGCAAATGCAAATAGACGATGGGGAGTTTTGCTCCCCGCTATTCGCCAATTTTTGTGTTTTCCAATATTAACTGGAGAAGAATGTTTTTATGCATGCTTTCGTTTCCATCTCAAATTTCATTCTACAATGATGCGACAGTTAGTCTTCATTTCTAGGAGCAAACTTCCGTTGCCTATTATTGTCCAACTTCTGTGTGGTCCCAAGATGGCTATATAAGCATTTTTTCAATAACTTTGAAAAGCTACTGAAAAGTGTGAGAAAAACAGACCTGTCACAGATTTCAGTGTGGGCGCTTCGGTTTTCGGTTCATTTTGGTTTAACCGTCTTCAAAGGAGGCAACTGTGCATCGCGATGAGTGTGTCCCTTTTACTCGAATGTGGTTCACTTTTGTCACTAAGGGCTGATAATACGTTATTGCCGTCTAGTCGAATTCGCAATTTGGAAGTGAAGACTCTTAGAGGTCCCATTCACCACTTCCTGTCTCTGCCTTGTCCTTCTATCTCCCACGCTTGAGCCCAGAGAAAGAGCACGATAGAGCAAATGTGTGGCGTGGCCTACGTAGTGGAGTAATCTCTGGATTTAAGCACGAAAAACACTTTGCTCCAGTACTAAAATAAGTATATTTTCCTATGTCAGTTGGTCAGAATTTCACAGCAATTCAAACCACGAATAATTCTGCCCTCACACATCTCGAAGTTCTTTGCGGTGAGACATTTTGTTTTCCGATTCAATTTTGTTATTTCATGAATTGACCAGAATGGCCAGAAAAACAAAAGAAAATTTTCAATCTCCACCAGACAACGAATCAAGAAATATATAGCAGTCATTGTTGTAAGTGATCACCCAAACCGATTGAGTCTGTTGTGGAATCTTCAAGGAAGGCGCTATTATCTCGTTTGAAGGTGCAAGTGTATGCTGATGACATAAAGATTTACGGAGCTTACGATGATGGCAATAAGGCTCAGGCCTATGAAGCTTTATCTCAGTTCATCAACAGTATGATGTGTGGGCAAACCCTTGTGAGCTGTGAATCTTTCAAAAACATTAGTTTTCCATATTGGGAATTCAGACAACAACGAGTACAGTTTCAACAACTGTGTTCTAACCTCCATCTCGCAGGTTCGGAATCTTCGGGTTCTCCTAGATCACAGGTTAACATTTGAAAATCACATTGATACTATTGTGCAAAACATACTCCAAATGATACACGAGTGATTCCTAATTACGAGGAAAGGCTTACACTTTTTAACCTCAAGAGCCTGTTTTATAGGTCCGTATTCAGCAACCAAGTTTTCTGCTTTAAAGTGTTAAAAGGTGAATGAAGATTTTAATACTGGACATTCCTGCCAACGCTGGGTCACCGTACTCACTACCAATTTCACTAACCTAGGGTGAAAAAGAAAGATCGTGATAAGGTGTTCAATTCGCTTTTCTACCGTGGTGCTCGCTGGCTGCGAAGGTTGCCTGCAAGTTGTACGCTTTGCAGCGTTCCAAAGCGGCTTTTTTAACCAACTTTTTTGTCATCAAGCGCTTGTAAAAACAGGCACATATTTGAGTTCAGCATCTCAAGCTCTAATTTTGACATATAAATCAATAGAGTTGGACAAAGCATATAGGCCGGACGTAACCAATCGAGTGGGCGAGATAGCCTGTGTAGTGAGCGTTTGGGGATCTTTATCTCAGGAATTGTTCTAGCAAGGGGAGTCAATGAACGTCCCGTGGCAATTTTAAAAGTGACCTATTGGGGGTTGTTGGGGATTGTATGAGAAGCACCGTAGTGGCTTTCAAATTTCCTCCGGACACCTGGGTAGGTCAAAAATTGCAAAAGACCGTTTCACTTCAGTATGGGCCGATAAAGCAATACTGACGCTTGGAACTGCCATGTCGTGGTTAAAATCTAACCTGCAAAAGGTTTGGGGCTGGAACAGTAGCGTAATCTGCAATCTGCAGAGTGCAGTTCCAGTCAGTTTCCTCCTATGCAGGCTTCTCTGTGGTTCCATAGGGAAGAAATCGCTGATATCCTGGAGCAGTGGCCTAATTCCTCATCTACCTCTCCAGATTTCATTCCAGTCGCTTTTATAAAGAAGATTGCAGTATATTTAGCTTTTCCTCTAGAACACATTTACAACTTGAGCTATATGAAAGGTGAGGTACCTTTGCGGTGGAAACATGCGCTAATAACACCGATTCTCAAGAAGCCGCCTATTCACGATGCCAGAAACTATAGGCCCATAAGTATCACTTCTGTTTTTGCAAGAGTGTTCGAGAAAGTTGTTAAGAAACATATTATGAAGCATCTTTTGGACAATGGTATCATTTCAGAGAACCAGTACGGATTCGTGAAGGGGAGGTCTGTAGAAACCTCTGTACTTACTGCCTTGAATGACTGGTCTCGAGCAGTGGAGGATAAGTGTCGCACAGATGTGGTCTTCTTTGACTTTACGAAGGCCTTTGACAAGGTCCCTATACACAAGTTACTCTTCAAAATGGAGATGGTAGGCATACACTTCAGAATTATAA
Organism: Heligmosomoides polygyrus polygyrus; assembly: GCA_947396885.1. Lineage (NCBI taxonomy): Eukaryota > Metazoa > Nematoda > Chromadorea > Rhabditida > Heligmosomidae > Heligmosomoides > Heligmosomoides polygyrus. The sequence goes on from OX377201.1 coordinate 44,232,841, forward strand.
GATGGGTGAAGGACTTCCTCTCGGGAAGAACCTACCAAGTACGTGTAAAAGATAAGTTCTCACCTTCATATCTTGCGTGCAGTGGTGTGCCACAAGGCGGAGTCCTATCGCCTTTGCTATTTGTTATATATACGTACGAGCTACCTACTGTCATTTCGCGTTTTGGTGTGGTATGCAAGATGTACGCAGACGACATAAAGATTTACAAGTGTATCAAAGGGATGGAAGATGTTAGTGATTTACAAGCAGCAATTGAGTATGTCGACCAATGGTCCAAACAGTGGGAGCTTCCATTATCAGCGGAGAAAACCAAGTGCATGCTATTTGGTCCGAAGGGTGAGACATCGGTCCCATACAAACTACAATCCACTAGTCTCATGCCTGTAGAGGAAGTTCGAGACCTAGGTTTCTTGATTAATACTAACCTGGACTTCGGCAGTTACTACAGAACACTTGCTAGGAAAGCGAACTATACCATCTATACTCTGTTCAGACTTCTACGATCGAAGGATCCCCAAGTATATTTACGGGTTTATAAATCCTACGTTCGACCGATATTGGAGTTTGGAATAACTGTTTGGAATCCTTGTAAAAAGAAGGATATCGATTTCTTGGAAAGCGTTCAGAACAGTTTTACCCGAAAGCTATATTTGAGATTTTATGATGTCCACTACCTGCAGCTGCCCAATGGCCTAGAAAGGGCAAAAGCACTTGGCCTTCCAACGCTGGCAAGTAGAAGAAGAAAGGCTGATCTCACCATGATGTTCAAAATTCTAACTCAGAGGCTCTCCATAAATCCACTTACGTTTTTCGGTGTACCGTTGACTAGAACTATGAGAGGTAAACTACGGCTTAACGTCGCGGTTGCAAAGACAAAGATTAGGACAAACTTCTTCACCTATAGGAACGTCAGCCAATTCAACACGTTACTAAGTGATGACAAAATGTCGTTGGGGTTGTCTGTCCAGGCCTTCCGTAATCTTATTGAGAAGTGACCTGTTATTGTAATTCTAAGTCTTTTTTCTGGAACTTGTCCTGATTGTACTGTTTTGGTTACAGATAGCAGACATTACTTTGCAGTTATTTGTTCACTGTTTGTCTAGACGTTACTGTGTAGCTATTTGTTTATGTTTATTTTCTTTCGGTTTCTTAATTTTACACGTGTGATCACATTCCACGTCTTTAAATAAATAAAAAAATAAATGAATAATTACAGCGATTTCACAATTTGCTTATTAGCGATACAGTGGCCGAAGTGGAATATTGAGATGCGCTGCTCACCACCAATGCCGCAGCGACCGTATGGCCGAGTGGCTATGGAGGGGGGGGGCTTGCGGGAAGAGGGTGCGTAGCGTTCGTATCGGCTGGTCGTGGGCGCGCGGCGGCGGCGCCTAAAACCAGCCGATACGAACGCCCCCCTCCCGCGGGAAGAGAGTCGGGGGTTCGGGTTCGAAGGTGCTGCTCATGCATTGCAGGTCTTGCTCAATCCCCTTTTGACGGTATAAAGTGTATCTTGACCACGGTACATAGTGTACCATACTGACTTTATTTATAACTTTATTTTAACCTGGATGATACGATATAAACACAAAAGTAAACACCCAAAGCAACAGCGTTCATAATACATAGTTCGACTGGCCATTGAGGAGGAGCAGGCAACTTTTCTTTTCCTACAAAATAGATAACTTCAGAACTTCAAAGATAGAGGGAAAATATTATTGTTTATTATTTATTATTTATATTTTAATTAACTAATTAATTAACTAATATATTTATGTTTGATTTTTTTCGACCCCTCTTCGACCTCTGGAGAGAAAGTATAGCAATACCAGTCTGTCTTCTTCACCATCAACCAGCCATATTGCAAGTGATCTCACGGCTGTCACGTGCCCTCTGACTGTTACAAGGAGACGTAATACCACCACATCATTGTCATCGTCCGGCGACCAGGGCCGAATTCATCAAGGACTTACGTAACTTTAACGGAGAATTGTAAGCTTATCAAGCTATATGGTGAGCGATAAGCCGCGTTATCTGAGCTTTTAGCGCGGCTTATCGCTCACCATATAGCTTGATAAGCTTACAATTCCCCGTTAAAGTTACGTAAGTCCTTGATGAATTTTGCCCCAGGCTACATCCTGCGTTTCGTTCAAGTCAAGATAACATCATGAACGAGAGAATAGACCACCTAAGATGCTTTACAATGTAGCGCTCAGAGTTCTCCAACTGCCTAAACTCCTTGGCCCCAGGTGCCATTTTAGAGCGGCGGAGGGCAGCGATGAAGTTTCCCGCCATCTTAGTCGCCAATATTTGAGTTTTCGATACTCGCAATGGTACCGCTCTGTTCAACTGGAAGAGTTCTGTCGAACGGTACGAATGTCGACCAATTTCAGAAGAATCGAATTTTCGACAATTTCCCATCGAGAGCGAGGCTGCTCGAGCTATTGTAAACACCGTGGTACGATGACGATGGTCAATGCACTGGGTCTGTGAACCGCCTCCAAATTCCATTTTGCAGGGAATTTGGATGCGGTTCATGCTAATAGCAGTTTTTGCAGAAAGAGTTATGCGTTGCTAGGAAATTTTTGTTAATCCATCTCATGGGGTTTTTTCGTTCATTGATTCATGTGTCATAAACTCTATGTCTCACCTCTAATCTTGAAACCTCGGCGTTGTTGTTAACAGTATTTGAAATGCTTCTGTGAAAAAAGATTCATGTGTACATAGTAATAGATAGTCGTAATGGATTCCCAACGTGAAACAGCGAAATTAAAGATATGAAAATGAAACTTTCTGGAATACAGAACTTCATGCAAACAGTAATTGTTCCACCATTAAGCTAATCGCAGTCATGCACATAACGCCCACGTTCGGCGAGATCTCCTCGTCTAACAAGGGTCTTGTAAGCCGTCTTAGCTTCCTTCAAACTTAGAAGTCTGCAAGCTAAAAAGCTTCGCCACAACAAAAGGGTGTGAGTGTTACTAGATAATCACGGCGGAACACACATGTGCAAAGGAAGAGGGGGTAGGGTGGCGCCGTAGGCTTATGCTAAGTTTGTACAGTTGCATATGAAGAATCTAGAAATGTCTTGGAAAGGAATACATAATCGCCACCCTCTCGTCGTATACTAGTTCCTCCAGCTCGCTCAATTCTTCAGTAAACCACGCTCTCTGAAGTTCTAACCAAGTCCAACCTAGAGTGCCCGGCGCGTCAGCCTTTAGAATGCTCCTACTGTTTTCAAAGTCTTCGCTTTAGCTGCCTAATGGGCGATTTGAGAGCCATCACACGTAGAGAGCGCGCGTTTTGTATGTAAATATAATGCGTAAGATAATTTGTAAAAGATTTCAATCCCAGGATATATTTATACTTGGTGTCATTAAAAATGGT
>OX377201.1:44236427-44419314 GCA_947396885.1 Heligmosomoides polygyrus polygyrus
TGACCTCTGAGTTGTCTACAATATGTCATGCAATGAGTGTGGTGAGGACTACATAGGGAAACGGGAAGACCCCTATGTATCAGGGTTAAGGAGCATTTGGACGGCCTTAGAAAAAGCAATGTCCGAACTCCTTGGGGGACCACAGGGTCCGAGGTCATGCGGGCGCGATGCTGCAGGTAAGTGATATACGGTAAGTTGGTAAGTTGAGGCGCTTGTGGACCACGGCTAGGAATCCCCAGGTCAACCGAAAGGAGGAGTGTCTGGCGGTAACCCAAGAACTGGCACCTCGTCGAGCTCTGCGGGTTCTGATCTATCTGGTCTGACCCCCAGGGTATTTAAGTCGGGTTGTCCGCGAGGTAGACCCATTCACCACGTTCTAATCCAGCTTCGGGTGACTGGTGGTCCGTCTGGGCATCCACCGATAAGGTCAGTCGTTCATTCATAACTGTCATGTTGGATCTTGTCGCTATCTCTCCTCAAGATTAGTACTCTGTAGGATGAAATGGTGTTTGAGAGGACAGTTTCATAAGTGCTTTTCGACTTTTTCAGGCTCTGACGAAGGCGAGGTCGCCGAAACGTAAGCCGAGTCGAATAAATGTGATAACAACTTTGGCTACCAGCTCAATAAGACAACATCGACCCGAAGAGAAAATACGGCTGAAATCCCTGATAGCGCGGCTTATTAAGCGATGTGGTGAAACTTTTCGCCGCGCTATCGGGGATTTCGGCTGTATTATCTCTGCTAGTCTTTGAGGAATCTGGCCTCTGTATGAAACTGAATAGACCCAACATTCAATAAAGTAAAAATTAAATGAACAAACGCCAACAAAATATTAGGTCCAACCTTTCTTCCTACAAACCACAGCACTATAACATCTCCCGGTGGCTCGTCAGTGAAGAGGGATATTTTATAACTTGTTAAGAATTTTAAATTTTTTGTTTATTCATTTTTAATTTATAGTTGATTTTCTTGGTCCTGGCGTCAAAGTACGACGATTCCGATTTGGAAGAAGAAGGGCAGTCCTGCTGACTGCTCCAATTACCGTCCGATTCGCTTGCTTTCGCACAGCATGAAGATCTTTGAGCGAATTGTCGATGGACGGATTCGGGACATCGTCCAGCTTTCCAGCAATCAGTGCGGCTTCGTGGCTGACTGTGGCACCGTTGATGCAATTCACGCCGCCCGCCTCCTGATAGAGAAGCATTGCGAGAAACAGAGGCCAGTGCATATCGCCTTTCTCGACTTGGAGAAGGCCTTCGACCGCGTACCGCGTGAGGTTATATGGTACGCCTTGCCACAACACAATGTACCTGAGGAACTTATAGAGTGGGTGCGGATGCTCTACTCTTGTCCAAGGAGTCGAGTTCAAGCTGCAGCTGGAACCTCGATGGAGTTTCCCATCTCTTTCGGGGTACACCAGGGGTCTGCGCTTTCCCCACTCCTCTTTGTTGTCGTCATGGATGCCATCACACGAGATCTTCAGAAGCCCGTCCCTTGGACGTTGCTTTATGCCGATGAGTGATGCTCGCTAGCGAAGATAAAGGTGAACTCGAGCGAGAGGTGCAAGCTTGGTGTGATCGCTTGGAGCGGTTTGGACTCAGATTGAACGTGAGGAAGACCGAGTATTTAACGACGGAGTCGAGCTCCATCAAGGTTAACGGCATCGAGCTTCCACGCACTGCGCTCTTTAAGTATCTGGGATCAGCAGTCGCGTCTGACGGCAAACTGATGGTCGAAGTGAATTCACGCGTGAGTGCAGCTTGGTCCAAGTGGCGCTCGTTGACTGGCGTGCTCTGCGACAAGAAGATACCAGAGCGCTTTAAGTCGAAGATCTACAGGGCAGTCGTCCGGCCGGTAGCAATGTACGGCGCTGAGTGTTGGCCTGGGAATGACGCTGAGGCGCGTTTCAACTTCCCTGTTGACCAGGGAAGTTGAAACGCGCCTCAGCGTCATGGAGACGAAGATGCTGCGCTGGACGGCTGGAGTCACGCGCCTGGACCGCATCCGAAACGAAGCTATTCGGCAGAAGTTCGGTGTCGCGCCGATAGCGGACAAGATGCGCGAAGCTCGCTTACGATGGTACGGCCACGTTCTGCGTGGAGAAGAAGACAGCGTCCGCAAGATAGGCCTCAACTTCGAGGTAATAGGAAAGCGGCCTAGAGGGCGCCCGAAGCAGCGCTGGGCTGATACGTTACATATGGACTTGAAAGTAGCTGGTGTCCACCCTGATCTAGCGCTGGATCGGGAAAGGTGGCGTCATGACACCAGGATAGCGGACCCCGCCACGGAGCGGGACAAACGCTGAAGAAGAAGAAGAAGAAGAAGTTGATTTTCTTGGTCACTATTTTGTGGAATAGTTAATATCTATACTCATTGTTATTCGTTCCAACGTTTTGCTTCGTCTCTAACAAGCGATAATGTATAAATAGTTTAGAAGTAGTTTCCTATGTGAGCCGACTGTTTCTTCCATGGTTATCATGTAAGACTACATATCACTAAGTTATATCCATTACTGCTTCATAGTCGCCAATACTGTTCAAGCCGCATTTCACAAGAGAATCAAAAGTTCAGGTACTAGTAGATGTTTCCAAAATAAGTCTCTCATGTATTGTATTAAGCGTCGAAGTCAGAACTGTAAAATGTTATAGAATCTAGGAAAGGTATCGCAACTAAACAACAACGGTAACAGCATCTGCATAGAAACTGAGGTCCGCGGAAGGCAACAGAAGTGTTGAAAAGCTTGGAAAAATGAACTTCTCAATCTCAAATAACAACACCTACATAAACCAGGTGACTGGACGGCTTTAATACAACGTGACCCGTGAAAGCTGCACCTTGGAAGCCAACCATGGAAGCCGAGTTGTAAAGCATGGATACCTTCCCACTTTCGAGTTCATTGTTCTGTCGAAGCCACATGTCGACCGGCCGGACGAGTGGAGAGCATGGTCGACTCATAAACCTCATGAGACCAGTGATTTGGACCCCGTGTGAGGCATGTCTTTTGCATTTTTGCAAACCTCACGTTCATGCGAGGGGTACATGCGGTGACATAGACAAGCCTGCCACAGGTTTACATGTCATTCAACCCTTAACTGTGCCGCCCGTCGTCTGTTGATCATCAAGTTGCTCGAGGGGGAGGCAGCAACGTCTCCACCCGACCCTGCGCATGACAGGTGGTCCAATAGAACAACTTCTCCGTAGGAACGCGGAGAGCATCATATAATTCGTATAGGACTTTAGGAAGAAGTCGTCTTGGCGTGGCTTCGGAAGAGGTTTCTCACGGAATCTAGTCAGTGACAACCCTCGTCTCAATTGTCTGCGAAACGCATTGCGTGGCCGGCTCAAGAAATTTTCGACGACTTGGCTCATGCAACAGCATCTGCAGTCCTCGAACGTCGACAAAGCTCAGGATTCCAGAGGATGCTTTCGTGTGGTACGTTAGCGCAGGAAGAACAGTAGATTCGAATAGGTGAGCACGAAGCCGGGCGTTCTTCGCCTTCTTCACTTACACTTAACTACCAGACAGGAGCAGTATTGTACGCAGGCTTTGATTGTAATATTAGGATTAAACGTTTGTCTGTGGAAAAGACGAAGGTAGCAGTTCTGCACTGCGTACATACTAGTGAGCAGAGCTGGTTTTGCAACTAAATAACGGAGTAGCCTCAGATTTAGTCCGTGCGTGATTCTATTTCAGTTCGACATTAATTTTGCGTTGTCTCTATTTGCACAGTGACTAGTATAGCATACCACCTGAGAGGAAGGCAGGAGTTCATTCGTCCAAGGCACGCGGCTATGTTGCCGGCCAACTTCCCTTCGAATGGCATCTCATTTCCCCTTGGAAGACTCCGGTTTGAATGCCTTAGCGATTCAATTCCTTTCTCGTTCTAGAGGAAATTAGATGGAACTCTAATCTGATCTTCTTGAGTTTTCGAGGTGGTACTTCTCTTGTTGTAAACCGTTGTGAACCACTATTCCAAGATACCACACCGGCTAGGGACGTCAACTGTCGTCTTGTTGGGCAGCAGCTCGCATCCTCAACCTGTCTATTCGACTCTCCAATTATACATTCGAAGTCATCAATTTCTGAAATCATTCTCGCATAGAAGTTGAACACAATATGTGACTAAAACACATCACCTAGAAAAAAGTCTCTGGCCCTATCATCGAAGTGGGTAACTGCTATCATCCAAAACATATTAGGCAAGAACCTATTGTCATCCGAATAATTTCCAATTCTAAGAACACTTGATCTTTGCGAAGACTATGAACGCTCGCATTCCTATTTCGCTCTTTAGAGTAGGGCTAGTCTATCGTAAGGTCGTAGCTGAACACCAAATTTTGCCAATTTTCTACATCTACGTTTTCTTGAATCTACACACCCATCTGAATTGGAGTGACATTGCCATGCATCGGCACGCGTATCTCTTGTAGGAAGTGAATTTTGATTGTTATCCAACGGCGAAGTACGCACGTGGCGATCGAAATCGTGGAACTCAATCAAAAAGCTCTCCAAGGTTTCCCGTGCTCCTTAGGGATTTCCTTTCAGTATAGTGTTCTTCGTAAGGCAAGGAGGTTGTTTGTGAGTAGTAACTTCGATGCCTATTCCTAAAGCGGCAACCTTGAGTGCCGTGCGAACAGGATCTATGACAACACTTAATAGCTTAGATACTTGAATGCCTGGGTTTTACTGCAGCTGCCACTGGGTGCAAAGATATGTGACTGTGCTTGTTGTAAGAACGTGAACACCTCAATCAATTGCGAATCAAAGTCCATGACTTTCTTGCAGTTATAAGGTAATGCACCATGTCCTGGCCTTCTGACCAAGTCGTGCAGTTTTCCTCACTGACGGTTAGACATTAGCAACTAGCGCTTGAAACTACCAGGTTTGAATCTGAACAGGAAAAGACTGCTTCCATACGTTGAGGTGGATTCTATGCCGGTTTGGAATGAAAAAAATTAACTCCTCTATGTATCTAAACTGCACTTGCTACGCGTAGAGCTGTATCTCACACGTTTTCTAGGAAGACAACACCTACGTGACCGCCTGATTAGTATCACCATACCATACACGTCTATTTAGAACAGTTTCCATAGAATTTGAACAAACTCTCTATCCGTTATGCTTTAGCCGCCGCGTACACAATAAACTCAAGCTTCGTCTCTCTAATCTTTTATGGTCCACATCGTTGGTAATCGTTTCCAGTAAATAAGGTGAAAATAAAGGTTGTCCAGTCTGGTGAAAACTACATAAGAGACAGTTACACACAAGACTGGACATTTTTTAATTTTTTTATGTACACACAGGAGCAAGGAGTCTATCCTCTGCATCCCACCTTCCTCTCTGGGCAGCACACGGTCGCATTTGGTTCGCGTTTCATTCCCATATCCACCTCCCGGGCCCGCGCCACGTGGCCCGCTACCCGTAGCCCGAGACCCCTCTTGACAAGAGAGTCCGAAAGATCTATAACGAGGGAGAGCGTGGTGCTTTTTCTACAGTTCTAGTAATGGAATGTAGAAATCTTTATTCTTCTAATCTTTATAGTTTCTATTGAAAAGTGTGCATATCTAGCTGTTGTTCTTTGCGTCTTCTAGCAGCTCCATGTTTTGTTTCCAAGAGCCGTATGTACATGGTTTTTTTTTTGCTAGCTAATTCACTTAGTTTCATTTTTGAAGATAAACAAGCTTTTCATGCAATAAGTAAATTTTAGAAAATTTGTGGAATATGGGATTTGCAGAACTACATAACTCACCTTCGTGCGTGCGTAGCTTCTTTCGAACCTTTCGTTTTCTGGATCATGATAGTCAGTTTTCCTGTACTGGCCTTTAGCCTGCACGGAATTTCTTCTGCGCTTATTCCCCGTTCCCCGAACTAGCTGAAGCTCGGTGCACAGCTTGCACTTGACCCAGCTCCTGTGCCTGAGGTATGGGTACTGCAATTACAATTCATGCACAATATGGATTCACAATTCTGCCAAAGCTACGTTCCATCTGAAAGACTTCGCTGTTGCCGAATATATAGCTACTTTTAGAGACTTCTCGGAATTTGTACTTACCATCTGGCTCCTGCTTGGTACTCGCGTCGTAATGATATTTTCTATCTCATGTAAAAGTCTAAACGGACTCTATGAATGACAATGCTTTCAATACTGTCAAAATTGTCATACACTTTTTTCCTTCCGCGGATACACTTTTTTCTTCAATAATAATTTTCCTGAATTATTATCCCTCCTACCGCAAGGAGAGGTCAACAAGTGACTTGGCTTTACCACTGGTCGCTTGGGCCTAGGTCTTACGCCTGGGGTTCGTATCAGATCAAAGAGGCTGCATTATCGGCCCGCCCCAGAATAGCTTTTGTTAGTTGCGTTGCCTAGGCTGATCTCTCCGATCTAACGACTGCTTCAATAACACGGAAAGCACTTTTTTCTATTTTTTACATTGTCGTTTGAAATATCGATATGCGCTCTGTTTTCGTGAACTATGCCTGATCCTGGATAGGTTTACGATAGCTTTATATATTCCTACGATTAACTTCTTTTTTGACTTTTAACGTTCTAAACATTACTTAGTAAAGGTTCTTTGCTACGGGAGTTGCCAAAAAAAATAGCCAGACGGTAATTAATGAAGTAGTTAGGTTTCCCTTTTTAATTTGGTTGAATGTTAAATTTGCTGTTGTATTTGACGACTACCTGTTTGTTCCAGGTCGTCGTTGACGTTGTAGTGCACCTTCGAGTGCATTTAAATAAATAAATAAATATGCTGATGCAGGTGCTTCTAACGTCAAGTGTAATCCCTGCTTGATGTGCTTCTTTGCGTTCACTCGTACCCATTGCATTTGCATGCACAGACAAATTAAGGGCTTGGCACGGTTTGGTCCAAGTCTATGTATGTTTTTCTTGCTCTTCTAGTAATCTTTACAACTTCCGTTGAACATTTGTATACCTGGGTAAGAAAGTGTGAGCCTGACAAAAGGATAGTTTTTCTGCCAGAATGCCTGTCACGCAAACGTATAGAAGCAAAAGGAGCATCGTCCAGTGATTTTTTCGTTTTTTGGACCTTCCTGCAGTGATTTTTCGGCCGGCGTCCATTAGTCAAATCGGGGTGGCATTCATTGAGAAGGTTAGGGCAGCTTGCCGATTAAAGAGGGTGAGGTGAATGGGATGAGGTCGACCTTCGGGGCCCGCCGATGCATTCCCAACGCCGCCGCCGACTCTATCTATCACTCACTGCAGCTATTTCTAGCAAGTGTTGGGATCCATGAGTGCCGCTAGCTCCCCTCCGTCTGCTTCTTGCGTTCGTCAGCGCCCTAGGATATCCAGCAAGGTCTCACCAGTGGTCAGTGGACGGCTTCAAGCAGAATGGAGGGTTCGAGACAACGAGCCTTGTTAATTAGGCCCTGATTGTTTCTGTGAGGGAAATGTTTATTGTTTTTCAATTTTTGTTGAAATATGTTAAGAGGCGGGCTAAATGGTAGACACCCATTCAGGCAGGGCTACGGGCTTGCTTGAATTTCCACCTTGATAGTGCCGAGCTGCTGAACCGCTTTTTCAAAGCCTAGCAATCAAAAATCACTTCAAAGCCTTGCCTAGCAATCATTTTGAGGTATGAAACGTTATTTTTCCTTGCGTGCTTAAAAAGTTTTATTCACTAGAACGATGACCACTCAAAGTGAAAAAGTGTGTGGTTTCATGTTCAATTAGTTCAAGCTCGGCAGCAACCCAACGACGGGGGTCAATCACATTTAGGAAGACCCCGGCAACTTCGCTACTAACCGAGTAAATTATTGGAGATGGTATCAGAAGCTCCTTTCCTCCCAGAAGGGCATCAAAAGCTAACCACTTCCGAGCAGACCAACTGCCGTAAACAAAAGACGCCCGCGCAAACCCATCGACTCGATTTTTTCTCAAACCACACTAGGACTGACCGCTGATCTCCACACCTTCCAGTAAACCACTGCTCGTCGGCTGCAGAAGATTGAAAGGTCGCCAAATCACCTTCTTCGCCAGTGCCTCATACGTTGACGGAAACCCCAGTAAATCGCTGTGCATCCGATTGCCGAGTCCTCCGACTCCGTTTCAAGTGAAGGGGTCTGAATCGGATCCTTACCAGCAATGAAAGATGTGCTTCACGGTAACCCAAAAGCAGGCCGGTAATGGCAGAAACTCAATGAGCTGAGGGTTCTGTGGTATAAGTCGGAACGCAACCGAATGAAGGTCCTGCTGTGCGTTTGGTGGATGTGTAGTCGAACCATCCTCGACGCTTGCTTCTGCAAACAACTTGACCAGATCCAGCAAAAATTAGTGGAGAAAGAAGTCAATAACCAGTGGCCGTTGACATGGCGGAAGTTCCAACGAACCAGTGGCCACTGACGTGGCAGAAGAAACACTGGTTCGTATCGACTTCTTTCTCCATTAAACGGCACTTCAGACGTGGCAAAAATCTAGGAATTACGCTGGACCAAAATCAAGCAGCCACCATACACCTCGGACGTTGTGCCGTCTGACTGCCATCTGCTTCGGTCGATGGATCACTTCCTCCATGGTAGACGCTTCGCCGAAGTCGATGAGGTCACGGCGGTGGTGCACGACTTCTTCAGGTCGAAGCGAGCCAAGTTCCACAAAGACGTAATTCACATTCACTCAGTGCATAAAAAGCAAAAAAACTCATTGAGAATAATGTCAATTACTTCGTTTAAGTCAACCGTTGCTTATTTTTGCTGAAGGCAAATTTTGTTTCAAAATTTATGACTCACTACCTAATATAATAGAATGCGAACCACCATTCGAAAGTGATACACAATCGCTTTGTTTATTTTGTTTTTCATAAATGCATTCAAAATCGCTCTGGAAATTACTCCTTGTCTCAAGTAACTTCTGCAGGAAGCCCCTTTTCTTCTACTCTTCCTCAACAAGACGTAACTAAAAGGATTAAGATTCGCATTATCAGGCAATATTTTGTGCCTTCAAAGATCACTGGCGCAGTAAAACAAACCATACATCTAACCTAAAATCCTTTTGCTATTGTAGTGTGGTTTCTTCCCAAGACCTTTATTAAACTGGTGCTTCAGGCTAGATCTAGAACTGCTGTAGATGCATTAATTTGATTAAATGGTAGTTTTTTCCTAAATAATCAAACAACATAAAGATAAAGATAAATAATAAAATAAGAAAAATGAAAATAATTTTCACGACCTTCGGGATTAGTGGAGCACTTCATTTCCTCACAGTCCTGATGCCAAACTGGACCAACTGTTTAATTCCAGCCGCAAGATTATACTTCACCACTGATTCAGTTCAGACTGTGAGCAACACATGTTCCACGAGACGAATTGATGAGAAGCTTCGGCCTTTCACTCCATCACATTTCACATGAAACTTGTCAACCTCTCAGCCGAGAATTTTCTCACTTGATAGGAATGCCTACTTTCGAAAAACCTGTTGGAAGACAGATTTGTTTTAAATTTCCAAAACCACTCTCAAGTAATAGCAATTCAATATATCTGTCAACTATTTTTCCAAAACAGCCTAGAGGTCATCGTTGTTTGTAACGTAACGACTATGAAGGTGATGCGCTGTTGTTAATCCCCTTCTGCTTCGATTGTCTTCAATATAAAACAACTAACCTTTATTCGTGAGTCGCTTCTTTTCCAGTTTTCCCCGTCCAGAAAGCAGAACAGTAAGCGGACCTAATGGAGTAAACTGACCTGAAACGGGAATTCGAAACAAGGACGGGGACATTCCGCAGGCCCTCGATGTGATCGAACAGTGTGAGCCTTCTACGTGCATGACCAATCGCTGGTGGATGAATAAATGGACCCCGAATCACCGCTCGAGTTCAAGCTCTAGAGCGACCTCCTTACGAAGTGAGCGCGAAGGTGCCAAGAACAGCAATTGGGTGCGCGTCCTCGAGGTGTCACACCCGTCAGAACAGAAGCACAGAGCGTATCTGAAAGTCTTATCACCGTTCGAATGGTAGTGCATTTCTTGTCCTTTTAGCTGTGCGAAAGAATCACAGTTCGCTTTACTGGGCAGAGGAGGGTTGGGATTCGTGTTGGGATCGCGCCATACACTTGCGGATTTGTATAAATGTTTGCTCGATTGCTAGTGCACGTATCGTTTGCATGAGACTTTGTAGTCGAACAGTTGATCGGTTTTTGAGCAAGGCTTTGCCGAATCATGATACTGAACAGTGGTTTTGATTCATTAGTGTTGATTATAAAACCGTGTCAGAACTAGTGCTGTGAGGCAAACCAATACATTGACTACCACGACATTTTCCAATTGAGAAAGATCTCGTAGTTCAGACAGAGAATTGACACAGTGAGCAACTTCATAGCACAACATCGTCATCAAACACACCATGGTGCAGCCGCTTTCTTGGACTTGATAAAAAGGGTTAGGCCGTTTTTGAAAGTAAAAGGCTCAATTTTATTATAGTCCAAACGGTATCGTACTTTGGAAGCCGTGTATAGCATGCGGGTCTGCTCGCTTTTTTAAATTTTTCTCTTGTCTGATCTATGTTTTAAAGTCTGTAGCACAACAAATATTTGTAGCTGGAATAACTTTACCTTTCAAAAAAGCCTGCTATATGGTGTGACAATAACCGAGAACTATTCAGAAATACACCTGTTATCTCTTTCACTTCATTATTCCCTTAGGTTCATTTTTAGCAAGCATTCGTTGTTTCGATAGATCGATTTCGATAGGTTTCCATAGAAATTACTGGGGACGATTTGGTATTCTTCTAAGGAAAGCTTTAACGTCTGCAGAACAAAATTATTTATATTTGTCTTTCCGTGAAAACAGGTTCGCAAATACAGAGCTGAGTTGGGAAGGAACTATTCAGTACGACTTCTGATTGGAAGTCTCTCAAAGGTCTGACGGTGTGACCCCATTCTCCTCGCCTTCAGAGGACAAAGGGATTTGCTTCTCTCTTCACCCTAGTTCGTAGCGTCTCTATTTCTGACTAAAAGCTAGAAATACGAAAGGAACTCAGCTAAACCCTAAGGCAATCTTACTGGGCTCTCACTCTCTAAACAGTTGCCATTGCGCAGTACTCAACGTCGGTCTCGATTCCGGTGCTTGCTTCGTGTGCTTAGCTTCCGAGGTTAGCGAGGGGTAGAGCGTGTAGAGCAGACTGCCGTACGCTCCCCCTCGAGCTTGACATCTAGGGAAGCCCCAAATGTCGGCTGAACTAATCGTAAGATCACAATCCATCGCTATGCCCCAGAAGACCAGGGTGTTGTCGAAGCATCAGAAGTAAGATGCAACATTCACATAAAACCCTTACTGACGAAGAAGCACAGCGAGCAGACGTGAAATTGCTAAAGCTTTGCGACCAGAGATTTGTAGATGTATTGAATTTATTTGAATCCGCGAGCACTAAGTAGTTCCTAACTTGTAACGAAATAAGGTAGTAACGAAGTTCCGCCATCTAAGCAGTGATTTCTTTCCTTTCTGGATAGTACTACATAGCGGAACTTCAACGAGCCAATATCCGCTGCGCGGTCCACCAATTTCCTCTCTTGTGAAAGGTTTCCTTTGTTGTCTGATGCGTTCATCACCGCCCTCAAGCTGCTGCAACTCGCCACTTTTCGAAGATCAACGTCTGACTCATCATCTGCTATGGCTTTCTGCAAGCAAGTACAGTCTACTCAACGGTAAGAACTGTCGTCACCGTTCTCTTACATCTGTTGTAGTTTTTTTTCACATGATGCTTTTGCGTCTGCCCATGTTTTGAACCGCAACTATTAGACTGTCGCGAAATTAATATCTGTTTAGAGGATAAATAAATATATGTATAATAGTAAATAAGTAAGTTTTTACCCTAAATTATTCAGTCTTAGGGAAAGTCACACATACCGTTCGTTAGGATTTTCCTGCTCTTTCAAAAAACATATGTGGAAGTCGCTCCAATTTTTCTACCCAACCTTTTCTTCGTAAAATCATGAACCGAGTCTCCTAGTCAGGAGTTGCTCTAATGCTGTCTAGCGAGCTTTTGGAGTGCGCCGTGAAACAATGCATACAGATTCGCACCTTTTAATCGAGGGATGCGACCGCTCGCAAATTGCACGCGCGGGCGTGTTCTGAGCGCAATAGCTCTGTCAAGTTGGAATCTTTCAGGCTGCAGCTAGTAGTTTTTGTAGGCAGTCGAGCGGTCTGTTAGTACGTTAAAGTAGAATGGCTTAGCTTAGGAGGGGGCAATGTTAGAGCGGTGCGAAAATGCAGGTGAAGCTTGACGGCGTGACGCATTTTTTCTGATTTCGGTGGACCACTGCGAGAAGACGCGGGGAGCTAACGGCATCAGAATGCGTATGCCAACAGAGCACTTAAGGTACTATACGGTGACCTGATCAGAACTTCTTACCAGCCTAAACTGCCTTAGCCCCATCTGCCGTTTTAGAGCGGGAAAGCTAGCGATTAGAGTTTCTTGCGCTCTTACTCGCCCATATTTGGGTTTTTCGACACTCCCAATAACACCTTTCTGTTCTGCTTGAACACCTCTATCGAATGCTATCAATTTCGACCGATTTTGGCAATATCGATTTTTTGAGAATAGGACGTAGGCGTGCTAGGCCGAGCTGAGCGGATGATGACGTCATCGAAAACCGATATTTTCGAAATTGTCAAATTTCCTCGTGCAAACTGCGTTCAAAATCGTGTAGGGGTTATTTGGGGCGCTGATTACGAATCCGACGTCCGTTTTTAAAAATTTCGTCGACTTCGGTAGGTCTTGGATTTTTTCTGGATAACCGATGGTGATCGGGTCAGGATCATCGATTTTGCTCGAAATTCGTGCAGGGTCGGGTACTTATTCGGGGTGCCGAACACGATGCCGAAGTAGATTTGGACGATTACGGGAGGGGACCGCTCATACCGATAACTGGGGGTGATCGGTGATCCTGACCCGACCACCCTCAAATTGGAAGTAACCTGCTGATGTCGATGGAATTTTCAAAAGCGAACGTCGGATTCGTAATCAGCGCCCCAAATAACCCCTAGATTATTTTGGACGAAATTTGCACGAGGAAATTTGGCCAATTTCCAAAATACCGGTTTTCGATGACGTCATCGTCCGCGCAGCTCGGCCTAAAGCACCCACGTCCTCGATATTGCCGAAAAATCGATTTTTTGAAGTTGGTCTAGAGTGACACCCTTTGATAGAGCTTTTCGTTATGAATAAAACGATGTTCCCGGGAGTGTCGGAAACCCAAATATGGGCGAGTAAGAGGGCAGGAAACAACAACCGCTAAGTCCGCCGCCCCAAAACGGCAGATGGGGCTAGGGCAGTTTAGGCAGCTGAGAAGTTGTGATTTCGGCGCCGCAATGTACCTTAAGTGCTCTGTTCGCATACGAATTCTGATGCCGTTAACTCCCCGCGTCTTCTCGCAGTGGTCCACCGAAATCGGAAAAAATGCGTCACGCAACCCTCACCTGCATTTTCGCCCCGCTGTAACACTGCCTCCTCCTAAGGGAGCGTTCAGAGCGTTCGCGTGGCGACGCGAAGCTCACTGTCGGAGCGACGCGATGAGTCTGCAGCGAACACCTTATCGCACGCTATTATCAGCATCGCCACGAAGTGGCTTTGCTTCGGGCTGAGTGCTATCGCTGAAGCCAGAGGAACAATATAAATACTTCGAAAGCTTTTGACGATTCTCATTGCAGGCATGTCCGAATTGTACACGAAGTTGTTTTCGAATGTTCTCCAACGGCAATGCAGACTCTGTAAATACAAAGGGTGAGTAAATTATTCTCATAGTTTTGTATGCAATAATCTGGCTGTTTAAAGGATTATGGCTCCAGGTACCAAAAAAGTAAATTATATAAGAGAAGGAACTCAAATTGTAATGAACAATGTAATGAACAAATTTGTGAGAGAATTGTTCATTACAATTTGAGTTCCTTCTCTTGGCGTTACACGTAGACGGGGGAGGCAGTCCTTGGCTTCGACCGCCTTGAACATAGCAGTCGGGTTTGGTGACGTGGAATTTCCCCCATTGTACGCGTACGTACGTGTAATGCAACTTGCACCGAACGGGGCCTAGGTCAAACCGATAAAAACCCAACCTTTTTCGAGTACTGATGGACTGCCCCCTCGTCCACTAGTTGCGCCCTTCTCTTATATAAATTACGTCCATTACTTTTTTGGTACCTGGAGCCATAATCCTTTAAGCAGCCAGATTATTGCATACAAAAATATGAGAATAATTTACTCACCCTTTGCATTTACAGAGTCTGCATTGCCGTTGGAGAACATTCGAAAACAACTTCGTGTACAATTTGGACATGCCTGCAATGAGTATCGTCAAAAGCTTTCGAAGTTTTTATATTGTTCCTCTGGCTTCAGCGATAGCACTCAGCCCGAAGCAAAGCCACTTCAACATGAAAAGAACACCTTACTAACTCAACAAAGGTCTATTTGAGTCCAATTATAAAGTGTACAACATATACAAATAAATGACTATTTATTCAAAAAATCTAATCATAAATGCTTACCGGTTTCCTTTCGGGCCTAGAATGCACGTATCGAGGTTTCCCTCCTTCGCTACGTCAGCTAAACATGAAAAAAGCTTTGAATCTCCGAAAATTTCAAACAAAACAAAAAAACAATTTTAAACAGAAATTTCCGCATGACTCCTATTATAAATTTAACCAGACGTTCAGCGGCCTAGCGGCTGCCAAAGGTCTGGTTGGGGCTTCCCCCACAAGCCCCCTTGTATAGAACACAATTGATTACAAAGTATATCATAAAGCTAGAGAAAAATCTTAGAACAAATTAGATTACTTCTGAATCGAGATAGTAGAAAACATAGAAAAAACTTACCAGAAATAACCGTTACTGGAGGTTTTCTGTGATCCCTCCATCTCAGCAGCAGATAACTGAAATTAAAAATTACTTTATAAAGTTGTACACCTGCTCCACGCTCGCATAGACTGATGCAAGCTGTGGGTGAAGAAAGAAAGAACTGCATCGCCCCGCGATGAGATCATCGATGCTTGAAATGGAACGATATCTTCATCGCGTGGATGAAGATATCGCATGGCGATGATGATATCGCCGACCGGCAAGGTGTTCGCTGCAGAACAGCTATGAACACCTCGCGATGGGGCGATGCGACGTCGCTTGATCGATATGGGTGATCACCATTACGTAGCGTCGCGTGGCGATGATGCTCTGAACGCCCCCTAAGCTAGACCATTCTATTTAGTGTTACAATACACCGTTCTACTGCCTACAAGACCCACAAGCTGCAGCCGAAATGATTCGAACGTGACAGAGTTATTGTGCTCCGAACACGTCCGCGCGCGCAATTTAGCGCAACAACGGCAGACGCTCTGCGCGCTGTTACTCGCCCAGATTACAGTTTTTCCCACTACTAGTGCCACCATTCAATTCAGCATGAAAAGCTCTATCGAATGATATCAAGCATGACCCAACTCGAAGAACTCGAAGATATCAATTTTCGATGACGTCATCGACCGCGCAGGCTCGGCCTGGAGCACCCGTCCTCGATAGAAAATTATCAAAAAATCGATGTTTCCAAAATCGGCCGAAATTGAAACCATCCAATAGCGCATTTCACGCTGAACAGAACAGTGCCATTGCGAGTGTCGAAAACTCAAATCTGGGCGAGTATGAGCGCAAGAAACTCTAACCACTAGCTTTCGCCGCTCTAAAACGGCAGCTGAGGCTAAGGCAGTTTAGGCAGCTGAGGAGCTATGAGCACGTCATCAGTAGTAATGCACCTTAGGCTCTCTGTTCTCGTACGCATTTTAAGGCCGTTAGCTCGCCCCGTCTTCTCGCAGTGGTCCACGGAAGTCGGAAAAAATGCTTCACACAAGCCTCATCTGCATTTTCGCACCCCTACAACACTGCCCACTCCGAAGCTAAACCATTCTATTTTAGCGTACTAACAGATCGCTCGACTGCCTACAAAATCTACTAGCTGCAGCCTGAAAGATTCCAACTTGACAGAGCTATTGCTCTCCGAACACGCCCGTGAGTGCAATTTGCGAGCGGTCGCCCCCTCGATTGAAAGGTTCGAATCTGTATGCATTGTTCACGGCGCACTCCAAAGGCTCTCTGGACAACCTTAGAGCAACTCATGACTAGGACGGCTGCAAATTTCTGACAAAACTCCCCAAACGCTTAGTCTACAAGCTGCCCCCCCCCCCTCAATTTAAAGGTTCGAATCTGTATGCATTGTTCACGGCGCACTCCAGAGGCTCGCTGGACAGGGTTAGAGCAACTCCTGACTAGGGCGGCTGAAAATTCTGACAAAACTTCGCAAACGCTCAATCTACAAGCGGTCCCCCCCCCCTCGATTGAAAGGTTCGAATCTATATGCATTGTTCACGGCGCACTCCAGAGGCTCGCTGGACAGAGTTAGAGCAAATCCTGACTAGGGCGGCTGAAAATTCTGACAAAACTTCGCAAACGCTCAATCTACAAGCGGTCCCCCCCCCCCCTCGATTGAAAGGTTCGAATCTATATGCATTGTTCACGGCGCACTCCAAAGGCTCGCTGGACAGCCTTAGAGTAACTCCTGACCAGGATGGCTGAAAATTCTGACAAAACTCCCCAAACGCTTAGTGTACAAGCGGTCCCCCCCCCCTCGATTGAAAGGTTCGAATCTATATGCATTGTTCACGGCGCACTCCAAAGGCTAGCTGGACAGACAGCCTTAGAGCAACTCCTGACTAGGGCGGCAAGACATTTCTGATGCTCTAAGGCTGTCCATTTCTGATAAAACTCCCCAAACACTCAGTTTATAACCTGCCCCCCCCCCGCTCGATTGAAAGGTCCTTCTTTGTACGCATTGTACACGGCGCACAGCAAAATTTCGCAGGGACAGATTGGAGCTAATCGTTAAGGCCCCACAGAGTTCTGCGGCAGCGCCGCGGCCCTATGCTTAACCATAGGGCAGAGACGCAGGGCTCGCCGCCGACGGCGTCCCTGCCCTATCCTTAACCATAGCGGCGAGCGGCGTTGCTGCAGAACTCTGTGGGGGCCTTTAGTGTGTTGACGAAATTTCTGAGAATCTTCTCCAAACGGTTCGAAATAGTCTTGAGAATTTCGCATTTCCCAGTAAAGGAAGTTAGAAGCGCAGAGGACATGCGCTCGCCCACTCGATTGATAGGTTAGTTTCTGCGTGCATTGTGCACGGTGCACTCTCGGGGCATTTCTGGCATGACAGAGCACTGGCGACGTACGCCATGATTGAGATACTCCGAAAGCACGCATATCATGGGAAATAGCTGGTCTAACCGCCCGTTCAGTCAATTTTGGACCACCCACGGCGAAAATATGAGTGTTCCGGTAAAGTTTTATGCATGTTTGTGTAGATCTCGAAGAGACGAATTGAATCTTGCCAACCTTTTTTCAAAAAACCTAAAACTGAAGGAGTTATGATCATGCGACGCTTTGCGACGCTATTTTTGCGTTTTTTCGCGCACTTTTGACCGTGAGGCGCGAGCGGTAATGTACATCATAGTATGGTAGCGAGACATTTGGAATCGGCAAGATGAAGAAAATGTCTAAGTGGGTGCTTCATGAGCTGTCCGAGGAGCAGCGCCTGACACGTCTCGACACTTACTCCAGCCTGCTGGTTCGCTTTAAAAATGACCCTTTTGTAAGCCGTATTATAACTGTAGATGAGAAATGGGTCTTTCACGATAACAGGAAGCGGGGATTTGTCTGGGTAGATAAGGGTTCACCTCCAACATCCTTTTCTAAACCCGACCTACACCCAGAAAAGGTTATGCTTGCTTTGTGGTGGTGTTGTAAAGGTGTAACTCCTTACAGCTTTCTGCAGCCTGGTCAGGCAGTCATATCAGAGATTTACTGCTGTGATTTAGAGCAAATGTATGAGAAATTGCAAAAGCTGTGGCCGGCAGTGGTGAGTAGAGGAGGGCCGCTTCTGCTGCAGGACAAGGCAAGGCCACACACCTCACAAATCACTCGGCAAAAATTGACCCATTTGGGTATCGACGTTTTCCCTCACCCACTTCATTCCCTCGACCTTTCTTCAACTGGCTTTTACGTTTCCCGAGCTCTTGATTCCGTTTTGCGTCAGAAACAATTCACTAATTCGGCCGATGTTGAATCTGCCCACTGGACTAGCATTTTTATTCTTTTAACGCTTTTAAAGCCAGCGTCGAGACCTTCCCTTGGAAGATGGAAAAATACTGATTGCCCTCGATTTACGATTTTAATGAAATACTCCGCTCCTCTATAACTCGTCTTTGAAGACCTGATAAAAGGTTATTATTAAAGTTTTTTGTGACAGTACTTCGTTGGTATATCGTTTAGGTAGTGGGTCACGTCTTCGCGGTTTTTGAAGATTCAGATTCTACGAATATCTAAAAAACAGGAAAACACTATGTACAGGGAATAACCACTATCACATTCTATATAAATTTTTGTATTATTTATTATTCTATTTCTATTCTATTTCCATTTTCCATTCTTCAAACAGATTCCTGATGAATAGTGTAGAATTTTCTGCTTTTGACTCAAAGAAATTATTCAACCAGAGATTCGAGTCGTCTTCGCGACTGAACGTATTTCCTTGCACCTAAGTGTTATAGAGGCATAATAAGGGTTAGTTACGTCAGATCGAAGATTGGAGAGTGTTCTTGGGTGTACCCGGGTGGGCACCATGCAGTGAAGTAAGCACCTTCCTCGCCTTGTCATATCACAGACCGTGATCATCGTCAACGTCTTTCACTCATGCGTGCTCATCTCCTTTTGCAGAACTCTATGGAGAAAATGTTTGCTTCTAACTCTGCTCTGTTCTGGCACACAAGTCAACGTAAATCCGAGAACGACACTGTTGCAGGAACTGATAGGAACAGGCGAGCGGTTTTGGGAGCATTGAAAAGTGCTGAAAAAGTGGAGTTGATGAAGTACGTCAGGTTCCGTGCCCACCTGCTTCACTCCATCGCCCTTGCTGCACTAATGCACGGTTCAAATACCTGGGCACTACGAAAGCACGATGAACTTTGGATCACTAGCGTACATCGCGGAAACGAGAGAACGATAATCGCAGTAGACGACACACGCATATGAGAGGACTCCGAAGTTTCGAGATCCACTAGGCTTTGAAAATCTGATTCACTACTGCTAGGCTAAGCTGAACAAGAGATATGACACTCTCCATGTCCCTCGAACGACTAAATGAGTTATTCTGCCACGGGGCAGGAACGAATAGAGAAGCGCCCGCTCAAAACCTAATCAGCAATCTCTGAGATTACTGATTAAACATGCAATTTGAAATAAGCAGAGTCAGCCATATTCATGGAGTAGCCTAATTTTCACATGAGTTCACCTCATACTATTCTGACGAGAAAGAACAACTGTGAATAGGACAACTCACTCTCTCCAGAATTGAAAGCTGAGAGCTGTGTATAGCTTAGTTCAATGGTAGCTTTGTGCAGAACGCTCCGCACAGCTATGCTTGAAATCACATAGAAACCTTCCCATTTCCCTTTTATTCTCTTCTGAGCACCTAGATATGATCGGACGTGTGGGACCCCTTTTAGGTATATTCTACAGTATTACTTGTACATATGTCCAGTCTGTCTTTATACAGCTCTTATCATGGTTCTAAAAACATTTTACATCAACATTTTACGGCAAAGCGAAACATGCTGCCCTTTGACTTCTATGAGAATTTAAACAAAGTCACATCTACCTAGGAACATCTCATGTAATTAAGAGCGAATCTTCTCTATACTCCCTACGGCTAACACATTGCTGGATAGTAATTTACTCGGCGTCGAGCAGTCGTAATTGTCGAAATGTGGGTTTTCTTGCGACCAGGCGATTCACATCGACTTTGCCGCTTCATCCAATCTTGAAGTGCCAGGTTATTTAAAATCGTGCTGATCCTTATTCAGCAAATATTCGTCATTCTTCAGTGTTGCTCCTTGCGCGTGTTCTTCAGATTTTGCACACTTCTAGTGCTGGTGTTCTTCCTTTTTTCTCAATTCCTGATTCTCATGAAAGGCTTTCATCCATTTCAGTACCACAGTGACTTCAAAGAACATTGGCTTTAAGCCGCATGAGAATGAGCATTGAATGGTCAGTCTTTCTGTCTGCTGCTGACTCTGATTTGCGATATCTTCCCTTCTTTCGAGCAGGGCACTGTAAAGTAGTGATCCCCACATTGTATCTCCGCTCGAGTAGATCTTCCGCTGCTCTTTTGAGTTACTTCGCTTACAGCTCCCTGTCTGCAGTGATAGCCTCCTTCCACTGTTTGAAGTCGTGCAATATGAATTCATTAATTCCTTTGTGACCACGTGCATGTCCTCCTTTATAGTAAGGAAATTTTTGGAATTAGTGCGCTAACAGATCCAATATTTTCGAATTTGGATCTTTCAAAAGTAGTTCACAATTGCCTGATTGGCAGACATTCCAGATCGTTGCGAAATTTTGAAGCTGTATTGTGAGCACCTGAAAACTACTCTGAGCTCTGTTAGTTGACATATCCAGTTATGCGACACTGAACACTCACTCAAATTTTGTGCTTGTTCCCTTGAGTCACATTTTACCGTCAGTTTTCTTTGCTCGCCGCACGGCGCTGGTTCTTCACCATTGATGAAGAAATTAGAATTCGAGGCTTGCTAAAAGAGCTTAGCGTGATACGCATTTTTTGTTTTTCCGGAATTGTGGGTTGAAGAGGGTTCCCCTGAAGAATTGCATTCGGTGTTTTCAGATTGAATTTCCAACTAAATTTTCTCCTCCATGACTGACATCGGAATATTCCATGGGCTTATTCGTTCTCTGGCACTTGAAATATCTGTTATAAAAGACAATCTACTGAGGTAGAAGCAGCCACATCCCAATCCACTGCAGCTCTCCTCACATCGAGTAGTACCTGGATACGTGTCTCCTTGAGCCAACTCGGGAATTTTCGCTGTTTTGCTGAGGCTTTCGCATATGGCTCCTGTACAGCTTCCGGAATGCGTACATCTCTTGGTATCTACCAACCTTTAAGCCGTACTTTTTGTGGACGTGACCGTCTCCTTTTCGCACTTCATGTGAACCAAGTGAATGTTCTCAGAGTACAGTGTCCACCGCCACCATTTCGCGATCAGGTGCAATGCTGTTTTTTTTTTACAGCGAACGTGATCAATCCCGAGTGAAATACAACAGCAGCACGAATAGTGATCTACATCATTGTTGCAGTGACTTATACTTTACCTTTCCATGAGAAACGATATCGACGAAGCAGAGTACCGCCATTTTTGAACTTTGTGCAAGCTTCTTATTTGAAAGAGTTGAGCTTGATGTCTATTTTCGATGACATTATCGTACGCTCAGGCTCGGCCTCGTCGTCGATGCAAGACTGTCAAAAAATCGATTTTCCGAAATTGGCCGATATTGGCACCGATCGATAGAGCTTTTCATGCTGAGTAGAAACATCTTGTTGCGAGTATCGAAAACTCAAATATGGGCGAGTAAGGCCTATGGCATATTCCTGGAGACGTGCTTCGCCGACAGTGTTGCGCTGGTAGCTAGCCAGTTCGTAACAACACTTTCGCCACGACCCGTCGCTGGTGGTATGCCATAGACCTAAGAGTGCAGGAAACTTCAACCGGCAAGTCCTCCGCCCTAAAATAGCAGCTAGGGCTAAGACAGTTTAGCCTCTGAGGAATTTTGAGCACGTCAGTGTAAACGTACCTTAACTGTTATGTTCGCTACGCTTTGGCAGGTTGTTAGCTGTCTGCGTCTTCCTGCAGGGGTCGACTGAGTTTGGAAAAAAAGTGTCACAAAAGTCTCACCTGCAGTTTCACACCGCTGTAAATTTGTTCATTCATAAGCTGCGCTGCGTTTTGGTATACTACTGGAGGTTCCTACTGTCTACAAAATCCAGAAGTTGTCCAGCAGGATTCAAACGTGACAGAGTTATTGGCTCCAAACATGCCCGCTTGTCCAATTTGGCAGTACTCGTGGAAGCTCCGCCATAGTTGGTGAAATTGTAAAACTCATTGTATGCTAGAGTACAAAAGCTAATTGGTTCCCTATACTTTTCGTGCATGTAGATAACCTGTTTTGGTCAAAGTAAGCTCACTCTACAATACCGGCCTTATCTTTTGGTCAATGGGCGGAAAAAGCGAAAAAAAAAACGCCTTTTCCGCCGCTTTTCTGTAGTGCTCTTCGAATTGAGCGTGTTGTAACTTGAAACACATATTCGTGATCAGCACCGAGTCCTCTTCCTGATGAGCTGCAAAGCGCCTTGCGGGCGCCTGAAAAATAGATCAGTGACCTAATTTCAGCCTGGCGCGGCTGACCTCTTCCCTCGCGGGAGATAATTACACCCATAGCTCCCAAGTAGCCATGAAGGAAGAGATTAAAGCCTATTAAAGCCTGTTTTCTACCTTATATATAGTAAAACATAGTCATCTGGATTCACTAGCATTTCACGAACACAATGATGTACTTTTTTAAAGGATCCGGTAATTCGATTGCTGATATTTTTAGAAAATGTCTCCACTTTGGAGGACTCTAATTTTAAAATATCAAATTTTTGTGTGCCTATATTTGTTTGTGCCGTTAAGCTGTGATGGTTGAAAACAAGTTTCGAAGGTGGATTCCTTCAGATTCGAATTCCTTAATAATTATACGCTAGCAAAGTTGCCCACACGACACTTCTTCGCCGTTAGCTGCGCACTTTTCTCATGATTAATGTGGCCACAAAATCATTTCTTTGAGGAAAGAAGCACAGGGATTTGGAGGCCTATGCAAACTCCTTATAGTCTTTCACAGGTGAGATTTCGACTTGGCTAGGAGACATATTAGCCACTCAGTGACGCAGCAAACTCACTCCAAATGTGAACTGAGTGTCCTTTGAAAAAACTTCAAAAACTGAAAGATTGCCTATTGAGTGCATTCACCAATCAAATCTAACCCGAACTGTAGTTCAATTTCAATTTTACGTTTATTTGCACCGGCCTGGCACGAGTCAAATGCCCAGTAGCCCTGGTCGGGACCCAGATTTGTTCCGGAGTCAGTCCCATCGGCTGCTCTCGTGACCCCTCGCGCCATCTGAGGACGCCGTAAATCGCCTAACTAGAGTCTTCACACTTCCGGTGTCGCGGAGTATTATTGATCCTTTCAAACACCGTAGAGGTGGTGTGCTCCAGGATCGAGTTTTATCCAAATCTAGACGGTCCTTTCTGTCTTATTCATTTTAGTGCACATTTTTACCAATGCTTGTGCATTCTTGTCTGTTTTATTTCCATTTTCAATTTAATTTCCATTTTCAATTTAATTTCACCTAGGCTTTCTATTTTTAATTATTTTTATTTCTATTTTTGGGCGCATGGGGGTAAGGAGCTGAATGATGCGGAAATAGAATACGTGGTGCATCCCAGAAAGCTTTAAGTTCTAATACCGATCGTCGACCTTCTCGTAAGCACCGACTAGAATTCTATCCGACCTGTTTTATTTTTTCTGGAATACCTGTTGAAGTCTAATGGAATGCGTGGCGCATCCCGCAGAGTTATTTGGCAACGCTGACTTTCATTCTTTATTCTTTCTGAGTCCAGACTTGTTTCTTTTCGTCAACCCTTGTCCGTTGCTCTTTGACATTGCTTGGCGAAACAATAAATAAACGCAACAATTGTTTCAAGGCGAACAAAAGTCATAGGCTCTTAAAAGGCGAAATTCGCCCAATCTGTATATCCTCGCTAGAGGCGCATTCAGTAGTTGGCCTTGCTGTTATGCAGACTTTTTCCTTTAGAATTTTTTTTTATCTTAAATCTAGACAATGGAGCGTGATAGCTCAACCAGGGGAGGCGCCGGCAGTTATGTGCACACCAATTCAAGCTTATCGGGCCAGGTTTCCTGGTGAAGCCTACCAGACCTTACAGTCCTCCAAAGTCGGTACCGCAATTGTCTAGGAAGGGCAAAACCCTGGCTTGTCCATCGGTTGGCCACCACGATTCAAAGTCAAATTGCTTTCACCACATTCCTTACAGAATACATGGCGCACCCTACAAAGTGATTGATTGCAGCTGACAATTATCTTTTCTTCCTTATGGCAAACCCTTGTTCAACTGCGTAAATTGTTGCAATTACAACTGGATAAGTCAAGGCTCACTAACGGCTCAACATCCAGCGGTAGCGATAAGTTGTCCGCCAAAGTGTAAGAATTGTCGCAAAAACGAACACTACAGTACTTTTTGGACTCAAGAGGCCCTTGAAATATCTGATTTGCTTTCAAACATCGTGTAAGGAAATTCTTCAAAACCCTAGCCACGAATCCGTGTCCGATTATTGAAATATCGGCAGATTGCAGTAGATTACGGTAAGTAAAGGTGGTGTGAGAGTATATCCTAAAAAATTGCAAAGGTAGGTTCAACACCGCTCGCGCCGCACGTCCAAAAGTGGGCGAAAAACGCAAAAATACCGTCGCAAAGCGTCGCATGCTCAAAACTCCTCAGTTTTAGTTTTTTGAAAAAAGGTTGGTTTGATTGCCTCTTCGAGATCTACACGAACATGTATACAACTTTACCGGAACACCCATACTTTCGCCGTGGGTGGTCCGAAATTGACTGGAGATCTTCTGCGATTAGAGACGCTTATTTCACAGGACATGCGTGCTTTCGGAGTATCTCAAGCATGGCGTACCTTGCCAGTGGTCTGTCATGCCAGGAATGCCCCGAGAGCACGCAGTACACAATGCATAAAGATTCGAACCTTTCAATCGAGTGGGCGCGACAGCATGTAGACTAGGCGTTTGGAGAGTTTTATCAGAATTTTTTTTTTGCCGCCCTACTCAGCAGTTGCTCTAAGGCTGTCCAGCTAGCCTTGGAGTGTGCCGTACAGAATCGAACCTGTCAATCGAGGGGGGGGGGGGGGGACAGCGTGTAGACTGAGCGTTTGGATAGTTTTATCAGAAATTTTTTGCCGCCCTACTCAGCAGTTGCTCTAAGGCTATCCAGCTAGCCTTTGGAGTGCGCCGTGAACAAGGTATGCAAAATCGAACCTTTCAATCACACAAGCCTCACCTGCATTTTTGCACCGCTGTAACATTGCCCCCTCCTAAGCTAGGCCATTCTACTTTCGCGCTACAATAGACCGTTCTACTGGCTACGAGACCCACGAGCTGCAGCCGAAATGATTCGAACTTGACAGAGTTACTGTCCTCCGAACACGTCCGCGCGTGGAATTTAGCGCAACAACGGCAGACGCTCTCCGCGCTGTTACTCGCCCAGATTACAGTTTTTCTAACTCTAAATGACACCGTTCAACTCAGCATGCAAAGCTCTATCGAACAGTATCAAGCATGGCCCAAATCGAAGACATCGATTTTTTGATGACGTCTTCGTCCTTCCGCCGCGGCCTCGTCCTCGATGGGATATTGTCAAAAAATCGATATTGCCGAAATCGGTCGATATTGATAGCATTCGATAGCGATTTTCAAGCAGAACAGAATGGTGCTATTGGGAGTGTCGAAAACCCATAAATTGGCGAGTAGGAGCGCAAGAAACTCTAATCGCTAGCTTTCGCCTCTCTAAAAGGCAGATGGGGCTAAGGCAGTTTAGGAAGGTAAGAAGTTCTGATCCCTTCACCGTGAATTACTTTAAGTGCTCTGTTCGCGTACTCATTTTGAGGTCGTTAGCTGGCCGCGTCTTCTCGCAGTGGTCCACCGAAATCGGAAAAAAAATGCGGTACGCAAGCCTCACCTGCCGATTCACGCCGCTGTTACTTCGTCTATTCACAAGCTATATCGCTATTCTTCAGCACTCTACTGGAACGTTTTACTGGCTACTGAATCGACAACTTGCAGTCAGATCGATTCAATCTCGACAGAGTTACTGCGCTCCGAACACGCCCTTGCGTCCTATTTGGCACAACAACGGTCGATTTTCTCCGCGCTCTTATTCACCAAGATCACAGTTCGCGATACTCATAGTAACACCATTGAAATAAGCAGGAAAAGTTCTATCGAATGGTATCAAGCTTGGCCAATTTCGAAAACATCGATTTTCGATGACGTCATCGTCCGTGTGCGACGGCTAGGAGCGGTCTCTTCCCGGTGAGAAGTTGTCAAGAAATCGATGTTTCCAAAAACGACCGAAATTGACACCATTCGATAGCGCTTTTTGTTATGAACAAAACCTTTCTATTGGGAGTGTCGAAGACTCAAATCTGGGCGAGTAGGAGCGCAAGGAACTCTAACCGCTAGCTTTCGCCGCTCTAAAACGGCAGTTGAGGCTAAGGCAGTTTACGCAGTTAAGGAGCAGTGAGCACGTCATCGTAAAGCACCTTAAGCGCTCTGTTCGCGTACGCATTTCAAGGCCGTTAGCTCGTCGCGTCTTCTCGCAGTGGTTCACGGAAGTCGGAAAAATGCGTCGCGCAAGCCTCACCTGCATTTTCGCACCCCTATAACATTGCCCCCTCCTAAGCTAAACCATTCTACTTTGGCGTACTAACAGATCGATTGACTTTCTACAAAACCTGTAAGCTGTAACCTGAGCAGTTCCACCTTGACAGAGCTATTGCGCTCCGAACAGCCCGCGCGTGCGGTCGCCCCCTCGATTGAAAGGTTCGATTTAGTATAACTTGTTCACGGCGCACTCCAGAGGCTCGCTGGACAGCCTTAGAGCAACTCCTGACTAGGGCGGCTGCAAATTTTTGATAAAACTCCCCAAACGCTCAGTCTACACGCTGTCCCCCCCCCCTCGATTGGCAGGTTCGATTATGTACGGCCATCTCCAAGGGCTAGCTGGATAGACAAAGACGTGCCTATTTCCCGCATCATTGTCATTGGCCAGCTCATCTGTGTGGCTGCGAATAAAAAGGCAATAATAAAAACAATAATTGCCACCTTAACTACAAAAGACTACAAAGGTGGCAGCAGGTGATGAGAGAACAGGATGTGGGGTCAGTCTTGGGGATGAAAAACGTGATTCTATGTTAAAAAAAAATATTTTCATTCGTAGAAACCATCATTGCAAATTTCTGGAAACCTCTTTCTTATCATTTTACACTGTTTGAAGATCTACAGCCTGATTGCGCCTATATTTTTACCATCCACTCTCGCACCACTATACAACACTCGTGTTCAAGAGAAGGTGAAATGTGTGTAAAACCAAGGCAGTACAGTTTTACCAGGCTTGACACCGTTCAAGAATCGTTCTGTAAAATTGAACCATTTATGGACTGTAGCTCTCTCTCCTCATATCTATCTCTTACAGTCTACATATCTTCGCGGATTTTGAGATTTCTTCGCCAATGCATCTTGAGTGACACTGACGGTTTTTAAATAGCTTACATTTTAAATCGCCAGTATGTATTTTAAGAAGGTGGTGCCACTAGCCGTTTCACATTGTCGCAGGTGTAGAAATTTATCTCTAACTTTTATCTTGAGCGACAAGTTTCACTGTCGAGCTGTACTTTTTTGAAAAAAGGCTGCAAAACTGACAGAGCTTTCCGTACAAACTAAGAGATCGATGTCCTACGCAATGTCTTGAGGTGGTCCGTTGATGGATGTTCCAGTTCTATATCATTCCCAGATGAGTTTGGGGCTGACTCACCGAGCGCTAAAGATGGACGGCATCTGTAAGCCAGCCGCGAAGTGAGGCTATGATCGAATCGTGAAGCTATGTGAAAGCCGGTTTCCTGCCGACTCAGCTACATGTGGCCTTTTAATTATTATGCGACCAAGAAACTTCGCAATCACTGTTAAAAAAGCATTAAGAGTGTTGATTTGTGGTAAAGAATTTATTCAAGTTTTGAACTTAATACCTTCATTTGTCGTTTGTTTTCTATAAAAGAAACTTTGTCAACAGCATCCGTTGGCCTCCTAAAGTTTCTAGGATGCGCCACGCATCTAAACAATGCTAAAACGTAAATGGAAAATGAAAAATACAAGCGTGTAAGTATAAGGGAGATGTCGTAGTTGTCAAAACCTTGTTTGTTGTACGCCGCATATTCTATCCCGCCCTCGTTTGGAAGGATCAATATGGCGCCGCGGCACCGGAAGTGTGAAAACTCTAGTTAGGCGATTTACGGCGCCCTCAGATGGCGCGAGGGGTCACAGAGGCAGGAGAGTGGACTGGCTCCGGAACTAATCTGGGTCCCGACCAGGGCTATGGTACATTTGACTCGTGATAAACCGGTAAAAATGAACGAAAATTTGAAATCGAGCTACCCTTCTAGTCAGAATTAACTAGGGAATGATCTCGTAGACAATTTTTCAGTTTTTGGGACATTTTTTGGACACTCAGTTAGCATTTGAGATGAGTTTGCTCTGTTACTGCATGGCTAAAATGTCCTCCAGGCCAGTCGAAATCCTACCTATGGGAGACTATGAGGTGTTTTCATAGGCCTCCAAATACCTATGTTTCTTCCTTCAAAGAAATTATTTTGCGCCCACTTCAATGATGCGAAAAGTGTACGGCAAACTACGAAGGAGTGTCATTTGGGCAACTTTGGCAGCTAGCGATTTCAACCCTAAATGTTCCAACTTCGCAGCTTGATTTCCACTCTCGTTTCCAACGTGGCAACGAGTATAAGCACATACAAGCGTGATATGTCGAAATTAGAGTCCTCCAAAGCGGAGACATTTTCTGAAAATAACAACACTTAAATTGTCGGATCCTTTAAGAAAGTAGATCATTGTGATCGTGAAATGCTAGGAAATCTAGAGTACTATGTGTGACTATGTATATAATATAGAAACTAAGCTTTAAAAGGCCGAATCTCTTTCTTCATTAGCCACTTGGGAGCTGTGGGTGTAATTATCTCCCGCGAGCACAGGGGTCAGCCGCGCCGGGCAGAAATTAGGTCACTGAACTACATTTCAGGCGCTCGTTAGGCGCTTTTCAGCTCATCGGAAGAGGGCTCGGTGCTGATCACGAATATGTGTTTCAATTTACAATGCGCTCAATTTGAAGAGCGCTACAGAAAAGCGGCGGAAAAGGCGGTTTTTTCGCTTTTTCCGCCCAATGACCAAAAGTTAAGGCCGGTATTGTACAAGTTGATGCGCCCTTTTTTTGATTCTGCCGGGACAATATGCCTTGTTCACCGAGAGCGCCATGGCGGCATTTAGTTCCAAAAAGTAGGCCATCTTTTCTACGCAACAATAAGTTGGCTAATAACAAGTGAGGTTGCGCAATGTCCGGAAGTTGAGGATGCCGCTCCCTATTGCGATCTGCATCCGGCGCGAGCGAAAACGGCGCACTCCGCCTCACTTTTGCGCTGCTTTGGCTTGTTGAGCGGAGCGGCACGTCCAGTACTGTATTAAGTGACTTTTCTCCTTCAATTTCTCCGTCGAGTTCTTCAGGAATTGTGTCCCGTGACCTGCCGACCTCAACGGGTTTAGAAGCTTTAGGAATTTATTCTAATCCACCATTCGTGGAAACAATTTCTTGTTTTGTGAAGAGGATGTTACTTCTTCGATGCACATTTTCAAATTCGACTGGGCCTCTTGTGCTTTGAATAGTGAATCGTGAGCATTTGAGCGTTTGTAGAAACCTTCACAAGGATGGATTGAATCTGAAGTTTTGCACTTTCAAGCGATCGGCTGCTGACGTGCAGGCACTGAGAGCCTTCTCGACACTTCTTTCTGCCATTTCGACGCATTTTACTTTTTCTTTTTTGAATCCGAAGCATCTCTTCATGCATATACCTTCCTCGTTTCTCTAATTCATGTGATCCTTCCGGTCCTTACATTTCTTTTGCCAAAGTCTCTTCTAGGAGAGCTGAAAGTTTTCCGATCGCTCTTCTTAGAAATCCTTGTCGAGTGGCGATGATTGAAGTCATCATATTCTTTTTTAATGATTTCTATCATTTTTCCAAGTCGTTAGAGTTATTCGTAAAGGTATTTTTCTTCAGCGACTCGATTTCTTCTTGAACAGCTTGACTTCTTCATGTTTAGCACGGATTCTTCTCAGTGTCGAAATGCACCATATAGAAAATAAGACGGCTGTAGGTGTGAATGAACTGTGAACTCTCACAGTTCTCAAAATGTTTTACGAATACGTTTACAGTAAAGCGAAGGCCGATCTGATAACGGATAAAAAATTAAACAACGTAACGTCTGTCTGAGGGCATTAAAATATATCACACCTATTTACAAACATTTCAGCAGAGTCGTGCTATTAATAGCGGATCTTTCTATACTCATAGAAAATTTGCTCCACTAATGATCCAGTGGAAAGTATACTTTTATCCTTTTCGAGGTTCGACA
This sequence comes from Heligmosomoides polygyrus polygyrus, assembly GCA_947396885.1. Lineage (NCBI taxonomy): Eukaryota > Metazoa > Nematoda > Chromadorea > Rhabditida > Heligmosomidae > Heligmosomoides > Heligmosomoides polygyrus. The sequence continues at coordinate 44,266,634 of OX377201.1, forward strand.
ATTCGAAAAAAGTCCAATATTCGAATTATTCGTTTATACGAGTATTCGAGAAAGTCCAATATTCGAATTACTCGTTTATTCGAAAATTCGAAGGCTTCGAATATCGAATATTCGAGTATCCGAATATTCTTCATCGATCTCTCAACAAGCTAATGCCGCTCTTATTCGGGAACCAGTGAAGCCTTATGTTAAAAAATTATGTTTGAGTTTCGCGCGTCGTTTAAAGTGCGGCGTATTGTGTGTACGCAATCTGAATCGACGTGAAGCGAATCATCTATTCATTGGCCGTCATTTGTTGCCTTTAATTTAAAGCAAGTACATGATAACCCTGCTACGGATCTGCCTCGATAAGTGGCGATGTTCATTCCTCAACATGGTGCCACTGGAAACTGCTCGCTTTAGCCGCTTTAGCAAGCCGGTCCGAACACGGACATTTGAGTGCAGGCAACAGGACCTTGTGACAGGCTGGCCTACGAAGACCCGTGTTACATTACATGGTTGATGGTGCTTCATGTATGGCGAGATAATGCTAAGGCGTCCGCGGGAGCAGACGCGCACTTGCAGAGCTCTGCGAGTGTGGAAAGCACGCGGGGTCCCTGATGCGAGGACGGCATCGGGGGGGGGGGGGGGGGACTGTGCTAGTCCAAATGTCCCGTAACGCAGGAAAGACCCGCCTGGCAACGGTGAATGTGGATACGTTGTCGGTCAGCTCTTTTGACTTGGAAGAGGCACTGGAAGAAAGGTTGACCTCTGTGCAATGCAGGAGATGAGGTGGTCCTGTAGCAAGTCATGTGACATAGGCTTTAATGCCGTTCTGTATGGCAGCGGTGTTCGTGTAACCGTCTCCGAACGCTTCCGAGTCAGGATTGCAAGCATGGAGCGTTTCAATGACCTCTTGATTAAGGTCGTTATCGCTGCAGAACGGGGCGTCATCACCTTTCTCTGCATATGCTCCACAGACTGGCTGCACTGTGCGAGCGCGGGATGAACTTTGGACCCTGCTTGATGAGAGGACAGCAGAAGTTCCATCATTGGACGTAATTATTGTTGCAGGTGATCTTAATGATCACGTTGGTCACCACTGACTAATGCGGCGAAGACAGCAGCTGCGCATGTAGTGATCTAACAAGCATGCAGTGTCAAATGATGGGACTGCGCCTTGTGTACCGAGCGATTGCATGGCGCAATCCCACAGCGTGGTCGCAATAAAAGATCTTTACTTTTCTACATTTTAAATAAACAAATAAACCCCTGAAACATACCCAGAGCAGGCGAGTAAAAAGCGGTTGGCCGCTGGAACGTTAATATCATATTTCTTGTGCATCTTTTTAGTCGATAACAGGTTCAGTTTGAGTTCGCGAAAGTTCATTTTAAACACAGCAAGCGGAAACAGCATATAGACCGCTGCAGGAAGGTAGTTGATCATCCGTTGGTTAATAAGATTGTATCAAGCAATAACCACAGCGCGATATCGAATTCTGAAGCTCTATTAATTGTAGATTGCGACGAAGACGTTCCTTAACTTTAATAGCGCTCTCAAGTTCTAAATCAGAGATCTGCAACATCAACCATTTCGGTCAACTAAAGCTACCTAGAGCGCCGGCATCCTACGCAACTTTGCCTGCACTTGTCCGATTTTAAAAACTAAAAAAAATACGGCATTGCTATTTAATATTTATCTGTACTCGATCGGGCTATTCTTCGCCAGTTCTGTAACGAAAGTTTGCCTCCGAAAGTCCACACCACCGTTCCCCCCCCCCCCCCAAAAAAAAAACGAATTAGATGGGGTGGATGCAATAATCTCGATCACACTGAAAATGGAGAAAAAAGTTCCAGAACCAATTCTAAATTTTCTTGAAATGTTCGCTTTTACCATACTTTGTATATTAATTTGCTCCGCCCTATGAAGTGCAATAGAAACCGATAGATAAGCTAAAGGATAGGATGAAAGTTGCTACATTCACGTGCAAAGGATAAACTACCGATAGAACTCGGCAGTTTATTCTTTGCACGTGAATGTAGCAACTTTCTAGACCCCGCTTCCAATCACGACTGGTGTTCGATCATGGATTTGCCTCTATTCGGTAGGGTCAGCATAAATCTGTTATAAACAAAGTGAAGAAAGTGAGATATTACCATCAAACAGGACGTGGATGCAGAATACTCGAATCTCTTTCTCTATGAAACGGTCTCCAATGCCTCTTGTGGACTGAAATGGAATAACGAGAGTAGGAACGCGATGTGCCTTGCTAGCTCTGAACCTGAACCAGAAGAGCTCAGTTTCATAGACAGGAGTCCATTTTTCAAATATTGTATTGTAGTTGTTTCTCCTCTTGAACTGGTCTGATTCCAAACGGCAGTCCTCACAAAGTTAGAGAAATGAAAAAGTTAGATAATCGAAGAGATATTCGTATTCGAAAAGCCTGTGCACAAGATAGTGTCTTCTGCTACGGTAATACATTAGAACATCAAAAAACAAATCTAAAGGGAAGTGGGAATGAGCTATCAGAAGGGCCATTAGAGTGGGCACACCTTTATAGCTTGGTTCACATAAATCTGGCCGCCAGTTGATCAAAGACCACATTTACGAAAAATTACGACTTACGACCCAAAATGTCGTAAATCGTAAATCGCACACACCTGTTGTTGATGATGTAACGCTCTCTAGCGACGAAAGGATTGAACTCCAGAGGCAGGTGCAAGCGTGATGCGATCGCTTGGGGAGATTTGGGCTCAATCTCAACGTGAAAAAGACGGTGTACCTCACCAGTGACAAAAATGAGTCTCGCTCTATTAAGGTGAACGGCATTGAATTACCACGTAAATCGGTTTTCAAGTACTTGGGGTCAGCAGTCGCGTCCGATGGTAGTGCACTCGTTGAAGCGAACTCACGAATGAATGCAGCTCGGTCCAAATGGCGCTCTCTGACAAGAGTGCTCTGCAACAAGAAAATACCATAGCGCCTGGATGGCTGGAGTTGCGCGTTTGGATCGAGTACGCAACGACTCCAAACGGCAGATGTTTGGTGTCACCTCGATATATGTATCCATAGGAATATGTTGGTTTGGAATTATGTCATCCAACTTTTCACGGCTTCCATTGCATCACATGAAAATATCGTCTAAAAACGAGCATCGGAGCCATCGATTAAGAATCATTGGAGTTGATATGCTCAACTCTTCCCGGTTTTACACCTAAGTCTATATTGCCGACGTGCCGACGTTCCACTGATGTACCGCTTGCGTATAAATTAACATCCCTTTACGAGTCGGGTTTTAAGAACGCGCATTATTCAATTCTCATAAAATTAATCAATTTAATTCAGCGACAAATTCTTCTGTTTTTCTTCTTCTTCTTCAACGTTTGTCCCGCTTAGCTGCGGGGTCCGCGCTTTCCTGGCATGTTGGCTCCACTTTTCCCGATCAAATGCCTGATCAGGGTGCAACCTATCCATCTTCCAGTCCTGATACCATGTATCAAGGTACTGCTGTTTTAGTCACCCTCTGGCCGCCTACCGTGCACATCAAGGGTAAGACCAGTCTTTTGAACGGTGTCATCTTCTGCGCGAAGCACGTGGCCGTACCATTCCACGAGCTTCGCGCATCTTCTCATATATCGGGAAAAGTGGAGCCAACATTCCAGGAAAGCGGACCCCGCAGCTAAGCGGGACAAACGCTGAAGAAGAGGAAGAAAAACAGAAGAATTTGTCGCTGAATTAAATTGATTAAATTTATGAGAATTGAATAATGCGCGTTCTTAAAACCCGACTCGTAAAGAGATGTTAATTTATACGCAAGCGGTACATCAGTGGAACGTCGGCACGTCGGCAATATAGAGTTAGGTGTAAAACGGGAAGAGTTGAGCATATCAACTCCAGTGATTCTTCATCGATGGCTCCGATGTTCGTTTTTAGACGATATTTTCATGTGATGCAATGGAAGACGCGAAAAGTTGGATGACATAATTCCAAACCAACATATTCCTATGGATTGCTATGCGACGGTTTTCGCTCATTGGGCAAAACACCAAGACGACTTAGGCCTTTGTTATACTCCCGCGGGAGCATCCGCGGAACGTCCGCAGACGAAGGGTGCACCGCGGACGGCGGGCGTGGCGGGGCGCGGCGATTGGCCAGATGAGTGATCTCGGCGCGATTCCCGCCCTTCCGCGGATGCTCCTGCGGGAGTATAACTAGGGGGGGGGGGGGTCGAGCGTTCTATCCCCTCATCCCCCTGGCCCGCCCACCCCCAACCCCCTGCGATTGCTCGAGAGTCTAGTGGCTGCCTTACGAGATAGTGGAGACGCAGACATTTGCCACGCCTCTGTTTAAAGGGCGGGGGATAGAACGCCACTCCGCCATAACTAGGACCTTAGGTATAACCGCTGCACGGGAAGCACAACAACTAAACGAAGAGCCCTTAATCGGTCGACAGTTCTGGCTGTTGCCTGCTTCGCGACGCTCTTGGCTGTCGTTGTCTTATCTTCCAGAGCAGTGGTATTGGAAAAACTCTACAGGGTCTTAATAGCTAGACAGGTAGAAGTGCCTGCCCTCAGATATATGTGAGCTTAGATTTGGCTAAGGATGCTTTTATTTGTTTGGAATAACTCTCGGAAAATGATCATGTTAAAGTTGCTAAAGCTCCAAATGTTGGATATTAAAAATTTGTCTTTGGCTCATTGGCTTACAAGCACACGACACGGTTTGAACTCTATGAAACTTCAGCGAACCCGTGATAGTGTAGATTGTAGAATAATGTAGAGTCGTAAATCTCGCGGAACTCACTTTGATATCACTCACATTGATCATCTATGCTTGGGTTCATTCATCTTCTCCACACATTTTCTCGAGTCGTAGCCATAGATCGATCTAGCTCCTTCGTTGTAGCAGCCGGCACATCTACCAATTTCTCAAAGGAACAAAAGAATTAGCAAAAACTCCTTGAGGAAAGTGCACTTTCGCGTTCATGTGCGCGCACAAAGCAAGACGTTCCGACCTTTATACTCAAGTTGTTCCGCTCAATGCTCAGTCTTGCAGTGACGTACGCAGTTCCTTGTATGCTCTACCACGTGTTTCAGCTCATTAGCAAATCTTCGCACTCATTATGCGCACGTAATTACACTCCTGTGAGACGTACGAAATGCCCTTCGATTACATTCACGGTATTCGGAACGAAAAATTCATCACATGTGTAGCCTAAATGAGAATGCATACGGCAAGCTGAAGCACTATCGACATCTGCTGAATGAAGCACATTTGGGCGCTACTTTCATGTCCCTCCATCGTCGTTTTGCCAATTTTCACTGGCTTGACGATGCTCATTAGAAAGCGCACGCAATCGAGCAGCGTATTGCAGAGCATCGGAAACGTATTCGCCTAGGAAACAGAAATTATATGTGCCATGTGTGAAGCACCTTTTTGTCTTTTCTCCTGGAAACATCGTTTACTGAAACTGGACGGGTTGCAGGTAGTGCGCACTCCCGGGACATCTATCTGCAGTAGAGAAGCGTTCATGTCGTTCGTCTAAATGCACGTATTTAATACCTCCATTGTGTTAGCGACTGTCATTTAAGCTCTAGGTCCTTCACTTCGAAGTTTACGGTCAACCAGAAGTCTCCTTTTTTTCTTGCACAATGGAAAAGATCTTGTCTGAGGAAGCATGAGATTCGAAATGGAACTTTGAAAGCTTCAAGGGTTTTATGGGACGTCATTGAAGCGGGAACATTGATCCAAATTCATTATACTTCTTACATTGAGCTTAAATTGTGGTCACCAGAACCAGGTTTCAGCATTGGAAAAAAGCCTCTAGTAGAAATCTCTAGTAGCTTGTGTGCATCTTTCAACTTAATTTTTTCCATGAGCACATCTTCGGTGGAAGCAGGCCGTTGTGCATCGAAACTTACCTGTTCTATCAGTAGTGCTGCGCGACGTGTTTGATCATCTCAAAATCGAGCAGAAACGACTTTTGGCCACCACAGAGGATTGGCATTTATCGCTCGGTTTTTCGGCCTCATTTCCCATTGCCTATTGCGAGCTGTGACGCGTCCAGCCACGAAGCTAGCCATCCGTGAATTTGCTGTGTCCCTCTGCGCTTCTCAGGGATTGCATAATTCGCGAGATATTCTACGACCTCAAAGAGTCAGGACGCTCTTGCCCCCGCCCCCATTACCCAAACGATTTTCTCCTTGTAACTTTGTAACGATTCTTCGTTAGCTTATCAACTTAGAGAATGTTTGTGGTGAAGACTATGTACGTGTTCCTAATCCGTGCGGACAGGCACATTGCTACTGCTATTTCTGCGATGGATACGGCGAAATTTGGCAATTCAAAGCTATACAAGAGTTTTGAATAGAAAGCGCACTTTTCCCAACAATAACATGCAGCACTGAAGACAAGCAACTGGTCATTGTTTTTTGTTCCCTCGGTTATCCTTTTTGGATGACGTCTTAAAAAGGTGCTCCAAAAAAAAAACAGGAACCTTCCATAAACACGTCTACATAGAGCAAAGCTTCCATATTCTGATCTCATCTCAACTCCCAGATCACCATACTCTTTGAGAAGAAATGATTTATTTTGACTCTTAAACATCACGTTTTCCTAAATAGTGCCCAACGCGATTAACAACTTTGCGAGCGTTGTGCAGAGGGCGTCGAAACAGTAATTTTGAACAAATTATTCTAACAGTTTCCGACATAAGATACCGCGTTTATCTCCCGTTTGCTATAAAAATGTTCCGGAGTACCTCAACAGATTAGTACCATACGGTTCTGATGAGGTCGCCGTGCTGGGCTTTTGGCTCTGCTTCTTCTGCTCATTGAAAACAAGAACCTTGTGCCACGCAATGGTCTGAGGCTCCGACAACGAAATGTTTGGTGTTTGGACAGCATCGAAGCTCGTCTGTGCCTCTGATCCCGTTGCTGCACCACCCACGGTGAGAGCGATTGATGGACCGCGCGCACCGGGCTGACGAAAGTCACCCCACTTAAAAATTCGAGATGTGGCGGTTGTCCACACAAAATGCCCGCAATTCCGCACGACACTGAGCAACCGTACGTCTCGCGACCGTAGAAGGGAAAAGTAGTGTTGACGGGATCATCCGCCACTTTCGAAACAATCCTCCCTATCGAGTGGCGCTTTTTCGGCTTCCGTGATGATTCTTCGTTGATAGTTTCTAGAATTTTCCAGCACGAAAGCAAGCACCATTCATCGATTTTAACCGCATCTATGTATGTTGCCAGTTCTAAAAAGACAGCCAGTTCACAGAATTCCTTGTAGACAGTGGATCCGTCGACGATTTTTCGGATAATCGCATAATTCGCAATAGGCCATTTTTCAAACCCCTAATTTTCATATGATTCAGATGAGGGTGATTGACCGGATTTTCGGATGATTAAGATAGAGACTTTTTCTTCGGATAAGAAAACGGATAACGGCTTCGAGTAAATCCTGACTAGATATTCGAAAATGCATGAATTGGATGATTCCTAGCTGTTAAGCTTTTTCCCAACTCAAGGAAATGCATTGAAACTGCGATTAATACATTACATATGCATCACAAAGTTATTTTCTGACACTACATCCATTTTACGTGCCTGTGTTCTCACTACTTCTTCCGCATGGAACTTATCATTGTCTAAATCTAATCAGCATTTGTTATAACCGAGAGCTGTGACTTTCTTTGTGAAATGCTTGATGTCGTATATGTTCACGCTGACGTTCGCATCATACAAGTGTACTTCGGGTTTTTCGATCCATTATAAATACAGCGAGGAATATAGCGCCTGGTTTTCATTCATGGACGAAGTCCGTTGTCCTTCCGTGCTCTATGCCTCGAACTGCCAACTAGACGCGGAAAACATTGAATATTTTCGAATGATATTTAACTCTTTGCCAGAGACGAACCCACGCTTTCAGAAAATATGTATAAATATATAATTATAAATAGGTAAATCAATAAACAGATGAATAAATAGCAATCGTTTCCAGAAAAGCCAAAAATAATGAAAAATGGTTGCACTTGAGTATAAGAATGAAAAAGGACAAAAATCGATTATTTTGTTACTGCACTTCAGCGGAATCTCGTGGGCAATGCGGAGTTTATGGCCTACACGATGGCTTACGGCGGTCAGCTCAGCATATCAGAGTTCTACCCCTTCCGGTGAAGTGTTGTGCCAATTCATTGATCTCACAAGGATGGAATTGCTGGTTGGCCTCGGCTCGATTCGAGGTACCGCACTCGAATGCACTAGCGAATTCCGGCGTGTTATTTGAACGATCCGAAGGATTCTTCATTTCTGCGAACAAACAGGGATATTCGCAGCACATTTGCGGATGTCTGTGCGACATGTTTGTGCGTCCATTCACAATAGAGGATTTATTGCTTCATCTGAATCTTCGGCACGGTTCTTTAATAGCGTTCGTTTCCAAATTGCCTGGATTTCATGCCTCAGCAGTCTTACGCTGCTCTCCTAGTGCACTACATACGGTTCAGCCCAAAAAGGTGTAGTTTTCCGTTTTCGATTTTCATTCATTGGTTCGCCTCTACCTGAGGAATTCTCCTGTATCTTCGTGTATCATGCAATGTCAATAGTTCTTTCTGCTGGAAGGAACCGCAATGGAGAAGGCACTTTTCGCTTTTCCATTGATAACTGCTAGACGACTTAGATCATTGTTTGCCTTCACACAACTATTCTCCTTGTTATATAATCTCAGATGTCGTACTGATGTCTCAGTGACCATACTGTGGCTGTTGTCTCAGTGGCACTCCCATATTTGGCATTTTGCTAGAGCAACCATTTACTTAGAGAGCTTGAATACAAAGCGCGCAACAAAGAGAAAAAGGAGTTCAATGCGATTGATGGTGGTTTGGAAATTTCACTAATGCAATTGCTCATCTCCTTGATTGAGTTCTGGAAGAAAATATGCGCCCTCATTGTAACTAAAGTTGCTTCCCAGGCTCGGTAGACTAAACTTCAGGTTCCAGTCGCCATGTAAATAGTTTTCAACCGTAACTGTATCGTTTCATTTTTATTCACAAAATTGCTTTCATAGCGATACAATGGACCTCTCACCCTTTCCCAAATCTGTCATACGTGAAAACAGGTCAAGATGCTGACTTCGCTCTGCTTCTGTGTTTGGGCTGTTTTTTTCTCAGCCTCGGGAGTGCTTCTGTAGTAATTTATTCATTTGTATTTTTGTAGTTGTGGTTCACTTGCCATGCTTAAGGCAAACATGAGAAGCAAACCACAACTGAAAAGAACATATTGGGATGGAAAACCATTTGCAAAAATATTAGTCTGGCTGAAGAACCCTTGAAACAAAATTTTGAAAACTTCAGAATTTTCTGGGAAAAATTCAAAACTTCTGGGTCAGTGAGGATCTTATAGAAGGCTCCAGAAGCTTCCGTTATATGACTATATAAGGACCGGCGCTTGTCATTTTGGCGACATTTCGGACATGATTAGTCAACAACAACTTCCAGTGATCATCTTCTACGAATGATGCCAAAGCTACAACACAAGCGCAGCGGTCTCTATTATCACCGATGCATTTGGAGAAGGGGCTGTAAGCCGCATCACAGTGCACTGTTGGCTCACTCGTTTTGGTTCAGGAGATATGAACCTTGAAGACAGAGAGCGCAGTGGACGACCTTCTGCTATGGATGATAATGGATTGCGGCATAAGCTATCGAATACCGATTCGGTATCAACTACGCGGAACTGGCAACAACCCTCGGCTGCACCCACTTCACCATCGAGCTGCACCTCCACATTCTCGGCTATCGAAAAGTTTCGACAAGATCCTCATAGGTGACCGAGGCACATAGGCAAGTGCGAATGAAAATATGCCAGCCACTCCTCGCGTAGCCACATCGAAAGGAATTTCTTGAGGATCTAGTGACTGGAGATGAGAGCTGGATAGTCTATATAAGAATTCGTCGCCTTAGCCACGTTGTAATCGAATGCAACGCACACGACCAAGTTTACTCCTTAAACTTGGGTAACTAAAGGGATGTAAACAAACAACAACATAACAGTAAAGCGTACATAGGCGTGCGGAATCATAAGGCATCATAGAACAAGCCTACAGTAATGGCTAAGGCATATCAATGAAGGCAAAGTGAGAACGACTACAAGATTAATTCTATGGCATAGTAGGTTTTAGCTAACTTAGAGAAAATCTGAAGGCATGGCGCAATCTAGGAAAATAACAAATGGATTTGAGGCGCAACAAGGAAAGGTGAAACTGAGGGCGCAAACCCAGCCTTAAACCAGGAGCGCACAAGAATAAGAGAGGGAGAGGAGAAGATATGAGGGGTTGCAGTTTTTCTTTTTTCCCAACTATACTTGTTCTTTTTAGTCATGCAACCTGCACTCAGCGAACACTGCAGTCATGCAGTCTTGTTCGCTGAGTGCCTCCTGTTTGAATAGGACTGTTGCAAGTAGAGGAAGGATAAGTAGGCCTTTAAACATATTTTTCATTGATATCATGAAGTGGCCAGTTGCTTTCCTTGTCTTGTAGAGTGATGGTAGGACATGCATTTTAGATCTTCCCTTCCCACCGGAAATTAGGTGTACTCGACGCTGCACCACCTTACACGAATTAGGTTGGCGGAGCGGCGTTCTCCACACATCCCGGGAGGAAATGGTGCGTGGGTCGCGCCGAGCCACCAATGGAGGACGAGATTACCGAACGCACAGGGGTACGGTTCCACTGGTGCACTGCTTGTGTATAACGACCACTAGCTCAAAAAATGACTCACGAGATGGTGGTCAGAAACGCAAATTAGAACCCCGGCAGATTACTTGGTGCTTTTCTTTACTTGGTCGCAGAAAGTCGGCTGCGGTTCCTCCGTAAAGTTCACATTGATATCTAACAAAGCCAACGTTCTTTGCTGTTCAGCATTAAACGAGGCAGTCGTAGCCATGCAGTAGTAGCATGCTAGATTTTCCTAATCCTTTTAAAAATCACCACTTAGAGATTCGATTCTTATGTTCCAGCATATAGTCAGTTCAACATTCTTGACCTATAGAAGCTTGCGGGAGTTCAGCTTATTTCTAGCCCAAAACGAGAATCTCTTAGGATTATCTGAGCATTCGCTCGCTTGATTGTTGTCCAGCGTTGCGTTTTAACTGTTTCCGTTCTCATTTATTGGTGCCTCCTTAGTTCTCGAGTTTGAGTTATTAATGTTTGTGTTGCTTTTTTTTTGTTTCTTTGATATATGGGTGGCTACCACCACGCTGTGAATAAACAAATAAATAAATAAATAAATATAAGAATCAAATCTGAACTCTTGCAAAAAGGCTCGTGAAGGTCTGCGGGGCAATACAAAATGCAAGAGGGAACCATTTTAGAAAACTTTGGTCTGTACGAGCAGGTGATCAGTTTGATCTAGAGCTGAATTTCTCTGTGTTACACTACTCTTCTACTCTTCAGACGTCGGTGAGAAAGCACATGTCTTGTCCACAATATTTCTCTAAACCACGATATGTTGAGCATCTTGAAGGACACCATTTGTCTGAACTGCCTCTATAGAAAACGTTTCACTCAGGAAAAACTCACAGCCCAATGGCCAGAAGTGACTTAGTACTGAAGCCTCCAGCTTTTACAAGCGAACGGGCAGTTCAGGCTTATTTTCATACCTTCTTCTCTCATACTTCATACTCTCATACTTTCTGTTCCTTGCTCCTTTTGTGTTGTCCAGCCGTTTCTCTCAAAATCGTCGTTGTCCTTTTTGAAAACTTCGTTCGCTCAACCATATTCTCGTGGATATTGTCGATTTCGTGAGGCGGATATTGCACCAATTCTTAGGCGACATCACGCCAATTAACGAATCCGCAACCAGCGGCACGGTATTCACGCGTCACAAACTCGCCCAAGTGGGGCGACACGAGTAGGGCAGGGCGTAGGAGGCGGACGGGATCGTGTAGGCAATGCACGCCATAGGTGCTCTTATCTTCTTTGCATTCAAGACTGTGCATTTACTCACCTCCACTGTACACCCAACTGACTGTAAGGAAGCATTGTAAATACGTTTTTCCTTTATCGTATTTTTATCAATGGACGATTTCTTGGGAAGGATTATTGAGCAAGCATATGTCCATCAATCATACACAACGAATTAGCCGAATACTAAGGTAAAGGATAAAGTATTAAGGACGACGTTAATAAGTCTCTTTTGGGGAGCAGCACGGGATGCGGTGGACGCAATTTGAATGCGTACACAATTGGCCTTTGTATGCATTCAAGTCGCCTTCACGAGATCTCCTAGAAGCAGAATGCATGGCGCATCTTAAAGGATTTAGTAATGCCGTCCTTTGTCCTTTGCCCTTTATCTGGCCTTTGCAATGACCTCCAATGGCCAGCTAATGAACGAGTCGGTGTTTTATTCCTTTCCAGACAAGTACCAATTCACTGACTCCGCAGGGATGGAAGACTCGATTGGCCAGGAACCTGGTATCATGCACATGACGGTCGTCGCCTTATCCTACTGTACTCTACGCATCCCTTCCCACCCAGTACTGATGTAGCAAGACTTTTTTTGAGCGGCAACCCTATTTCTCGTTCCATTCATTTATAAAATCACCAGTTTTCCGGGGCTTTTTCGTGGTCTTCATCATTTTTTTACTACCCTCTATTCCTCGACATCGTCGCGTGTTGTACATACGTACACTTTGCTCTCCTAGAACAATCTTCAAAATTTACGATAATGGTGTTTGTGCAGGGATCAAGAGGTGCGAACTTGTTTCTATCAGCAAGCAATTCTTTGTAGCATTTATATCCACGTGTTCTAAGTAGAAGAGGACCGTGATGAAGGAAAAAAAGACCTTTCCCATGGTACATCCTATCATGATATATGACTCATAGGGAGAGGTGCTATATTCTGCAGATGGACGCAAGCACTCTTAGAATTGTCCCAACACTCTTGACTTGATTAGCTCCCTTCCTCAGACTCGATCAACTAATGCCCGAATGACATCTCCTATGTTCGGCGCGGCTACCTAGCCACTGGTGCTGAAATCGTTCCTAGGGTTTGCTGGTGCCAGTGGCTCTATGGTAGACAGTTCCAGTTTCAACGTTTCTCTCTACCTACGTTTTGCTTGTAGTAAAATGGCCCAACGCCAGTGGGTCATTTTACCACAAGCACTACGTACTACGTGAGCTATACTTTGTAAGCATTTTCTGGACTCGTACAATTCTCATGAACGCTTATATCATTGCATATGGTTAAAATTGGCTTCTCAAATCACCTCAGTGCAGCAACATTCAAGTAATGAAAAACGAGATTCGATGAATCATACATCATTCTGTACTGTTCTGTACTACGGATACGGCTGGTACATTTTTCTGTCAACAGATGTAGATAATTCGCAGGCTATTATATGATAGGTAGCTTCTAGATTCTAGAATGGCCCTACTTCACATGGACTGCACTGACCGCTTGTTAGATTCGTTCACTCTATCACCACCTAAGCCGTTATCTGCTAACTAGGAGGGTCGGTCAAAATGTAAAAAAAGGCATAATTTAGCATAAAAGTTCTTTTCGAATATAAAAGTCATGAATAGCAAAAACGCGGCAACCGCGGGAACCGTACCTGTGACCTCCTACATGACGAGCTAGAGTACTACAGCTTGCTCTCCACTTGAAGTTCCATGGGAGGCCGAAACCCTTCCCTAGTCGGTTATTTATTTGTTTATTCTATACAAGGATACATAGTCGCTCAATTAGTAACAAAACAAAGCGGACTAATCACAGTTGGGGATAATAAATCAACATCAATTGAGAAGGAGAGTCAGTCAGTTTCGAAAGGCACGATATCACCGTAAAGTACAATACTGGCCTTAACTTTTGGTCATTGGGCGGAAAAATCGAAAAAAAAAACCGCTTTTTCCGCCGCTTTTCCCTAGCGCTCTTCAAATTGAGCGCATTGCAAATTGAAACACATATTTGTGATCAGCACCGAGCTCTCTTCCCGATGAGCTGAAAAGCGCATAGCGAGCGCCTGAAAAATAGTTCAGTGACCTAATTTCTGCGCGGCGCGGCTGACCCCTGTGCTCGCGGGAGATAATTACACCCACAGCTTCTAGGTAGCTAAGGAAGGAGGAGATTGTCCTAATTTAAAGCCTATTGTCTTTTTTATAAGAAATATCACATAGTTCTCCAGATTCCCTAGTTCCTCGCGGTCACAGTGATATTATTTTTTAAAGAATCCGATTCTTCTATTCCAGTCAACTTGGAGAAAATTAACGAATTTGGAGGTCAATAACTTTGAAACAGCAAGCTTGCATTGGCTTACACTTACTGACTTTTTGAAGCACATTGCAGAGAACTGCCATGCGGCCAGAAATTGTTTTGCGTGAAAATCTTCAAGATCTACGTGTTGCCAAAGGGGTCCACGTGACACCTTTTGGCAGCAACAGTCGAATTTTGCTTGCAGTTCAAGTGGCTCTAAATTGCTTCACTTGGTGCAAGAATCTTACAAGTTAAGAACACAAGGAAAACTCCATGAGGGCTTCCAAGCTTGAAATTGCGACAAAGTCTCAAAAGAATTCCGGATCGTAAATTGGCCTCAAACTCGGGCTCAAGCACAATAAGCACGATTTTTGAAATTTCTTCAATTTGCTAAAATAATGTTCATCCATATGCTCTCAGTGATTCTGAATCGAGTGGCGGTTCGATTTCGATTTTACATTCATTTAAACCGTTTTGTGGGGGTGAAATGCCTAAACTTCGGTTCGGGCCTCGTATTGGTTCCGGAGCATTGGTCCGCTCGCCTGCCGTCATGACCCTTCGCGCCATCTGAGCGTGCGGTATATCGCCTAAGTAGGGTCTTCGAACTTTGGATGCGGCGGACTGTTATTGATCTCCCCGAATACCGTAGGATAGGAGTGTATGGCGTATTCCTATTTTTTATATTTTCCTAGCATCGCAATCAAGTAGTAGACCTATTTCTATATTTTCATCAGAGAAAACCTTCCTTTCTGGCAGCACAGGAATAAATTTTGGTTAAAATTATGAATTATTAATTCTATTGTTTTTATTTTAATTATTTCGTTCGGGACTACTCAGTCACGCTGCCGGTCGGCGAAGTCGTTGGGATTTAAAACATCATTCAATAAACAGGTCAGGATTCAAACCTCAAACCCAAACTTCAATATATTGAATCAACCACGGTTTGGTTGAGTCCGTCCCTAACCTCAATCCTAATGAACGTTTATTGTGAAATAATCAGGCAACAGTCAAACAAAAGTGGAGCTTCTGGGAGGTCAAATGAAGAAGATGATAGGTTCACTATGAAAAGTAATAAACGGATGATTGGAAAACCGAAGCCGTGAGTTTTAAGAATGTCATGAAGGGGAAGCGAATTTGAGTAGCCTTTTTGGGATACGCCACGCTTCCAACACTTGTAGAAGCTAAATACGAAATAGAAAATACAAGCAGTCTAACTAAAAGGGAGAGGTCGTAGTATCCTAACCTCGTTTGGTGCACGCAAGGTATTCTACTCCACCCTCGTTTGGAAGGATCAATACGTCGCCGGAGCACCGAAAGTGTGAAGACTCTAGTTAGGCGATTTACGGCGTCCTCAGATGGCGCGAGGGGTCACAGAGGCAGGAGAGTGGACTAGCTCCGGAGCTAATCTGGGTCCCGACCAGGGCTATTGGACTTCCACTCGTAATAAACAGGTACAAACGCACGAACATTTGAAATCGAACCACTCTTCGAATCAGAATTGAATAGGGAATGCTCTCATAGATTATTTTCCCGTTTTTGAACAATTTTTAAAATGACACTCTGATAGCGTGTGGGGTGAGTTGGCTTCGTAACTACGCGGCCAAAATGTCTTCCAGCTTCGTCGAAATTTCACCCATGGAGGACTAGAAGGTGTTTTAATAGGTTTCCAAAAGTCTGTGTTTCTTTCTTCAAAGAAACGATTTTATGCCCACTTTAATCATGCGAAAAGTGTGCGGCTAACTGCAAAGAAGCGTCATGTGGTCAACTTTGCCAGCGTACAATTACTAGCGATTTCAACCCCAGAGGTTCCACTTTGGCAGCTTCATTTCAACTATAACGTTTAGCGGGATAAATGAGTATACGCACATATAAACTTGATATTCCAAAATTACGGTCCTCCAAAGTGGCACATTTTCTGAAACAAATGCAAATTAATTTATCGGATTCTTTTAAAAAAAATTACATCATTGTGACCACAAGAAACTACGGAATCCAAAGAACTATGTGTTACTATACATAAAGTGGAAAATACGCGTAAAGAGGCCGAATCTCTTCCTTCATTAGCCATTTGGGAGCTGTGGGTGTAAATATCTCCCGCGAGGGAAGGGGTCAGCCGCGCCAGGCAGAAACTAGGTCACTGAGCCATTTTTTAGGCGCTCGCTATGTGCTTTGCAGCTCATCGGGAAGAAGGCTCGCTGTTGATCACGAATATGTGTTTGAATTTACATTGTGCTCAATTTGAAGAGCGTTACAGAAAAGCGGCGGAAAAGGCGGTTTTTTTCGCTTTTTCCGCCCAAAGACCAAAAGTTAAGGCCGGTATTGTATTACGAAGATTCGTTAGTTTTCCCCTCTACCTTGTCTCTATAATCCTCTTGTAGGATGTGAGACATTTCTGAGTTCTGCCCAGATAATGGAAGTTTCCCAGGGTTGACCAATCCGCACTGATATTCATTTTTTTGCAGAACAGTGTTGTATTTTCTGTCAACTCTTACACGCACAAAAATCTTTCTGCGGAGAGTAGGCGAAAATCAGCAGACACTGATTGCACTTGGACAATGACCTTCTCCAGGGAACTGTCGATATCGTGCCTAATCATCAGGACGTCGATCACGTTTTACACATTTGGAGGTTTTTCTCGAGCAAGAAGTGTGTTTCTCTGGCTCCACTCCTGTGTTCTTTTCGTCCATCGGTCGTCTTGCTTCTTTGTGACGTGACATAGATATCGGTGTATTAATTTCCACACCAATTTCGTGGAGTTGTGAAGATGAGACGCTCTTGTCAAGTCACTCTTCTAAGCTCGGCTGCTTACTTCAAAATATGCCGCTCACGTGGCAGCAGTATCAGCCTGTGTTCCCGCCCCGTAGCCGCCTCAAGGAGAACCCCCAAGATTTCCACAGAGTTGGCGATTCCGAGGGTCTCTGTAGCGCGTCTATGGAGATCGGAAGCGTTCACACTGCTCCTCGTTCCCTATCCAGCTCGTCATCGCTCAATTCTTCTTAATTGCCAAAGGCCGCCCGAGGCTCACACCGTATGTCCATTGAAACGAGGTTGTTATACGGCTTTGTTGGCTGACATCTCAACAGAATCACCTTCAGAGCCAGAAAGGGTCAGACCAATTAGGAGTTACCACACCAAATATCTCTTCAACTTTACAAAATTCAATGTCATATTTTCAAAATAGAATCAATTAGAAAGCTATATGTAAGATTACTAAAATTTCACAGTTTTTTGGCAGTTCAAAACTCAATCCCACAACAATCGAGTAGAATCAGATAGAAACAAGTCAAAGAAGAGAATCCAAGTACCTCACCATAGTCCACTGAAGACAAGCGGATGCTGCTCACGGTGGGTCAGGTATACTGGATAGCACTTCCCCCAGGTTACAAGGCGAGACTGAGGTAGAACCTGAGCTCACGCGTTATATACAGGCATTCCCCTTTCGGTTGACTTTGGGGTCTGTGGAATATGTGGATCCAACATGCCTCTAGGGTTTTGCGCGCCGACGTTTGAACCACTACTCAGATTCCGTTCCTAAAATACTCCCCGCTATGATAAATGACCATGTGATAGTCTAGGATGATCATATGGTGGCCTCCGATTGCCCCAAACTTCTCCTACCCATTTCACATGCTCTTGTATCCTCACATACAGAGGACGGCCGGTTTCGCCGATGTACTCCTGGCCACACGTTTGGCAGGAGATCAAGCAGACTACACCCGATACAGTCACCTCCCTTTCTAGCTGAACAAACCACATAGATAGGGGCTCCTCATCTACGGTCATATAGCCGACTGTTGTCTAACTGGGTTTTAACGTTGTCTGGATCAGGAAGAGGGTCAACCACCGCAACCGAATTCAGTTAGCACTGCCTTTCGCGATTCATTAGGAACTCAGTCAAGGGCACTGCCATACTGATGAGGTTTTCGCTTTCTTCCATCGGTAGTATTACGCTGATGCCATTGAATCTAGTGTGACTTAGAGACGAAACACAAAACAAAACAGAAGTTCTCCTTACTGAGCCCATTTAATTGCTTCAATGTTTCTGTCGGATCGCACTTTTTAGAAAACGCGATTTCACAGCATTTCGGAACTATAATATCTCGGCCGTCTCAATATTTTGAGTGCCCACAAACTAGAGACGGTGCAGCACCATGATGCGACGAAGTCAAGAGCGTGCCACCTTTTATTATGATACTAACTCGATCCATTCTTTGGTTGAAAAGATGAAAAGAGAAAGGATATGTGCGCGAGAACTACCTTCCCTGCAAAACTTTCACCTAAAATATGTCGTGCGTTCGCATTGGCAGTTCACCAGTGCACTGGACGGAGATGAATGTGGTGCTCACGGACGCACGCATTTGCAGCCAGTGAAGAAAGAATTTACGCGAAAATCACGCAAGGGAAGCGGAGGGGCTCGAGAACAGCCACTCCACGTTCGAGCAGCAGCATGTTAACTGACCGATGTGAGATGCAGCAGTCACGCAGTTCGATCCGTCATTCGATAAGTTCTGATCCTCAGCATCAGGGGCGCTTTGAATTGCTATAAGAATCGAACGCTCAGGCGCTCCTTTTCATGACGCTTAAGGTTTCACCTTTATGCTTTCCGTTTGCCTCATGAAGCTGTTCCAATCCTGAATCCGAAGGTGTCTGCACTTGAACGTTCTCGTAGCCCATTCAACCTAGAGCAAGCACTATAAACGTTGTAGACTTCTCTTAATAGCGCACTATCCGTGGACAGATCTCCCCATATATGTATTAGTGTTTGGAAGAGGATTATTATTGGAAGAGGATATTAGGTTGTCCCATATGTCCCCGCCGTTTTTCTCAACGATACATTGCGGATTTCGCCGGTGGTCTACTGCATAGCGCGAAAGAGAATGAGTTGCTCTATCAAAGCGTGTATTGCATTTCTTTTTTCATCCTGAATTTTGTCAATTTTTCGGTCGTTAGAGTGAAAAGTGAGAAAGTGAAAAAGTGGTCATCTGCGCAGTTGCCTCTCTCGCTTAGGTTTGGAATTTTTCCACAGCTTTTTATAGCATTTGGAAGACAATGTTATGTGCTACAAGAATACGTGTTGTCCTATTTCCTCATTTGTCCCTTATTGATTTTTAGGTCATCAATTTGCGACGTCCGACTTTTCCGTCCAAATTTTTTACCAACAGCTCCTATTTTGCGGTGGACTTTTTTGCTTGGCGTTATATGTTGTTTGGAAGAGGATGTCTTGCACAATAAGAATTTGTGTCGCTTTTATTGGCTCCTGCTGATTTCTCTCCAATATCAACACAATTCCAAAAAGAGGAAAATCATCTTCACCAACAACTCCTTCGCCTATTGTTCAGTCTGTCTTGCTCAGTTCTATACGACACTCGAAAGTACATCTCTTGGTCTACCAGAGCGTATAATTTGTTCTTCGGTCATCAAAAATGGAGTGCCAGGTCGACAGGGATGAGCACTTTTGGCACGTTCTTCTTTCGTCTCTTTGATTTGAACCGGGGTTCTAGTGCTGCTAAGCTGCCAGAGGGACGATGCTTCATGTCGCCATACAAACAACATTTCAAATGATGCCGGGCAAGCAGGTCGGCAGGCATCATTGGACACGGGCATATCGAACGAATTTTCCACAGAACTGGCGCTGAAAAATGGTGCTTGTATGGCGACATGAACCACCTCCTCTCTGGCAGCTTAGCAGCACTAGAACCTTAGTTGAAAGCAAAGAGGCGAAAGAAGAAGGTGCCAGAAGTGCTCATCCTTGTCGACCTGGCACTCTATGTTTGATGACCTGAAAATTAGCAAAAATTTAAATGGCCGGAGAACAAATTATGCGGTCTGGTAGACCAAGAGGTGCACTTTCGAGTGTAATATAGAAGGGAGAAAGATAGACTGAACAACAGGCGAAAGAGTTGTTGGTGAAGATGATTTTCCTCCTTTTGGAATTTTATTGATAAGGATAAGGATAAGGATAAAGGACGGCGTTACTCAATCCCTTTTGGGATGCGCCAGCGCATTCTACTTCTACGGGATGTCGTGGAGGCGACATGAATGCGTATTTGACATACAATGACTTGCTGTGTCCAGCCGATGAGCAAGTCAGCGCTTTATCCTTCCCAGACCCGTCTGGTACCAATTCACCGACCCCGGAGGTGTGTGGGCTTCCGTTGCCTCTGACACAAAATTATTTAATAATGTATTTATTCGTAATACCACAATCAAAAGCGGTTACCAGAGCAGAGGAACTCAACAAGACTCATGGTCAGACCGCGAGGGCGGTCCTTCTAGAATACAAAGGAGACGTCTTGTACTTTCTGTTTTCAAGGAAGAAGATACTGTAGGCGAACTGTGAATGCACTATTTTTTGTCCGTCTGAGGTCTCGCGGGTGAGAGCTCATGAAAAAGTAGCGGCAGCTGGTGCTTGCCGCGACAGGAGGTATGGAAGACTTGGTTGGCCTGGGCGAAAAATCCGAACCAGGAACCTGGTATCGGGTGCACGCGACCGTCAGCACCTCCTCCAACTGCGCTACACGCGCCCATTTTGTTTTATTTTGTTGATATTCATCAGAAATCAGCAGGAGCCAATAAACGCGACACTAATTCTTAGTGTGCAAGACATCCTCATTCGAACAACATATAACACCAAGCAAAAAATTCCACCGCAGAGTAGGAGCTGTCGGTAAAAATTTGGACGGAAAAGTCGAAAGTCGAAAAGTCCCAATTTGATGGCCTAAAAATCAATAAAGGACAAATGAGCGAATAGCGCCAACGTATATTCCTGTAGTACAGAACACTTTCTTCCAGATGCTGTAAAAAATGCGCAAAAAATTCAAAACCTAAGCAGAGAGAACAACTGCGCAGATTGCCACTTTTTCACTTTCTCACTTTTCACTTTAACGACCGAAAAATTGATAAAATTCAGGATGAAAAAGTAAAAGCAATACATGTTCTGCATATCGCTCTGCTAGAAACTGCCGGCGAAGTTTGCAATGAATCGTTGAAAAAACGGCGGGGATTTATGGGACAGCCAAATGTATCATTTGTGTGGCGCTCGATAAACGGTGAAATGAGTAACGACCCTGCCCGGAAAGCATAGATGTGTGTTTAAGTCGCGCCTGACGAAACATTTTTGCACCAGACCAGTTCGAACCCGCAGCCGCTCACGATGAAACATTACTGCTACTTCTTGCTTGATGCCTCAGTGTTCATAGTTCCTCAACTTCGGCTCACACCACGTCTTGTCTTCATGAAACGACCAGATGGCTAACATTTCCACTTCTTTATGCTTCTCTTCTTCCACTAGTGTTTCGCCAAAAAAACCTAACCTAGTGTGTAGGTATGCAAGTTACAATGTGACCGGGTGATGTTGGTTTCTACAGGAGTTTGCGCCTCCTCATAGGCTGCTATCCGGGTTCGTCTTCTTGGTGCCTTAATCAATCCTATTCTTCTTGCCCTCCTTTGCAAAACGCGCATTTATCGGTTTCATCTACGTTTTATGAAGTTTTCGTAAAAGTCCATACTTCCTGCTTTCTCCTGACCCGTTTCTCTTTGCTTTATGCTATTATCGCGAGATTCCCGCATTCATATAGTTTGCTTTGACGATATTCCCAGTCTAACCACTGAATTGATCGTCAACAAAGGAAGAAGTATTGCATGTGTCAGGGCTTCTTGCCGTTTCTGACCAGGAATATTCTAATGTCTGCCACTGCTTTGGCTATGTTCTGTGCTCAGAAGGCATTCTGGGATTTAGTACCTCTTTGACGAATAAATACGTGGAACTTACTGTCTCTATGCTTTTCGACTGCGAGAGGAGTAGCGCTCCTAATCACTGGCGTCCTACGCCCGTTCGCCCTCCTGAAAAACCATTATGCTATGGCTGAGCACAAGGAGATTTGCTTGAGAATGCTTGAGGGGGATTCGCTTTCCCACGCTTTCCCCTCACGTTCACCACATTAAAGAACAACTAGAACTCCAATCCTGTTTGCATGCTGCTGAAAGCGCTGTAGTGTCAAGGTGCACCGCTTCAAAATAAGAAAACCGTGTTTACTCTATTGTTGCCCAAGTCATTAGCAAAAGTAACCTACACGCCTTCGCGAGATTGCTTCTCTTTTGGTGGAACTCTTTATAGGAAATGTTCCGTTTTCCTTTTCAATGTCTCGCTACTCACTGATGATCTTTTCAGGCAAGATCCTTCTGCTTTGAACTGCATCTGCATACTGACAGAACAAAATACCTGAACTTTCAGCGCTTTCCTCAACCTTTCGCACAAACTCCGACTATCACCGTTTCAGCTCGTGCCTACCTCCGTTGAAGGGTACATCTTTCGAGGTGCTCTGTACAAGAGGAGCGTAATCACTGTATAAGGAGGAGTAGGCGAGCGTTCGTTTCGGGACGAGCTTTGTTTTCTTCGAGAATCGCAATCGGGCCTGGCAGGCGTTTGGCAAAGCTCCTTCCCACTAGCGCTTGCAGACGTTGCCGTGTTTCCGTGTGCCGGACATCTCCTTTCAAGGCAACTGATCGAAGTGATGGGCTGTCATGAAGCGGCACGGCACAAGCCGCTGTCACAAAACGGGACGGAATGGGCTCGCACGCTGGTGGCATGGATCTGGTGCGGTCTTGCCTGGAGGAGCGAGCTACCCAGTGGTCGCAGTTCTTTCCCCTGACGTCGAACTAAAACACTGGAAAACCGCGGGGTTTTTTGAACATTGGTGCTCACCTGCTGATATCACTGGCTCGGTAAGAATATAGGCTACAACCAAAACAATCGCGTTCTAGCAGTTAGCGTAATGCGTAAATATCCGCTTGCTTCTCGCTAACCATACCATAACACTCACCGCGACTGAAAACGAAGTATTTCTAGCATCGCCTCGTCCTCTTCATGGGTGACCAAGAAAGGCTAACAGAAGGCCAGCGTTCGAGAAGCCTGAACATCCACAGAGCCTGCACTAAAATCTTCAAACACAACTATGCGGAACGACGGAACGAGTCGTGAAACCCCCTGATGTTTCTGCTTTCTGTTACTGTTTCTGTTACTTCTTTTACTAAATTACTGACAAAGGGACGATTGTGTCGATATGTTCGAGATCTAATTAGTCGTCGTTTTGCCTAAGGAAGGACAATTCCATCGGTCACATGCTCCACAATTCGTAGAAGTGGCGGTCTCATGACGAAGTGCAACAAAATTGTCACAGCACTTCATTTCGGCGGTTTAACCCACTTCGGAGGATGGTGTAATCGAAGTGGTGTTAAAATGTATTCTCTCGCAGAGTTCGTCGAATAAGACTAATAGGCGCGATCTCTTATTTTGAAACACTAAATGATTGTTGCTTAAGTTTGCTTCAAAATACTTAATTTTAAAAATAAAATTGTAAAAAGGCTATCTTGAATTCTCTTTAAACATTGTTTTCTTGTTAATACTGTGCCAACACGAAGTTTTTAAGAAGGATCTTTATTCGGTCTAACGTTTCGACGGCGTCGTCGTCTTCAGAGGCCTGAATGTGGCGCGAGGTTTTTTGACATGCAATTTAGGCCGCCAAGCGCTTTGCCTGCTCCAGCGATTTTGGGGTAAATCTGCGATCAATCGGCAAAGACTGGAGGTGAGAAATAAACTCACGCATAGATCCACGACCACCAGAGCGCGATTGCCCTCTATACAAGACCAGTAAGAGCGAATGAAGCACACTGTGCAGTCATCGTATAACTAAACATTCCTAGACATGCACAATTTGGCTGGTCGTTCTACAGTTTGTACTGTTGAACAAGGGCAGGAGTTCACTTGTAACGGATATGCAGTCATAGCGGTTGTTCATTGCACACTTGAAGTCGTTACCACATCGACTTATGCTTACCAAGTAGGCTACCTAATGATCCACGCTTTTACTAGCAAGATGTTCTTTAATACGCACTGCTAGCTCCCTCCAGTCTTCCCAACGTAAGTTGCGCCACATGTAGTGCACTCGAGCTCATAGATTACTCCGGTCTTGGAGACATTTCTTATGTTGCCATTTGGACATACAGCGCGATTCTCCGAAAGGCACTGCCTATCATAGAGTCTGTTTCGATCCAGTTTCCGCTTCATGTTGTCGCTGGGAATGTTCACCAACACAACATCACCCTGCATCTGTGCGTTGTTCGATGGCTTTATGGAATGCGGCAGTAACCTTATGGGAGAAGGGAAGAGCAAGAGGCAATCTTCTTTGACGCGTTCTTTTACGGAAATTAGTGTCAAGTAGTGACGCTCTGGTATCGGATAGCCATTTGACGTAGCTATAGACGAAGCTAACCGAACTGATTCTCGACGTTCTTCGGGACCTGTGCACATTTCTGAAGCCGAGCGGAACGTGTTCCGAACTACAGCGCGTTTGACGGCAACAGGATTTCCGGATCTCGCGTGAATCAGAATGTTTTTGGAGCTGGTTCTCGATACCACTTCACACTAACAACTTCGTGAGACACTTTTATTTGTGTGCTCACGTAAGGAAACCAACAGTTTTGTCGAATTTCTCTGGTTAGGTTAAAGGGGTTCTGACTGCTGATTCAGTAACCTGAAACACTCATCCATTTCGAACCTTGTTGAGCTTATGATACAGCAGTAATCGACATGTCTACAGTACATCAGCGGTGAGCATTCTAACACCGGTCTTTCTATTCTACTCATAATCCAGACAGCAAGTACAGGTGCTAGACGTTGGCCCGTGGCTAACCCTCTAAGCTGCAAAAAATACAACCTTGACCATTTAAAATTATTGCACATCAAGCTGATTGTTTCTAGGAATTTGCTCAATAGCAAGTCTGATACCAAGCGGTAGCCGTTACCCCTTGGTAGGCAGGAATGTCTGAGATATCAGCACATTTCTTAGGAAACGACGAGGTTTTTAAACACGTCCTGGAGCATCAGAAATGTCTACAGTGGACGTTGGTCTTACATATGGATGCGTTCAAACGGACTAATTTCGTTCGGCAGCCTTCTTCGTCGCCCCATAACAGCACTTATTCTTCATATCCATTACAACGCCCTTTGAGAAGTGCAGCGGATATTGTGTTAAATCATTCATGCTCCCCTGCTGATGGCCCCGAAGGGGTATTTTTAGGCCAATTATCATGAGCACCTGTGATGCACTTCACATAAATGAGAGTGAATTTAATGCTTAGAGTAGTAACTATATTGAAATTCCTTGAACCGAAGACGTCTAACAGGGCTACGCATTCTCTTGTGCAGCACGCACTGAATGCTTCAATGGAATTCTGTCTGTGACAAGCCCTTTCTCGATTATTCGCCTGGTGAACTCTTACTGTTTTTGCTTTATGACCAAGCCCTCAAATGGATATATGTATCTTAATACAAATCTATTCGTTAGATCACGGCGATTCCAGCTTTTATCTGCAATAATCTGAAACTCCTAGGTTTTTCTTTCTCCATTTTTTTACGCACGCTTTCTATTACAGCTCGCAGTTACCCGATGTGTTGGCGCCGAAGTATAGATCTCCGCCAGCGTGTTTCCTAGCGCCTCATCATTACGGTATCCGCAAATACTAAACAACAACTTAAAAGAGGGACCAAAGCTTCCTTCGGGTTGTCCGGCCGGGATGGTGATAGCAATAGTAGGCAAACTGACAAGAAAGAAAGAGAGAAAGCCCGGTCGAAAGCCGCATTTTGGCGTTATTTAACTGACTCTGAGAAGTGCCACAAATTAGACTTATATGCTGCCGAAGATGGCTTTGAGTGGACTGTACAACTCAATATGAAAGGTCTTGGTTGGCCAGCCCCTACGGCCGTTAGTTTTCGTCCTTTCTGAAGAGATGCGCACTAATCCAGCTCTGAAGGCATGCAGAATGTCACCTTTGGAGGGAAGCTAACCTATGAACGTTTCGCGGAGCGGCCTGAGATCATGCCTCCTGCTGTGTCACCCACATCCTTTGATATGGAAACATCTGGGCAGCTGTTTATTTGTTGGCATGAATCCTTCATATCTCATCGTATTTTGCATATTTGAAGGAATGAAGTAAGCTAGTGCATCAACCGTGGCCGACAAGGAAGACGTAATGAATAAATCATACCGCAGCAAACTCAATAAAAGCGTTCAGATAGCGTTTCTTCAGGGAAATTCGATACAAGGATAGAAGTGCAAAAACAAGGTATAGCCGGGGAATCGGACAAAAATCCACTTTTCATAAGGCTTGTGGAGTTTTTAAATTTCGAAAAATTAGCCGATTCAGTTATACTTCTGTAAAATCACTTCAGTACGCCGGTGAAGGGTCGACCAGAGTCCAGTGCGCGGCTTCATAAAATTGATCATAACTCGGCTTATTTTTTGATAATCAGGAATCCCGCTAGCTTTCAAAAAATAGAGGAAACGTGCTTCTTACCATATAAGAATCAGTTTCGAGAAAGACGTTTTCATGCGCGGCGGGAGGGGGGGGGGTGCTCGATTTTCGGCAAGTATTTTGGCGATATCGACCAAAAATCGAACCCTCGCCGCTGCGCATGAAGACACGTTTTTTGAAGAAAGATTCTTTTATGGTGGTAAAGCGGTTTTCGAAAACCATACCGAGTTATGGGCATTTTGTAAAGTCACTTTTTTGCTTAAACGGCTTTTCATCTTCGTATTGAAAAGCTAGCGGGATTTTTAAAATTCAGAAAACTTACCGAGTTGTGACCATTTTTGTGAACGTTTAATTTTCTCACTCCAGTGACGCTATTACAAGGTTGAGCACAGGTGGATTCATCAGTTCAATCCAGAAAGCCATGATTTTTCTATGAATTTTTACTATGCATTATTGATACAGACTTGAAAATTTTGTGGCGGAATTTTAGCCACATAGGTGGTCGGACTGCTTTTGCTTCGGAGAGAAAATAATTTTGTTTTTAGGAAAAACGAGAATTTTGAATACGATCCCTACTAACCATATTAACACGTTGCAGAGCGTGTTATCGGTGTGATCCTACTATATATAAAAGAGTAAGCGGTTGTCCGTCTGTCCGTCTGTCCGTCTGTCCGTCTGCTCACCCGTCTGGCCTTTCCTAGACGTCGAGTAACAGACGTCCGGGATCAGACTAGGTGTCACCCATGTCGGGTTGAGAGCGTCAGAAGACGTGTCACCCATGTTGCGCAAAGGGCGTTCGGGTTCATAAGACATGGCACCGATGTCCTTCAACAGACGTCCGGCTTGAGAAGATCTGTCACCGACGTCGTGCAACAGGCGCTCGGATTCAGAAGGCATGTTAGCGATGTCACACAAGGGGTATCTGGACTCAGAAGATGTATTACGGTTTTCATGCAAGCGGTGTCTGGGTTCAGAAGAGATGTCACCTATGTCGCGCACGGGGTGTCAGGATTCCGAACACATGTAATGGGAGACCACTAAAGGGAAGACCAGTAAGCAGGGGTCCAGTGAAGAGTGGGAGGACCAGTGAAGGGAGGGGTACCAGTAAGAGTAGGACCTTTAATGGCAGCCAGTGACGGCCAATAAAGAATAACACTAAGGTGAGGGTTGGGGAGGGGGGGGGGGAAAGTGAACGGAAACCAGTAAAGTAGGAGGGTCCTGTGAAGGGAGAACCGGTAAAGGGGATACCATTAACGGAGGGCCGGTGAAGAGGGGACCAGTGAAGGTAGGACCACTAATGGCTGCCAGTCCAGTGAAGGGGGAGGGAACCAGTAAAGGGGATCAGTGAAAGTGAGACCAGTAATGATGAAGCTGTGAAAGGGGTGGGGGTAGTAAAGAAGGGACCGGTAAAGGGGACCATTAATGGGGCCAGTGAAGGGGGCTGCCAAAAGAGGGTGGAAGGAACCTGGAAGGGCGGACCAGTACTTTGTTCTCACTATCGTCCAACGTGTATGTGACAGGAATGTCGCAGACGTGCTTCTAGATCAAAAAGATGTGCCACAGATCAAACATTGCGAAGCATGCATTGGATTTTCAGATAACCTTTGAAAGGCAGCATGTGCGTGCACATGCCTCTCACTGTCACTACTGACTGATGCTCACTACATTTTTCTACCTGTCTCTACCTGCACATGGGTAAGGGGTATAGTGTAATGTCGGGGGGGGGGGGGGAGGTAGGGAGAGTGACTTCGGAAGATTATTATTGCCGTCGGATATTTAGCGGTATAGAGCTATCCAAGATTATCACAATCTGTTCCTCGCCACGTCGAGAATTTGTACTTCGGAGTATAAATCGGCGTAAGTGCGATAGAGGGTGGTAAGGCTTCATAGAAGCAGTTTTGAAGATTGTGCCCTATCGTCCCACTTTCCCGTAAAACCAGTTTTAACTGTAACGCGAGTAAGAAGGACTAGGCGGGGGTGTTCTATTCCCAGGGTTTTGGGGCCAAGCCCCCAACCAGACCTTTTGCGACCGCTAGGCCGCTGAACGTCTGGTTAAGCTACAATTTCATTTTTTGATGATTCTTCCTTCGGATGGAAGAAAACGATTTCCAAGGAAACGATCGTACATCCTTCGGTTGCGGCTCTGTCATCGATTTGAACTTTTTAAAAAAATTCTGGAAAAGCACCTAAATGGTTGTTAGTAATTAGCACTTGAAATTTTATATAATGTAATTTTTGTACAATTTCAGAAGCAGAAGTCGCTCCTTCAGCTAAATAGTGTGAAATGTGTGTCCATAACTTCCTTTAAAAAACTTGTAGAAAATGAGCTCTGGAGGTTAATTCGAAATCTGCTTGCAGAAAGTCTTTATTTTCGAATGTGGAACACTCATTGTTCAAATATTTGAAAATTTTACTCTTATAATATGATTGTCATAACTGCCTGTTCAGTGAGTCTTTTTCAGCTTTTCAATGCCGAAGGCACACTTGGAAAGAACAATTTATTGTGAGATGCAAACAATACGTAAAAAGATGGCGAAAATACGAAACAATTCTCCGGTCACTCCGTGAAGCGTCGGTACCGTGCGTCGCTCCGCCCCGTTTTTGGCGCGCAGCCGATGTGGAGTGTGCACAGCCTGTAAGGCCGGGGGAGGCTCCAGGAACTAACTCCAACGCGACGTCGCAGCGCTGAAACGCGGACGTGCGCTAGCTGAAGCATGGTTAGCCGCGAAGACGAAATGTTCTCAGTGTTTAAGCTCCCAGATTACATTTCTGGCAAGAAACTTAAGATCCCGCAGAATGTGATAGGCAACAGTCTGCAGAAAGACAATTGATCCGAGAAAGGGTGATAGTTACCTTTTTCCGTAGCGTAGCCATAATTATGGGTAAAAATTGACCGAAGAAGTTGTAGATGGCAAACACTGACGCTAGAAGCCATTCACATGACCAGGATTCCTGTATAAACTGTCGCTGACCATCTTGTTGAAACCACATTCATATGCCATCTCCAAGAAACGTTGAAAAGAGGCAAAGGCGGCACGCAGTCCCTGTAGGAAGCGTTTCTAGCCGACAGAATCATCGGGCCGCGACAACATCTAATTTCGTCGCGCACCGTGCGCGACGCCAAGGGGGTTCGCGCCGCGTTGGAGTTATGTCTGCCCCCAGGGGGGCATACTTCCATTGCCTCGATGCCATCCAGGGATGAGCGGATAATAGAATTTTGAAACTCGGATAACGATAACGGATAACGGATAATTTTGCCCAAAAATCTCCGGATAACGGAAAAACGTATAACGAGCAAACAACAAAAATAAAACTGTGCTCAAACTGCTCTAGTTTCAACAGCAGACATGAAGTGCGACTGCTGTCAAATTATAAGATTTTTCTAACGACTTTAATGGGGTTTTTTGAAACATGGTGCTTACTTACTTACTCTCCATAAGTGGGCGTCAGGTTTGAGGGCGTTCTCGTAGCCAATAACGTCGCTGTGGGTGCCATGGAGTGGTGAGAGTCACGGATGAAGTTCTGCCATGCCAGACGATCCAGAGACATTTCACTCCCGCGCTCTAAACTCGTTGACTTTCCATTCACGTGGTCTGATTCTTCGCAGCAATTTGTTGGGTATTCGTTGAGCCAGCAATTTGTTGGGTATTCGTTGAGCCAGCAATTTGTTGGGTATTCGTTTATTCGACTTATATGTCCAAACCACCGTAGCCTGCTTTTTTGGATCTCCGATTCGACAGTGAGCTGGTTGCAGCAGGGCTTGCGGATATTGTCATTTTTAATCCGATCACGAATTGAGAAGTTTAGTATACGCCTGAGGCACCTCATGTGGAAGTCTTCTAGCTCCTGCAAATCAGTTTTCAGAAGTACCCAAGTTTCCGCACCATAAAGGAATATTGGCATTACAATGGATCGAAATACACGCATTTTTGTTGCGAGCGACACGTTGTGCCTCCTCCATAGACACCAGGTTAGTGAGCCAAAGGTCGTCGCAGCCTTGCCAATTCTGCTGTGGATTTCCGCGGTGCATGAGACTTTGTTCTGCTGCACTATAGAACCGAGGTTCTTGAATTCCGCGACTGGGAGTTGTCCAAGTAGAGTTTGCATGGTGAGCCATCTGTTGTGAGCACCTTTGTGTCTTCGGCGTTTATAGTTCATCCCTATGGAAGAGCAATAGCAGCGATTTCTCGAAGAATATCGTTTGTCTCTGCATCAGTGTCTGCAAAGATAGCACTATCGTCAGCGAACTTGAGGTCCGTAACGAACTGGTTATCTCCAATTTGAACTCCTTGTCGTCAGCTAAACACCTTCCGCATCATTGCATCCACAACGATATTGAACAGCAACGGCGACAACACGCATCCTTGCCTTACACCAGATCTAATTGTAAACGCGATTGACGTTCCTTCACGTACACGGACAAAGCTGGAGCAGTTCGCGTAGGTCTCTTGTAGCAGTCGTACTATTTTCGGTGCAATATGTTCTGATTCCATTGCACTCCAAAGAATTGGCCAGTAGACGCTATCGAAGGCTGCCCGGAAATCTACAAATACGATGATCATTCGCCTTCCATCGTATGCGCTCTTCCAATATCTGTCTGAGAGCAAAAATCTGCTCGCAGCAGCCTCTTCCTGGACGAAAGCCAGCTTGTTCCTCCCTAGCGGTACATTCACATTGTTTCTGCATACTTGCATGAAGCACTTCGTGAAAACCTTTCCCGTCATAGAAAGCAGGCTTATTCCGCGATAGTTTTTGCAGTCACAACCGTCTCCTTTTTCAGGACTGGTATGATGATAGCCTGTTTCCATGCCGCCGGATTTTTTTCCGCTCTCCAAATTAACTTCAGCAGGGAATGTAAACGGTTGACCAGTACTTCTCCGCCAGCCTTCAGTGCTTCAGACGTCACACCATCAATTCTAGCAGCTTTGCTGTTTCGTAATAGCTTGATAGCTTCAGCAACCTCGTCTCTGGTAGGCGTAGTCTCCGATGCGACTGTCTCTGGTATAAGGACCGATGGTGGTGCAGCTTGACGGCCTCCTAGTGCGGCATGATTGTACATTGTCTCGAAGAATTCCTTCCATCGTTTGAGGCGCTCTTCAAGTGATTTTGCGAAGCTTCCATCAGCCTTTCTGATGTTATCGTTTGTCGGCTTTTCTGACCTGTAAGGCGTCTCAACGTGGCGTAAAGAGCTCGAAATTCATTTCTGCAAGCAGCACCCTCGGTTTGTTCCGCTACAGAATTCCAGTAAGCTTCACGTTCGAGTTTAAGTTGGCATCGAGTTGCGCGATTGAGTTCGGCGTACCGTTCACGATTCACGAGTTTTGCGCGTTTTCGTTGATCGATGAGATCAAGACACGCCTCCGATATCCAGGGCTGTGTGCGTTGCCTAATAATTGGACAAATTTCCTCAGCGCTTTCACAAACCGCGCTCGTGAACTGCCTTTCTTCTTCATCTACATCGCACTTCTCTGCAAGTGAAGCAAAGCGATTCGCTAGCTTTAATTGGAGTTGTAGTCTGGATGATGGCTCCGCGAGGATGGACGAGTTTCGTCGTATGATATCACTATGATATCGTCGTGTGATGTCGCTTGGTACTTCCACTTGCTTTCTGCAGCCTGTGCCGTATTCTGGCACACACGAGATGGTGATCCGATCCACAGTCAGCACCACGTTTTACTCTTACGTCGCTGATAGATGTTCTAAATCGCCTGTTGATGAGGACATAGTCCAGAAGTGCAGAGTCACTACCAATTGGCGTACGCTACGTTAGCTGATGGATCTGCCCATGTTGGAAGATGCTATTACCGATCAGTAATCCATTTGCGGCAGCAAATGTCAGGAGCCGAACACCATTGTCGTTTACTTCGTCTACACCATGTCGACCCAGTACCTCCCCATCCGGTGCGATCCTGCCAGCACGAGCGTTAAAGTCTCCAGCAATCAAGATAACCTCTCTTTTCGAGACCAAGTCAATAGCCGTCAGTAGGCTGTTGTAGAAGTCGTCTTTTGCATCATCTGGGCTGACCTCCGTTAGGGCACTGAGAAGATGTGTGTCCGAATTGTGCCAGAGAGCGTCAATACTGCTATTCGACTGCAGATTGGATGGAACGCGAGAACATAGTTAAATTCCTTTTCGACCAAAGCGAATCTGACGCCTTCCGTATGCTTGTCTCCACCAGAGTAAAACAACGTAACCTGAGCGTTTCTGTCGGGGACAGGTACTTTCGTTTGTCCGGATCCAGTGAGTCGTAGTTCCGATAGAGCAGCAATGTACACCTTGTATCTGACAAGCTCACGTGCGATGATCTCCTTCTATCTTACCTGATAGGCCGTTCGGACGTTCCACGACGCAACCGTGATTTCTCGTTTTGGAGTGAACATCTTTGCCGTATAACCATAGCGGACTTCGCACCGGCGCCCAGGTTTCGGTTCATCAACGCCGGCGCATCGGTTGCCCCGGATGCGGTAGCTTGATTTGCGAACCACAATTCCTTCACCAGGTTCCGCGAACAAGACCAAGAACAAGCTGTGAAACTAAAACTGTTTTGCAAGCTCTACTCTGCTGATGTTTCACCATGATCACCTTAATCAAAGTCTGGAAAAGACAAGGAGAGGTTGAGAATTTCTTCATCCATGCACAATTACATAGTACAATCTACAATTTTTCATATTTTTGTCGTTTAATACTAATGAGACCAACGAGACAAAGGATGCGTAGAACAGCCCAGCTAACTGTATGGAAACATTCATAAGTCGCCCTTGGAGGGAGAGAATGTGAGCCTCATTCACCTCTTATTTACCTACATTTCCTTCATTGAACAGCAACTTGCAGGCATATTGTAAGTTCATTGTTGGGTTGTTTTACCGATCAACCGTCAGGTTTTCTTCTTGAATTAAGACCGTGGTCAAACAGAATGATCTTTGGATGAGTGGCTCCTCCGACGCTTCTTGACTATTGTATGCTAGGCAGACTCAGCCGAATAAAGTCTGCATAACAATCTTGGTTTCGCACGGAGCTTCACGCGGATCGATACTCTTGTTCGACAGTATCCTAAGATCTAAGAAGAACGTGGAATGAGATGGATGAAATACCAGCTTTCTACAGGCTAGCCACTACAAGCCATTGTGCAGTCTAAATACAAATGCAGAGAGACACGAAAACTAGAAAAGCGGAAATAGAATGTCCCTAAAAGGCAATCTCAAATTAAAATGAAGCTTCAAGATGCGCAGCGGGAATCAGTTTAGTAAAGTTCAATTGCACTTTTTTGATTTTTAATAGAGAGGATCAATTCAACATTAAGAAGGTACCACCAGTACCAGCGTACCGAAAATGCTTTCTGAAAATCGTTTCTATAAACACACCTCAACAATTTGTAGGAGCGTTGCTTCCTCGATTTGTCTAGAATGAACCTGTGCAAATTTTGCTTGTATTCATTACTGCTGAGCGGTATGTGTTTGATGCGTTACAACAGTATCTCATTAAAAACTAAAATACCTTTGCAGCATGCTACCTACACACTGCAATCGTGGGAGAGGACGCTAAATTCGGCACTAAACAATTCATCTTGGGATGTGCCAGGCCCTCCACTTGTGACCGTCAGCAATATTACTAAATCAGCTTGTACGCATTCTTGGTCTGCACATGGCTTGTGATGACAAGCTCATGAACAAATCAATTTATAGTAGGTTTCATAGATATATGGTTTAAATGAACGACCCTGGAAGGATGGAAGTTAGACGTCTTTCCAACTACGTCACCTGTGCCTGAAGCCACTTCACTCTTCTATATTAAAATGCCCTCGATTGTTGCTCGCGATCCCTCCTATGAATGTGAAGCTTCTACATAGCTATCAGTACCTCGTCCAAACCTGGGTATCAGCTAATTTGTTGTTCATGTTCATGTTCATCGGCTCAAAATTCCCGGATAACGAACAACAAACGGATAGGCCAAAACCCTCCGGACACCGGATAACAGATAACGGATAACGGTTAATCCGTTCATCCCTGACGCCATCGCGCGCTCAGTTCATGAGGATTCCCCCGCGTGGCCGAATAGTCAAAGGAGACTTTGCCGCAGTCGCCGCAGCAGTGATGGCTTCCAGCGTTCATCACGGGCACCGCATACTTTTTCGCGCCGCCCGCGGTGTTTAGCTTTGGTCCTGGGCGGATCGCCGTCGCGCTCCCTTGCAGTGCGATGAGCGAAGCGACGAGCACTGAGAGCTCCAGATTATTTCGCGCCGCTCTGCAGAACTCATCGCAGAACACTTAGGCCTCTGCACGAGGCCTAAGTGACCGATCGACCACCGCTTCATCTCAATGTGCCTCGTTCGCCTCTATATATCATTTAGCAAGGGCGATCCTCGTCAAATGCGGTGGATCCTATGCGTGAGTTCGTTTCCTTCAATTGAGATATCTTGTTGTTAGTGGTTCTAATGATGGGTAGGAAATGCAAAGGTGGTTGAAGCGCTTGGTGGAGATCGCTGCAGCACCTGTTCGACTTCACATGTCCATTTCCTCTTCAAGCTTTAAGCAGAAGGGACAGTGCCTGTCACATAATACGACGGCATTCTAGAAGGAATGCAGGCTCATAAAACGTCATACTTTTACTTTCATCTAGAGCACGGTGCAGTTGGAAAATCGAATGGGGCAAAAAGGATTATCAAAGGACAAAGAGATACTACCAACTCCCCTGGTCCGCAATGTGCTACCACTTTCAACCATTCAAAGACGTTGCTATCCAAGCATACTTTTTGCTATGAAAATGAGATAGCTCGTTATTCTTGAGGGTATTTGCTGCTTGCGTGCAAGTGCACTATCTATGCCAAAAATAGAAAAAAATTATGAGGAACGGGATTAGTCAATGCGTTTATGGGATGTGACATTAATTCCACATCCAGAATATCGAGGAGGCAGTTTGAATGAGTATTTGAGACTAATGGAGGTTCATACACGTTGACAACTCATTCCTGTACGGCTCACCGATGCAAGTTATTGTTTGAGCCAACGACAGGTTGAACGATGTCGCTAACAGATCGCTTCTTGGAATGCGCCACGCACTCTGTTTTAACGGTGTGTCGTGGGGAGCGATTGAACACGTATTTAAGGTGATGCCGCGTGGTGGTGCAATCAGAAGATGCGCTAGCTGAGGCGCTGTTCCCATGGACCAGCGTTCATGGTTCGACTTCACTTCGTTTTGGCCAAGCAAGTGTTCCATCCATAAATTGTCGGTGAAGTACTTTTTGAAGAAGGATAAACACTTAATTGTTCATCAGCTGAAGTTAGAAATTTACTTCTCCAATTGTGATATCTGTAGTGATTCTGGAGTGAATCGGAAATGCTAGGGCAGTTGAGGCGCTAGGTGGAGCACATAGAGCGGAAACCATAGACCTATGCTCCACTTTTGGTCATTTGAAGGCGACGAAAAGTCGAAACTTTAGGATGCTAACGAAGATGCGCGAAATTACGAATCTCATCCGGCGTAAGATACTAACACATATAGCTCACCATGCCGAGGCTTCAGGAAGAGGGAAGTTGGGAACTGCTGTCCTTGATGTTGTTGTCTTTCCTCTTCAGAAGTGTCGTGGATATATGCAGTTGTTTGCATCGGCAATGAACCCGGTTTGCGTACAAAAATGTAGGCTTCCACAAGGGATTTACAGGACTGTGGAATCGCTCACAATTAGAGTTTTTAAATTTCATCAAAATGCTTGACTGTACTATAGTAATGTTTAAGTGAACAAAGTAAACTGACTACTCAAACTCAACTACTTATTTCACGTTCTTTTAGAATGACGTAGAAATAATGGTCGCTCTCACAAGGGAAGCCCATGAACTTTCGCTAAAGATTCTTAACGATACCTATATTTTCTTGTAGGGCATCGGACAAGGATCGCAGAGCTGTGCATCGTTTTTGCTACAGGCCACTGGGTGGTTCGAGAATGGAAAAAATGTTTTCACTTCAGAGCGTGTTGATAAAGCATAAGTGACACCTAGAATGGCCCTGTCGTTCTCAGATCTTAACCTACAAAAGATTTAGAGCTCAACTTAAAGTTTGTTGATAGTAATATGATAATTTACGACGTTTCCTAGACGAAGCTGCAGGGTATATTTAATTGATTCATTCGGGTCGATGGTGGCAGCGACTGGATTGGCGAGTGGATGCTATGCGGACTTGCAGGTGGAGGTCTAGGGTTCGATTCCGGAGAAGGTTACGGGACTTGCTCTGTGGTCTGCTCCCATTTTTGCAACTGAAGATGCAACTGCAAGAGTACATTTTGGCTGCGGTAGTCTACCGTATTTTAGGGGTGGTGAATAAGGGCGACAAAGTTCGACTAAAGATTTCGCCCAGACTTCGGATATGGGAGTTATTTAAGCTGCTGACCACGAATCTGCCACTCTTTTTCTAAATTATCTCTTTGCTTGCACTACTTTCCATCGAAGGTTGGAAAACAATTCTGACCACATTGGAGAAGGAAGCGATCCCACTAACGTAGACAGCTTTACTCACCAATATCTACCGTAACCTGCCGTAATCGACCGCAGTTTTAAAAATAGGTGTCATTTCTGTGATCAGCACCCCAAATAACCCCGTGGGCGATGTTTGGGCGAAATTGTTTCTTTCATCTTCTACTCGACCTCTGGAGTCGTGAAAGCCTGCAGTGCCGATTATTTTGCGTACACCCCGTTACTTATACATACCCATCGCAACCTCTGCCATCCACCGCTACAACGAAAATGGTTACCAGATTGGTGATCTGCATCCCAAAAAACCCTAGAGATGAATTTAGAACGAAAAATCTTTTTTCGACACAAATTCATCTCTTTTTCTCTTTTTCGACCTTCAGAGTTGAGGAAGTGCTGCTCCTATATGCAATTCCCCGACCCGTCTCCTGTAAGTGTATAGGAGAATGTTCAGGAAAAAATACACAGCTAGATAAACATCAAGAGTTGGATAAAATATGCTGTACTTGGTAACACTTAGTAGAATATCTAGTGAAAGTTGGGAGAAGAATAAATAACCGTCGTACAGAAATCCGAAGAGTAATGAGCATGTCTTGTTGATAGGTCAAATGTAGGTCGCGTTCACGAATGAGCTGATAGTGAGAAACACTTCCAAAGTAATTGAGAGCATACCAAAGAGGTCACATGAGGTAGCATCTAATGGAACCTTCCTCAGTGAAACAAGCATCGTTTAATAGATGCGCGATGTCGCTCCACACAACAAGACCAGCTCCTTCCACATCTTACAACAGGTTGAAAGCGGGGTTAGGACGCGGGTAAGGTTCCCTTACCGGTGCCAAAATGTAATCGCCATTTGCAAAAACACTAACAGTTCATCTAGAGAGGCAAAAACTCCACCCCCGGGTTCGAACCACAGCCTCGTAGGTCCGCCTCGCTATCCACTCGGTCATCCAGTCGCTCCCGACATCGTTGTGAATGCATCACTTGAATGTACTCTGCAGCTTCGTTTAGGCGCATTGCATACTCCCTCGTCGCTCCAGCGACAGGCGCTGGGCAACTGTCGATGATGCGCCTTCGCTGCAGTGGCGGACGGCGCAGTGGGGCGCGGTTCTCAGTTGTCGCGCACCCGCGACGCGCCGCAGAGCGTGTTTTACCTCCGAGTGGCGGAAGTGGAACATACTCCCGTGCGACGGCCGTCGCAGCCCGTCGCTCGTCGCAGTGCAGTGCTCTGCGACGAGCGATGGTCGCGAAGAGGGAAGTGCTTGTCGTGCTCTATTCTATGCACTTCCCCTCACTTATTTCGACACTTCCTCCGTTCGTGACGGTTCCACACTGATTTCAACACACGTCTAGTTATGTTTTCGTGGTGATGTGATGTCTTTGTTGTTCTCCTCGTAGGGTTTTCTTTGTGGCTTGGGTCATTTCGGGTTTTTTTTCTTATGTAAACTTCTTCGCTGACGCCGGAACCCACATTTCTGTACCGGACACGTCATAGGGATGTTCCGGTGACATGTCTGGTACAGAAATGTGCGAATTGAACGGCTACTTTTCGGAAGAGATTTTTTTAGGCCGTTTTTCCCACTTGTGTGCCGATTCTTGCATTTTTTAGAAACGAAAGAAATGCATGAGTGCGCATATGCACAAAACCCCTTAGCAAAAAACGTTGGAAAATTGGGCTTCAACTTGGACGATTCCGTGCTGGACACGTTACGAGAACTCTTTCGTATCGTGTCGAGCACAGAAACGTCGGTTTCCGTGCCTGTGGGTGGAATGAGAAAGGAAAGAAATGCATGTGTGGGCACAGGCATGGCAGAACTCCCCTACAAAACATGACATCGACGAAATACCCTTGAAAAGAACAATCCTACAACGGTATACGGATCAGAAGGCGATGAAACGGGAATAAAACGCAAAATCACGCACGAAACGGCCAACAAAACAAGGAATCCAAGGAAAAATGCACTGAATCAGCCGATTTGCTAAAAATCAGCTAAAGTCTCCGTCTTTAAGACTACATCAGCCTCAGCGACGGCGACAGCTGGCGACGCGCGCCTCAAGTCATCGCGTCACTGTGCAATCTCGCGTCGCTGCAGCGGACAGGAGTAATACCATGCGCCTTAGGAAACGTCGTACATTATCATATCACCAGTGCTCCGACACGCCTAACGGCGTCTCTCGCAATTGCGCGCTTCGCGCGACCTTGCAATATCACTAACCTACGGAAAGGCCATTGGTATACTGCCGCGTCGTGCAGGTGACGGGTCGTGCTGTGAGTGCCAAATCAATTTTTGTGAAACTTAAAACCCTGCTGCGTACTTTTGCATGAATGCGTTCGTCACTTCCGTACGTTTATCATAGGCGTTCTCAGGTTGGGGTGTTCTGCACGTCTACTGAGTCGCAAGGCACGTTGCACAACTACAACTCCCCCGTCCAAAGGCTTTCCCCAACACACTCTTCCAGCGCCGCATCTCCACGCCTTTGGCGAGGTGTTCGGCACGTCTACTGAATCGACATGCTCTTGAGCAACGTGTTTGGAACGTCTACTGAGTGGCCAGGCACGTTGAAAAACTACAACTCCCGCACTTCGTCATCCTTATTCACCACTGCCCTATGATACGGTATACTATCGCAGCCAAAATGTACTCCTCAACCTGCAAGTCCGCATGGCATCCACTCGCCAATCCAGTCGCTGCCACCATCGACGCGAATGAATCACTTGAATATACCCTGCAGCTTCGTCTAGGAAACATCGTAAATTATCATATTACTACAATCAAACTTTGATTTGAGCTCTAAATCTTTTGTAGGTTAAGATCTGAGCACGACAGGGCAATTCCAGATGTCACTCTTGCCTTATCAGCCAGCCCTGAAGTGGTGAAGTGGTATCATTTTTTGTCATTTTGGGACCTCCCAGTGGCCCGTAGCAAAAACGAAACACAGTTCTGTGATTCACGTCCGATGCTCTAAAAGAACATATAGGTCACGTTGAGAATCTTTGGGGGAAGTTCGTGGGCCTCCTTTGTCAGTCGACCCTACCTTTGACTGACAAGGGAGGCCTAGTCGGCACTCCATACTCCATCTGATTCACCCACGAACCTCTTTCTCGTTTAGCGGCCTCGCATTGCTTTTTTTACACTCCTACCACCATTAGTGCAATGTTTACTCGATTGAAAACACAGCTCTCGCCACCTCTGCAAAAATGCATATTTCTCGTCCTTTTTGCACTGCTATGGTTTCCTTTGTAGTGCACCTTTGGTTTCGTCATTCTGAAGGTCAGCTCGAAATTGAATTGAATATGGAGTCATGAAACAAAGGGTCAACGTTTTCAGTTCGACTGAAGTTTTCCGTGCCTATACATAGGACCAGATCAAAATATGTGCGAAAATAGAGCAAGCACTGTCGATTGAGCTGTAATAGCGCACAGTATTTGTAATTGTCTGCTACCAATTTTTGGCCAATTTCAGCTGAATAAAGTGTAGAAGTTTGTCCTTTAGTTCCTGCCCTCATCCTTGTGTAGATTTAAGGGTAAAGGGCCTTCGTTTTCGTGCATAGCCTCCTTCGACGGAGATGGAGGCTTAACGGTTAGAAGAAATGGTACAGCGAAAGAATTGTCGTCATTGGATGGTTCGCCATTCGTGGCTGTATTGCAGCACACATATTTTGCTGCGTTCTACAGAGTTCTTCACATTACTGGAGTACGGCTGTTTTGTTGTGAGAAACGTCCCTCGTGCTCAATTTCTGTGCACCGCTTCAGTTCTAGTCGGTTTCTTGTTATTCGATGTAAAAGGTTCGCTCCATAGGAAGTGCAAAGTGGATGTGGTTTTTGAACTGCTTGTAGGTGCATGATGAAGCTTCAGTCCCAGCAAAGACAGTGCACCCTGCCTACTAGAGTTGAGCTTTTCGACATTTTTTTTCGAAAGTCGAACAATCGAATAACTCGATTTTTTGAAATTTTCGAAAGTCGAACAATCAAATAACTCGATTTTTTGAAATTTTCGAAAGTCGAACAATCGAATAACTCGATTTTTCGCTGTCTCCGAAAATCGAACAATCAAATAACTCGATTTTTTGAAATTTTCGAATATCGAGCGATCGAATAACTCGATTTTTCGCTGTCTCCGAAAATCGAACAATCGAATAACAAGATTTTTCGCTGTCTCCGAAAATCGAACAATCGAATAACTCGATTTTTCGCTGTCTTCGAAAATCGAGCGATCGAATAACTCGATTTTTCGCTGTCCTCGAAAATCGAGCAATCGAATAACTCGATTTTTCGCTGTCTTCGAAAATCGAGCAATCAAATAACTCGATTTTTCGCTGTCCTCAAAAATCGAGCAATCGAATAATTCGATTTATTACTGTTTACGAAAGACGAACAATCGAATAACTCGATTTTTTGAAATTTTCGAAAGCCGAACAATCGAATAACTCGATTTTTTGAAATTTTCGAAAGCCGGACAATTTTTTGCTGTTTTCGAAAACCGAACAATCGAATAACGAAAATCGAACAATCGAATAAATTCGTCCCTCTGCTAGCAAGCCTGCTGAGCCACGCGTTAAAAAGCAGTGTGTTTGTACACAGCCTAATAATTATGCAGAGAATACTAACAGTGTTAGAAAATCGTGTATCATCTGAAATTTGGGACGTGTTCTGCAGTCTGTGAAGGAGTTATTGACGGCAAATCGAATTTCCTGATATAGCTGTAAAAATAGGTTATTGTAATGGCATCCAAGTCATAACTTTTCTAAGCGCTACCTCTGATAAGAACATTTGATGACATTGCTCTTGTTCAATTTCGCCGCCACGTGTTTGCGTTTTTTAGTATTCCAGCAACATAGTCATATCCCACTGCAAATGTAACCACGAGATTTATCATATGTGCGGCGCAGCGAAGACTGCAAGAATTTTATAGTTGATCAAGTTACAAAGCTACCACAGAAGAGTTCATTTTCGTTTGCAGTTTTTAGTTGTCTTCATAACATTCGGAACCGGTTGCGCAAGCGAACTCTTCTATACGCAATTTCCATTTTCAGCGTGAACTCTTCAAACAAATATAACACCTCGAAAAACACCTTTCATGCTTCCTTGCAATGATACGCAGGGGAATCGAAAGGAATCTGCTATGCCCTGGCTTGGAGACCTGATAGACGGCGAACTGTTGCCATTCAACGAAAGAGAGAACGCGGTGCTGCGAAATTGCGCGCATATATGGTGAAGAGTGAAGTTGTCCTACTCCATTTAGCGGACCGTATTGAATGAGGACAAGAAATCCAACCGATTTGATTTGAAAGGTGTCAATTCTAAAATGGAACTAACACAGATGAATATAAGTAACGGAAACGAAACAAGGACGAACGCTTCCAATGCTTGGAAAATGAGGCAGTCAGTTGGCGCAAGATCCGGTGAATATGGTGGGTGACTGAGAAGCTCCACTTCCAACTCCTGCAGTTTCAGCAACGTTGTGTGTGTTGTCTTGCGAGAGTATTGGCCTGCCCCTTTTGACTAACTCTTGGGTACCCAATTGCAAGGTTCCTCCTCATGCCGTCCAGCTGATTACAGCAGACGTCCGCAGTTAACGCTTCACCAGGTCTCATGAAGCTGTAGTAGATGACTCCATAGGTAGACCACCAAACAGACACCATCAATTTTTTGGTGGATGTTGGCTTTCGGAATGTGTTTCGGGTCTTCATCTTTATCGAACCATCATGCCAAGCGCTTACGGTTGTCATGGAGAATCCATTTCATCACAGCCAACAATGCGATGTAAAAAATGTTCGGATTTTTGCCGTGAAAGCAAAGAAAGACAAGCATCGAAAAAACACCACTTTTGCTGCTCGCTCAACTCGTGCAGTACGCATTGATGGAGCATCTTTGCCGATTTGATTCAACTGGTCCAATGTTGTTGAGATAGATACCTTGAATGTTGCTGCTAATTCACGCGTGGTTTGCGGAATGTCGCCTTCCACTACAGCCTTCAATTTATCGTTATCCACCTTGGACACAGTTCTCCCACGTGGCCTATTTTCTAGAATAAATCGCCAGATGAAAGCTTCTCGAACCATCGACGTACTGTGCGTTCGCTATCCTCATAATCGCCGAAAACCTAATTAATGTTCCGGACCGCCTGCGACACCTTGCTCCCACGACGGAACTCATTCGAAACAACACAAATTCACTACTTCAATGGTTTCGAAAAACTGCTCTAAAAAGACATTTGGGAAGACTGTTACAAAGCAAAACAAGTGATCAGTAGTGTGAGAATCTTCCTTTAGAACAGAGAAAAATCGAGAACCGTAGAGCCGCTTTTAAGTATCAACCCTGAATATTAGCAGTGACAAAATCAGCGATTGAATCGAACCATGTTCGAAAAACATCGAGAGTCGGCCGCCAAAACCCTCGAAACGAAATCACAGATTCGAATTTGAATATGGCAGAGTTATCCGGTGAAATGCTCATTTTCAATTAGAAGCGAAATCAACAGAACCCTCGAAACGAAATAACATATTCGTATTCCCACCTGGAGCGCGCACCGACTCGATCGATGATATCGAGAAGCTGAACGTGTGAAATGCCGTCGAGCACGTTCAAACGGTCCGTTCCCGCCAATTACCGTAGGGGCAGAAGTGGAGCGAGTTTGAACGTTGATTTTTCGGTGAACAGAGCCCATACTCAGGCGGCCAACTCTTGGTTTTGTTCGAACATTGTTCAAATTCGAACAATATTCGAACAATGCTCTTTCGCGATCTTCGATTTCGAACAATGTTCGAATAGTGTCT
This sequence comes from Heligmosomoides polygyrus polygyrus, assembly GCA_947396885.1. Taxonomy (NCBI): domain Eukaryota; kingdom Metazoa; phylum Nematoda; class Chromadorea; order Rhabditida; family Heligmosomidae; genus Heligmosomoides; species Heligmosomoides polygyrus. Next base: position 44,310,415 of record OX377201.1, read on the forward strand.
TCCTAGGTCCGATTTCGAACAGTGTTCGAATAATGGGTCTTCGCGAAAGTCGATTTCGATTAATGTTCGAATAACGGTTTTTCGCGAAAGTCGATTTCGAACAATGTTCGAATAATGGGTTTTCGCGAAAGTCGATTTCGATTAATGTTCGAATAACGGTTTTTCGCGAAAGTCGATTTCGAACAATGTTCGAATAATGAGTTTTCGCGAAAGTCGATTTCGAACAATATTCGAATAATAGGTTTTCGCGAAAGTCGATTTCGAATAATGTTCGAATAATGGGTTTTTGCGAAAGTCGATTTCGAACAATGTTCGAATAATGGTTTTTCGCGAAAGTCGATTTCGAATAATGTTCGAATAATGGGTTTTCGCAAAAGTCGATTTCGAATAATGTTCGAATAATGGGTTTTCGCGAAAGTCGATTTCGAACAACGTTCGAATAATGGTTTTTCGCGAAAGTCGATTTCGAACAATGTTCGAACAACAGCGATTTACGATTTTCGAGTAATCGAGCGATTAATTGTTCGAAATCGCTCGAACAATTATTCGGCCCGATTAATCGAGCTCAAGTCTACTGCCTACATACTTGAACGTGTTATGGGACTAGGGGTGTACGGAAGGTTTTGGGCGTTAGAGGTTTAAACGGATTTTTAACGGAAAACGTTTGGAAAATTTCCGGTAAATCGCCATGTTTCGTTAAAGCATACAAACTGTCACTGCGAACTGTCACTTCAAATGAAAAAGTGAGGAAAAACGTTTCATGTTCCTACTTCAGCAGGTGAACAACTCTAGTTGCGTAGTGTATGTAATACTATACTATAATATATTACCATACTGCAATGTAACATAAACAATTCACTACCAATAGAGAGTGCCAGGGAAGTGAAATAGCTTTCAGTAACCCACACTCTCGCAATTTATAGCGACAGGACGGCTTGTTTGTGCTTATTCTTGCTGACTTCAATGGTATGTCGGGAGCAGTCTTAATTCGGAGGATTAGGCCTGCAATACTAGTGGAGACTAGAACAAAAATGATAAACTTATTGAGAAAACAGTCCGCTAAAAATTTCGTTAAGCATTGGAAAATTTCCGCTAAGACATTAGGCCAGGTTAAAAAATGACATTAAATCGTTAAATATGTTAAACCGCTAATCTCTGCACCCCTGGATGGAGCCTGATTTTATGGTTCCAGCGGTTTATAATACCATGATTTTGGATGAAATCTACGTATGCTGTATACGCTAAGTTGGATTCTTCGTTCTTCTTCTTCAGCGTCTGTCCCGCTTTGTGGCGGGGTGCGCTACTGTGGTGTCATGACGCCACCTTTCCCGATCCAACGCTAGATCAGGGTGGACACCAGCTACTTTGAAGTCCATATGTAGCGTATCATCCATCGCTGCTTCATGCGCCCTCTGCGCCGATTTCCTATTACCTCGAAGTTAAGGCCTATCTTGAGGACGCTGTCTTCCTTTCCACGCAGAGCGTGGCCGTACCATAGTCAGCCGCTTCTCGCATCTTGTCAGCCGTCGGCGCGACATCGAACTTCTGCCGAATGTTTCGGATTCCGTCCAGCGTAGTATCTTCATCTCCATGACGCTGAGGCGCGTTTCAGCTTCCTTGTTCGCTGGCCAAAAATCAGCGCCGAACGTTGCTACTGGCCGGATGACTGCTCTGTAGATCTTCGACTTAAAGCGCTCTGGTATCTTCTTATCGCAGAGCACGCCAGTCAACGAGCGCCACTTGGACCAAGCTGCACTCACGCGTGGGTTCACTTCAACCATCAGTTTGCCATCAGACGCGGCTGTTGATCCCAGGTACTTAATGACCGCAGTGCGTGGAAGCTCGATGCCGTTAACCTTGATGGAACTGGACTCAGTAACGCCCCTCGATCACACCAAGCTAGCACCTCTCGCTCGAGTTCACCTTATCTTCGCTAGCGAGCATCACGTCATCGGCATAAAGCAACGTCAAGGGGACGGGCTTCCGAAGATCTTGTGTTATGGCATCCATGACGACAACAAAGAGGAGTGGAGAAAACGCAGAACCCTGTGTACCCCAACAGAGATGGGGAACTCCATTGAGATTCCAGCTGCAGCTTCAACTCTACTCTTTGGACAAGAGTAGAGAATTCGCACCCACTCTGCGAGCTCTTCAAGAACTCCATGTTGCCGCAGGGCGTACCATAACACTTCAAGAGGGACGCGCTCAACTGTAGGTGAGATAAGGTGCGAGTCGCGTTTTCGGAAGACGGTGTTCACTATGGTAAGTTTATGCGATTCTGCGTAATCAAGAATACGCTCATCAGCGGCGTTACGTGATCCGTGTCCGAAACCATCATGACAGCTGTACCCGTCTTTCGTAGCTCCTACGTGCCCCTTAAGGCCACCAGCGACTATGATGACATCCTTCGTCGGTACCTCTGCTGTCTTCTCATCAAGCAGGCTCCAAAACCCATCCTTGGCTTGATCGGAGCAGCCAGTCTGTGGAGCATACGCAGACAAGAAGTGATAGAGTCGCTCCTTAGCAGCAACAACGATCATCATCAATCGGTCGTCAAAGCTCTCGACGCTTACAATCGAGTCACGAAATCGTTCGGAGACGATTATTCCGACACCACTGGCGGTCCTGGGACTTCCACATACCCTTGACATGCGGCAGGACCACCTCGTCTCCTGCATCGCACTTCGCTCCAGTGCTTCTAACAACTCGAACGAGCAGCCCGTCAACGTACCCACATTCAGCGTTGTCACGCTGGTCCTGCTTACGTTTCGGGACTTAATTTACGGGACTGTCGGACTAGCTCAGTTGCCCCCCCCCCCCCCGATGCCGTCCTCGCATCAGGGACCCTCGCATACTTCTCACCGGGCTTTTCGAGTGTGCGTCGGCTCCCGCGGACGCCGTAGCACTATCTCGAAAAACTTGCACTGTCATGAACCATGTGATGTGACATATGGGCCTACGTAGGCCGAACTGTCGCCTGCAATCGAATGTCTGTGTCCGGCTTAGCTCGCAGAGCGAGTAGTTTCCAGTGGCACCACCTAGAGGAACGGTCATCGCCACCTGGATTCTTCTTTCTTCGCAAGCAAAAAGGGATGCAAAGATAGATCTCGGTCTCCGATCGAGAACCAACTTCTAGTTTCCTTCGCTCGTGATAGGGTGTCCTTCTCTCCTATGTTGAACTCGAATTTGACTCGTATGGCACAGATGCCTGGTCTGCAGATTTCTGCACGTCTCTCGGTCTTTCTGTCAGCTCACAGAAGAAGACCCACTGATAGATTCCGTACTGTTGAATTATTGCTTTATCCGATCGTTGGACTCAAAAGACATCAAATCAAATCCTAGCCTTGATGTGCACAGTACTGTCCGATTTCGAAGTTGTAAGCCGTCAGTGCGAGCTTCTAACTTGATAAGGTTCGTACCAGGGTCAAGCTTGAGGTTCGGGAATCGAAGGGGGGGGGGTCGTAATGTGGCCTCGTCTGGAGGGGGGGGGGTCGTGCTAAATATAGCGTGTATTCGTTATGTTCTAGGATAGCATGACTAGATACCCATCAATCCCATCACCCTCGTTTTCTCAATTGTATGGTTGGTCGACTCTGGACCTTTTTTGTAAAATATGCGAATGACAAGAAATTGTTAAATTTTTGTCCTGTTGCCGTTGCCGTCACTTGCGATCTCCTATTTTTCCCGAAAAGACCAGCAAACAAGACGCCGCCTCGTCTTCGTCTCTATCCTATATCACATCAGTAGCAGCCGTCTCTCACAGACACATGACATTGAGCTTTGTGAACTTCGCGAGAGTCTTCCGCCTCTCCAAAGAGGAGGCGATTCCGCCTTCCCTCAGCTAACGAAACCAAATGCCATCTAATCTACCTTTCCTCATTTTCGCGTGCAGCCGGTGCAAGGCCCGACATATCTCTCCTCAATTTCAATTTCACCGCCGTTTTTCCTCGCGTTCACAACTATTTTGGCGAAATCCGCCTCTTTTATACGTTTCCATGCGGCCGCCCTTTCAAAGAACTCCCTAATTCAATTCTGTCCTCTTCGTGACCGCCGCTCGGAATCGTTTGTGAATCCATGCCGTTCATTCACCGATCACGCTCGAATTTCGAGACTGTCAGCACTCTTCGTAGATCGTCGACGCGAGTCTCATGCATGATGACCGAGCGGAATGAGAACTTGTCCGAGACGTCGCTCTACACGGAAAACGCCGACAAGTAGGTTCGAGAATGTCGCGTAAGGTGACATACCCTTTTGACGTTGAGAACTGCTTCTTCATAATCACACAATTACTCCCGGTTCCCGAAATTCTTCGCTTAACTGCCTTAACGGGAGGAAATACTGGAAAACTCCAAGGACATCCGTTGCGATTTTCAGTTCTGACTTGCCAATAGGCATTGCTCGCCAGCAGGTGCAACTTTTGCAGTCTTTTTGTTCACAATTCACTACAATCGTCAGAAGAAGTGGCACGCCTAGCCATTAGCCGGCGGATGCGTCGCGCATTCCTTTGCACGGGAAATCGCCCAGTCCCGCACATCCGGTACATACAGTGAATGCGCTGCTCGGCGATGGTCAAGAGAGTGTTCTGTCTGTCACCGACACGATTAGCACATTCCACTATTGCGTGGAAGTGCACATATTTCAAATCAAATTGGGCGCTCCTCTAAGCAAGCTTGACGGTTTTGCAATTAAACTGGACATCCTCCAAATCAAAACAAACTTCTTCCACATTGAAATAAATCTACCGAGGTGGTAAAAACTGTATTTCTTCAATGGGAATTTATTGACTTTCTTTGAATTTTTTATCGTCTGTCTACTGGGTGAAGAGGCTGCTTGAAATTTTATAAAAAAATCAATTTTACGGGAAAATGTGAACTAATTTTTTTTAATACGCAGATAAGCAGCAGTCATTTGGTTTATTAAAAAAAAGATCGCGTTATGCACTAGACTAGGTCCTCTGATTGATCGTCTAAATGACAACTACTTGAAACAGCTATGTGAGCCGATTTTTTACAGCTGTTTTTGATGAGTCGTTTACATATGTGTTACTTTAAGCTGAAATTTTGCTATCAATCAAATGAACAAATGCTGCGTTTCTGCAAAAAGGTCATTATTCTTCGTTGAGAAATATTTTAACAGAGTCTTCACTAGTTGGGACAGGGAAATAAAAATCCCCAGGAAAGTCATACTATTAGATTGGCCTGAAAGTTTTGGCGGGATTGACTGGTCCATTTGAAACAGTTTGAAACCTCAACGGATTCTGTCGAAATAAGCACCTGTTGAATTACCACACTTTTTACAACTAGCTAATGAACTCCATCAGTGAGAAACTGTCTGTTTGAGACGCGACGTATTCTAGAAAGGCTGTTTTTGTGTGGTCGTGGTTTGCGAATGTTCTACTAGCGAGGATCTCCTTAAAGTGCTTAAAAAGGTGGTAGTCTGTTGGCGCAAGCTCTGGTGAGAATGGCGGGTGAGGCACAACTTCAACTCCTTTAGTTCGCTTCATTTTCGCATGGTGATTTGCGAAACGTGCGTGGCGTTGTCGTGCAGAAGAAGAAGGGATCTCTTCTGCTGCAGCTCACGCAATTTTCGGTACATCTCGTCGACTTCGTCACATTAGGACTCTGCTGTGATCGTTCAGTCTGGTTCCAGAAAGTTGTAGTGAACCATGCCAGCCGTAGACCACCACACTGTTATTTTTGCCTTTTCCGGTCGGCTTTTGGCTTTGGGAAATGGCTGGGGGGGGGGGGGGTTCGACGATATCAACCCACTGTCCTGATCATTTTCGGTTATTGAATAGAACGCACTTTTCATCACATGTGACGGCTCGATCCAAAAACGGCTCGTTTTATTCCGGAGAAGCGAAGAAGGGTAGATTTCGAAACGCGACACTTTCTGGGAATCACCCTAATTGTGGGGCATACACTTTTCGAGCATTTGCACCTTTCCAAGGCTTTTCAAACAATCTGTAACAGTAGTTTTACTGACTCCTGGACCTTCCGCAATCTCGCCGACTGTGCGTTGGATTAGCCTCCACGAAGTCCTTCAATTCGTCGCCTTGAATTGTTGTAAGTCTGCCCCTTCGAGGTGCATCTTCAACGTTCAAACCTCCAGAGGAAAATTTCTCGTACAACCGTTGCACGGTCCTTTCTCGAACAATTTGACCCCCATACATGGTTGATTCCTCGGGCTATTTCGATGGCGGACTGTCCCAGTTTGAAACTAAAATACGTCCGGAATTGCTCTATCGACATACTTCACCGATAAGCTTGCAAAACGGTTCATCGGAGCGAAATTGGAGTAAGTGAGGTAAGTGGCAGGTCTTTGTATTCCCGCAAAATGTTCCAAAACAGAACGAAACCTGGATTAGAGCAAACTCGCTTTTACAGCACATGAATAATGGTCGGTAGGCAGTACACTCGAAATGCTAGAAGTGAGGCAAAAATACCATTAGGTGCTTCTTCTACCTGTCGCTCACTTCACTATCGAGTCGCTGAGCGGGCGCTAGCAACTTCGCCATTCGTTCCTTTCCGCGTGCCAGAGTGCTCCAATGGATCCTCGTTCGAGGGACACGAAGATCGTCATATCGCTCGATCAGGGAGAAGATGCTGTGATGGGCATGCCAGTACTGTCTTGACAGCCCGCGAACTCCAGTCGGTGACGGCTCTCGTCCAGTGGGTGTCTTCGAAACGCACTACTGACCAAGTTTCCTATTTTTCGACGACTTGGTCCATGCGAGACTGCCACCGATTTTCGAACGACGAAGAAATTCAGAACTCCTGCAATCTACTCTCGCCTGCGTGATTCGCGTAAATGCTCTCGATTCTCTGCTACACGACGCTAATCAAGTATTGCTCCTACTTTTTTAAGGCTCAGGTCTCTAAGGTGTACATCTGCGTAGGAAGAACAGTGGAAGCGGATAGGTCGTAGGTGGAGACCAGGGGTGTGCGTAAATGAAATCGGAAATTTTGTAAATCGTAACTAGTAATTACGAAAAAGCCGTCGTAAATCGTAATTCTTCAACCGTAAAGCGTAAGATTCACTTGACATGTAGTGCGGTACAATTTAATTTTTAGTAGTTTTTCCCACTAATGTTAATGAAAGGGGATCCAATCTCTTTTATTTATTTATCGTATCATTTTCAACTCACGCTGGAAACTTTTTTGCCGGACATTTTCTTTTTTATTTTGTTTTTCTTAAAGGTTAAACACCTTGGCGTCAAGCTTCACGTGTTTTAAGATAGTCGAAAATTTTGCTGATTCATTCACTTTACTTTAGCATACGCATAGCGTTCCTATAAAAGGCTCACATCCTTTTAATGACTGTCAAATTCAAATTCCAGAGTGATTTTTGTTAAAACGTCTCCGTGTGATTTCATAGATGATCACTTTGATGTGAATGGTGTCAGTTTGATTTGGAAGGAATCCAATTTGGTTTGGGAAGACTGAAGTTTAAATTGAACAAGGATCACATTGATTTTTTAAGTCCAGTATAAACGTAGCGAGTGAGAACTATATATGAACCACTAGAGGAAGGTAGTTGAACGTCCTTCCCGACTTCTGAGAGGGTACAATTCCCAGAGAGCATCAAGCAATCACCCAGCAATAACCGTCACCCACATTAAAAACCTCTGTCAACTGGAGAGTTTGAAGAAAAGACGCTTGCTAGCTTCAAAGGTATTCAAAAATTTCTGCATCAACATCGATCGACGGTGTCAACCTAGTCACCAGCGAATGGGACGTGGTTCGACGAAAGCTCGTCTTTCTTTCCCTTCAAAACTGCCTCCAATGTCTTTCTTGGGTTGTCACAGAACGACCTCGACAGTAGGAATGCGACGTATCATGGTAGCACTCGGATGTAAAGTGAGTAATGCAATTTTCTAGCCAGCATCTTCTTTTCTAAATAAAAAACTGCGTTTTGGGGGACATATTAAAGAGGCCGTTTTTCATTTCCTGCTTCTTATCAGCACGTCACATAAAACAGCTAGAACTGTTTTATATGACGTGAAAGGTGGTTTTCTCAGCTAACTCAGCGTCAATAAATGCTAGCAAGGGAGAGGGTGGACAGTGAGGAAGAACCTCCTGAAAGTGAGCATTGCGAACAAGTGAAATAGATATGCGATGACATCAAAATCCACCAAATTAAGTAGTGTTTAGTGTTATATGATAGTTGCAGCAAATTGTATTCAGTTTTTTGAGAGGAATGTAGATTTTCGGATCTTGCTGAAATCGGCTGGTGGAGTGACCTACGTGGCAAGGAGTACCTGCCTTTTGGAGAGGTCTCAAATCAATTAGGAGCCGTCCAGACGAAAATGCTCCATCACTAGGCCATAGGTTGCCGAAATTAGTGAAGATTGGAGGCAGCGAATGCGCAATGAAGAGGTGCTGCGAATCGTTCTAGTTGGAATCCATATGGGTAGTTCTAAAGTAAGTTACTGCAAAGCGACGCTTTGTGACGGCTGAATCCGTCGCAAAGCGTCTTTTTTCAAAGGCTTTGAGCGGTATTGTACGTGTATTCGCCTCCGGATTTGCTTCGACGGCTCTCCTAAAAGCATCATCGTCAAGTGACCTCCGCCCGCGACCCGATTTTCCTTCGAGTTCAAAATCGCCAGAAACGGATTCTTTGAAGCAGAGCCTCATTGTTCCTTCGCAAGGACAGTCCGTCCCAAAAGCGCTGCTAAGGTTACGGGATGCCTTTGCCGCAGAATGTCCCAATTTAAAATCGTAAAGCATGATGATCCGATAGTCGTGTTGATTCATGATTTTAGGAGCCCTGAAAAATTAGAGCCACATTCACATATGTTTTTTGAAAGAGCAGGAGAAAACCTACCGAACTTTATGTGTGGCGTTCCCTGATAATGATGCTTTAGGGTAAAAAAGTTATTTACTTATACATACCTTGAAACGAGATTACTTTTGCAACAGCCTAATAGTTTAGGTGCTCCATCCGATTAAGAAGAATTTTTGTCGGGGAACTGTAAGAACACGACGACAGCTACCCATGGCGTTGCGGAGGCAAATGAGTACGGAATTTCCTGTGGATGTTTGCTGCCGTTTCTTCTTTTTTCTGTCTGCTCAAAATTGAGCTCGACCTAGCTTACTCTCACGGCTGATTTGCACATTTCTCATTCTAGAAAGCTCGCTCATTTGCAGGCGGCTGTCTTGTGGAAAGGCCGGGGAATTTTCTCACGCCCTTCCATGCTGAACAGCTTGGAACGATAAAAACCTGCCAGTGCGCTGCTGCTGACCGCTTGATGCCCTTACTGCCGTATAAAAAACGCTCCAAACAGGGATTGATTTACGCTGTCCTTCAACCTTATTCTACCCTCGCCCTTCAACGTTTTTTAAACTCAACGTTCAACGCTTTACCCTCTACCTGCACTTCTACTCTACCGTTCGTAGAGGCCATTTCAATGGGTGTCTCACCTGACCTACGCATCGGAGGTTTTCTATATGTTTGATATTATTCAGTATACTGCATTTTATTTGCATAAGCAATCATAGAACAATAAGCTTGGCTTTGGTTAACGTTGCTATGGAAGCCATTGCTTAAACTAACGATACAATTTACATGTGGCTCCAAATTTTGTCTCTTCATCATTTTGATTTTGTTATACACTTCAGTGTCTCCAATATTTTCTTCAAAACCGACATCTCGCATAAATTCAAAAAAATTAAAACGTATTTTTTGTTTATTTCTTCATTCCTTCTATTTTTTCCTTCTTTTGCAAGAAACGGAAACTACTTAAAAAGCTGAAGAAAATACAAAACAATCAAGCAGAGGGCTAAGGAGCCAAACTGAAAATGGTCCACTATTCCGTTCCCATCAGAGATGGAACACATATTTGGAATCAGCGTTTGAAGCAGCATCCCGCAGTGTACATCTCTTTCCAAAGTGGCACTGCGACCTGTTATCGTTCCCTTGTAGGATTGACTGGGCACGGTACGGTCGGAGGAGGCGCAGGACGCCGGCGCCCCGATTCTAGGCTCCTGGTTCGGATCCAGCCTAGAATAATCGAGCTCTCCGTCACACCGTGGTGGACGAATTGGTTCCAGAGGTATCTCGGGAGCGCAAGACTTTGAAATCTATATCAACTGGCCACGGAAAGTTGTATTCGGCAAATGCGCATTCGGATTAATTCCACGAAATACAGCTGAAGTAGTATGCACGGCACATCCCACAAGGGGAATCATTATTGTTCTATAAAACCAGTTGCAAATTTGGAACTGAACTGGTGTCTTAAAATTAACCATCAAAGCTAGCACGTTATTTCTTGTTCAGGAAGAACGTTTCTTATCAGCCTCCAAATTCTTATAACAATGATTTCAGACTTCGCTGCTAACACTATACAGTCATCCATCGAGCCAAGTCTAGTTGAGTCACCATCGTACACTGGAACCGTGTTCTTTCTCACCTCTCTAGAATCCTCGAAGTGCTACTCACTTTTTCATTAAATGACTAGGCTTTCTCGTTCTGCTATCACAAAGGAGACCATTTCGCATTTAAGAAACTTCATCTCGTCATGTATGGTGGTCTTTTGCTAGTTCCACAGTTCACATCAGCTTAAATTTGCTTGGGTGAGTGGGACGGAATCGGATCCCTGTTTTTTCCCCTACACTCATTCTAAACACAGCACAAGAGTGATAGTCGCTTTTTGAGGCCTACGACTACGGGTGGGGATCATCGATGTCTTGCTGGAACTGCTCCTCGCATTTTTCCATAATAAGCCGCGATTTCCTTTCTACTAATTGCCAGAGAAAATTGTTTTTGGTTGGCAACAGACTGCGAGAGCAAACGAACAGGAAACTGAAAGGAACAATAGGGCCTCCCTATCATTCCTTTCTAGACCGGCCGTCTTTAGTCTTGTATTGTAAGGAGCTTCACATTCCAAGAACACACTGTGCTGTGAGGAACAAACCGTTCCTCTAACATCTCACAAGAGAGCGCGTGCTCCCTGCTCTCCACTGGAATGATGTCCTGTTTCCGCTTCTTTTCTGGAGAAAGGAATCAAAGGTAGGGCTTAATTGTGAGCTGTTTATCCTTTCTCCGATCAATGATAACTGATGACGAGTATGTAGTTTCTGGCCATGTATGTTTGAAAACAGAATGCAAGCATTGGTGACTTTGGAGAGGACGGAGCAAACAAAACTATTTTTCCTTGTAATGCTAGCTTGAGGGTGAGTTTTAAAGGCAATATTCTCCTGATGGGCGCGTGCAGTCGGAGGATACGCCGGCAGTCGCGTGCACTCGATACCAGGTTCCTGGTTCGAATTTCCCGCCCAGGCCAACCAAGCCTTCCATCCCTCCGGAGTCGGTGAATTGGCACCAGATTTGTCTGGGAAGGATAGAGCGCTGATTTGTTCATCGGCTGGCCACCGCAAGTCATTGTATGGCCAAAAACGCATCCCGTAGAAGTAGAATGAGTGGCGCATCTCAAAAGGGTTTGAGTAATGCCGTCCTTTATCCTTTATTCTCCTGATGGTTTGTGTCAGGAGAACTACTGCATGCGGAATTCCGCTCCCAAATGAAAGAGCAGTTTTATTTGTGAATATTTTGGCGACTAGAACTTACAGATTGTTGGAAAACACTTGAGACATACACCTGGACACGGCTAGGTTTTCCGTTTTGCCATCTGGAATCTCCTAGACAACTTGGCCAATAACGTAGCGTTAGTGCTAGTTTTGACGATTAAATACAAAATGAAGCGGATTTGGGGCGCCACTCTCTTAAACGAAAAAGTTCATGTGTTTGCAAAACTGTCCTTCAGACTTTGCTTGCAGGAGCCCAGATCGTTTCTCTCTTGTTCATGTCCTTCGCGTTTGGTTGGCTAGTTTTCTACCAGTTTTTCCAAGATTTCTTCATATTCACGAATAGGATCCACGCGCCATAAAGATGTGTTACTGTTTTGGAAACAATGCGTCCTTATTCAATGACGAGGGAACGCATTTATTTGAATTGTGGGATCTCAGGTCAAAAAGGATAAACGAAGAATAAACGAATTTTCTCTTTTTATGGTACGTTGCAGGAGGCTTGTTTAACGCGACCTTTTCCTGTTCCCTTTTACTGAGGTTTTCAGGCAGCTGGGCATTCTGTACATCAGCTGTCACTATAGGGCTACTCTTATGAACGCACCTAAGAAAACTGCCATAGCACATTCGACATTCATGCAAGAGCGGTCTTCAACTACGCTTGTAGCGGAGGCTTTGCGGAATTCGTCTCTATTTAACCTTTCGTTGTCGCCTCTTCCAGTAATTTACTTGGCGGAGGATGACGCAATTCAAGTTTCGGCATAATCGTTCATTTCTCTTCTTCCACGCGAATACAATTAGGGAGCACATAGAACTGCGTTTTGCGTTTATTCCTTGCAACATTCCCAGCCTGCCCGCTTTCTGATTTTTTTTTTTTTGAAAACAGCCTCTTCACCAACCAACCTTTAGTGAGAGCGTATCGAGCGCTTGCAACAACTGCTCTTTGATAATATCGCAAGGAAGCGTACTGAATCGCTGCCCTCCGGCCTAGGAAATCGAGGATTCGTGTTATTATTATTGCCCTTCAATCTATGGCGAACTGAGCCGCCTACGCAGGCGTCATTCTTGGCGCTTTCGCACCACAACCTGCGGTTACTGGGGAGTTGTTGATATTGGTTGTTGCTCCCTACAATCCAAATCCGGTCCCTGGGAATTCCAGAGGCAACATGGCCCCCAGTGCTTGGTTTAATCTTCCGCCGCTCGTTTTTCATTTGATGTCGTCGAATGAATTCGTGCTTTAACAGCAGCACTCTGGAAGCCGAATTGCCGTGCGGCAATCATCGTTTTACCACCACCGCCTGGCCTAGACGCCTTTGTTGTCGTACTTCGACCGCAAGCCATCTCTCAGTCCACTAGTTCAAAATTCAACAGCACTGATCAGAGATAGTATCTAGCGCGATGAACAAATTCATAAATAGTAGGTTGGTGATGAGTAGTCTCCACTCTTGTGCATTTTTGGAGCCATCACAATCAGCTTAATTTGCAGCATCAGGGTATATCCTGTCGGGGTGCTGCAGCTCCCTCAATTCATAAGAAATATTGGTTTAATCTTCTTCTATAAGCCTGCCACTTTGCGCTTTACGCTAAATGTGCCTGACTCACGAAACGTACAAACTGGAAATAATTCCGCATGAAATGTCCGCCTACGAAAAACTTCAATGACCAAGGTACGCATTCACCAAATGCTCGAACATGTATCGAATTGACTTGAGCACGATTGCTCGCCTCTTAACACGGTGTGTTGTAGGTGTCATTGTCGCTTCTGAGCATTCCTGGTATTAGGCTCAAAAATCTCTTTTATTTCACCATATTTAAGCCACAATTGCGAGCGTTTCGGATTACATATCTTTCAGATTGGACGACCTGTGCTCACTTTCTGGTATGTAGGTAATGGATCCTTGTGCTTCTGAATGTCCTAGGATGTTGCGAAAATAATTTCCGTAACGGACGTCCAGTTCAAAGTCTCGCAACTCGGTTTATGCACATTATTCATCCAAATAAACACCATTCGATTCAACACAGTTTTCTCAAGATTGTTGTGGGACATGTATCCCTCTACAACACAAATCTAGATCACGAGACGCGAAGGAATTTGGAGGACTGTTTCAAGATGCTCCACTTTATGAAACTGCTGCCGTCGCAGGTTTGCATCGAGAGTTCGGAAAAGTGATACTCGGTCTGGAGAATAAGAAGGGTGAGGAAGAACCTCAATGGCTGAGTGCGTTAATTTCTGCCCGATGACTTTCGAGGACTGATGCCGAGCGTTCATGAACAGAATGGGGCGGCCATGTGTCTGCACAGCCGCTTCGGTTCACCACCTCCGACCACATCTTTCCCAACATTTCAAACATTATTTCTAAATCACAACAGAAGGACTTTACTGTGACTGTCTTACCGGGTTACAAGATGCTGCAATGAATCAAAACATTTCAGCACCACTAAACAGTTAAGCCCCTTTAGGGAGGATCTGGTTTAGGAAAGTCTGGCAGTGGCGCAAGCTAACCCTAAATCCATGCTTTTTCCAAACATCTAGATGCCCTATGGAAATAACGAATGTGAGACAACGCTATGTTGAGCTCGTTTCCTACGACTTCAGGTACCGGAACTGATCAGATTTTTAAGGCAGTGCAATCACTTACTGCCTATCACTTCGCAAAGGAGTGATGTACATAAGGAAAAGGATGAACGAGGGCGTTAGTCCATCCATTTGGGATGCCGGACGTAATATTACGAATCTTACTCCCACGGAAAGTCGCAGAGGCAAAATGAGTGCCTATATGGCTTGTGCCGACTTTTCGTGGCCAGTCAATGTGCAGGGCAGTTCATTATTCTACCCAGACTAGCCTGGTATAAATTCACCGCCCCCGATGATATGGAAGGAATGAACGAAAAAATGAAAATTGAGTGGTTAGCTAGGACGGGGTGCCGACCCAATATGCCGATTCAAGAACGCGAGCTTCCATTTCAACCCAATGAACATCCTCAGCGAGTTGTGGTTAGCGTAACTTCTGACGACGTGGATGTTGTTGGAATGCCGGCGACACCAACACTGGTAATTTCTCCTACGTATCCTCAAAAGGTCTCGTGAACAGTCCAGGTCAATTCTTTTGGGTTCTAACCTGCTCTGATGCCGCGCGCATTCCCATTGAATTTCGTCGGAAGGAGCTTGGTTGAAGGATCCGTTCAGATCGTCACTTGTTCCATTTTTGAAATTGTTTGTTGCTCTGCTACTTCCATGACATCTACGTAGTCCGTTTACAGTTTTCGTCCATAATGCCATCGCATTGCAGCCCTTTGTGCTCGAAGGAAAATGCCATCACTTTTCGAAACAACCGCTCTGAATGACAAGCTCCGACTAGGCGCCGGCATAAAAACGCGAATGTGTGTGGACGTTTGGCATACATGACAAACTCAAACCGCCTTTTCCCTGCCTTTTACATTCCGCAAAGAGGAACGGTCTTGCAGGATGTGCAACACTATTCATCTTTTATAGATTCAAGCTGTATCTGCTGATCCTCTGAGGTCGCAGCTTCATGTGGGTGCGCAAGAGATGAGCGAAGGCACAGTTTAACACATTCAGATGCATTCCTCAGGTCATTTCCAAAGTTGTGCAACCCTTCTTGAGTCGTAGCGACAGCTCAGCCACCATTTCCGGAAGGCGATTTCAGTAATTTAGAATTCCCACACAGACTTCGTCTCTGCACACTAGATGACGGAACACCTCTATTCTGGCACAGCCAATTTCTCTCCTAATGATATTTGAACAGAAATGCATGCACTGAAAGGATGCTTAATGAGATTGATCAGTTTTGCTGTGGTTTTGCTCCCGAATTCATTACGCTCCGGTTTGTCCGAATCCGATGAAGCTCTTCGCTGTTGCAATTTGTCATAAAGGTGGGCTGTTTCTGGGAGAGGAATATCCAAGGAGGGCACCTGTTCACTCGCAGTTGGGCTGCTGGAGAAGACCATTAAACTGCATCACGCATTTCTAGTCAACGGAATGAGTTGCATGAGATGCTCAACGGTATATCCTTGCCCTTCTTGTAGGGGATGAGGAAGCCTGCACGGAAAATTTACGCACTCTTACGGTTGCCTTACTGCATATTATTCAGTTAATGCCACGGGTCCGTCACAGAAGGTGGACCAAAGCCAAGAGGGGTCTTCGACAGCGCAGCGTATGCCAGCCGTGTTTCTTTGAGCTTAGTCATGGGCGATTGCACACGAATTCATAAGCTTGGCGGCGGATCACTTAACTTTGCGATATATTAAGCACCCAACGCGTTTGGGTTCGGCGGATTCAGAGGTCGTGCCAAATATGCCGTCCAACGTACGTCGGGATTCAGAAGAGTCAGGAGGAGCTGTGAGGGGGCACCATAATATTAGGGGGGGGGGGGGCAAAAGTAAGGAGACACCCCATGCCATGTCCATTTATATCGTGGCTGGAGTCTGGTTTCGTGCTTATCGTATTTGTATGTTTGTATGCTACCTACTGAAGGCCATCTGAGAAGTTACCATTTCCGCCCTTTTCAGAAGCATGCCAAAACCCCAGCCTGTCTCATGCCGAAACCCCAGTCTGACGAGTCGACCTGTGTCGCGCAAATCTCGCCCAATTCCCAACCCCGAGCAGCCTGTGCTCAATATTCACGCAAGATGAGAAGTACGTCTTCTACCTTAACCCTGCCAAGCAGCGAGTCTGGTGAGGCCTGGTGACCCGTTGCCGACCTTTGTTCGCCGAGATGTTCCCGGCGAGAAGCACCTTCGGAGCTTTTGGGTCTGCGCCCATGGACCGGTATAGTGGAAGCTGTTTACCAAACGCACGACGATGGACTCCAAGGTCATGGTGAACGGAACAGAAGAGATGGACCTGCGACTCGCTCTTATTCAATCGCAGCGCGTCAAGAAGGTCCTCCTCTTCGACAACGCCGCACCCCATCGGGAACAAGTAACCACGGATAAGCTTGGCCAGCTGGGCTACGTTCACATGCCTCACCCACCGTATTCGCCGGATATCTCTCCATGCGACTACCCCTACTTCTTGAGCCTACAGGACTTCAGGTCGGAAGGGACACAAGAACCCAAGCAGTCCTTGACAACCATATCGAGCAGTTGATCAACACCAAGCCCAAGCAGTTCTGGAAGGATGGGATCAGGAAGATGGCAGAGCGATGGCAGCAAGGTCATTGCCCTTAATGGCAAATACATTCCTCAGCATCGTTGAGTTGTGATTGAGTTATAAGGAGATAAAGATTTTTTTCAATTTGTCTCATTACTTTTGCCCCTCCCCCAGTACTGGGACCAGGAAGAGAGGACTGGTAAGGAGGCCAGTAAAGGGGGTGGGTTCACTACTGGGAAAATAGTATCTTCTTTCAATATCGTCCAACATGCGTAGGGATTCAGAAAACCTGCAGAAGAGTCGTTCGTCCAACATGCGAAGGCAAGCCGCAGATGCCGTCCAACGGGCCTCGGAGAAAAACTATCCTGCTCGGATTTTCAAAGGAGACCACATTGTGACGATGGAGGCGGTTCAAATGAGAAACAAGGTGTGCGGATCCCGTAAATTAAGCTAAACGGCATCGATACACTCTTTCCCTCATGTCTGCCTGTCATCTGCAAATCAGAGGTCTGCTGAAGGTTTCCTAAAACCTAACACCAACAATGTCCGCCGATGCTGGAGTGGTGATCCACCTGCTTACGCTGAAGTGTGGCCCACCTTTAGGCAAGGAATCTTCGAGGGAAGAAATCAAGCTGGCCGAATGGATGGCCAGCATACTAAAGGACTTCGAAGCACATCAACTTGAAGTTGACCAAGACGAACAGCTGGAAAGTGGTGGAAGAAGAGGAAGATTGGGATCCGCAAGATGAAATGATGGACGTGGAGAGGCAAGCAAGCAGTGGGCATAGGATAACGTTTTCGGAACTCTTGTTTCGGAGGCAAGGGTACGTCTTCAATTGGATTTCGGTTGCGTGCTCATAACCATGGAGGAAGACACCGCCTTTCACTACACAGGCACCTTGTACCTGTGTATCACTGGTGCTGAACATTTATCACCATGTTGAATACCACAGCGTACAGCTGGAAAAATGCACAAAACGTCTGAAAATGGTTAGACGTCAGAACCCCCAAATCTCAACCAATCAGTTGAAATGCAAAAGTGAAGCAGCGCAGGGGAACCAAACCCCTGACCACGCTCGCACGAATCAACCCTCTACCCACCTGCGCTCCGGGCCACCGGCTGCAGATGCATCGCGGGCGTACAAGACCCCATAAACGCGCTGCGCCGTATCCTCATTGTTAATCCCTACTCCTTGGGTTTAGCGACTTGGCAAAAAATAAACACATTTTCAAACCAGTTGAGGGGTGAAGATTCTCCCTATATGACTCGCTCTACCCGTTCAGACATACGCTTCCGACCCTTCCCTTGTAAGCAGCATCAGATTTCTCAGCGTACAGCATTAATGTTTAGGCTCCGAGCAATGTTGAAGAAGCTCGAGATCTGGAATTCATCGTAGCGTCCAATATGTGGTTTTCCAAGCACAGCAGAATTTGCGTTAGAGGCCATTTGTCGAATATGTAACCCCTTCCGAGCCCTAAAATCAAATCTTCCAGCGATGTATATTCAAGCTATAGGACATACCAAATAAAAAATAGCTGATTCTGGTCTGTAATCACAGTCTTCAGTCCAACAAAAAAGGGATATCGAGCATTTCGGAAACATTTAAGACAGTTTCACCAATGAGCTTATGACTAGATGCTTTCCATTGAACTGCGATCACACACCTCACGGTCCTCAACGATTCGGCCTTCCGTCGCTGGAGAATGGACTAGAAATCGCAGATCGCGTCATGGTGTACAGGATCGTTGGCAACAAGTTATCCATTGTGTCCCAAACGGCTTCTTTGATGGTGCACTGACAAGATCCGTGAGACCAAAGCTGAAGCTTCGAGTTTCAGCGGCTAAAGCGCGAGTCAGATCTGATTTTCTTACATACAGAGCACTTGAATGATCTCAATCAGCTGCTGAGTAAACACAATGGCATAACAAGGTTATCTGCGCGGACCTGGAAAACACAGCTTAAGCCTTATGGCCTTAATATGTAAGGCCGTGAAGCCTATTGGTGCTGTATTCAATTCTTGCACCATGTTAGTGTGATCCGTATGTGACTTGTCGTTCCCGAGCAACGCATTTTCACTAAATTTTCCCACATCCTTTTTAAACAGGGCTCTTGTCTTTGTCTAATAAATAAAAAATGCAGTCACGTAGTGGGCTTCGGATGTCGTAAGTTTCCAGGAAAAATATGGCCGTCCAAGCTTGGTGCAGAGTAGGGCGAGTATAACTACCAACATATCCATTTATTTTAAACTGTATTTGCTCTTTTGGAAGGATTATTACTGATTGTACGCCTTTGAAGGTGTTAGAGTGCACCAAGCCGATACGCATCAGAAGCTTTCGCTTAACATTCACCAGACACCCTTTTTAGCCCTAGTCATTATATGGTCGCGTGCTTATTATGGGTCTTGAAGACCACATTCGCGATTGAAAATAGCGTTGAATTTTTTACACAAATCTGGTGGCACGGACCGATTATGTCCAGTGCGGCAGAAAAAAAAAAGAGCTAATTAGACTTCTGCTGTCCACCCTATATTTCATCAGATCTAAACTATCACAAAATTCTAGCTGGCTACACTGCTTCAGCGAATCGGAATATCTTGCGTATGACTTGTTAGTCCACCTCAAAAAGAAGCTTCGCTGATGAACAGAACAAGGTTTTTGCAATGTGCAGCATTCGAAATGTTTTTGTTTTTCGCAATAAATTTAATCTGTTCTCGCAAGAGAAGGTGCTGGCAAGAACGCTTCCAAGGAAGGATCTAGTATCCGAGCATATTTCTAAAGTATCTCGAAAAGTTATCTGTGCTAGGTCTGTGTTTCTGTATTCCCACTAGCTCTCGTTTTTGGGGTTGAGCACTATGACTAGTGTTGGCCCCGCCGTTCACACAGTGCCATTTATTGCATTGTAAGACGAGCTAGAAGTGTAGTTAGAAAAAGCCACCTTCTGGAAATCGGAATTAGCGCAAGCGGCAGGAAGCTGTATGGAAGGTAAAAACAAAACTAGAAAGCAGGCGATTCCATTTGTACGAAAAACAAGAGGTTCAGCATTATTGATTCAGGTTATTTCGCCTGTATTGTAGACAGGATTGACCCCGCCAGCAGCTGATTACATTTGGGCTGTATGGGCTACAGAATTGGAAGGAGTTGCACATCCTCAAGGAATTGATTAGCCGTCCTTCATCCCTAATCCGGACTTTATTGCCACACTCGGCTAGAATTTCGCGGGGCGGAGCAGGATGATGATTGGTAGGTTCGCGCCTACAATAAGTGCTTAATCGACACTCAGACCTTTTCACCCGTTACACACGCCACTCCTCTGCCGATATTATGAGAGGTAGCGCGTATTTTCTTAGAAATCTGATGAACGTGTTGTTTCACGTTGTTTCCCTTCTAGGGAATGACGTTGGTCTTTGGTATAGGGCTCGTTCAGTGCGCGGATAGGACGTCCTGCAAAGGGCATTGAATCACTGCCATTGCCATTGACACACACTTCACAGTTTTCGTTCAGCACGCATTTTCTCTATGTACTAGAGGATTGACTGATGGTGGTTTGAGCTAATTCAAAAACGAGCCAACAGATCAGACCGGATGGGGATCTGCAGACTTCTTCGGATGGCCTCTAGTTGTGTGAAACTTGGCTGCGAAAAGTTCCCTGAGGCTCACAGACAGGAGCGCACTAATTAGAACGGTTAAACCTAATCTAAAATGTCATTTCTCTGCAAAATTAAAACTGGAAATTAGAGGGATGCCTCCGGTTCCTAACCTCCCTAATTTTTCGAGTTGAAATCTAGCAGTAAATGGGTCTTCTTTCTCAACGCTCAAAGGCTGCCTCTCTGGTTCTCGACCAGACTATTAGGTGTGCGAAAAAAACGTAATGCATTTGCTTGGAAAAAAGATGTTGTAGCAGTCCAAAGATGATAGGGGATCTTCTGGAATACACATTGTTGGAAGGGACACGCGTTCAGCTTCCTAACCAGTGCAAAACACTGAGTGCTTAGTTAGTGATTGAAATTTAGTGCTATTTTATATCATGAGTGCGCGGAAACTGACAAAACATTCCCTAAAATCTGATATGTACTCTGCAAGTGTTCGTTCGTAACGAAGTCGGCCCTTCAGTTGCATGAAGCTGCTTTTCCTTTCTATTATGAATACGTATTAGCAAATCTCTTTACACTCCAGTGGATTCGACAATAGCTCATTCTGAGTAACTCTTCTAATGTAAGCTACGAAATCAATCGCCTAATGTAGTTTCTGCAATGTTTTGTTCAAATAAAGAAGCTTTCGCGTGAAAGGCAGAACCAGAGCTCTGAAAAAGCAATGGCTTGCAACAACCGCAGACGTTGACGAGTATCACGTGCTGGAAACAGCAACGTTTGGACAGCTAAGTATCACAAGAGATGGCCTGCTACATGCGCATATACGGTGCGTGCCACAATTACGGGTGCACCCTGCGACTGGAATGTAGTTCTATCATCTGTGTGAACTAAAGCACACTGCCATTATTGCAGGCAAAGAATGTGCAATGGAGTGAATAGCGTCTGTTGTTATTACTGAAAATTTTCAAGAAATTAGGTTGTAAAAACAGTTTTTAGATATAGGGTTGTTTACTATGCGTGTTCCAAAGGATCTGTCTGCCACTTCCTTTCATTTCGGAGAAAACCACAGCGGCTATTCGTCGGTGATTCTCATGAGAAGCTTTGGATGAGGATGTTGCACTGTGGACATCCCGAGAGAGCATCGAGCAACAACCAGTGGCCAGATTCATCAACGACTTACAGCAATTTAGAGAAAGAAAATGCTTACTTACTTTGATACTCTGATGGTCCTTTTTTTCGACTGGAGGTCTTCTCAGCGGGACCACAACTCTTCCAGACCGCGCGATCTCTGGCTGCTTGCATCCAGTGAGGCAGACTCCGCTCTCTGAAAGATCTTGAGAATGAGTCTGCCCATCGCGTTGGCGATCATCCCAGTGGTCTCTTATGATCTCTTGGGAGCCATTCTATGACACGGAGACTCCATCTATCGTCCTTTCGTCGAAGCAGGTGTCCGGTCCAGCGATATTTGGACTTCTTCATGTAGTGCAGCGGGTCTGCTAATTTCGACTTCTCCCGTAGCTCTTCGTAGGCCTTCTTGCCATTGCTGACGAAGGCTTGTCCTCAGAAGACATCTCTCCAGTGCACTATGCGTGGTTTGCGATGCTCTGGCGATTGTCTTGTTGTCGGGCCAGGTTTTCGTCGCGTAGCACATCGCAGGCAATACAGAGGCATTGAATATCGAGGCTCTGAGGCCGGCATCCTTGACCTGATCGGTAACTTCGCGAATCGAACTGAAGGCTGCCCATGCTGCGCGTCTCCTGCGGGCGATTTCAGGAGCGAGGTCGTTATCCATGTTCAGCTCTCTTCCCAGATAGACGTAGGAGTCGACCTGTTGCAGAGCGGCTCCATTTAACCTTACGAGTCCCGTGTCACACCAATGGTTGACCATAAATTGCGTTTTGGACATATTCATATCCAATCCAATCTTCATACCTGCCACATTGAGCTCGTTCAGCATTTCCTCGACTTCTGCCGTGCTGGCAGAACAATATCGCCGGTGAAGAGAAGGTTGCTGATCCGTTTACCGTCGACAAGGTGGCCTTTATCGTCCCAGTTCAAGTCTTTCATGGCATCCTGGTGTGCCGCTGTGAATAGCTTAGGAGAAATCGTGTCTCCCTGCAGTACTACTTTCTCGATAGAAATTTTAAGCTTTCGATCGAACATTCGATTCTCACCGGTGCCGGTTTATGAGTGTCACGCTTGAACATCCTCTTTTTGAGAGTCAGCTTCGCGCGGACAAGACGGTGATCTGAGCCGGTGCCAAATGAAGGCAGCACGGAGACGTCGAACAGACTCCAGCGTCTGTATGTAAGAACATGGTCGATCTCCGAACGTGTTTCTCCATTTCGGCTTTCCCAGGTCCATGGACGGTTTGAAGGCTTCTTAAACATAGAATTTTCATGGTAGAGACGGCATGCGGATAGGAAGTCTATCAGGCGCTCTCCGTTTTCGTTCCCTGAGGAAGTTCCATGTGGTCCTAGCCTCCACTCGTCGTGATCATTCGTACCGACGATAGCGTTAAAGTCACTAACGACAACTTTGTAGTAGCTCTTCTCGTCGTTGACAGTCCTTTCGAATAGCTTGTAGAATTCCTCCTTTTCTTCATCTTGGCCGCAGATGTTGGAGCATACCCATTTATGATGGAGACGGTTCCTTGATCTTTGGTTTCCAGACGAAGAACAGCTACTCGAGGACTGATGATCTTGTAAGAGTCTACTAGGTGGTGCACTGTCGAATCCAACTCCGCCAATATTCTTTCTGTCCACCTTTGCTCCGATAAGGAGAAGCTCGTTATGGTCGGTCCTTCTTATGATTTCCGTTCTGCCTTTCGTTTCTTGCAGGACGAATGTCGTATTTGATGATGTGGCTTCTGTAAAGAGTGTCCGAAGACCCTGCACAGATGCGATCGTACGACAGTTATAAGTGCAGACGAATAGGCAGTTTCTGTGTCGTGGTGGGAGGGAGTTTCCGGTAGTCCGATTCCTAAGACGTCGTGATTGTTTAACTACGAGATTAGATGGCCCCTCGCCGGAGGTTGATGCAACGGACGTCGTAGAAGTCCACCTCTGGCGCGGAGGACTGGGGCGCGGGTTCAGTTGTTTGAGCCATGGCGGTGGTCTGGTTACTCACATGTTCCTGGCCAGGGATACATGAGAGCCGCCCATACACTACAAAGCATCGTGTACTGCGTGACCATTTGTGCCGTTAGCCTCCACTAAATGATGTTCACCCCTTCACCGCGATGAGGTGGCACATGAAGGGGAAGAAAGAAAATACAGACGAAAACCCTGATAGCGCGGCTTATCAAGCGATACGGCGAAACATTTCACCGTTGACGAGTCCGGCCCCAGCTCGCAATCGGCTCTGCGATCGCGTTTGGATGCAGTGCATGACTGTGCGATGCACGACGGAACAATGACGCAAGCACGCTGGATAACTAACAAATTCTGCAGGAGCCGGGGGAATAGGACGCCGGTGCTCTCACACACCGAACACACTTTGGAAACCTCTTCGAAATTGAAAACCGCTGTCTAATACGACACTACTGACCCGGGTGAAGGTTTAATACGAAGAAATTGCTTCCAAAAACCCTTCGACTTCAGATGACCAGTTCTGTGCCCCAGAAAAACTGTCTGAGTTCAATTCTGCCTTTGAAATATACAATTTTCACGTTAAATTGGACACTCTTCTAAACAGGCCTAACTTTTCTTTTTCCTTTTGGATGACTTTCTTGAAAGTACTGGTTCACTTACCCAATAAGTGAGCGCATTGCTTGAAATTTCATGAAAAATATTCTTCGAAGAAAAATATTGGTTTGAAGTTTGTTTTAAACAACGGGAAAGCGATCATTTTTAGTGTTGGAAGAAGAGATTGCGCCGTGCCCCGTTCATCATGTCACGATTTTTATTTATTTATTTATTTATGTAAAGCATGCATTAAATACGCAACAGTATGCAATGTACACATCCCAAACGAAATAAAGCTTGAAAAAAACGACAAGATCAAGGCGGATTGAAGGTGACATTTCTCTTAACGAACGTTTTAAATGCGTTTTCCGTCAAACTAAGAAGATTATCAGTTTTGCCTAGTAACGAATTCATCACATTTAGACATCTGTAAGTAATGAAACATGATCTAATCCGTGTGCTAGCAACCGAGACGTACAGCATTGTTTTTCTTGTCCTACTTCTTGACAATGGATGACCAAAAAATTTTATTGGGTCTTTAGACACTTTCCCTGTGAGAATTTTGTTAATCATTGAAAGGTCAGCTAGTTTCCTTCTTTTCTTTTCTTATTTTTTCTCTTCTCTTTTCTCTCTTATTTCTTTTTTATTTTCCTCAAAATTTCTGTCCACTCATATGGAGTCTCACGTAATTAAACGATGCAGCAAAAACAATTGTAAGAACACACTCATTTTCACTTCGGTGCCTTATATAAGCGGTATCTACACTACTAATCAGATACTATTTACATACAAAACGCTGCAAGCTTTTCGAGTGCATAGCGCGATCTCTTTTTTAATGAACCTAATGATTGATGCCTTGTTGTGCTTTAAAGTAAAAATTTTAGTTCAATATTTTTTCTCAAAAAATAAAAGTTTTGCAAAATTGTTTCACTCTTTCCGACTGCTGAACTAAAAAACTTCAATGAAAGTTACGCCAAATTTTTCCTTAAGAAAACGTTATTCTAACGATATTGGAGAACATGTAGTTTAATTTGTACGAAGCTCGTTTCAAATTGGAAAACGTTCACTTCAATTTCTGATGCAATTTTGCTTAGAAGAGCGTTCAACTTGACGTGATGAGTGTCCAAATTGATTTAAAAGTCCAGTTTGGCGTGAAAGTGGTATATGTGCTACTACTGCTGGGTTATGCTTTTGCTAGAAGTAATCTGATTGAGTACATCTTTGGATGTTCAGTGAGTTCCCAATGTTATTTATGGCTGCTTTAAACTTACCGATCAAACCGCCGAGAAGCCTCATTTGTAGCAAAAAGAAAAGGTTCTGTTTGAGTAGTGTTTGGAACCTTGTTAGAATAAAACCCTCTGCTTCCAAAACATACATCATGTATGCTTAAGAGTCTTTAAAGTCCTCATTGCCGATTTCAAAACTTCAGGCTTGTTTCTGTGAGCACTTAAAACGGCTTTAGGGTAACAACTTCTTATGTATTATAGGTACTATCGCTTTGAGTGTTGTGTAGCTAAAACGGGTTCTGTTGCGTAATTTTGAAAAGCAATAAAACTAAGCGATCACGCCTTTAATTTATGGGAAATGACTTGTTTACGTTGACATCCGTCTATAAATGCCACTGCCACGTTACGAGTTTGAGTCGTAGCATCAGATCCACCATTGCATAGAAGGTCTTCTCTTATCGTTCGCGTCTATGTACTGGCTCTCACTCACAGGCTGTGACTTATGCTTGCAGACTGGTTTTCGTCGTATCCATGTGAAAGGTCTGATATGCTTACATGATAATCCGTCCGGTTTAATATAGCAGTACGTTTGGGGGAATTTTCGAGGACTCACCGACCCAGTGATACCAACACCGCAGCGCAGAGCCGGAGTCTTCACAGATTTCGATCGTGGCTCTAAATACCAGCGCTGCGTGGTTTTCTTGAAAACTATGAGTAGGATGGCAATAGTATCAGTCAGTGTTGGACAAAGCCTTTTGTTTCGTTTTATTCTTGCAGAGGAAACAGAGAGGTGTGATGACCTAGCCCTAGGAACCAAGTGCGTTCTCACCAAATAGCCCTCACAGCATTAGTCTATTTTGCAGGATTGTATGCTAACATGACGGCGTTCAGCAGTGCGCACTCACCTCCACTTCTCCATCCTTGATTCCCTGCGATACTGAGTTATTGGTATTAAGCCAGCAATTTGTTTAAGAAAGGATACAACTGTAAGGCAAACTCTGGACACGGGCATATAGCCAGCTAGAATATATTAGATTGGTGAAGAAGTCTTGCACCAAATGGTAATTTTTTTTTCAAAATTTTATTGCTTCTTTTGTGAGCGACTTCAATTTACAAAGTAACTACCGTTTACATCTGCAACTTTCAGCCATCTGATGGAGAGATCACGAATTTATTTCTTCCAGAATGAAGTCGGCTTTCACTCGAAGAAGTGCGCTCGGATTCTAGTTCGGCTCGGTCGTTAAAGCACCTATCCTTCAGGCGTTGCTTGAGAGCTCGGAAGAGCTGGTGGTCCAATGGCGCAGGATCTGGCGAATACGGTGGGCTGGGCAGCACCAACCACCTTAGCTCTTGCAACATCTGGTGAGACGACGTTGCAACGTGGGGCGAGCATTGTCGTGAAGAAGGTAAACAATCTTCTGCCCTCGCCGCCGACATGGTCTCGCTCAGCTTCTGCAGCTGTGTATCGTAGATGTTCGCAGTTACTAACGTGCCGTCGTCAAGGAGCTCATGATAGAGCATTCCTCGAGAATCGTACCAATGGCATAGGGTTACCTTCCTCTGGTGGATGTTCGCCTTTGGTTGCTTCGGAGGTGGTTCTCCTTGAGGGCACTACAGGGCCTTCGTAGTATGGTTAACGAAGAAGACGCAGGATTCATCTCTCCTGACGACATGCTCGAGAAAGTTCTTATTATTGAACACGAACAAGTAGAGACTGAGCGATACTCAGTCGCGAAGTTTTGTCCTAGTCACGGAGATCGTGAGTAACGAAGTCGAGACCCTTGCGCAATCCAACATGAAGCGTGAAGATGATGAGCAACGGCGGTATGATGACGCTGAAGACTCACCGATAACTCACGAGTGGTCGCGTTCAGCCTTTCTTTCGGAGCTAGTCGCAATGGGCGTCATCCACCACCGACTGGAGCGTAACGCACCTTCGAATGGCACATCTCCGCCCTCAAACCGCTTGAACCATCGAGCGGTTCGAGGGCGTAACAGAGAGTGTAAGAGCGTTCTCGCCAAATACAGCACAGATTCTAGCTGCTGCATGGCCAGCAGAGCATCATCATTTTCATTAACGTCTGTCCCGCTTGGTGGCGGGGTCCGCTCATCTGGTGTAGTGACGCCAATTCTCCCGATCAAATGCTTGATCAGGGTGCACACCAGCCATCTCTAAGTCCAAGCGCAACGTATCTAGCCAACGTTGCTTCGGGCGTCCTCTGGGCCGCTTTCCAGGGACCACAAGATTCAGGCCAATCTTACACACGGTGTCGTCCTTAGCGCGAAGGACGTGGCCGTACCATCGAAGACGAGCTTCGCGCAGCTTCTCGGATATCGGGGCGACACCGAACCTCTGTCGTATGGTGTCGTTACGACGCCAAACGCGTAACTCCAGCCGTCCACCGTAGCATCTTCGTCTCCATTACACTGAGGCGGCTTTCAACTTCCTTCGTCACGGGCCAGCACTCAGCACCGTACGTCGCTACTGGACGGACTACTGTTCTATAAATCTTCGATTTGAGGTGCTCAGGTATTGTCCTGTCGCAAAGCACCCCAGTCAGCGAGCGCCATTTGGACCAGGCTGCACTCACACGCGCATTCACCTCCATCTTTAAGCTGCCATCGGACGTGACTGTTGACCCAAGATACTTGAAAGATGTCACTCGTGAGAGCTCAGTACCATCGATCTTAATAGATCCGTGCTCATTCACATCCGTCGTCAAGTATTCCGTCTTTTTGACGTTTAGCTTGAGACCGAACAATGCCAAACGATCGCACCACGCCTGTGCCTGTCGCTCGAGTTCGGTTTTGTCTTCACATGCAAGCATGACGTCGTCAGCATACAGCAGCGTCCAAGGTGCCGCCATTTGGAGATCTCGTGAGATTGCATCCATCACGACCACGAAGAGCAGTGGGGATAGCGCAGATCCCTGATGCACCCCTACAGAGATGGGAAACTCCATCGAGGTGCCCGCTGGCGCCGACTCCTTGGGCAAGAGTATAGAATGCGCACCCACTCAATAAGTTCTTCAGGGATACCATGTTGTCGCAACGCGTACCATATAACATCTCGCGGAACGCGGTCGAAGGCCTTCTCCAAGTCAGGAAGGCAAAATGCACCGGTTTCTGTTTCTCGCGGTGCTTCTCTAGCAGAAGACGAACGGCGTGAATGGCATCAACGGTGCCACAGCCAGATACGAAACCACACTGATTCGTGGAAAGCTGTACGACATCCCGGATACGTCCGTCGACAATTCGCTCAAAGATTTTCATGGTGTGCGAAAGAAGACGAATTGGACGGTAACTGGCGCAGTCTGCAGGACTGCCCTTCTTCTTCCAAATCGGGATGGTCGTGCTTTGCTGCCAACCCTCAGGCATTTTCTTTTCAGCAACAACTTGATTGAAAAACGCAGTCAGCCAGTCAGCAGGGCACCAGCCCTTCGACTTCCACAGGTCAGCTGGCAGGTCATCGGGAACAGTGGCTTTGCCTGACTTCATCTTATACAGGGCTGCTTCAGTTTCGCTCACTGTGATCTTCTGAACGGGGCCGTATACAGGTGATGCAAAAGGAACAGCAGGATGTTCAAATTCTACATTCGAGATTTCCTCGAAGTAGTCGTGCCATCGCTTCACAGCCCTCTTACGATCCATCAGAAGATGACCGCTCTCGTCGTTAATGCCAAAGAACTTCTCAATGTTTTCTGCTTGGCGACAGCGAGCTTTGGCGAGTCGGTAAATATAAGCTCACCATCGCGCGTTTCCAATTTTTTGCTGACATCAGCGTAGTATGCGGCTTTAGCAGCGGCCACTGCCTTCTTTGCCGCTTTCTTTGCTTCTCGATAGTTCCGCCAATTATGGACTGTTTTATCACCGATAAACACGTGATGGAGCCGTTTCTTTTCTCGGACTTTCTCTCTGACATCATCAGTCCACAGCCATGCCTGCTTGTCGACCCAGCGTCGTCCAGGCTTCGTTGTGCCGAGTTCAAGGCGTGCAGCCCGAGTTATCGCATCGGTAGCGTCCTTCCAGTTTCGTCGACAGTTGTCACTGTCGGCAACCGAATGCGAGAAATAACTGCCGCTTCCTTCTCTTTCAGTCGCCACCATTTGATTCTAGCCGACCCACATCGCTCGACATGTTTACACCTCGAAGGTGTGATCTTCAGCGAGCAGATCAGTGGACGGTGTTGCGTGGCAACCGTCTCATACGGCACGGTCTTCGCGTCTGTGACAAGGCCTTGGTCGCGACGCCTAACAAGGACATAGTCAATCTGCGTTTTAGCATTCCCGCTATAAAACGAGATGAGGTGGGAGTCACGCTTTCGAAATTTGGTGTTCACGATGGTGAGGTCATGTGAGTCTGCATACTCAAGTATACGCTCACCATCGGCGTTGCGCGACCCATATCCAAAACCACCATGACAGTTGTAGCCGTCTTTCGTTGCTCCGACGTGACCATTAAGGTCACCTGCCACAACAACCATATCTTGTGACGGTGCTTCCGCTGTCTTCTCATCAAGCAGGGACCAGAACTCGTCCTTGGTTTGCTCGGAACAGCCTGTCTGCGGAGCATACGCAGAAAAGAAATGGCATCGTCGCTCTTCTACGGCGACAACAATCTTCATCAAGCGGTCATCGAAACGTACTACGCTTGCAATCGCGTCACGGAAACGCTCGGAGACGATCACACCGACACCACTGGTGGTTCTGGGACTTCCACATAGAACGGCCTTGAAGCCACGTCCTATGTCCCTTGACTTGCTGCAGGATCACCTCGTCTCCTGCACCGCACAGAAATCTATCTTTCTTCGCTCCAGTGCTTCTACCAACTCGCACATGCGGCCCGTCAACGTACCCACATTCAACGTTGCTACGCGGGTCTTGCCTACGTTACGGGACTTTCGGACTAGCTCAGTTGCCCCCCGATGCCGTCCTCGCATCAGGGACCCTCGCACACTTTTCACACTCGCCGGGCTTTGCGAGTGCGCGTCGGCTCTCGCGGACGCCGTAGCATTATCTCGAGAAGTCTGAAACGCCATCAACCATATGATGTGACACAAAATGTTCGTAGGCCGGCCTGTCACTAGGGCCTGTCGCCTGCATTCGAATGTCCGTGTTTGGCTCGGCTTGCAAAAGTAAGCAGTTTCCAGTGGCACCACGTGGAGGAACGGACATCGCCACCATGGCCAGCAGAGCGATGCTGCAGAATTTCGTAGTACATCACTGGACGTAGATCACGTTGACTGATGGAAGCCATTGCTTCTTCTTCACTGCATTCGTACTATCTATATACCCTCAGAAGCAACTTGCCACGTATACGAAATATTCTAGAATGTTTGTGCCACAAGTACGTGGCACCAAACAGCCCTTGGAAGTTCCTCTTAAATCTTGAACAATTTTCAAAATTTTTGGTGCAAGACTTTTTCACCAGTCTAACAGCTACATACCTTTCCGCATCCAGCACTACTTTCTTAAATCTGCAGACCCTCCACTCTATGATTTTACTTATTTTGGTTCTAATCGTAAGGCACATTATGCCTACGGAAGGTGCTCGGCTCTCTTGGGAGTGATGCGAATATTACGCACGAATAGAGTTTCCACTGGCAACTATTGAAATGAAGTGAAGGGAGAAGAATAAGCACGGTGACTTAAGAGTGATAATACTTCATCTGAACATTACGCCTTGTTGGCTTCTGAACCCTCTTCAAGCCTAGGAGCTCTCGTAGTGTGGCGGTTCAGTTTATACATGGCATGTGTGCAAGCTTGCATTTTTGTGTTTTCATACATGTACTATTGTCGTAGTAGACTTTCGATGGCAGTCGCAAACGCAGACTTCCCCATACTAGTTACTTTTTTCGTATATCAGAACGTGGAATGAATATATCGATGGTTCAATAGTAGTGGCGATGACCGTTCCTCCATGTGGTGTCACTGGAAACTGCCCGCTTTGCGGGCTAAGCCGAACACGGGCATCCAATTGCAGGCGACAGGCCCTTGTGACAGGCCGGCCTACGAAACCCATGTCACAGCGCATGGTGTAATAACAGTTCAAGTATTTCGAGATTGTGCTACGGCGTCCGTGGGAGCCGACGCGCACCCGCAGAGCTCGGCGAGTATGAGAAGTATGCGAAGACCCTTGATTCGAGGACGACATCGGGGGGGGGGGGGGGGAACTGAGCTAGTCCGAAAGTCCCGTAACGTAAGCAGGACCTGCGTGGCAACGCTGAATGTGGGTACATTCACGGGCCGCTCATGCGAGTGGTTGAAGCACTGGAGCGTAGAAGAGTTGATCTTTGTGCGGTGCAGGACAGGAGACGAGGTGGTCCTGCCGCAAGTCAAGAGACATAGGGCGTGGCTTCAAGGCCGTTCTATGTGGAAGTCCCAGTCAGGGGTGTGCGTAATTACGATTTACGATTTATGACATTTTGGGTAGTAAGTCGTAAATTTTCGTAAATGTGGCCCTTGATCAGCAACCAACTGACGTTCAAATTTATGTGGTCCGGGTTATGAAGATGTGCCCACCCTAATGGTCCCTCTTATATGTTATGTTATGTTTATTTAAGCCAACAACAAACAACAAGGTCGACAAGCGAAACACGTAGCAAAACAATGGTTGGCTACACAACAAAAAATTAAATGAATGAAAAAAATGAAAAGGGAATGATATGAAGGAAATGATATAGCTCTTTACCACTCCCCTTCAGATTTGTTTTTTGATATTCAAATGTGCTACTGTGGTAGACGACACCGTCCTGTGCACAGGATTCTCGAATCCGACTATCAGTTTCCTAGAGAAAAAGGGATGATTATTCTAGATCTACGTCCTGTTTGGTAGTGAGATTTAGTCCATTTGCTTATAATATATTCATGCTAAACAAAACTAATAGAATTGACGCAAATCCACATCATTCATGATTGGATTCGGGTCTAGAAAATTGTTACACTCGTGTGGAAAAGATAAACCACTAACGTTTCCATTGGTTTCCATTGTACTTTATAGGGCGGAGCTTACTGATATACAAAGTGCGGTAAAACCAAGCACGTAGCATTTCAAGAAACTCTCAAACTGGTTTTGACAGTTTTGATCCCTTTTTCGGTGATGTGGTTGAGTTTATCGTATTCACCCTATTTGATACGATGCTGCAGACTTTCGGAGCAAACGTTCGTTACAGAACTTATGAAGAGCAGCTTGAGCGAGTGCAGAGAATTACTAAATTGTAGTGCAGTATTTCAGTAGTTTTCAAAATCGGACAAGTGTAGACAAACTTGCGTAGAAATCCAGAGCTCTAGGTAGGTTTAGGCTACTGCCCTTCCCCCGCCCCGATAATTGATATTGTCGATCGATGGTTCAGAAGTTGTGAGCACTTTTAAAATTACGAAATGCCTACAACTAACAGAGCTTCTGAATTTGAATACTGCGCTGAGGTTATTTCTTGGAACCTTCTGTGCCACTACCTTCCTGCGGCGGTCCTTCACTTGCTGCGTTTAAAATGAACGTCTGCAAGCTCAAAGCCCAATAGGTTAACCTTGCCATTTTAATTTTTTTCCACAAAAGTTGTCCAAGAAATATGGTCATTTCACCACTGACCAAAGTTCATACTGTTTGGCGGCCAAAACTCTCTTATCCGTCTGCTATGAGAACGCTCATGGACTAATTTCAAAATGTAGAAAAGCTGAGAACTTTGGTGCGTTACACAATGGGATTGCGCCATGCGTTCGCTCTGAATGCATGGCGCAATCCCGTCGTATGACTCAATGTGTTTGTTTGATTACTGCATGCACAGTTGCTGTTTCCTTCGCATTGGTCAGTGGTGAAGTTATCCCTTAATTAAATGTTGACAGCCACTTCTCGCTGTTATAGTTTAATACGCAAGCTAAAAAATTAAGGAATTTAATAAATATTCAAACGATACAGGGTGTTGTTGATACATCATGCATAGGCTAAAGTAAAGTCTTTGAATCTACAATTTTGTCGGCTGTCTTGGAACGTGTGAAATTGAATTTGAAAGACGTCATACTAGTAAGACGTGAAAAAGGAAAGTAGTTTGGTAAGAAAATCGCTCAGCGTGAGCTGAGAGTAACGCGACAAATAAATACTGAATCACGTCTGATTAACATTAGCAGAAAAATCCCTCTGGAAATTAATTGTACTACACTAGAAGTAAGGTGACTCTTACGATTTACGGTTTACGATTTACGATTTACGACGGTTTTTTCGTAATTACGATTTACGATTTACGATTTACGAAATTTCAAATTTCATTTACGCACACCCTTGGTCCCAGTGTCGCGCCTCCAAGGCCATCCACGGCATCGGTGACTACTCTTTGGACGGCCGCGGAGGTTAGCTTGGCGCCGTCGTGGGTCACAAGTATTCTCACACGAGAAACAGGTGGCTGACAACGTTTATCTCCTCTTCTATTTGACATCGATACGTTACCTACGGGTTAGTGGGGCCTCACTCCTTACGTGGGGTTCGCCCTCCTACTGCTACGAGCCCTACGGGGCCTTTTAGTCCGGCCGCTCTAAGGCGACGGGCGGATGACGTCTCGGCGCCCCCTGCTGTGACGTCTTCCTTAGGCCTTTGTCATATCATCGCTCACCCCGAGCGACGCCTAATGATATGCTCCCATATCGATCGGGCGGAGCGAAGGAATCGATATGGGTGCATATCATTAGGCGTCGCTCGGTGTGAGCGATGGTATGACTAAGGCCTTACGGCGGACTGCTCCAGGTCGACGGTGGGCGGGCGAGGCGACGGCCGGCGAGCGAACAGGAGGACGAGAGCCGGTGTGTCTCGGAGAGGCGGCCTTTTATGCGGTATTTTGGCGCCCAAATGCAATCGTTGACCACGGGCTGACAGATCAAGGCATGTCGTGGTGATAAGTTGAGACGCAGGTCGCGACACCCAGGAGGTGGTGTCGGAATAATCGTCTCCGAACGATATCGTGACTCGATTGTAAGCGTCGAGAGCTTTGACGACCGATTGATGATGATCGTTGTCGCCGCTAAGGAGCGACTCTATCACTTCTTCTCTGCGTATGCTCCGCAGACTGGCTGCTCCGATCAAGCCAAGGATGGGTTTTGGAGCCAGCGTGATGAGAAGACAGCGGAGGTACCGCCGAAAAATGTCATCATTGTCGCTGGTGACCTTAATGGGCACAAAGGAGCTACGAAAGACGGGTACATCTGTCATGGTGGTTTCGGACACGGATCACGTAACGCCGATGATGAGCGTATTCTTGATTACGCAGAATCGCATAAACTTACCATAGTGAACACGTCTTCCGAAAAAGAGACTCCCACCTCATCTCGTTCTATAACGGAAACACCAGGACTCAGATAGACTTTGTCTTTGTGAGAGATTGCGACCGGAGTCTTGTCACAGACGCGAAGATCGTACCGTATGAGACGGTCGCCCCACAGCACCGACCGCTGATCTGCCCTTTCAAGATCGCCCTTCCGAGGCTGAAGCAGGTGGAGCGATGCGGTGCAGCAAGAATCAAGTGGTGACGAATGAGTGAGAAGAAAGCAGCTGTTCTCGTTTCTCGCGTGCGGTTACCGACAGTCACGATTGTCGAAGAAACTTGGAAGAAGGCGACCGACGCGATTCGTCAAGCTGCGCAGCCGGAACTCGGCATTACGAAGTCTGGGCGACGGAAGGTCGACATGCAGGCATGGCTGTGGACAGATGACGTTAAAGCAAAAGTGCGAGAAAAGAAGTCGCTTTATCACGTGTCTACCGGCGAAAAACGGCCGACAATTGGCGGAAGTACCAAGAAGCCAAGAAGGCTGCAAAGAAGGCCGTGGCTGTTGCAAAAGCCACTCATTATGGAGATATCAACGAGAAGCTCGAGTCAGCGATGGTCAGCGGTATCTGTACCGCCTTGCAATGTTTCGCCATCGGCAGACCGAGGATATTAAGGAGTTTTTCGGCATCAATGATGAGAACGGCCATCTTCTTAAGGATCGCAAAAAGGCATATTGAAGCGATGGCGCAACTACTTTGAGAAAATCTCTACAGTAGAATTTCCTCATCCAGCCATCCTTTCTACGGCTCCAACCCACGGCCCCGTTCAGAAGATCACCGTGGAGGAGATCGAAGCGGCTTTGAAGAAGGTGAGGCCAGGCAAAGGGACTGGGCACGATGACATGGCAGCTGATTTATGGAAGCCCAAGTGCTGGTACCCTGCTGAGTGGTTGGCGAAGTTCTTTAATCAGGTTGTGGCGGAGAAGAAAGTCCCTAAGTGTTGGCGCCACAGTACTACGATACCGATTTGGAAGAAGAAGGGCAGTCTTGCAGACTGCTCCAATTACCGCCCGATTCGCTTGCGTTGAGCATGAAGATCATTGAGCGAATTGTCGATGGACGAATTCGTGACGTCATCCAGCTCTCCAGCAATCAGTGCGGCTTCGTGGCTGGCTGCGGCACCATTGATGCCATACATGCCACCCGCCTCCTGATAGAGAAGCATCGCGAGAAACAGAAGCCAGTGCATATCGCCTTTCTCGACTCGGGTAAGACCTTTGAGCGTGTACCGCTTGAAGTGTTATGGTACGCCCTGCGTCAACATGGAGTTCCTGAAGAGCTCATAGAGTGGGTGCGAATTCTCTACTCTTGTCCAAATAGTCGAGCTCAAGCTGCAGCTGGAACCTTGATGAAGTTTCCCATCTCTGTCGGGGTACACCAAGGTTCTGCGCTTTCCCACTCCTCTTTGTTGTCGTCATGGATGCCATCACACGAGATTTTCAGAGGCCCGTCCCCTGGACGTTGCTTTATGCCGATGACGTGATGCTCGTTAGCGAAGATAAAGGTGAACTCGAGCGAGAGGTGCAAGCTTGATGTGATCGCTTGGAGCGGTTTGGACTCAAACTGAACGAGAAGAAGACCGAGTATCTAACGACGGACGTTACTGAGTCCAGCTCCATCAAGCTCTATTTCTGAGAGAATTGTCCTGCGTTTCCATGTCTTGTTCAAATCTAGGAAAGGAAAATTTCGCTGTCCTTGCCCTATCTTAGCACTTCTACCTTCCAGTGCAACTGAAAAACAGAAGACCAAGCGAAGGAGACGTATTCATTTTCACAAGGCGCGTTGTAGCATGGTACGTGCAGGCGTCACTGTCGCACGCACCCGATTCCAGTTTGCTGGCTCCGATTCAGGGTCAAGCTTGAGGTTCGGGAATTGAAGGGGAGGAGGAGTCGTACTCTCTCGGTTTTGGCAGAGGGCAGAGCGTTCTTTCCAAATTCAGGTTTTTAGATGAAGTTTGCATACATTAATAAGTTGTTTTTTTCTAGCGGAGATATACAAGCACTTGCATTTCCTGGATCTAAAAAATAGGATTGAATATCAAAAAAAAATTAATGGAGATTACTGTGCAGTGAAAAAAAGATTTTCTGTCTGCAGATTTAGAGTCAATAAGACGTTCCCATATTTTCAGATTTTCCAAGGATGTCATGGACTCGGTAGTTTTCTGCCTGAAGAAGCGACATCTACTTCCAGAATTGCACTCTATAAAATTTCAAGTGTTAACTACTGAGAACGACCTAAGTGTTTTCCCTACAAAATTTTTGACGCGCTCTTCGAATCGATGCCGGAATGGCAACCGAAGGACGGACTTGCTCGAAAAGAAATTTCTCTCCTCTGCAGAAAACAGCATCTGAAAGTGAAACCGTACCCTATAAAACAATAAGCCAGTTTGGCACACAGATGTTTCTCTGAAACCATCTTCTATTTGATCAGACGGCTCGATGTAGCGTTATTTGCCAAAAAAATATCGACATATTAATCACATGGAAGTTCTTTCCTTTAGAACCTGGTTTTCAAAGCATATTAAACACACTTACGAAAGCTTTGTGAATTTTCAGGAGCCCCAAAAAATCTCCGGCAGTTTACGTGCGGCTACTGCGTTCTCGTACATATTTGCAATTGAAATATGTATGGACTCATCGCTGAAAAATTTTTTCTGCCTTCTGAAGGACAGGGCGACAGAGAGTGGAATTGTATCATATTAAATTTTAAGTCATGTTTAATATACTGTAAAAATCTAAGTTTTTTCGCTGCGATGAAGATATGATTAGGGTGGGTCGCGTACAAAATTCTCGTTTCCCGAAAAAATTATTTTTTATCCGAAGCTGATAACCCATACTGATACAATCCAGCTACAAAAATCTCAAAGTGCTTATCAATTCACTGTGAAAAATCATGATTTTTTGGATCGAACAGGTTGAATCGACCTCTGGTCGACCTTGCACCAACGTCATCGGAGCATAAAATTGAACGTTCACGAAAAAGGTTCATAACTCGGTAAGTTTTTCGAAGGTTCAAAATTTCGCTAGCTTTTCACAAACTAGATAAAATGCGCTTTCTTACCATGCAAGAACCGATTTCCAAAAGAGGAGTCTTCGTACGCGGCGGGAAGGGTCCAATTTCTAGTCTATTTCGCAAAGACACGTACCGAAACCCCTCCCCCCGCCGCGCATAAAGATCCCTTTTTTAGAAACCCGGTCCTATATGGCAAGGTAGCATACTTGCTCTTGGCCAAGAGGGATTTTTGGTTTTCGGAAAACGAGCCGTCTTATGATCAATTTTGTGAAATCACTCCGGTAACGATGGTGAAGGATTCAATTCTCGACTTCACAAAATTGATCATAACTCGGCCCTTTTCCGAAAATCAATAATTTCGCTTACTTTTCAAAAACAGAGAAAATATCCTACCTTACCATATAAGAACAGATTTCTAAAAAAGGGGTCTTCATGCGCGGCGGGGGGGGGGGGGGTTCGGTAAGTATTTTTGCTAAATAGGCCAAAAATTGGACCCCTCCCGCCGCGGGGGGGTCCAATTTTTGGCCTATTTAGCAAAAAAAAATTTTTTATGAAGGCTCGAGACGTATGAAGACGTATGAGACGTATGAAGACTTTTGGAAATCGGTCCCCGCATGTAGGAAAGCGCACTTCATCTAGTTTGTGAAAAACTAGCAAAATTTTGAATCTTCGAAAAACTTATCGAGTTATGAACACTTTTGTGAAGTCACATCATTTTTACGCTCAAAAAGTGAACCATCCGACGCGTATGAACACTTGTTTTTTGGAAAATGATCCTTAAACACTGGAAAAGCGTTTTTTTCTAATTTTTGAAAAGCTCCGTCATCGCTGTGGAGAAGCTTGTTTTTTGTTGGACGATACACAGGGCTTTGATTTTTTTAGACTTCATTTTGATTTTTTATGATGTTTCCCCAGGATGGCAGAACATTATTTTCATGAGAATTACATCGTCCACCATTTGTTTGCCGCTCCGTAATCGATTCGATGAGCGCTTCAAAAAAAGTATAGGAAGAGGACTTGATTCGACGTCAGAAAGTAACACACAAAATTTTATGTAATACTATTTCAGAGCACAATATCAGATGCAGACGTCGCTCCTTCAGGTAGAAAAATGTGTCGTGTCCATTATGTCCTGAAAAAAAAACACCTGCACAAATTGAACGGTGACGATTGTAGGACTGCTACCAGAAAATCTTTATTTTGAAGTGCCGAACAATAGCATTTAAATTTCAACGAATTTAATTGTGCTATCAAAGTATGTATTGTTCAGAGACCTCTTTTCGTTGTTCTATTGTGTCAAAGCCGTTCCTGAAAATAAGAACCTATCGAAGGGTTCGAAGGGTTTGCACATAAAACCTTGAAAAATCAAGATATATAAGGAATAAAACAGTGGAAGAGAGAGGGAGGGGGTCGCACGAACTCCGCTTCGGAGGAGGGGGGGGGGGGTCGTAAATTTTCAGCAAAAATCGAACCCCACGCTTGACCCTGTTCCGATTTCTCCCTTACGCCAACCAAGCCTCACATCCATCCCCCTGGTTCGGAAAATTGGTGAGAGGCTTAAGTGACATGGATAAAGCGCCGACTTGTCCATTGTCTGGTCGCAAGTCATTGTACAGGCCAAATACGTTCCATTCAAATTTTTTCCACAACATCTCCTAGAAGTAAGGTTAGTGACGCCTCCCAGGAGAAGATTGATTACAGCCTCCCTTTATTCTTTATCCTTTTATACTTTTTCCATACCTCCAGCATGCAGTTTGCATAGGAAATTTGACTTGAAAATGTTCTTAAGAGAAGTTATAGTGAAATAGCTGCCATTTCTACTACACAAATGTTTTTTTAATTCAAAATGCCACTTAAAATGGCAAGGTGCTTTAGCATTGCTAATGAATCTTTCACCGATTCACGTACAGTGTGAGAGTTACTCAAAGGCAAGCAAGAAGACCAAGATAGACGTTGTTCCTAATATTGCCTTGAGCAATCTGGGCAGTATCACCGTGCCTTCTTTCAGACTTCAAATGGATTGGTATCCGTTCAGTGAAGAGGAGAAAGCGATGCTTCTTCGTTCCTGGAAATGTATTGAATCACAGAAACAAGCAATAGGATGTGACATCTATGAGATGATCTTCAACCAAGTAAGTTTGGTCTTTCGAGGTCGCTGGAGCGTTGCGTTGATAGTGCTTGAAGCATTCACGTAGAGGTGTGGTGCCTGGAGGAAGTCGAGCAAAATCAGCTACTGACCCTCCATTGGCAGCAACAAAGTGCAAAGGCCTGCTGCAGCGTCCTCCTATCAACACCTTTTTCGTGTTGAGTGACTTCCTGTTTTCGATATATTGCCCTAGTTTTCATAGATTATGAGATTGCCTTGAGCAGGAATTCGTTTTTCTCATCTCACAGGGGAAGAATGTCCGCCACACTGGCGCCTTGAGACTGCCTGGATATCATGGAATGCAGCCAGCTTCGAGTACTGATTCTGAATCTATGTTTCATAACACCAACCGACTTGTTTTGCACGTCGTAAAAAGCCCGAAACTAGCAACAGACGCTTTTCCATGAGAAATCGCAACGAAAACCTTTCCGGAAAGGAAGTCCGATTCACTGACACAACTGTACATTCACGATTTAGAGCTGATCAAAATGCTTCGCTCAAATTTGTCCGATGGAGGACATTCGAGGTGCTGATGAGTCTTCCTCTTCTTTCTTTTTATTCTTCTTTTTCTTTCACTTCTTCGGCGTCTTTCCCGCTTAGAGGCATGGTCCGCTCTTCTCGTGTGGAAGCTGCATTTTACACGATCTAATGCTTAACTGCGGTAGATAACAACATGCTTTAGGTCCACATGTTGGTTAATGCAACGCTGCCTTGGCCGCCCTTTAGGTTGCTTTCTGGGCACATCTTTGTTGTGAGCAATCCTCCGAACAGTGTCATCACTAGAATGTGACCGTGCCACCGAAAGCGAGCTTCACGTGAGTTGTCAGCAACCGTAGCGACACCGGATCTGTCGTTCAGCGTTGTCCCGACGTGTAACACCAGCCGAGGAACACGCAGCATTTTCGTTCCATCACGCTGAGGTGAGTCTCAATCTTGTTGTTATTAGGCCAGCACACCGCAAGGTACGTCGCTATTGTTCGGACGGCGGCTCTGTAGATCTTCGACTTGAGACTTTCCTGTGTCTTTCTGTAGCATAAAACACCTGTCGTTGAGCGTCATTTGGACCATGTTACGTTCACGCGCGAGTTCACCTCGAACGTGAAACTACCATCAGACGCGATTGCAGAACCAAGGTACTTGAACTTCTTCGTCCGTATGAGCGTTGTGTCACTGGTCTTAGTGGACCCAACCCCCTTACGTATATCTTTGAGTACACGAATTTTTCGATGTTTAGCTTGAGCCCGAACATCGCCGAGCGGTCACAGTAAGCCTACGGTTGTCTCTCGAGCTCGCTGGCAAGCACTACGTCATCTGCATACGGCAGAGTCCATGTGTGGGCTTTTGGAAGTCTCTCGAAATACAATAGTATCTAGCATCTACAATGATGAAAAGGAGCGGAGAAAGCGCAGAGCCTTTGATAAGATCGAGGGAGATTGGAGACTCCCTCGATGTGCCGGCCGGCGCTCGCACGTGACCCTTATGGTTAGGGCAAGAGTAAAGAATGCGCACCCACTCAATAACTTCTTCGGGGGCACCATGCTGGCGTAGGGCGTACCTTGTGGCCTCACCGGTAAATGGTCTAATGTTTTCTTCAAGTCGAAAAAAGCAAGACACAGCTCGCCTCTCGCGTTGTCTTTTACAAGAAGACGACCAGTACGAATGGCATCATATGGTGGCACAACCGGCTAACCACGCTGGTTGGTGGAAAGCCGGCGATCTTGCAATTACGTTCATCTACAATTCGCTCGAAGATTTCCATACTGTGCTAAACCAGTCGGATTAGCACCAAGTTGTGCAGTCCGCAGGACTTTCTTTCTTCTTCCAGAACGGAATCGTCCTGCTTTGCTTTCAACTACCACATATCGTCTCCTCCGCAACGACCTGGTTGGAAAACTTCGTCAGCGGGTGTCAGTACCTCGACTTCCATAGGTCGGCCTCTAATTTGTCGGGGCCTGTTGCTTTACCTGGCTTGCGTTTTCAGTGATCCTCTGCACAGGACCCTGCGTAGGAGGGACGCAAGGGATAGGTGGATGGGCAAATTTTAGTGTTGAAATTCACTCAATGTAGTCATGTCATCGTTCCATAGCCTTCTGGTGGTTGATCAGTAGGTAACCATTCTCATTGCTGATGCCCAAGAATTCCTCGATGTCATCAGTCTGACGATTACGCGCAGTGGCAAGTCGATAATGATCTCGCTCGACATCACACGAAATCCTCGTGGACATCATAATAATGAGTGGCTTTTGCAACGGCCTCCTTGTCCATCTTCTTCGCTTCTTGGTATGTAGACCAATTGTACTCTTCTTATCGCTGAGAAAAGCATGATATACTCTTTTCTTTTCTCGGACTTTTTACTGATGTCGTTTCCCACGTCTATGCCTACTTTAACGATTTTGTGCAGTAATATCTCATCGGAAGATTCCTTGAATGTTTCATCGATGATTGTCACCGTCGGTAACCGAATAAGAGAAGTGAAAGATGCTGCATTTTCCTTCAATCGCCCTTACCTGGTTCTCATTGTACCGGATCGCTCGACCTGCTTCAATCTTGGAGGGGTGGACTTAAGTGTGGAGACCAGCGGAGAGTGCTATGTGGCGACACTCTCGTACGGCATTTCTGACCGCCTTCGATCGCGATGCTTGACAAGGATGTAGTTGATCCTTGTCTTGTTATTCCCGCTATGAAAGTCACGAGGTGATAGCCACGCTTTCGAGATACGATGTTCGCAATGACGAGGTTATGCGAGTCCGTACTGGAGGATCCACTCACCATTAGCGTTACGTGCTCCATATACAAAACCATTGTCGCTGCTATAACCATCTTTCGCAGTCCCAACATGACCGTTGAAGTCACCTGCGACAGCGACTTCTTCTCACAGCACCTTTGCTGTCTTCTTATCAAACTGGGCTCAAAACTCATCATCGGCTCTCTGAGCCTGTCTGCTGGGAGTAAGTGATACATACGCCGTTCAGCAGCGACAACGACCTTTATGAACCAACCATTGAAACGTTTGCACGCTTGCGATCGCGTCTCGTAAACGTTTGGAGATGATTACACCAGCTCCTCTGGTGATTCTGGGACTACCGCGCAGAATCGCCTTGCAGCCTCGGCCTATGTCCCTCGACTTACAACAGTACCGCCTGCGCCGCACATAAGTCGACTCGTCAACTCGCACGAGCAACCAAGCTGTCAACTAAACTTTGAATGGCTACTTGAGTCTTG
Organism: Heligmosomoides polygyrus polygyrus; assembly: GCA_947396885.1. Lineage (NCBI taxonomy): Eukaryota > Metazoa > Nematoda > Chromadorea > Rhabditida > Heligmosomidae > Heligmosomoides > Heligmosomoides polygyrus. The sequence goes on from OX377201.1 coordinate 44,353,244, forward strand.
CTTACGTCACGGAACTTTCGGAATAGATCAGATATTGCTAAATAAAGGGTCGTTTAGTGCCATTTGCACTACAGGGGATTCGACTCAATACCTAACTCACCAGATTTAATCGTATGTTGAGCAGGCGACTTCGGCCTTGGCCTTAAGAGAGGATTCGTCGCTCCCCACAAGAATCTCACCACTAGCATTGACAAGATGCATTCTGCAGAGCAGAAGGGCGAATCGTTTTTGTTTTAGTTCACTAATGATTGGTTGAATTTTCGCCGTCATCCTCGACATATAGTCCGTAGCATAGGAGTGAAGCTCGTTTTTGCAGGGAGCCACTGGGTGGTCCAGAAATGGAAAAAATCACCTCGGTGGGGAGAGTGAAATTCGTATCGCATCCGCGCCGCGCCGCATCGAGAGTCCCAACTGGGGCAAGATTCATCAACGATACCGTTGGCATTATCTTACTGCGGATTCACCATACCGGCCTACGTAGTATGTGGTATAGAGAGATACAGAGATACAGACACGACAACCGATAGGTGGTTATCGGCCGGAAATCCGTTAATGAATCTGGCCCCTGGAACCGCGGCCGCGGTGCTCTCGACCTACGAACTGCACTCGCCTCAGTGAGGTGATCTTTGCCATTTTTGGACCACCTAGTGGCACCCTGTAAAAACGAGCTTCACTCTTGTGGCCCTTGTTAGATGATCTACAAGAACATACATGCATAGTTCTTGCTGAGGATCGTTTGGACAAGTTCGCGGAGGTTTTTCGTTAGATGAGAAAGTATTATGGGTTTTGAACCTTATAATCAAAGGTTTTATTTATTTATTTATTTATTTATTTATTTATTTATTTATTGAAATGCTCTGTATAGGACAGGACTAAGATAAACCTGCAATACAACAAACGCCAAAACCAACAACAAAACTACCTCCTAAATACCTGCGCACAAAGAATTTGTGTTGCTCCGATGCGATTGAAAGAGTATTCGAATTCCGGCAGGGAGGTAGTCTGGTAGGCTACATCTGCTCTAACTGTGAAAAATTTAGCTCTTACCTATTCCATCTGCAGCTGTCCTTGAATCTCAGCATCTCTTATAACAGTGTGGCAGGTAGTCGTCGAGCTGTCGTGCCAAGATTGATATCGAACGTTTATTCGGCTTACGTTTCGGCGTAATCGCCTTCTTCAGAGCATGGAAAAGACAAGGGTAGTTAGAGAAATTACCCATCCAAGAGTCGTTTCAGGTTTCAACCATCTCAGAAGCTAAAGGGAGAAAGAGGCGAACCGTGAGGAAGGCAGCCCAACTGACCTTTTATAAACATCCAAAATGGCTGTTGAGTCGCCCTTCGGATTTATTTATTTAATTGTTTATTTATTATTTATTTATTGCACCGAAGGTGTGCCCAAACATTGGTATTAGAAGGATCAATCGCAAGTGCAAGAATTGACGCAGTTTGGCCACAAATCAAACGAAAACAAAAAATTACAAACGCAAAGAACATACAAACACTATAACACTAAGTACCAAACATCAGCACACCACAAACCCATCGTAAGCTCATTGCAAGTATTAGGTGCCCATTAAAAAGTACCGAAAAGTTGTTTCCCATAAGTTATAATGCTTAGAACTAGCCGGGTGGTTAATTGCACGTAAGTGGGGTCAGCGATATCTCATCTCGATCCAATCACGTACAACCACGTCCACAACATGCAAGTTGTCCCGCAGCAGTTCCACAGCAGGGGCTATCCAGCGCAACTGACTATATCATTCCAACGCGTGCGCATGGTGGCACCTCATTAAACTACATACGTATGCTGGGCATTAGCCTCTAGGAAGCAACTACGCGTCATAACAACTTGTAACTTGGTGAAGGTGTATTGCACAGAAGTCCTTATTCAGGATCTAGCAAAAGTGGTGAAGTGACGATTGAGCAACATACCCCAGTGACATGCAACGAGGCAAGAGCTGGACTTTAGGCATAAAGGGAACAGATGATGTGATAAGCAGAGCTCTTGACGGGAGTGTGGCTAGCTGGAACATATATCACAGACAGGGAGAACTAAGCTAAGCGTAAAAACTGCAAAACGACTTCGATGCTTATCCGAGACAGGCATATGAAGAGCTGCGGTAAGAAACGTTAAACAATAGAAACGAGAAGGAAATGAACCATGATTCAACATGGCCTAGAACAATACTAAATCCTTAATTCTAAGTAATCGAAGAAGATCCAAATCATTAGGTTTATTTTACTCGATTCCACTGCCATAAGGTCAGGATCCAGACATTGGATACATCTTGCACATCGATAGAGGACATTGTTATTATATATGGTACCGTATCTCCGATGGTATAATCTTGGATAATCAATAATAAAAGAACGTCGTCTTGTCCCAGAAGGTCGGGGCACCCAGACTTTGCTTGCTTGCAGTGTGATCTCTCCACGAAGAATGCGGAAGCAAAAAATGAGGTCCAGGACAGTCCTCCTGCGCTGTAGAGAATAAAGTGAGAATAACCTCAAGCGTTTATTATAAGAAGGCAAATAGTTACCGTTGTCCATCGACGACCTGCGGAACAGTAATCGTGTGAACACTCGTTGGATTTTCTCAATGCACCTGACTTTGTTTTTTGTACCTGGACTCCAAATTACAGACGAGTATTCAAGGTGCGGCAAGGCATATGTTTTATAAAACCTGATCAGTAACCCGTTATCCGAGCAATGAATCCTATGGAAGATTGCAAATTGCACTGCGTACGCTTTCTTGACAACACTGTCAATATGATCAGAAAACTTCAGTTTCGAATCAAAAATCACACTAATCGTGAGATCTTTCTTCGACTAACATACTGTGATACAAGTTTTTAGAATCGTGGTTCCATTGCACAGTTACCAAGCTTCATGACCGAGCATTTATCAAGATTAATAGGTAAACTCCATTGCTGCGACCAGACCATTAGGTTATCAATGGACTTTTGGAGGTTACCACAGACCACATGACTATCATTATTATTGAAAGACCCATACATCATCTGCGTACATTAGAATCTTAATCTCGGGACAAGTTTCGAGTATTATCGGAAGCTCTATGTGTACAATATGAAAAGAAGATAAATGAAAATAAATGATGTAGATAAATGTGCGTGAATGAGGTCCTCCCTTCGGGTCAGCCCCTCAGCGACCTTCTGGATGGCGCCCTCCGGGGTCAAGCTCACAGAGGTTGGCAAACGGAACCAACTTCTCGGTTACCCGTTCCTCCTTCCTATGGATAGCGGGGTTCCTGAACACAGTCCACAGCGCCTCCAGGGCCTTGCGCGCTGCGGTGTCGATCTCGCGAGCCAGGATCGTCACCGCCACTCCAACCACTGAGCCACTATGACTTCACAGCCTGTACTCCCCAAGGGTGTGACGACTTTGCACCTGTTGAGCCCATCCACATGCTCCCTCGCCCTTACCCAAAGTGCTCCGCCCGTCTCATCAATGTATTCCTCCTTGCATTCAATGCAAGTTATGAGGTATACTGTTCCTGAAACCCTACAGTCGCCTTCCCTGCCGAATGGGCATACCACGCAGGGGGGGGGGGCGTCTCACAAGCGCGGTTAACGGTCTTTGGGCATGTTGTGGGCAACATACCCGTTAAGGCAATGCGAGATGCCATTTCCCTAGATGAGGACTTGAACTCGTGTTCGAGGAAACCAGGACAGCTGTTTGGAACATATTCCGGACAATGGCCTCTTAATACTGTATGGATGTGCGGAACGATAGTGCGCAATGATGTTCTTGTTGCTGGTCTTCCGGTACCACCTAGTTTTGAAGGTGTCCCTATAGAGACGAATTTCCACGTTGAGGAACGGCAGCCAGATTTGTCGGTTTCTCCCTTGTGAGCTTAATATGCTCGGCTTGATGGTTCAGCAACTCGAAGCAGGCGTCCATTTATGCAGTGTGGGACATACGATGAAGCAATCATCTATATACCGACAATACAACAAAGGTTTGCGTTCCATTACGGGTCTCTCTATTTTTGACATGTACGCTATAGCTAGCATCGGAACTTAGCGTTGACTCATAGCTAGGCCTCTGACCTGCCTGTAATACTGATTGGACCATATGAATGTGTTGCAGTGAAGGCACTCGTCTACGAGCACCATTATTTGGGCAATGCTGAGTCCAAAAAGGTCCAGCTGGACCTTATGCTCAACAAGGATCTTGTGTACCACTTGCATGGCATCTTACCGAGGACTTAGGCTATATATGACAGGGTCAAGCTCAAGGTTCGAGAAACAACTGGGGTCGTACTTTGACACCGTTTTGGGGAAGGAGAGTCGTACTCTCTCGATTTTGGCAAAGGATTCTCCAATTTCAGGTTTTTAGGTGATGTCTGCATCTACTAATAGGTTATTCTTTCCAGGTATGGCTACGACAATGTGGATGGAGACTTTCAAGCACTTTCGTTTTTTGAAGTTGATAAATGGAACTGGATATTAAATTTTTAAACGCTGATTGTTGCACAGTGAAAAATAAGGATTTCCTGTCCGCACACTTAGTCAATTAGAGGTTTTCAGTTTTTTTCAGATTTTTTCCAGGGTGTCCTGGACAAGACAGTCTTCAACCTGAAGGAATGAATCAACTTTCAAAATTGCACTCTATAAAACTTCAAGTGTTAATTACTGAGGACGACCTAAGTGCATTCGCTACAAAATTATTCAAGTACTCTTCGAATCGATGTTGGGATGGAAATGAAGGGTGGACTTCCCACGAAAATAATTTTCTCCCTTCTGCAGGGAACGGCATCAAAAAGTGAAATCGTGCTGTATAAAATTTTAAGCTAGTTTTACACACAGTGATAAAACTATGTTTTTTGAAACGATCTTTTATGTGATCAGGCGTCCAGATTTTGCAACATTTGCTGAAAAAATTTTCGACCCCAAATTATACAGAAGCTGCTTCTTGTTATTTAGAGCCTGCTTTTTAAAGCATAGAATCCACATTTACTAAGACTTTGTGAATTTTTCAGAGGCCCCAGGGAATCTCCGAGTCATGGCAGTTTGCATGCGGCTATTGCGTTCTCTGATATCATCGATCGCAACTGAAGGATGGATGGGATGAAAAAACTTTTCTGCCTTCTGAAGGAAAGAACATCAGAGAGTGAAACTGTGCCGTATAAAATTTTAAATCGTGATTATTGTGCTGTAAAAAACCAAGCTTCTTGCTGCGATCTTCGATGATTAGGGCCGAGGGGGATGATTAGAGGGACTGTATTAAAAATTTTCGATTTTTTCTGAAAAAGAACCTTTCTACCCAAAACAGACCACCTATGCAGTTGGGATTTTGCCACTAGAAGTTTCAATTTCTGATCAGTGCACAGTAAAAATACCATTATTTTCTGAATCGAACAGGTTTGTTTCCTCTGGCAGATCTGGCTCCTCCAACGTCAAGCGACAAAATTGCTCGTTCACAGAAATTATAAATCGGTAAGTTCTTCAAAGTTTAAAAAGCCAAGTTCTTTTTGAAAACTAAAAAAGGAAAAGAAGACTGGAGGAAATGTGCTTTCTTACCATATATGAATCAGTTTTGAAAAAAGAATCCACATGAATCATTTTTGAAAAAAAGGATCTTCATGCGGGGCGGAGGGGGTTCGATTCTCGGCAAGTATTTCGGCATCGACCAAAAATCCAACCTCCCCGCCCCGCATGAAGACCAGTTTTTTCAAAGCTGATTCATATATAGTAGGAAAGCACGTTTTTTGTAGTTTTCAAAAAAAAATCTTGGCTTTCTTGAATTTCCAAAAACTAACCGCGTTATGGTCGTTTTTGTGATGTTCTTCCAATGACTTTTTAAAAATTCAAAAAACTTGCCGGGTTATGATTAATTGTTTGTTCAACATCTTTTCAATTTTTTCGGTCAAAAATCGAGAACTACCCGCCCCTCGTAAAGACCTCATTCTTAAAAGCTTGTTCTTATATGGCAGAAAGCATATTTTCTCTAGTTTTCAGAAAGGTTTTGGCCTTTTCATATTTTGAAAACTTACCGATTTATGATAATTTTTGTAAACGTGCAATTTTTTCGCTCTAATGACATAGGAGCCAGATGGACCAGAAGTCGATCCAGCCTGTTCGATTCAGAAAATCATGGTTTTTTCACCGTACATTAACCAAAAATTGAAACTTCTGGTGGCAAAATTTGAAGTGCATACTGGTCTGTTACAAGTAGAAAAGATTTGTTTTTCAGGAAAAACGAAAAATTTTAATACAATCCGCCCTAAGCATCGAAGATCGCTGCGAAGAAGCTTGGCTTTTCTACTGTGCAATAATCATAACCTAAATTTTTATACGGTGCTGTTTCACTCTTTGATGTTCTTTCCTTCAGAAGGCAAAAAATTGCATCGAGGAGTCCATCCTTCAATTGCACTTCCGTCGGTGATTCGAAGACTGCCATAAAATTTTTGAAGGAAGATCGCTTAAGGCAGCCTTAGCAATTAACAATCGAAGCTTCATAGAGTACAATTTCTGATACAGATGTTGGTTCTTTAGGTAGAAGTGCAGGTGTCGTGTGCACGAGAACCTCTGAAAATCTGAAAAGTTGAAGTCGTAGCGATTAGTCAGCATGTTCAAAGCGTTAATCGACGTTTTTTCAACAACAAAAAAAATCATTTCGAACAATCACTAAAAAGCACGTCTTCTTCTGTGGACGATCACCATTGTGTTGGTGCTGCACCTGGAAGGAAGAACCTCTTAAAGGGTAGTAAAGTGGGATAAAGAATCGAAAATTTCAAAACAGATAAGAAATAAAACGGTGATGTAGACAAGGAAGGAGGTCGTACCGAATCCGCTGCGGGAGGGGGGGGGGGGGGGGAGGGTGTAAACTTTTGGCGAAATCGAACCCCACGCTTGACCCTGTAATAGGGCTATCTTGGGCTATCTTATATTTGTATTGATTTACTTCATAAAGCTTATAGATAGAGGCGGACAGATAGCATGCTGTTTCGATACCACAAATATGCACGTACATATGCATATTCCTATGTTGGGAAGGCGTAAAACTTTGTGTTGCCTAGCTCAGAAGGCACTGGAAAGTAGTTTGATAGCAGCATTGGAAATAATCACTACATTTCGGTCAACATGCCAGAGTTATTCCTGTGTTCATCTAATTGAGTGATGAGGACGATATGTCTATGCACAGAAAATCCTTCTGAAACCTGAGCACCTTGACATTGCGTGAGAGCGTCTTGCTTATCCGTTATCCTTCCTAGACCCTAAGTGTTTGTGGATACTCTCCTTTGTCTCTTATAAATTAATGTTAATTTCGCCAACAGAAACTGTTCATGCTTAACAAAGCCAAGTTGAACTGCGCCACACTTATTAGCTCCCTTTTTGATTTACTGTCACTTTAGCTGCCTTCGATATCACCACATTATGTTGTTGTTTGTTTGGTTTTAGCTATGGCTTTGTCTATGCATGTAACTGTGACTCTTCAAATAACTAAGTGAGAACAGTGAGAGGGCTTTTGGAAACGTTCCGCGCTTAGTCATTAACAATTGTGCTCCACACAGTAAAAACCAAACCAGGCACTTTTTTGAACAACTTATGTTTACTGCGATTTACTGCAAGACGAAGAACACTTTCTGCCCCTTTATGAGCGAGGATGAAGAAAACGCTTAATAATCTAGAAATAACGCATGACCTAAAAGAACATAAACTGAAATTAAACATTTTCTTTTAATTGCGAAACAATTCGGAGCAATGTAAGTGCATTCTGAAGCTGCGAGCGTCAACATTTATGCGGTGGTCCTACTACGGCCTAACGTTTGTTGCAGTCGCAAAAGTGACTTTTATTCGTTCGCTATAAGTATGGAGCAAGATTACGCCTTCTTATACTTATGCTCGAATGACCTATTCGAATAGGTATTCGAATGATTTTCATTCGAATTTGAATATTCGAATTCGAATATTGGAAAAATCGCGTTTTTCGAATCTATTCGAATTCGAATATTCAAAAAATCGCGTTTTTCGAATACATTCGGTTTCGAATGCTCGAAAATTTTCGGTATTCGAAACTGTTCGAATATTCAAAATTTCTCGGGAAGCCAAAATTATTCGACTACTCGAAAAGTGTCATTCGAATGCCCAACGAGAATTTGTGTAGCGGCGTATTCTAAACAGGCTTGTTAGGTTTTTCAAGTAATTAGGGTCTTCAAAACGGTTCTTTCTGTGAATCAAATCTCTGCTTTGATAGCGCCTCGTCGAATCTGATCATTACTGCGCCTGTGCAAAGAGGTCGAGGAAGAGTAGGAACTCTTAACTGCAATTCAAACTTGGAAATTATGATTCTTACGGTGTCTCAAACGAACGCTACTTGTCCTTCACGCTGCAGTTAGGAGTCTGAGGCCATAGGCCAACAAATGTCTGCAGGATGAGAGTGAGGGTCAACAGGGATGCGCTTCAGTCTAATACCACGTCCGATGTATTCTCGTGCAGAGCAGTGCCTTATGGAGTCAGCCTTGTGATTTACCTCTCGCTGCTCGTTATGCTCTTCTGCTCCTCCGTGGTCGCTGAATGCTAATCTGTTTTTCGTTTCTAAAACTACGGTTCCGCAAAAGCTATATGATTAGGTTGTATGGAAACTCCCCCGGTGCTTACGGTCGGTATGGGTAACGAACGCTTCAGAAGGTTTTTTCAGCGTTTTGAGTGCTTCACTTTGAACTACGGTAACTTTCTCAAAGCTTATCGGATTTAGTCGAGATAATCACCGTTCGAATTAACAGACTTTTGCCAACGGGCGACCAGTGAACTTATTTCGTTTGCGAAAAAATGAGGCGGTCGAGATTCGACAGAATCCACGGAAGCTGTTTTGGCTTGGTCCTGACTGTGGAATGTTTCACCAGCGAGAAAGTTCTGAAAGTTGTTGAAAAGGTGGTGGTCGTTTGGTGAGAGGTTTGGAGAATATGATAGGTGAGGCAGAACTTCAAAATTCGTTCAATTTTTGAAGTGATCTGTGAAAAGTGTGGGCGGGCGTTATCGTGCAAAACAGTCGGGCCTCTTCCGTTGACCAATAATAGCTGAAGTTGGCGCAATTTCCGGTGCATTTCGTCGATTTCTTTACAGTAGGACTCTGCGATCGTTTGGCTTCGTGCCAAAAAGTTGTAATGGATTACACTAGGCGCCGACCACCACACAGTGACCATTACCTTTTTTTGGTGGAGGCCCGCCTTTGGAAAATGCCAAGGGAGGTTCGTCGGCGTCCATCCACTGTCTGGAACGTTCGCTTTTATCATACAAAATCCCCTTCTCATCACAAGGGATGATTCGATCCAAAAACGGGTCAGTCTTGTTGCGTAAAAGTAGAGAAGAACAAATCCCGAAACGTGCCAATTCTTCCGCTCCCTCAACTCGTAGGGCATCCCTTCTTTGAGCTTTTTCACCTTCCCAAGGCGTTTCAATGCATCCGCAACCGCAGTTTCCCTAGTCTATCTCTTCCGCGATCCTGCGAACTGTTTGGGATTTTTCAGCTTCCACTAATTCCGTTAACGCGTCGTCCAGGATTGCTCTAGGTCGAGAGCTACGGGAGTCATCTTCGAGGCTGAAATCTCCGGTCCGAAATTTACTGAACCACTGGAGCACAATGCTTTCTCCAACACTATTAGACCCTAACACTTGATTGAAGTGTGTAGAGCTGTCTCGGCCGCGGATTGTCCCAATTTGGAGTTAAAATAAAATATCGTTCGAATTGTTCCTTCGACATAGTTCAATAAGTCCTTCAAGAACAGAAATGTAAAACAACGCTGAATCGTAAATTATTTGGTTAGATAGAGCGATAAATTCTGAGAGGAAGTAGCATTAATGCGCAACAAGTTCTTCGCAAATAAGAAATATCTGCTTCTACCACTTATTTGAGCGAATCACCAGAAAGAATTGAGACTGGCCCTCATGGCTGGCCTATTCCTAGCTATCTGTAATACACGTTGTGGTCGCAAAATTGACAGTGTGATATTCCACGTTTTTGGATAAGCAGGACAGATTTGCTCCAGATTTACACGTAATACTTCTTTGTCGGTCAGTCATTAGCTGCCCTCAGGCGGAAGCTTGTTTCATGAGAGTTCTTTAACATTCAGTCACCCACCGACTCCAAAAATGATCATTTCGAAGTGACCTAGAAGCTTGCAGTGGCTCAAGCAGATAGTTTCCCCTTCAATTGTCTAAAAACCTTCCGTTTGTTCCTCATGAGTAGCACTTTACAACACACAAGTACTCCTTTGGAAAAAACTCGTGTTCTAGCAAACAAGAAAATTAGATGCATCCATAAGCCTTTTGATTCTGCTATGTATAAGACCTCGACTTCATTTTTACCGTCCATACGGGGGTTTATGAGAAGCCTGTCGATAAAAACCTCGTGCTTAACTAGGAAGGAATCCTTTGTGTATTGCTTCCATTTTTCATCCAGGCTGTCTATCATGTCTATCAGCCAGCCTGATTTTTCATTCGAATTCGAATATTCGAATCGAATATTCGAATTCGAATATTCAAAAAATCGCGTTTTTCGAATGTATTCGAATTCGAATGTTCAAAAAATCGCGTTTTTCGAATGTATTCGAATTCGAATACATTCAAAAAATCGCGTTTTTCGAATGTATTCGAATTCGAATATTCAAAAAATCGCGTTTTTCGAATGTATTCGAATTCGAATATTCAGAAAAACAACGTTTTTCGAATATATTCGATATCGAATGTTCGAAAACTTTCGGTATTCGAAGCCATTCGAATATTCGAAATTTTGGCGAGAGCATAAGTATACGCCTTCTAAGCCTGAAAAGTGAGTTCGCGACAAAAAATCTCTTCAAGTCGCAGGACGAATCTACAGAAGTAGTCGCTGAATTCTTCGTTCAAGGATTAGGCCCATCACATTTATAGCGGGTGGGTATGCGTTTTTATCAGTATAGTTTCAGTGTCCTGAAGCCCGGAAGTTGTTTCCGAAAATGAAGTTCGTTAATGGAAGGCCAGACAGGAAAGGCTGTGAGTTCGCCTTTCAAGCGATGCGTTTTGTCCAGGTGAGCACCGCATGTGTATGTACTTTCCATCATGTTCCTTTCTTCTCCTAGGCATTATGACAAAATTGCAATCGTGGGTCATTCTAACGTTGACGCAAAGGCACTGAATGAACCTCTCGACATCCAGCTTGGGGGTGACAACGAACGCGCATTTCCTTGTCATCGGCACAATTTTAGGTGTTCGAGGGAGCAGTGATGTCGCTAGACAATCTGCCAGCTTTAGATCCGATTCTCGACAACCTCGGACGACGACACGGCAAACTCGAAGTGAACGGAAAGTTCAGGTGGCTAAGAATCCACTTTGGATGCCGACTGCTTCGTTGCTAATTCTCTTTTTAGGACGTACTATTGGTCAACGTTTTTGGAATGTTCAATATGTATTTTGCGCAAGACATTGTCACAGTGCCGCAAATTTCCTGATAAGGATATCGATTGCGCTATTATACTATGGAGATACCTGCTGAGAGATGTGATGAGAAAAATCAGAGTAAGCGTTGAAGAAAGATTTGACAATAACATTCAATAGTCATCTAAGCATCCCTCCCTCTCTTCATATAGAGTGGCTCACAAATACTGGAACAAAAGCACAGTTGTATGAAAAAGGCCACTTTAGACCAAATTTGCCGCTACATGTTCAAAGCATATTTATCTACGGAGTAGAGATTGCGATGGGATGGGACATTGTTCATAACGGCCACTTCCTGCTCAACTAGATCCACAGATCGATTGAGTAGCTCTCCGGTCGCGGCGCGGTACCACTTACGGAGTTGTATTCCTCATTTCTTTCAAAGACATTATCAGACATTCTGGTGTTTGGCGCTGTGTACTGCTTTTTTCCTAAGGAGGTAGGAGGTAATACATAGAGATGAAGAATGACTAAAAACAAAGTTGGAGGAACTTCGTGGCTACACTTTTGGGTACGAATATGGACACTGCTCATCTGAACACCTTCAAAATCACGATGAAAAAGTTGAACCTTCTGAAAGTCTAGAATAATGGTCATAGTCGTCACAAAGGTACCTACAGGCAGAGTAAGATTAGTGCTTCGTCACATCACCTTTGTTGCAGATAGCATCGAAAATTCTATTTGGTATACTAGTGGTAAGTAACAAATATCAATAATATCAATAACAGTTGGCTCTATATTGGTCCATGCATCAAGTATGGCGTTCTTCAGATCAAAACCGAAGTGAAAGTAGATCCATTTTTGTACACTTTGTGCACAAGAATGCCTCACACGCTCTCTATGGGGTTGAGATCTGGAGAACAACTAGGCCACTCCAAAAGTTGAATTCTTTTGGAGTTAAGCCAATCTGTAGTTGACTGTGATATGTGAATGGATGCTATGTCTTGCTGGAAAATAAGATTGCGCCTATGAAATCTTCTGAAATATGGCAGAAGTTGATCTCCGAGCAATTTCTGGCAGCCTTCACTGTTCATCCTACACTAGATGAACTCCAAGGCAACAGGCCCGTTTCCAGAGAACGCAGCCCAAACCTTGACTTCCACCGCCGAAGCTACGCTTGAAGAGTACTCGCTCCTCCTTCCTCAGATCTCTCCAGTAGTGTCTGTACCTATCGGGCCCATCTATTAGGTTGTCCCATAGGTCTCCGCCGTTTTTTTTTTTCAACGATTCACTGCAGATTTCGCATCAATAAAGGGCAAGTGAGAAAATAGGACCAACACATTTTCTTGTAGTACAGAACATTGTCTTCCGAGTGCTGTAAAAAACTGCGCAAAAAATTACAAACCTAAGCGGAGAGAACAAGTGCGCTAATTTTTTCGCTTTTTCACTTTTCACTTCAACGACCTAAAAATTGACAAAATTCATGATGGGAAAAGAAATGCAATACATGCTCTGGTAGAGCAAATCATTCTCTTTCGAAAGCTATGCAGCGCTATGCAAGAGACCGCCTGCGAAATCTGCAGTGAATCGTTGAAAAAAACGGCGGGGACTTATGGGACAACCTAATAGTTTCCACTACTGGAGAGATCTGAGGTAAGAGGAGCGGGTATTCTCCATGCGCAACCTTATCGCTAGTTGTGGAACTTTCATGCTTTGGGCTGCGTTTTCCGGAAACGGACCTGTTGCCTTGGATATAGTTCCGTGTAAGATGGAATGTGAATACTACCAGAAATTGCTCGGAGATTACCTTCTGCCATATTTCAGTAGATTTTGTAGGCACAACCTTATTTTCCAACGAGATAATGCATGCGTACACGTTTTACAGTCAACTATAGATTGGCTTATCTCCAACAGAATTCAATTTTTGGAGTTGCCTTGTTGTACTCCAGGTCTAAATCCGATAGAGAACTTGCGGGGCATTCTTGTATGCAAAGCGTACAAAAACGGAACTACTTCCACTTCGGTTTTTGATCTGAACAACGCCATACTTGATGCATGGACCAATGTAGGAAACTTGTATTTTGCACCAGTCTCCATTCATTAAATTTTCAATAAAACGTTATCATGTCTTGCCCTGGTAATATAACCAACTTATGGTTAGAATTCTTCTATAGAGGTTTTCGATAGTGTAAATGACCTCTGTAAATGGACCATTTAGCGACCTGGCATCAAGTCTCCTTTCTATACTTAATAAATGTGAACATGAACTGCAAGAAATATAGACTTCGTAATTGACTGAGAAGATTGGTTTTTATAGACGTCTCTTGCAGCAGAGTGACATACACAATTATGATTTTCCAAGAACCTATTCTAGAAGGTATTTCGAGAATCTGGTTGAACTCTATGTGAAATATTTGCCTGCAAATATACCTGCACCCATTCGTAGCAGATTTGCGAAAAATTGTCCTTTTTGTTTCAAATGTCGGATGTTTCGTATCAACGGCAGTTGTGATAAGCCTGTGGTGGAGCTCCTTAGATAGGGCTCGAACATCTGATGTAAAACTATGTTGGTTCCATACCAACATGGTTTTGTAAATGCTCTAACTAATACCTTAATGACTGCGACTCCTCGTCTCGTTCGTCGGGCCGCCCGATAGGACGTCGACTGGCGCGGCCGTGACGCCCGCGACCAGCGGATCCGAATCTCTGTCACCTGGTTTGAATGCGTATTTGGCTTATACAGTGGTCATCCGATGAACAAGTCAGTGTTCTCTCCTTTCCAGAGAAGTCGCGTAGCAGTTCATCGACACCGGGGGATGTAAGATTTGGTTGGTCAAGGCGGAGAGCCCGAACCAAGAACCTGTTCTGGTGCGCGCTACAGCCGGCGCCTCCAGCGACTGCTCTACCACATGCCGTGGGGAAGGCGTATAATTTCTATTCGCAGCCAATATTTGTATGCTGCCCTCATAAGTAGTCTTAGACAGCTTCTAAACCCTGTTATCCTTTTCGAATCGCTCAGCTGTATGAAAGATTTCATGCAAAGCAGCGGTGGCTGAGTAATCGTGCGACGCGCTCCAGCGACGCTAACGCATCTTTTCTTGCTACTATGTTCTCCCCTTACAAAGAAAAAGTCTCAAGGGTCTGTCTAAAGGGGGAAAGCGAGACATATAGGAAGAATCTCCACCCCTTAATTAGTACGAAGGTGTGATTCTTCTTTGCCAAGTCGGTAAACCCAAGAACTAACGGGGTCCTCGAAGTTACTACGGAATCGGCTTCTGTTCTTCTGCGTTGCGGTATTTTGCATATCAACTGAATCATCGAAATTTGAGGGCCCTGACGTCTACACAACTTTCTGGCATTTTCTGCCATTTTTTCGAGTGTACGCTGTGGAGAGTAACTTTCTTGCTACGCGCTTATTACTGACCAGTCTTTAACTGAAAAGGCAATGAGAAAGGTTTTCAACATAATGAAGTATGAAAGTTCAACACCAGAGTTACACAGGCAAAGAGTGAACGAAACTGAAGGATTGGTCACAATACAGGCAGCGTTTGAAAGCTGTAGGCTCTTCACAGCGTGATTCCCTACATGCACCAATAACTTCGGGAACAACCATCCTGCTCGGATCTTCAAAGAGATCAGGACGCGACGTCGTGAACCAGCTTTGAACGAAGCATAAGCCACGTTCTTTGCAACGTGAAGATGGTGCGTGGAGCGCAGTCGCAAGAGGTGTACGGCTGTCGCTTGCACCGGGTACCAGGTTTTGGTTCCCATTTTCCGCCCTGACCAATCAAGATTTCCATCCCTCCAAGGTCGATGAATTGGTACCCGACTTGCCTAGAAAGGAAAAGGCGCTGACTTGTTCATCGGCTGGCCTCCGCAAGTCTTTGTATGGGAAAAACACGCAGTCAAACATTTGGTGGGGGAGTGCTTCCAGGCAGGCGAGTAGAAGACAATCAGACGTTTTAAATAAGGGACCACTACTCTCTAGTGAGCTGAAACCAAAAACCTAAAGAAGCCTAGTACAATGGATACGCTAGTATAGTTGTTGAAGGGTTCTAAGAAATTGACGAGCGTCTCTTGGCAAGATGCCAACTTTTGTTTCAGTATTCATGGGCCTTTCCTTGGAGCCCTACAGGAACTCGTTCACTTCAAGGTGTAGGCGAGCATTTAGATGCATTTCGGGTGTGACTCTCACTGTGCTTCTCAGCCACGCTTTCCATTGAACACTTCAGACTGGCTACAATGCAGATATCAGTAACCGGATGACAGCCCTGACCATGGAGGACAACCGAAGTTTCTCGTTACCGTCAATCCGAAAAGACTCATATACCTCAGATGTGAGCGATCTGTAGATGCTTATCCTTATGTGTTCGTAGTGAATATATGGTGTGTAAAACAATTATATTTTTCTTGCACCCCACACGGGTTTCGCCTGTCTTCTTCTGTATCATTTCATATCCAACATTTCCTTCTGCGCCCAGCGCATTCTTGAAGCGGCTAAGCTATTGCCTGGTCTACACACGCTTATGTATTCCAGGTAGATATGTAACATCGAAAAAAGGGCTTTTGTGTTCCATGCTCCATTGTAGTCGTCGATAACGGTGTGCTTCTGCTTCATCACGTCGTCGGTAGAAAGAACCGCCTCCCAAATGTGTCGGATTTATCACGCTCCAGGATATTTTAGAATTCTCTTAGAGGTATCGCGAAGTAACTGCTATATTTCGAATGAATATCAATTCTAGAAAACTGGACTTAGCTGGATTTGGAGTCATTGTACATCGTGGCCTATACCGTGGTTTTGTATAGCAAGCACTGTGCATCCGAAAGGTGGGGATCCTTCTACGCAGTAAAGTACATCGTCTACCCTATTTTCTTTACAGAAAAAAAGCAAACTTAGGATTCTCCAATTTTTTTTATTGTCTTCAGGTTCACAAAATTTTATCTAAATGGCATACTTTCTTTGAAATCGGTGCTTCTATTAATAGTTCCTCTAAGCGATACTTAATTTTTCAACGTTTACTGAAGTCTTCTCCAACAAATCTTCGCCAATTTTGAAACAAACCTTTAACTTTATTTGAAAAACACCTGCTTGGAAGTATAATAGAAGCCAGATCTCCTAGAGTTATTTGCTTTAGAATTTTCTTGGATAACCGTTCTGCCTTCAGACTAGCAACTTTGACGAAATCTTGTGATCCCTTCCACATGGACACGTGAAAATCTTCAGTACAACGTGATTCAATTTTAGTTATACTTCTTTATCTCCCTATCTCCTTATGGATCATCTTTATTCAGTGCGTCCAAGATTTTGTGCTTCTTCGAGAACATTGCATGTCTCAGCATGGCACCACCTCCTAGAGTGGAGGAATTGAATTTGATACAAGGAGTGTTAGGTTCCCCATGCCAGATCTCTTCTGTCTGCTCGGCTTACCCCCTTGAGGACTTCCGAGATAGGGTTCGCCTGAATACCAGTATCAGATGTGTCGCTCGTTTCACTACTCATTGGTTTGCCTGCAATGCCCGTGAACATAATTGACCTATGAAAATCAAGTTTTTTGAAATGGAATTTTTTCAACGATATACAGGGTGCCTCCAAACAATGTATACACTGTTTGAAAGGTGATAACCTTGCCCACAATAGAGTTACTGAAGAAGTTAATATCTCATGTGGAGCCTAAAAAGAAATGGAAATTTTCTGACATATGAGCGTATGGAATGCGCCATGCACTCGTCTGAATTCTTGCATTTTACATTCGACTGATGCGTTCCAATTGAATACCTGTTGCTATATTTCTGCACAAAGTGGCCATTTTGATTTGCGCTTTTCTAAAGATTTAAAATTTAAAAGCAAACTATGGCTTGCGGAAAATGCAGGGTGTCCTAAACAATGCAGGTACTGTTTGAAAGGTTCTAACATTGCTGCTAATGAACCTTTTAAAGATGTTCAAGATTCGTATGAAAGCACAGGGTAACAAGATTTTGGCGACGTGCAAATAGTCAAGATTGCGCCATGCTCCCGCCTGAAACCTTGCATTTCAGACTGGATTGATTGCGCACTGGGTGAATGCTTGTTACAATCTTGCCAGCAGTTAACCACGTATAAGCCGAACTGTGCTTTTTTAGCGTTTAGAGCTTGAAAATCACGTGAAAGACGTGTAAGGTGCTAGTTTATCGATTGCATAATTCGCTATCGCTGTAATAACTCTCTCGACATATCTGAGCTTATAACAAGAGTCGTGTTCGGATTTAGGCTTTCTTTCTATTGATTGTCCATTTTCAAACGTTAAAAGAAGAACATCACAGGTTAATGTGGCCAAGTAACAGGATTGTAACAAGCATTCAGCCCATGCACAACCCATCCAGTCTGAAATGCAAGGTTTCAGACGGGAGCATGGCGCAACCTTGACTATTTGCACGTCGCCAAAATCTCGTTACCCTGTGCTTTCATAAGAATCTTGAACATCGTTAAAAGGTTCATTAGCAGCAATGTTAGAACTTCAATCTTCTAAAGCCATAATGTGTTTTTAAGTTTTAAACCTTATAGAAAGCACAATTTCATCAATGGAGAAGTTATAACTTTTTGTAGAAATTATAACAAGTGTTCGATCGAAAAACAATCCACCGAGTGTAAAATGCATGCTTTCAGATGAGTTCGTGGCGCAATTCTTATCGTGCATAAGTCAAAAATTTCTATTTATCTGCTCTTTTATATGAGACCGTAAATTCTTCAGCACGTCCACTCTAAGCAAAGTCACCACCTTTTAAACAGTGTATACGTTTTATGAGACACCCTGCACTCCAAGTCGTTTTGATCTTTCTCGCTTCATTTTCGCCTTTGGTTCTCAGACGAGAAGCTTGCTAGTAAAATGCTTTTAACTACATCATACTGATGAACTTCTCAAGCAAGGTTGCTGTAAAAATGGTAAGCAATGATTTTGTCGCTAAACTGTCCCGTTTCGTCGCAACATAGTATGCTTCTGAAATGTATGTTGTTTCGTGCACAGCATTGTCCATGTATAAATGGTTCAGGATGGCCAGTGTTGACGTTTTCACAAAGTTAACGGCTAATGAGAGGATATTATCTCCTCGAAAAGAAGATTGCACTGGGACGGCAGTGAATCGACGACTAACCTGATCACCTTTAATGCCAGCTTAAAGGTTCATCTAAAAGGTGTGTGAGGAACGAACAAGCAGAGGAATAGTTCATGTGATCGCGTTTTCTAGCACGCACGTTGGTGGAACTGAAATGTCAAAAATGGCGAGTTTGAACTTTTAAAGATACTAAATGGGTTGCAGAACAAAGCCGTTGCAGCTTTGATTTTCAAGCAGATTGAGTCGGACACTAGACACACTGCTGAAAGCACTAACTAGCACTGGTAAGAATACAGCTTGGGAATATGGCCGCAGAAATCAATGCACAGCAGCACAAGTACTGCAGTTCAAGAAGCATGCAACTTCACCCCAATGCCGCCCTCTGCTTTATCCAAGAATAACCTAACACCCCACTGCTAAGTGTGATCATCGTGTTTCTTGCGGCTATAAACCTCTATGCAGAAGTTTAAGGTTACACACCAAGTCGATACGGGGTGCCACGAACATTTACAACGACAGGCTGTTGGACATCTATGAGGCCACTTAAAAAAGCGGTATTAATGATAAAAATAGAAATAAAACAGACAAGGTAGAAATCGATGAGTACGCGTCGTCATTCTTTTGGTCCCTGTGTACAATTATGCCTTATGTACAGCTGGTAGACGAATGGATAGTTGACAGTCAGATTTCTCGGAGAACGCTCCATAGTTGAGTACTTCAACTTTATTGAATAAAAAATAATTCGTACCAAACAGGTGCAATAGCGTCAAGAAGCGAGTCAATCAGTAAGTAATAAAAATAAGTCAGGGGAGAAACTTGAGAGCTGACATACCTCAATGCACCAAGGTGATGTGGTGATATCCTACCCTGAAACTCCTAAAATGGAGAATACGGAAAATAAGATGGACAAAGCTCGAAGCTCCGCTAGATGCCGTCATGGCAACATCTCATGTCTCCGGAGGAAAGTGAATTACTGTTGGACGTGGTCCATTCACTGCTTCAACAACGGCTTTAGCTCAGCTTTTTCTCTACCCGGCACTTCAGGCTTTCCGAGATCCATGGTTCGCAGTGGTCGTGAGGTAACAGTCGCGAGGTGAGAGTCCGCTTTTCGGAAAATGCTGCGCATGATGGTGAGAACAAGTGGTAGTGAAGTTGCGACAGAGAGCCTCAATCCTACTATATAAAAGAGTTGTGTGTGTCCATCACAACTAGAGTGAGGCGTACTGGCCATACACAACGGTTGATGGTGATCAACAGCGGCCCGAAACATCAGCCCTGGGGGTAATCGAATTGAAATTCGTTTTCAATACTGATCGCCATCAATCGATATTGATCAAATAGTCGATTTTTGTGGATGTCGTCATTTTTTTCTATTTCTTTATAACTTGCCCCAATCGACGTAGTTAAGGTGTTCTTCCCGAGGAACCATGACATACATAGGTGGCAGATACAATTGATGACAAGCTACATATTACCACAGCGAAGCCGTTAAGAAGCTGTCAGCGGCCGAGAGGCCGCTCTGACGGCTGGTGTTAAAATAAAATGCCAACGAACTCATTCAAAAACAAATACGACTGAAGGCACTTGTTGTTCACGTAAAAGTCGTTTCTTGAAACCATGCAAAGATAGACCTGAGAAACTATATAGACTTTCTTTTGAGATTTCCTAAGTTAGTTATAGTGGCTTGTAGAGGAATACATGGGAAGCACTATAGTGGTTTCCAAATTTCCTGCGAACATCCGGGTAGATCAAAATGGTGAAAAATCTTTGCAATTCAGAGTGGGCTAATAATGCAAATTTGACGCCTTAAATGCTCACAATTTAACGTGCAAAAGGTTTGGAGGCTCAGGTATAGTGAGATTATTGCAAACTGATAAGTTCCTAGGTTTTCTCAAAGAAACACAGGGTATATCGAGGTGAATCCATCACAGCACCTGCGTCAGCGGTTGGATGTCCGAGTCGATAACGATGCAGATGTGCAGTAGGATTGATTGATTTTTTTGATTCGTGGAGAGGGGTTATGATAGCTGATACGAACGTGATCGACATGTGTTGTTTTAGCCCACCTCCAGAATGTGCAAATCAACTCTTGGAATTATATGGAGAATGATCTTCTTTTAAGGTTTAATTACCCAAGTTTGAGTGTATGTATATCGGTATTAAGCACTTATTGAGTCCGGTTGCCAGTTCGCCAAGGACTCTATTCCATTGGGAAGAGGTGTACTAAGCTCATTAGGAAGCAGTAACAAAAGATTGCTGTCGCAACGGCGACGGATTTGCCATCATGGGTTTCATCGGATTCTTCGTCAAGCTGATTCATATTCCCATCAATAATGTGATCGTCGGAGATCAGCGAACGGATCGTTTCAATGCGTAATTTGAACGGTTTTATCTAATAAGTTATTCATCGTGGATGGTTCCACATAACATTTTTGCACCGATACTGATTTATTTGTTTGACAATTCACCGATCACAGAGGGATGGAAGGTTTGGCTGGGCTGGTCGCAACGCGAACCGAGAGCCTTGACTCGGGGTGAAAGCGACAGCTGACGTCAGATTATTATAATACTTGCCTCAGAAAAATCTTTAGTGCTATTTGAAATCGCCTAAAGCCTCAGCACTCTTCACGTGAGTCAAAAAAATCAATATTTTATGTTTCAGGAATTTCTAAAAAATATCCTGCACTACTCAACCTCACCGTCTATACACATTTTATATGTTTCTTTCATGCGCATATTACAGAGCACAAGGAAGCCAGATTTAGAGATAGCAACATGAGCCCGTTGAACACATCGCTGTTAGCCTAATCCGTGATGTAGATGTAAGTCAAAATGTAAGCAAATTCAGTGTGGAGAAGTCTCCACAACTTAAAGCTCAAAACTTGGACGACATTGGAAATGATCGCCCTGTTCTCCGTAATTTATAGGTTTTTCACCCAAGTTACCTCAAGCAGGCGCAGTAGGAGGCCAGAGGATGGGCAGCTATGAGAACACACCGTTTCAGAGAGAAAGCAGAACGATCGACCACATTCATACCGTGGCAAATTCTCGATCTACAGTGCAGGCAAAATATATCATTTTCACGTCGAATTGAGCATTTTTCAAATCAAATTGGACACTCTTCCAGGTTGACCTATGAACCCTGAAATCAAATTAAACTGCTTCCAAATCGAGGCGAGCTTCTTACAGGTTAAACTAAAGAGTCTCCAAGATGGTTAGACTAATTTTTTGTTCAAGGAAAACTTATAATATTTTTTTCGATTTCTTTTTATTTCAGCTGCAGAAAGAGTAAGGTAGTTTTATGAATTTTTTATTTTTTGAGAAAAAATAACAAAATAAATTTTATTTTAACAAACAGCAAAGCAGCAATCATATCGTGCATCAAAATATTGAATGGCACTATGCACTCAAAAGTTCAACGCAACGTTTATTTGATTGGTAGTGTAAATACTGCTTACATGCAGTAAGAAACCTAGGATATGTGTGTTTTTTATAATTGTTTGTTTTGCACCGCTTCAGGTGTGAAAGTGCATGCAAACTGAAATTCTGCTATCAACAGAATAAAAATCGCGGGGCTTCGGATGGATGCATGGCGCAATCTCTGTTTTGCCAATATAAAATGGCCGCCTTGCTGCTCTTCACTTCAAAACATTGTTTTTCCTTTAAAAATAAATTTTTTAATAAAAATTCAAACTATATGTTCTCGTATTGGGAAGTAAATTAAAACTTTAAAGAAAGTTATACCAAATTTTTCCTTGAACATTAAATTATTCTATCATTGTTGATTTTTAACCCCTCACGGCTGGGAAAGACCTCAAAATCGCATAGCATTGCAATAGATAATCAAAACATATTTATTATCGAAGGAGTGATCAATATTTAGTTGGAGAGCCCTTGTTCTTGATCACAGCCAGACATCGGTTCCGCACTGACTAAGGAAGGGTTTCGACCTCCCATAGAACTTCAAGTTGAGACCAGAATCATTAGAAAGAGCTCGGAATGGAGCTTGATTTCGGTCTCCAGTGATTCATTAGCTGTTGACATGCCACAACCGTGTGTGGATCAACGTCAATGAGAACGAGTCCAGGACGGACTTCGATGATGGGCCCCCATCGAGCGTCACCGTCGCTATGCACAGGCAAAGGAATACAGTAGCCCGATTCGTGAAGTAAGTGCAGATATACACCCCTCACACCTTCCCAGCTTCACTAGCATAGAACTGTAAGTTAGTTTCTGTATGCGCCATATATACATAACTGTCACACAGCTCGCAGTAGTATAACAGAGGGAAGCCTATGAAGTTTCAATGGCGGAAGGAGGAAAATGTTATAGTGTGACAGGGACATTTTAATCTATAATCTTGTAAGCGTTCAACGGGTAGTAGTTGTTTTGGTTGAGCTAATTTGATTGGAACTCTGGCCATGGGTGCGCCCGCTTCCCTTAGCATAGCAATCGCAAGAAGGCATACTAAATTATTTGCACCGTAGGCAGTTCTATCTTGACTCTCTACCCTTGCATCCTTCCTCTTTATGCAATATATTTAAACAATAAAAAAGTGAATGAAGCGGAAGATCGCAAATAATATTATGTTGACCTTACCTATTCACGAGCCTGAGCCCGAGCCTTGGTATAGCCAGACTCCCCGCATAGACTACACACACTAGTGATCCAGTGCTCTGTTAACAGAATCCTATGATGATGAATATCTGATCTCCTTGCTCTCTGCTCATCGGAATACTAGCAGCGTACATAATGAAAGGAGTAGGCAACGAAGCAATTTATAGCAGTTATGAAGTTGTCACCATACAAGAAGGACAACTGGACTGAAGAGCTACCCACGGAAGGTCGATCTGTGACGCGTACCCATTATGGATCACAATGAAGCAATTGGCCAAGGACACCAAGGAAGGAGAACATGGAAATGACAGGGAAATCTCAACCAATTGTTCTACGACCGTATAAAATAAGCCGGTGAATCAGCATGACAGATCTCAGTTCTCAGTGAGCAGTCGGCTCGGATGTAGCGGACGCCTATCATCTCAACTCCCCTTTCTCTCTTCTCTCATTACTTCTACTCACTCTCCATCCCTCAATCTAGCGCTCCATGCCTCTACCCTCATCCAGCGACTGATGTGTGTGTATTGAAATTGTCTTTGCATCCTTTCGCCTATAGAAACTCTAAAGTCGGTTTCTATAGGCGAAAGCCTATAGAAACCGACTTTAGAGTTTCCCTAAAGAATCACTAAAGTCGGTCCATCGACGGAACACCGCGTCCACTTCATCAGGTTCTCCTAGGTGAACTTTTCGGTGAATCGTCTCGGTCCTCGTCGATGAATGTCTCGGTGAATCGGTCGGTCCTCCTCGGTGAACATCCCACCCAGCAAATCCTAGGGTCTGTCGTTAAGGCATCCTTGGGGCCACATAGCGCGCCTCCCCACCTTAACCCGGGACCTTACAGACTAAACGTCTTATGCATGCAGCCTCCCTACAACTAGCAACAAAACAGTTAACTGTAGCAAGATCGAACAAATATTCACCAGAAGGGACAAGCAGACCTAGGTGGTCCTCAATGCAACCTATCAACCTGCCTTATGCCATGAGTATTCCAAAAGATTTGATAACCTAGTGGCACAAAACATAAGGTAAATCTGAGATAGAACCTTAAGTAGGTTGTCTCTCTGGGTCATGTTGAACTCCACGCTATTTACCATGGCAAACGATTGACCCTTTTCATAACGTTCTTCATTGGGCCGAAGTAAAAAAAACGTCCAGAGGTGTCTCCAATGTCACAACAGCAGATTTTTGCCTTCAAGCATTCTACAAACGTGTACGATAGTTTTCCCTGCTACTTAATCGAACGCGTGTCATAATTTAGACTGAAATGTCATTTCGAAGATTAATCATGATGTGCAAAAAATCCTGAATCAATTGGGAACGAACCGACGATGTCACACGTGGCGAGTGGAAGTCAGTCAGGCCACCCAACATCGGCAGGTCATAACTCGTCCAGATGATTCATTTTGTAACTTTGACACCCATATTCGCAATCTACATTCAGAGCTTTTTCTAATAATCCTGGTCTCAACTTGAAGTTGCATGGGAGGTCGAAACCCTTCCCCAGTGAGTCGACTAACTTCATACATTCCTCCACTGGTATGGCTCTCCACGCTTCCTTGATGACTGTTTCTAATTCCTCGAGATCCTTCGGTCTAGGCGCTTGACCACTTTGTTCATGTGGTCCCAAAGGTGTTCAATAGGGTATAAATAGGGAGATTGCGCATTCCACTTCAAAATCTTGATCCTTTTCGCCTCAAGCCACTGCTCCTCTTTTCTGCGATATGCTTTGGATCGTTATCATGCTGAAAAAGGAAGCCTTTCCCATTTTCTTGCAAGCGCGCGGATTCATTAAATATCACATTTTTCGGAATGTCCGCATACAGGTGTTGGTCCATAGTTCCGGAGTTTCGAAGTTTTGTCCCTGTCTCGCGACTGCTCTTTTCCGCCCATACCATGACCGAACCTCCTCTTCCTTTCACAGTGCATTGTGCGCAGATGGGATTGCATTTCTCACCGCGCCTGTTGAACTTTGATTCGTCCGAAAATACCACTTTTTCCCAATCCTCGGGCTCCCACTCCAGATGTTCTCCTGCGAATCGGACGCATGCTATTCGATTCCACGACGATGTGTAGAGCCACGCGTCCAAATAATCCAAACTCAGGTTAACAATGCCGATTGCCTGAACCGAAAGTATTATAGTTCCTCTTGCTGTTATTTCTCTGTGGATATCAACAGCCATTTTGAAACGATCTTTCAATAAAAGCCGATGAATATCACGATCCTGCCTGCGTGTCGTATTACGCATTCATTGCCTTCTCTTCCTTCTATATTCTCCTCCATTCGCCAGCACATCCTTGTATGCTTCAAAAACAGTAGATCTCGGCAAATATGATCCGTTCCGATGTCGGCGTAGGACTATTCCAAATCTCGAAGAAGCACAATTTGAGCTTATCCACTTGCTTTTCGCCATCTTCAGGAGTATTGATTGAAAATGAATAGAACAATAATCGATTAACACTATGTAAAGGTGTTTGCTCCGCGCAAATTATCGATTTTACCGTTAACCATTATGATCTACTGTAATACATTGTCATTTCGCAGAGGTGTTTCAAATACATTACCTCATGACGATTTTCCTTCCATGCGTTTTGTAGAATTTTCAGAGGTTTCCAAAACCTAACCAGTTTCCACTGGAGTCTCTGGTTCCAATATTACGATCGAAAAATCCCGCAGAGGCAGGTGTCCATAAATATTTTGCCGCCACTGTGCGTCAGAGTACTTCTAAGCTGTACAGTGAATTCTTGACGAAGATCTCGCTGTTCCACAACGGCGTCGTCGTCAACGTAGAGATGTTTCGACAAGGGGGTACCATATCCCAGAAACTTTTCAGCAATGCCGTCAAAAACTTCATTAACTACACCACTTTCGCTTTGCTAGCGTCATCGTCCTAATAACTCGGAGCATTTGCCAAGCGGAACAATGTTGGCCGAGTTCAACTCAGTACGTGAAAAGGTTGGACAGCGGCTGTGCCTTATGCAGATGACATTCATGAGGAACGGACGATTTTTTGATAATCGTTCCCGCTCAACTGAACAAGCATCCACTGTATAGCCATATGCGTTCACGTCGCGAAGTTAATATGCTTAACCCCTAGCGCAACGACAAAGCTGGGAAAACGAAGCGGTTTAAGGCGTACGGTATAGTTCATCGCCCTGTCGGCGACGTGCGACCCGTTGCTGTCAATCTTTCGCCGACAGCGCGGGAAGCCCTGTATGACTCGCTACGAAGCGCGCATGCACTTTGTTTCTATCGCGCTGAATCCGGGAATGGACTGGATTTGGGAAAGCCAAAAGAACACCTGTAGCCGTATTCATGAAACGGCGACAACGGGAAGATAGAGAAGATTATTCCGCTGCCGTTCCATCCCTTCCAGGGCCTGTATTCATCAACCGTTTACCTGCCGTTAACAATATATATATCGGCTATCGTACTTGTATTTCTGTATCTCTGCATCTCTCTATCAATTACTACGTAGTCATGGTGAATCCGCCATGAGATGATACCAGCGATATCGTTGATGAATCTGGCTCCAGGTCTTTCTGAACGCGGTTGTCCTTCATGTTCGTATTCGTTTCATGAGTAGCTATTTCCCTAGCTCCCAAACCGGTTGCTTCCCGTGGAAAGTTGCGGGGTTCCCGGAAGCGTGCACGAACACTTCCACAGGACGCCCACCAGCGCGTTGTTCAGACTTCTTCATGAAAGCCCTGAACGAATTATATGGCCTTCTTCGTGTCAAGAGAGAAGGATCGATTACAGGGAACTGGCGTGCGGCACGTACAGAATGAGACGTTGCAGGTGTCCGTTCGAACAATTCGATGATCAACGGTATGAAATGATTCAGGGATTCTTTGCTGCTGTCGTCAGATTCTTTGCAACTATGCACACATTCTTTTCTGATTTCTGTGGGCTACAACACAGTTTTGATCACATGTGCATCATTTATTCTAAAGAACACTTGGAGTAGACCATTATTCCGCTTTCAAGGGCAAGATAACTTCACCAGCTTGTGCACCAGCCTTAAAGGGAGCCTGTGGGTCAGTTTCTTCGGGAGGAACCTGAATGACGTTGAAAAAATTGAAATTGTTAAAATGTTCCGCCAAAACTTAACCAACCTCAGCCCACTGAATGACCAACTTGTCCTCTTTAGGTGGTCCGGTAAGACGAACTATCTCAAGCTTCGTCGTAGCCTTTGAATAAGCGGATTAGTTAGGCATGATGGCTGTTATTGTCTTCAATATTAAGTTGATCCAGTTGAACGCTTATAGTAGAGGCTAGATTTATAAACTACTAGTGGTAAGTCGTAGGCGTAATGCCATGAGTAATGAGCTCTTCAGCCACAACGGCCGTGAACGGCAGACTATTTTTTAAATTCTTCAAAATGTCTAAGAAGGAGAGGGATTGCAATGCGCTTGTTCGAGAACGATGGTAAAACTGAATGTGTAGAAAGAATATCCTATAAAGACAACACACTAAGCTAGAGTATAAAAAGGCAGTACATGGCAATTTTTTAGATGGGGTACTCTATACTGTGTGTTTGATCCGCTCAGTTTTTTACGATATTTACCCCCACCGGGATAAACTCCAGGTCACTACTCCGGAGAAGCCGATAAGGGATTTCTTATGATGGATAACACCTCATTTTTTCCATTCCTTCTGTTACTTACTTGGTGATGGAGTACTGCGTGAGACTCCGCCTGTGGAAATCTTATCTTCCACTGAGATCTTATGTCCGGGTAAAGGAAAGAGTCGGTCTCCTGGAGCCGGATTCATCAACGACTAACGTAACTTTAACGGAGAATTGTAAGCGAAAAGATAACGCGGCTTATCAAGCGATATATTGAGCGATAAGCCCCTTTATCTGAGCTCTGCGGTGTGTCGCCGGTGTGAAGTCCATTACCGATTATACAGTAAGGAAGTTCACTCACCTAAGAGAAGTTGCGGTTGCGTCGTGGGACACCAAACCGGCCCATCAAGAGGGAGTGGAGATTACCCTATTTATTTCTGAGCTCGTCAGAAATAAAAGAGTATTGCTCCGTAATCTGGGCTACGGCGCACAGGTTCCATACGAACGAATACACGTGTCTCCGATAGAAGGTTACGGTGTTTCACTCAGGTGGAGACAGTCATACGGAAGGCGTTGGATTCGCTTCAAAAGAAGGGCAACTAATTGCGTACTGGCGTTTCTTCCAAGCTCCAGTCGATTAGCGGTATTGACGCTCGCTGGTACAGCACGAACACATATCTTCTCAGTGCACGCCCAATTTTTAGGCGAAGTGAACAACAACGGTGTCCGGCTCCTAACATTTGCTGCCCCAAATGGATTGCTGATATGAAATAACATCTTCCGGCATAGATAGAACGTGGCGTGTACCAAATGGTTGAGCCACGGCAACATTGGACTACCTCCTCGTCAACAGGCGATTTAGAGGGATACTCCTCGTCAACAGACGATTTAGAGGCACGCATGTAAAACGTAGTGGCGATTGTGGATCCGCCATCGCGTGTGTGCCGGAATACGGCACCACGCGTGCCATACGAAGGAACTCGTCGATCCTCGCGGAGCCGGCATCCTTACTACAGTTCCAACTAAACCTGGCAAATCGCTTTGCTTCACTTGCAGGGAAGTGTGACGTAGACGAAGAAGGAGTATAGTTTACGAGGGCCGGTTGCTGAGAAAGATTGTTCAACTATTAGGCAACGCACACAGCCCTGGATCACAGAAGCGTGCCTCGATCTCGATAACAAACGAAGCGCGCAAAACTTGTGAACCGTGAACGATACGCCCAGCTCAGTCGTGTAACTCGATCATAGCCATAGCTTAAACACGCAAAGCTTATTGGAATTATGTAGCAAAACACACAGAGAATGCCGCTTGCAGGATCAAATTTCCAATTATCTACGCTACACTGAGACGCCTTACAGGCCAGAAGGCGACAAACGATAATATTGGAAAAGCTTATGGAAGCCTCACAAAACCAAACAAAGAGCGGCTTTAATGATAGAAGAAATTTCTTGAAAGAATGAACAACCAAGCTGCCTCAGGAGACCCTCACGTTGTATCACCATCGGTCTTTATATCAAAGGCAGTCGCATTGGATGCTGCCCCCGCAAGAGTGGATATTGTTGAGGCTATAAAGGCCTTCGCACACTTTCGCCGCTACGCGGCAGCCCTATCTTTAAGCATGGGGCAGAGACGCAGAATCGCCTCGCGAGGCAAATCGATATCTATGGCAATCGTGGTGTCGCGCCGCGTGGCGGCGAAAGTGTGCGAAGGCCTTAAGGCAGCTACGAAACAACAAAGCTGCCAGAATTGATGGTATGACGGCTGAAGTGCTGAAGGCTGGCGAAGACGTACTGGCCAATCGTTTACGCTCCCTGCTGAACTTAATTTGGAGAGGTGGAAAAATTCCGACGGAACAGGTCATTGTCAAAGCAGTTCCGAAAAACAAGTTGTAACTGCAACAACTATCGCGGAATAAGCCTGCTTTCCATCACAGGAAAGGTGTTCATGAGAGTTCTTTAAGAATGACTGCAGAAGCAACGTGAAGGCACCGCCAGAGAGGAGCAAGTCGGCTTTCGTTCGGGAAGGGGCTGCTGCGATCAGCTGTTCGCTCTTAGGCAGATAATGGAGCAGCGCATACGATGTTGATTTTACGCAGCCTTAGCGTTTACTAGCCAAACTTCTTGGAGGGCATTAGAATCAGAGCATAATGCACCGAAAATTGTGCTGCTGCTGCAGAAGACCTACGCCAACTGTTCTAGTTTTCTCTGTTCACGAGAAGGAACTTTAAATTCGTTTGCAATTCAATCTGTTACAAGGCAGTGATGCATATTGTCGCCATTCAACAGTGTGGTCGACGCAATTATCCAGATAGTGTTTAGCGGACGACGAGGAGTTCGATTTGGAGAAAAATTCGTTATGGATCTCAATTTCGCTGACGACAGTGCTATCTTTGCAGACAGTGGTGCAGAGGAAAACGATATTCTTCCAGAGATTACCGCTGTACAGTAACATTCTTTATTTGTGTTTTGTGCGCAGACAGTAGCACATCTTTATTGGTGTTCTGTGCGCAGATTTGTGCAGGGGAAGGGACTCCGGGGTGTCGTGGAGTTGTCTATTTTGCCAAAATACGGAAACAAATTAAGGTGGATGGGCGATTGTGAAGAGGAAATGCCAGTGCACTAACATTCAGCTCATCTAGCTACGCAGTGCGCGTGTGCGCCACCATATGTCAGGGTGCCCCCCAATATAAATCCAGATTCCCCTTTAAAAAAATCTCGCAATGTAAGCAAGACCCGTGTGATATCGCTGAATGTGGTTGCGTTGCGAATTAGCGGAGGTTCTTTAGTGAAGAAAGTGTGGAAAGTCAAGGGACATACATCTCGCCATTCTGACAGTGCCAGGACTATCATCTTTGTTTTAACATGGGACGCTTCTGCAGCAGAGGTAGAGCAGCCTCTTCTGACACAGCGACAACAGCGCGCGTTTCTGGACGTCTAGACTCGTAAGACGTGTCCCCTACGTCGCGCAACAACATCTGGACTCAGAAGTGGTGTTATCTACGTCTCGCAGCAAACGCCCAAATTCAACGTGTGACATTGAATTATGCAGTAAGAGAAGCGCTAGTCCTGCGGGACGACACCGAACCTCTGTCGCATGGTGTCATTGCGAACGCGGTCCAATCGCGTTACTCCGGCCGTCCACCTTAACATCTTCGTCTCCATTACACTGAGGCGGCTTTCAACTTCTCTCGTCACGGGCCAGCACTCAGCACCGTACGTCGCTACTGATCGGACGACTGTTCTATAAACCTTCGACTTGAGGTACTCGGGTATTGTCTTATCGCAAAGCACCCAGTCAACGAGCGCCATTTGGATCAGGCTGCACTCACACGTGCGCTCACCTCCAACTGTAGGCTGCCATCAGACGTGACTGTCGATCCAAGATACTTGAAGGATGTAACTTGTGAGAGCTCAATACCATTGATCTTAATAGATCCGTGCTCATTCATATCAGTCGTCAAGTATTCTGTCTTTTTGACGTTTAGCTTGAGACCGAACAATGCCAAGCGATCGTGCCACGCCTGCGCCTGTCGCTTGAGTTCGGTTTTGTCTTCACATGCAAGCATGACTTTGTCAGCATACAGCAACATCCAAGGTGATGCCACTTGGAGATCTCATGAGACTGCATCCATCACGACCACGAAGAGCAATGGAGATAGCGCAGATCCCTGATGCTCCTCTACAGAGATGGGGAATTCCGTCGAGGTGCCTGCTGGCGCTCGCACTCGACTCCTTGGGCAAGAGTATAGAATGCGCACCCACTCAGTAAACTCCTCGGAGATGCCATATTGTCGCAACGCCTACCATATAACATTTCGCGGAACGCGGTCGAAGGCCTTCTCCAAGTTCAGAAAAGCAAAACGCACTGGTTTCTGTCTCTCACGGTGCTTCTCTAGCAAAAGACGAACAGCGTGAATGGCATCAATAGTGCCACAGCTAGAGACGAAACCGCACTGATAGCTGGACGACATCCCGGATACGTCGGTCGACAATTCGCTCAAAGATTTTCCTGGTGTGCGAAAGAAGGCGAATTGGACGGTAACTACCGCAGTCCACAGGACTACCCTTCTTCTTCCAAATCGAGATGGTCGTGCTTTGCTGCCAGCTCTCGAGCACTTTCTTCTCAGCAACAGCCTGATTGAAAAACTGTCGGCCAGTCAGCACGGCAAAAGCCCTTCGACTTCCACTGGCAGGTCATCGGGACCAGTGGCTTTGTTTGACTTGAACTTCCTCAGGGCAGCTTCAGTTTTGCTCACTGTTATCTTCTGAACGGGAGCGTATACAGGTGACGCAAAAGGCCAAATTAAGGATGGTGAAATTCAACATTCGAGATTCCCTTGAAGTAGTCATGCCGTCACTTTACAGCCCTCTGACGATCCATCAGAAGACGACCCTTAATGCCAAAGAACTTCTCGATGTCTTCAGCTTGGCGACAGCGACCTTTGGCGAGTCGGTAATGATAACGCTCACCATCGTGCGTTTCCAATTTTTCGCTTACATCAGCGTAACATGCGGCTTTAGCAGCGGCCACTACGTTCTCGATAATTCCGCCAATTATGGACTGTTTGATCACTGATAAATACGTGATAGAGCCGTTCCTTTTCTCAAACTTTTCTTTGAGATCATCAGTCCGCAGCCATGCCTGCTTGTCGACCCAGCGTCGTCTAGGCTTCGTTGTGCCGAGTTCAAGGCGTGCAGCTCGAGTTATCGCATCGGTAGCATCCTTCCAGGTTTCGTCGACAGTTGTCACCGTCGGCAACCGAATCCGAGAAATAACTGCCGCTTCCTTCTCTTTCAGTCGCCACCAGTTGCCTCTTTCAGTTTGATTCTAGCCGACCCGCATTACTCGGCATGTTTACACCACGAGGGTGTGATCTTCAGCGAGCAGATCAGTGGACGGTGTTGTGTGGCAACCGTCTCATACGACATGGTCTTCGCGTTTGTGATAAGGCGTTGTTCGCGAGCCTAACAAGGACATAGTCAATCTGCGTTTTAGCGTTCCCGTTATAAAACGAAATGAGATGGGAGTCACGCTTTCGAAATTTGGTATTCACGATGGTGAGTTCATGTGAGTCATACTCAAGTATACGCTCATCATCGGCGTTGCGCGACCCATATCCAAAACCACCATGACAGTCGTAGCCGTCTTTCGTTGCCCCGATGACGTCGGCGACGCCAACGTCGCTGGCGACGTCGTCGACGTCATCGAGGCGCCTGTGGTGACGTCGGAGACGTCGTCAACAGGAGAGCATCGGAGCACATTTTTTAGCTTCGCAGAGCGTTTTCAATGCCATCATTTGATGACCAGACTACGGATAGAAACGCTGTGTGATCACATCTGCCTCGAATTTGCTCAAATTGTGTGCTTTTCTTAATATGTTTCGGGAGTTGATGATGATTTTTGTTTTGTATGGACGGTAGCCTGCTCAACCATTGTTAATCTGGCGAATTTTCTCTTACTAACCACATTTGCTTTTAGAAGGATGGATAAGTGTGATCTGAAGTCTGATGATTTACCAATTTAACGATTTTTTCGTTAAACTTCTTTCTTGGAGTTTAGCGAAGGTCTTTCTTGTTAAATTTCGTTTAAATTAAATTTACAAAGGAAAATTCAACTCTTAATTAATATGAATTGTATCTCGAAAACGTTCTTCGTAAAGGTTTGCAGTATCATTTCAGAAAGCGAGGAAACACTACTTATCTTCTACACAGTTTTATTTTGTGTTACTTGCTCTGCAAGAGAGCGAAAAGGCCTAAACATGCGAAAAGTACGGGTGAGAAGGACGGAAAAGCGAAGAAAGGTGACAAAGTGAAGGGAAGGTTTAAGTTCCCACTCCCTCCCGATCACTCAGTATTCTAGCGAATGGCACTATTGGTGTACGCAAGACGGTCGTCTTTTGCACTTCTCGATTTCGTAATTCGAAGTCCGGTGATGATGATGGCAATGCCGAAAACGAAGAACCAACCTACAACCAAAACACTCCATCGGAGCGCATTTTCTGCCACCCTTGAATGACGTCGGCGACGTCGGTGACGGACCGTCGCCTGCTGTGCACGGCGACGCGCTGTCACCGACGTCGCCATAGACGTCGGTGGCCCGTCGCTGGCGACGTCGGTGACGGAAGTATAACACCCCCTGCGGAGCTCTCGGCGACGCAGCCGGCGACGCTGTGTTGTGAGAGCTGATACGCAGTGCGTAGCAGCCCCTACAGCACATCGTGGCCGACGTCGCCGAAGTATAACATAGGCGTAAGGTCACCAGCAACAACAATCATATCTTGCGACGGTATTTTCGCTGTCTTCTCATCAAGCAGGGACCCTTGGTTTGCTCGAAACAGCCTGTCTGCGGAGCATACTCAGTTCAGAAAAGAAATGGCATCGTCGCTCCCCTACGGCGACAACAATCTTCATCAAGCGGTCATCGAAGAGGTCTACGCTTGCAACGGAAACGTTCGGAGACGATCATACCGACACCACTGCTGGCCCTGGACTACCGCACAAAACGACCTTGAAGCCACGGCCAATGTTCCTCGACGTGCAGCAGGACCACCTCGTCTCCTGCAGAGCACAGAAGTCTATATCTCGTCGAACCAGTGCTTCTACCAGCTCGCACGAGAGGCCCGTCAACGTACCCACATTCAACTTTGCTACGCGGGCCTCGCCTACGTTACGGGACTTTCGGACTAGCCCAGTTGCCCCCGATGCCGTCCTCGCATCAGGGACAGCACACTTTTCACACTCGCCGTGCTTTGCGAGTGCATCGGCTCCCGTGGACGCCGTGGCATTATCTCGAAAGCTCATAAACGTCAGTAAACCTATGATGTGACACAGAATGTTCAAAGGCCGGCCTGTCACTAGGGCCTGCCGCCTGCATTCGAGTGTCGGCGTTTGGCTCGGCTCGCGGAAGCAAGAACGGTCCTTTTTAGTAGATTCCCCTCAGCAAGTAGGAACTCGAAAACTGAGTCTATCTGAGCAATCGGGTTGGCGTAGTTTACTTATTTCTACAGTGGCGGCAAAATATTTACGGACACCCACCTCTGCGAGATTTTTCAATGTTTCAATTTTCGATCGTAACGTTTGAACCAAGTAGTTCAGTGAAAAAGTGAGTAGGTTTCTGGAATCCTCTGAAAATTCTCTACAATACACAACTAATTGTCTTGGCAACGCCGAATTTACGGAGAAATTTGAAGAAATTGAAGAAATTTAAGACAAATTAACGAGGGAATGGATAAGAAATACCTCTTCAAAACCAGTGTTTTACAGAAGATCCTAACGATCTACGCTAAAATCTAATTTGCGCGGGACAAACAGTTTTACACAGTGTTAATTGGCTATTGATCTATTCATCTTCAAGAAGAAGACCGAAGGATCTGGAGGAAATGGAAACAGCTACCAAGGAAGCGTGGAGTGCTACTCTAGTGGAGCGGTGCATCAAATTGGTCGACTCAATACGGAACCGAGGTCTGGCTGTGATCAAGAACGAAGACTATCCAACCAAGTATTGACCATTCCTCTAAGTGACCATTCTCATAAGTGTGTTTTCGTGATCTATTTTAACAACATGTGATTTTGAGAAGGTGTTTCCCATCCATTACCTCATAGCTATTTTTGGCGCAATGATATCACGGAGGGGCAGCCATGGGATCCGACCGATTTAGGTGCCCGGCATTCCAACGCCGACTCTACACCAACGAAATTGCCAACAGACGCGAATTGCGCCAGAGCTGGGCAGAGGGATGGTGGGCATGGGAACAGTTGTCCTAGCCCCATCGCAAGGACGCTTCGCATTGGGTGCCACACCGACGACGACCGCAGCAGCGGGACTGCGACGCGCCATCGCAGTGCAAAGCACGGCAGGCCCCCTCATAGTAGCATTGCGCCCTATGAGCCTTTTCACTCGAATTTCTCTCTAATTTTAGAGTTGCCAAGAAAACATCTAGTTATCTTGTTGTGTGTTGTAGAGAATTTTTTCTGGACTGGGTTCCAAAGTTACGATCGAAAAACACCGCAGAGGCAGGTGTCCGCAAATATTTTGCCGCCACTGCTGCATGTTGTTTCCCTTTTAATGTGTTTATTATGTCGGCAAATCACTTAAGAGCGGCAACCACCAACTAGGATTGAACCGTATCCAGTGTAACCATAAATTTACAAGTCACTGTGGACTGTCTCCTCCCCTCCCCCACCCCTCCCCCCCCCCCCCCAATTAGGATCGAACCAGCGCTCGCGCGAGGGAAACATTGCTCAATTCAAGAGACAGACTTTTCAAATTTATCTACTAAAAAGATATATGTAATGGATGGACAGGTACCCGCATCGAGACTGCACATACCCGTTGAGCAAACACACAACTTTTGGCGCGAAGCGGCTCGGAGGCGCTTACCACTTGAAGCAGCCCTGCTAAACATTTTGTGTTGTACTAAATTAAACAAATTCACACAACACTGGTGTGGTCTATCGCTGTGATGAACTCAGCTAAGCTACTTCCGTTGTAACTGATCATTCATGTGCCACCTTACGAAGGTGGATAATCAGTGAATGCAAGTGACCCCTCCTAACCGCTTTGCGGCAACCTAGTTTCTGCCACAACTAGGCAACGGAGGGAAACCTGGTCTGGTTGATCAAAATTACCCGTCTTGAGATGAATTGTCGGCCCGATGTGGCCATCAGTCTGCTATTTGCCTAGCAATATCTCCAGGCGACGGTGAAAAATGGCTCATCAAACTCAAAAAAAATATAACAGCAAGACAACGGTCCAGGCGGTTCATTATTATCAGAGCTAAAGCTTCACCTTGGCTTCGACGAAACCGTAAACAGGTCGAACGCGGTAGTGGTCGTTGTTCGAAGATTTTACCTCAAATTGTAGTCATCAGCACAGATCTTGCACGTATGCGCGACTCATGGCTCTCTAGCGTTGCCTGTGAGGCATATCGCGATTTGCAAGCGTTTACCTTGAACGCAAGTCTCGTGTCGACTAAAGAGATAATGTTATGCGTAGCGTTGCCTCCAGTCGCTGGAAAATTGCCGACAGCGGGCTCAACGTTGAGCGACATCGTGGACGCCTCGAGAATGGGAGAGTATGAAGCAGAAATGAACCACTCTCACGCGCCTGCTTATTTATTTGAGTACGTATCACCTCAGCACAACCTAGCCCATCAACACCACCCGCTGAAGGCGGTCGGTATCGAAGTGAAATCTGGACATCACACCTTATCAGTGCATCACTTGGAAGGTCAGAGCCACAAGTTAGCGCGGAGGAACCTTAAGCAAGCTGTGGTCCTATGGCAATCTGAATTTCGATTCATTTTGGCACATGCGAACCATTGCAGTCCCTTTATACGACGGTTGCGCATTTTCTTTGGTGGGTGACAACAACATCACCCTTACTCAGGGTCAAGCTTGAGGTTCGGGAATCAGAGGAAAGGAGCTCTTTCAAATTTTGAAAAACTTACCGAGTTGTAGTCATTTTTGTGAACGTCGAATTTCGTCGCTCCTATGGCGTCTGTGCAATATCGACCAGGGGTACGATCCAATCTTTTCGTTTCAGAAAACTATGATTTTCACACTGTGCATTGAACAAGACTTGAAACTTTTTTGGCAACATTTCAACTGCTGCGTCATCTGCCTCATGTAAAAATAATTTTTTTTGAAAAA
Organism: Heligmosomoides polygyrus polygyrus; assembly: GCA_947396885.1. Lineage (NCBI taxonomy): Eukaryota > Metazoa > Nematoda > Chromadorea > Rhabditida > Heligmosomidae > Heligmosomoides > Heligmosomoides polygyrus. The sequence continues at coordinate 44,390,539 of OX377201.1, forward strand.
CGAAAAATTTAAATACGATCCGCCCTAATCATATCGGAGATCGTTGCGAAGAAGCTTAGCTTTTTACTGTATAATACTCATGACTTAAAATTTCATGAAGCATAATTTCACTCTCGCGTGTTCTTTCCTTCAGATGATAGAAGTTTTCCGCGAGAAGACCACTTCAGTGTCGATCGATGATCGGAGAACGCAATGGCTTCACGTAACCTATTTCGGAGTTTGTTCTACGTCTCTGAAAAATTCACATACCTTTTAAAACTATAAGAAATGTAGATTTTACGCTTTAAAAACAGGATGAAAAATAGTGGCTTCCATGTGATTAAAGGTGTCGAAAATTTTCGGAAAATGATACAAATCTTGTTCATACAGAGGATCGTTTCAGAAAAACAGGTTTTATTACCGTGTGTCAAGCTGTGGCACTTTATGATGCTATTTCCTGAATAAGAGAGAAAATTGCTTCCGTGACAAGTCCATCCTCCGGTTGCCATTCCCTCATCGATTTCAAGAGTGTCTCAAAAATTCTGTGGAGAGAGCACTTTAGTCAGATTTAGCAGTTAACACTCGGCATTGTGCAGTGTCTCAAAAATTCTGTGGAGAGAGCACTTTAGTCAGATTTAGCAGTTAACACTCGGCATTGTATAGAGTATATTTCGACAGCAGATGTCGCTCATTCAGGTACAAAAATGTGCCGTGTTCATGAGATGCTCGGAAAGTCTGAAAGTTGAACTCGTTGTGATTAAATCGACAACTACTCCCAAAAGTGCTTTAAGGGTTGGGCACACTCGGCAGCGGCTTCAGTGCGTCAAAAACGGGGCGGGGCGTCGCTCTCAGGGTCAGGACATGTTTGCGGTAAGGGGCGGTTGTTCTTTCTTTCTCTGGTGTCGGCTTTGGACCACTGCCAACCATCGCTCAGCTGACCGGTTGGCTGGTTTGGTCGAGGAAATGGCTTTCCTATCTTACTTATCTTATCTCTTGCTCATTAGCGATAGCGTCAGCTTCATGGAATGACCGAGCTCATACCGTGAAGCTGAGGCTTGCAGCGCTGACGCTGGGCGACAACGCTGAAGCGAAGTGTGCCATGAGCGCGCTGCTGCCCCTGACGCAGAGACACGCACTCTGTTTCTCTGCCCTATTCTTCATCATTGGAGCAGCGTCAAGCAGCAGAAGTGTGCCCAGCGCTTTATTTTCAACTGTAAACAATCAAAATATCATTATCAAAAGATTACTTACACAAAACCTTTATCAGCGTTTTTTCTAACAAATCACTAAATCAAACAGTTACTCAGTAGAACTCTTTCTTGAACTAATCTGACACAGTCGATGCTGCACCTGGAAAGAAGGACTTTTTAATCTTTACAAAAGACCTTTTAAAGTTCGCATAAAATTTTAAAAAACGAGATGAACGCGGATAGCAAATAAAACAGTGGTCTACACAAAAGGGCGGGGGTCGTACCAGATCCGCTCTGGGAGAGGGGGTCATAAATTTTCGGCAAAAATCGAACCCCACGTTTGACCCTGCCCTTATTCCCTAGTAAGGGAAGGATTTCGACTTCCGTGGAACTTCAAGTTGAGGCCAGGATCATTAGTAAGAGCTCGGAATGCCTAATACGAGTATGGGTGCCAAAATTGCAGATGAAACTCCTGAACGAGTTGTTCAAGTTGGGTGGGCCAGACTGCCAACTGCCCGTTCAAAAGATGTAATTTTCATGCAAGTGGGTATTTGACTGTCAGTGTTTCCATGATCGCAAAATAAGTTCAAGCCAAATTTGAATGGAAGGTAACCATTCAACATAGCATTCACATTGTGAGGCCAAATAACTCTTCTTAGTACATACTACATCGTTCAGCCAAGGAAGTATTCCGTACCATTATAACATGCCTCCAAATAGTTTTCAATATCCCCAAACACTCATACCACTGCTTTAAAACATGGATACCTTTTCATTGCCTAGGTTCATGAGTTAGATTGCAGCTTCATAAACACTGTGTACTGTTATGATGCTTTACATAGTGTAGTTCGGCTTGTTCCACTCTTCTTCGCTGAAGAATATTGTAATACGATGTTTTTCAATACATGCCAAGACAATTTGCTGCAGACTACAACACCGCTCAAATTCTTTGCAAAAAAGACGCGATTTTGCGACGGATTACTCCACATGTCGTATATCGCCTATGTACAGTATTCACACCTCCTGCGCCGCGGTCTATCAGTGATCACCCCGGATGCGAGTGCCACGGGAGGTCGCAAGGGCAGCGAGCCGCCGTGTCCGCACTCAGGCCGAAGCGCAGCCCCAAACTTGTTTCGGCGGCCGAAAAGGTGAAAATGGTTTTCAGTTTGAATACGGACAATATTGTATCCATGGAAAGCTCGCAGCGAGCTGAGAAATGCTGTCTAGTTGATTTTTCGAATAAACTCATCCATAGAGAGGAAAGCGACGGAAATAAAAAATTTTGTTGTTTTTGTCAAACTTTGGCCGCATAGAAATCTACTTTGAACGACCAAAATCTTTTCGTTCTTTGTAGATTCAACTGTGCTTGTGGTCTACTGTAGACAAAAAACACGGCTTTCGTACTTATACTTTACAGGAGCAACAGAAGTTCAAAGATAGGAGAAATACTACGCCGCATATTTAGACTGGACCAATCCCTTGTTGGAAGAAAGAAAATCTAGCCATTTCTCTCCATTTCTCAAATCCATTTTACATGCTTTTTAAAGACCATCGTTCTCACAATGGGATAGTAGAATACTGTCTTCTGTAGCAGGCTACTAGTTGGGTAATTCTTAACTGAATTTTAGGTTTCCCCATGTTTGCGCTTATCTGAAATCGGACCTATGTTATTCAAAATTGCCACTATTTAGTACCACAATGACACTTGATGTGTAACAAATACAGATCTGCTGAAACGATAGAGGATTTCTGGGTTTCAATGAACCTCGTCCACGAAAAGCCTTAAGGACATGCCACTGGGGATCTCGGAGGGATCGTAAATCAATTAAAGGAGCCGAGGAAGCAAAAGCTTTATAACTAGGTCACTGCGCAATCGCTTTAGATGATGTTTAGATCGCTGGATAGAAAATTAGACGGGGCTTCTAATGGTGTTAATTAGATTTTAAACAAATAACTTTGAAAAGAATTATGGCAATTCGACGCTTTGTGACGGATTAATCCGTCGCAAAGCGTCTTTTTTGCAAAGAATTTGAGCGGTATTGTATTCTGAAAGTTTCTCATAAAAGATCAACAAGCGACTCCAGCTAGAAAATATATGTGAGTCTAAACCATATAGCGAGCTGGACAACATTAGCTGTCAAGATCGATCTCACAAAACCTAGAAAGGCAACATTTGCTTCGAAGAGTATCCATGCTCCTACTCCGGTCTATTGAGTATTTTTGCGTCCTTCTAATTTCGTGAAGAAAGTACGCTGTTAGTAGGCGTGCAGCTTTATGGATCTGAAGCAAGGTAGGGCAGTGACACAAATATCTTGGAACTCCTTCGAGGGCACGACTCAACTCCAAAAATTTCTCTCAGAATTCACCTCTCCTGGAGCTTAGGCAGAACGGCTTTGAAATAAGGATTAGGAATCTAGATGAACCGCACAAACCATATAGCAAGTTGGGCATCGAAACTATACCGTCAAAAATTTTCCAAAAATTTCCACCCTAGCCGAGCGGTGAAATTTTCAACAGAATTCTATCTGTATAGGTTGCCTTATTCAGGTAGAAAATAACTAATCTTTCATAAAAACTACAATTTTTAATACGATCCGCCCTAATCCTACCGAAGATCGCTGCGAATAAGCCTAGTTTTTCCTGTATTATAGGCACGACTTAGAATTTTATATGGTACAAATTCCACTATTTGACGTTCTTTCGGAAAACAAACAGAAGGTGGAAAACATTTTCCGCGAGAAGTCCATCCTTCAGTTGCGGTCGGTGTCAATGAACGCAGTAGCTGCACGTAAATGGTCACAACCCGGACACCTTTTAGGACCTCAAAAATTCACAAAGCTTTAAAAACCATAAAAAATGGGGGCTCTGTGCTTTAAAAAAAGGCTCAAAAAATAGCAGCTTCTATGAATATGAGTCGATATTTTTTCGGAAAATGATGCAAAATCGGGACGCCTATCCATACGGACCATCGTTTTAGAAAATATTGTTTTTTTTACTGTGTGCATCAAAAAGTGCTTAAAATTTTATGGATTACAATTTCACTTTTTGACTCTGTTCCCTGCAGAAGAGAGAAAATTATTCTCTTAACAAGCCCATCCTCCGGTTATCTTTCCACCGTCGACTCGAAGAGCGCTCCAAAAAATCTCGTAGAGAAAGCACCTAAGTAATCCTTCGTAGATAACACTTGAAAGCTTATAGCGTGCGATTTCGGACGTAAATGTCGCTCCTTCAGTTAGAAAACTGTCGTGTACACGACACTGGAAAATCTGAAAAAAATGAAAACCTCCCATTGACTTGAAATTTGCCGTCTGAAAATCTTTATTTTTAATTCAGTCAGTTGTTAAAACTTCTTTAACATTCCCTTCTATATCCTTAGCTTTAGAAAGCGAAGGTAAGCGTGAGTCTCCACATTGTTGTTTCCACAACTGGAAGAAACAACTTATTAGAAGGCACAATCATCACCTATAAACCAGAAAAATGCGAGAGAATCCCCTGTCAAAACCGAAAGAGTACGACCACCAAAAAACGGTGTCACAGTACGGTACCGCGTATAGGATTTGCTCATAAGTTCCAAAGCGGCTTTTTAAAATAACTTTCTAAAAAATCAAATATTTGTGAAAAGAAGCAGATATTTGAGCTCAGCAGCTCGAGCTCTACCTTTGACGTACAAATCTCAGTAGAGTTGAACAATGCATAGAAGCCCGACAGCTTGTAGTGCGAGCGTAGCTTGATGAAAACATTTTATATAAATTCGCGAAAAGTATAGGAAACCAGTTGGATTCTGTGCGTCTAGCATGCAATGAGTTTTGAAATTCCACCGGCTATGAAGGATTTTTCACGATTACTGCCAACTTGGACGCGCGGGCGTGTCTGGAGCGCAATAACTCTATCACGTTTGAATCCTTCCGGCTGCAACTTGTGGATTTTGTAGTCAGTAAAATGTTCTCGTGGTGCGCTAAAGAGCAGCGATGTAGCTTCTGAATAGACAAAGTTACAGCGGTGTGCGCCAATGCAGGTTAGGCATCTTTTATGCCCCGTTTATACTTCCAACGCCAAGCGACTCGATGACATGTATGGCTAATGTGGCTAATTTGATCGATCGCTCCGCTCGATCAATGTGGCCACAATGCGTGGTGTCGCGTCGCTCGGCGTCGAAGTGTAAACGAGCCCTCATACTTGCGCCGCCGCCCTACGCCCTACGTTGACATAGCTATCGACATAGCTTTCGCGCCGCCCGGCGGCACCACATTGCTTTCATACTCTCCGCCGCCTCAAAACAACACATTTGACGGAATTTCGGATTACGGTATTCGGCGAATCGCGCCGCTGGAGGGAAGGGCGCGGCGCGATCAGCTAAAGCAGATTCGGTGTGGAGTAGGAGATCTCACAGCGGGATGAATCATTTTGCTATGCCCTTCTTGTTTTGGTTCCCAATCAACAGAACAAAAAAGGTATAGCAAAATTATGGTGCTATTGTAGTACATTCAGGATTCCAGAGGTCGAGGAGGGGTCGAAAAATTTTCTCGACCCAACTTCGCCCAAGGGGGGGGGGGGGGCAGTTATTTAGGTGGCTGACCACGAATCCAACATCCAACACGTTTTTGAAATTTCGGTCGATTACGGCAGGTTACGGTAGGTTCAAGTGACTAAGGCTGTCGAGGTCATAATCCCCGACTTCGTCCAATCTTCGCCTAGGGGGTTATTTGCGGTGTTAATCACGAATTTAACATTCATTTTTTTGTATTACGGTGGAGCTTGGGCAAAATCGGTGACCGTGACCTTAGTCACCCCTCTCTGGCGTAGCCTAGGAAGGAAATGGAGAGCTGTAGACTCTAACTTTTTATCTATTAAACTACTGGTAAAGAAATGTTTAGAGACCCCGGAATGACCATATGAGCAAGAATTCTGACAGATTCTCGACGATGCGTACACCCCAGCTATTTACTTTTGGACCAGCACATGTTGCAAAATAAAGGATCATTTAGTGCCATTTACATTGCAGGGGATTTGACTCAATACCATACTCACCAGTTTCAGCCGTAGGTTGAGCAGACGATTTCGATCCCAGTCTTAAGAGAGGATTCGTCGCTTCTCACAGGAAACCCCCGACTAACATTAGCAGGATGCATTCCGTTACTCGGCCCGACGAATCCTTTCTGTTTTGGTTCTCCAATGACTTACGGACCCTCTCCTTCGTCATCCTTGGCGAACGGACCGTAGTTAGCAGGAGCTCGTGGCCGCGCGTGGCAGACGCCCCCATTTCTGACTGCAATCATGCAGCGCCGCGTCAAATTCGGAGCGCGGTATGGCGCTACTGGCCGCGCCACGGCGAGAGTATAAAAGACGCCTAAGGCCTGTGTTATAGACGCTGCGACCCGTCACCGACGTCGGCAGATTCTGTGGCGGCGTCGGCGGCAGGAGAGCATCGGAGCGCAGCATACTAATAGGAGTAGGGCAACGTTGAGCATTTAACGACTATTGATTTATCGTATTAACGAATTTACGAACATCTTCGTTGAATGCCTTTATTGGAGCTTAGCAAAGGCCTTCTTCGTTAAATAACGTTGAAATTAAATTTATTTCATTTATATTTTAATTCATTTTATTTATTTTCGAAATTCGCAGAAAAATTTAACTCTTGCTGAACCGCCCAAGTCCGACTTTCGATAAATCTTGGCATATCGAGTATACTATTCCAGCGTGCTTCTCTGAGCTGTTCACCAAGATTGTTAAACAGGCTCTACTTCGGCTGACGTTTCGGCGTCTTCGCCTTCTTCGGAGCCTGGAAAAGTCGAGAATATTGATGGAACTATCCCCCAAACGCCATTTCATCCTACAGAATAACTAGGAACAGAATAACATTAACTCTTGATTAGTGTAAATTGTATATCAAAAAGCTCTTTGTAGTGTCGTTGCAGAAGGCGAGGAAACACTACTTATTTGAATAAGTTCCTCCACTGCCGTTTCGCATTTTTCTGTTTCAAGGCCGTCTTTCATATTTTGGCTGCTCCTTATCAGTTTTTCGCAATTCTTCACCGTTCTCTTGACGTTTTCAGTTTCATTCACAGTTTTGTTTTGTGTTAGTTGCTCTGCAAGAAAGCGAAAAGGCCTAGAAAACGCGAATAAAGTGGGTGAGATCTACAGAAAAGCGAAGAAAGGTGAAAAAGCGAATGGAACGTAAGGATTAGGCTCCCACTCCCCCCCCCCCTCCAAGCACTCAGTGTTCCAGCTAGCTGAACGTATTTTCGCACAGGTTGTGAGACTAACCACGAAAGAACGTTGAGAGTAAAAATGGCACTATTGGTGTCCACAAGACGGAGGTTTTTGCACTTCTCGATTTCGTAAATCGAAGTCTGGTGGGGGTTATGGCAGTGCCGTGAACGAAGAACAAACCCACAATCAAAATACTCCATCGGAGCGCATTTTCTGTCACCCTTGGATGACGCCGGCGACGCCCCCACAGACGTCGTCATCATCGCCGGCGAAGTCGTCAACGCGTGTGTGGCGACGTAAATATAGCACCCCCTGCAGAGCTCTCGGCGACGCTGTGTTGTGCGACGCTGCGTTGCCAGGCCTATGTTATACTCCGGTGACGCTGTGTTGACAATACAAGAAAGTTCACCGCTGCTCTAAAACGGCAGCTATGGTTAAAGCAGTTTAAGCAGCTTGGGAGTTCGGCGCACTTCATTGTAAAGCACCTAAAGTGTTCTGCTCGTCCGCGGATTTGTAGGCCGTTAGCTCTCCGCGTCTTCCTGCAAAACTCGAATCGAAAAAAATCGTGTCATACAAGACTAACCTGCATTTGCGCACCGCTGTAACCTTGTTCGTTCAGAAGCTACAACGCTGTTCTTTTGCGCACTACTAGAATGTTTTGCTGAATATAGGATCTACACTTGCAGCCGGAAGGATTCAAACCTGATAGTTATTGCGCTCCGTTTACGCCCGCGCGTTCAATCTCGACGCGCGGGCGTATTCGGAGCGGAATCACTGTATTCCTTGAAAATCCTTCATAGTCTGTGGAATTGCAAAACACAGTGCATGCTAGACGTACAGAAGCTAATTGGTTTCCTATATTTTTAGATGTATCCTACTATATATAAAGGAGCAAGCGTGTGTGTGTGTGTGTGTGTGCGTGCGTGTTTCCGTCACACATGAGTTGGGGCGCGGCGCAGAACACGACGGCAACCGTGCCTGGCGAGCCGTAGACGTGCCGAACACGTCGGCAACCGTGCCTGGCGAGCCGTAGACGTGCCGAACACGTCGGCAACCGTGCCTGGCGAGCCGTAGACGTGCCGAACACGTCGGCAACCGTGCCTGGCGAGCCGTAGACGTGCCGAACACGTCGGCAACCGTGCATGGCGAGCCGTAGACGTGCCGAACACGTCGGCAACCGTGCATGGCGAGCCGTAGACGTGCCGAACACGTCGGCGGCACGAAGCTCCGGCTCTGGGGGTAATCGAGGTCGCTGAACACGAATCTGAAGTCGACCAATCGATACCGATCGATATTATCGATTTTTTGAGGGTGACGTCCAAGTGGCGCGAAACTACGGCCCTGGGGTAATCGAGGTCGCTGAACACGAATCTGACGTCGGATCAATCGATCCATCTCGATTAACATAAAGGTCAGAAGGCCTAGGGAAGAATAGGAAACCCGTAGCGGCCATGGGGTAATATTCTCGGGGTTTGGGGGCGAAGCCCCCAACCAGTCGTAGGCGGCCGCTAGGCCGACGTACGACTGGTATATAGATAAGATGGTTTCGTCAAGCTACGCACAGTCTACAAGTTGTCGCGCCCACTCGATTGACTGTGTCAGTTCTATATGCATTATTCAACTCTACTGAGGTTTGTATGTCAAAAGATAGAGCTTGAGCTGCTGAGCTCAAGTATGTGCTTCTTTTCACAAATATTTGATTGCTTAGAAAGTTATTCTGAAAAGCCGCTTTGGAACGCTCAAAAGCGTTCTTTTCGGCAATTGACTAATTTATATTCGTGGTACTGTGTGATCCCCCCTTCGATTCTCGAACCTCAAGCTTGAGCCTGGCCACTATCCACTGCGCCGCTTGTAGACAGTGACATCGAGGGCGTAAAGCCACATGCACACTCCGCAGCGGCAGGCGCGGAGACCAGCTCCGCTCACATCCCACTGACCGCTCCTCGCTGCAAATTTGCATGCGGCTATAGTGTGGGAGGGGGAGTCGCACTAGACAACAGAGGCGCAGTGACGACCGTGTGCGCACTTCCACTGCCACAATGCTGTCGGCAGTGGCCGCAGCGACAGTGGAAGTGTACACACCAGGGATAAACGGATTAACTGTCGTCCGTTATCCGTCGTCCGGTTTCCGGTGGTTTCAGCCTATCAGTTTTGTTGTTCGTTATTCGGCGATTTTGAGACGGATAACGAACAACAATTGACCAGCCCTCAAGATTTCGACACGATGTTTAAGGGATTAGAAGATTCTCTAAAACCATGAATGTGGTCGTGAACAATAGGAGGCATTATAATCTTGCAAGTTGACATGACGTATTTCCTCACTTGGGTATACGGGACGCAGACAGTAGGCGTACTGTATTTCGCTTACCTCCATAGATCTCAAGAAGGCTTCGCGCCTTAGCTAGCCCAATACATCCGAGTCGGTATATGTCTCTGTACTGTACGTCTCTGAGACATGCTACACAATGAATTGTTCATCGCCGCAAGTCAGCGTGCAGTCTAGACATTGGATCCGACACCGTTTAGGATAATTCCAACCCGTCATTTTTTTCAAATCCGGTTGAAAAGATTGTGCAAATAATGACATCCCTGTAAAGGTCCGGACCTTAGGATGGTTTAGGTAAGAGAAACTTTAACAGGGAGTGGGGCACTCAAAAAAAACGACGTATCGTGGCATTTACCATGCGTAGGACGAGTTTTACCCGTTTAGTTGGTAAGTGACCAACCGTTTGACCTGGCGGAGTGGCGTTCTATCCCCCGCCCTTTAAACAGAGGCGTGGCAAATGTCTGCGTCTCCACTATCTTGTAAGGCAGCCACTAGACTCTCGAGCAATCGCAGGGGGTTGGGGGTGGGCGGGCCAGGGGAATGAGGGGATACGCTCGACCCCCGTTTGACCTAGGCCGTTCTTGTTGCAACTTGCACTGCACGTACGTACGGGGGCAGTCGTTCGGTACACCGTGCTGCCCGCCGCCCACTTCCCGCCCTGCTCGCGCCGCCCTATTTGGACAAGTTTGCTGTGCGCGAAGCCGTCGTTAGTAGACGTGACGTCGTCCAAAAACCGAACAGCTGATAGGAGACGACTGGGAAGCACATCTCGGGAACTCTGAAGTCATTTTCCTGCGGACGACGCCTTAGTACTGAGCAATATGGCGGGACCTGAAGAAAGCCTTGGCGCTGCAGCTGAATACTCTCCTCCTCCAAATATGGTTAACAAGATTCTGACTCTTGTCTCAGGAACGAAATCAGTTCAGGATAGAGCAGCAGGGCCAAGGGAAGTTGTTAGAAATGCGATGCCTCCATCTGATGGCAGGGACTCGGACATCTTGTCCTCGGCGCGCCCCTCCCCCGCCCTTTTCTGAGGGCGGTGTATCCAACGACTCTCCGCCCGTACGTACACATCAGTTTGTGTACAATGTGGGAAATTTCACGTCACAATATCGGACTTCTACGCTCAAGGCGGTCGAAGCCTATAGGCTGCCCCCCCCCCGTCCGCTAGCTGCGCCGGATTTTCATGATTCATTCAACTGATTTATCTTTAGATCTCAAATCGGATATCTGAATCGGATTAAATTACTTACTTTACTTTGATACTTTGATGGTCCTTTTGTCGGCTAGAGGTCTTCTCAGCGGGGACCACAATCTTCCAGACCGCTCGATCTCTGGCTGCTTGCATCCAGTGAGGCAGACTCCGCTCTCTGAAAGATCTTGAGAATAGGTCTGCCCATCGCGTTGGCGGTCGTCCCAATGCTCTCTTATGGTCTCTTGGGAGCCATTCTATGACACGGAGACTCCATCTATCGTCCTTTCGTCGAAGCAGGTGTCCGGTCCAGCGATATTTGGACTTCTTCATGTAGTGCAGCGGGTCTGCTAATTGCGACTTCTCCCGTAGCCCCGAGTTTCGTAAGCCTTCTTGCCATTGCTGACGAAGGCTTGCTCTCAGAAGACATCTCTCCAGTGCACGACGCGTAGTTTGCGATGCTCTGGCGATTATCTTGTTGTCGGGCCAGGTTTTCGTCGCGTGACACATCGCAGGCAATACAGAGGCATTGAATATCGAGGCTCTGAGGCCGGCATCCTTGACCTGATCGGTAACTTCGCGAATCGAACTGAAGGCTGTCCATGCTGCACGTCTCCTGTGGGCGATTTCAGGAGTGAGGTCGTTATCCATGTTCAGCTGTTCTCTTCCAAGATAGACGTAGGAATCGACATGTTGTAAAGCGACTCCATTTAACCTTACGAGTCCCGTGTCACACCATTGGTTGACCATAAACTGCGTTTTTTACATATCCATGTCCAATCAAACCTTCATACCTGCTACATTGAGCTCGTTCAGCATTTCCTCGGCTTCTGTCGTGTTGGTAGAAATTAGAACAATATCGTCGGCAAAGCGAAGGTTGCTGATCCGTTTACCGTCGACAAGGTAGCCTTTATCGTCCCAGTTCAAGTCCTTCATGACATTTTGGAGTGTCGCTGTGAATAGCTTAGAAGAAATCGTGTCTTCCTGCCGTACTTCTTTCCCCATGGAAATCTTAAGCTTTCGATCGAACAACTGGATGGTAGTCGATGTGTTCGAGAAGCATTCGTCGAGAATCGGATGTAGGGCGATGGTATACCAGCATGCACAAGCGCGTTCAGAATGGCGTTGATTTCCACAGAGTCGAACGCTTTCGGATAATCCACGAAGACAAGGACAAATGGGATGTGGTATTCGCGGCGCCTTTCGATGTATTGTGAGACAGTCTGAATATGGTCCACGAATGAGAAATCCTTGCGAAACCCTGCTCGCTCCACTGGCTGATACTCATCCAAGAAACGCTCCATGCGGTTAAGCAATACCATGGTGAAGAACTTGTGCACAACCGAGAGAAGACGGATGGGTCGATAGTTGTTGATACCCTCCTGCCGACCTTTTTTGAAGATTAGAACTGTTTTCGACTCCTTCCATGAGTCCGGAATCCTGCCAGGTCGAAGGTAGTGCTTGAAGTGCTTGGCAAGAAGTAAGCAGAGAGCACTGAAACCGCACGAAGGAGATCAGCAGAAAAGCCGTCCGGTCCGAGAGGAGTGCCTGGCTTCATCACTCTGATGGCATAGCGACTTCTGATTCCAGAATGGGAGGTACTTCCTCAGCTAGTGGCATCAAGCATTTCGGGACAGTGCTGGAAGAACGAAACAGATCTGTGTAGAATTCTTGAACGATGGTCTCCATCGGTTTTCGAGACGTTTGCGTTGTTCCATCCTTATCCACAAGGGCTGACATTATTGCCTTCTGATCGCAGAGATCTCGTTTGCAGCGCTTTATGCTTGAACCTTTCCCAGCGGCTTCTAACAGCTTTAATCTTCTGTAGGTTTGAATGCACTCCTTCACTGCAATTTGGCAGGCCTTCGAGATAGTGACTTTTTCCAGATGGGAAGTATGAGGATCCAGTTTAACAGCTCTTCTTTGCTCCAAGAGCTTAATCGCATGTGCGTTGAGTTTCGAAGCAGACGGTGATGTGGCTTCGAGAGAGCTGCTAGCACGTATCAACAGTCCTTTGGAGAGAAGGTCGCAGTCTTCCGATGAATCTTCAAGAAGATTCCAATCGTACGACTTTATTGCATATTCCAACTCCTCAGACTTGAATGTGGGGATCCTCACCGGCGACGGTTTATGAGTGTCACGCTTGAACATTCCCTTTTTGAGAGTCAGCTTCGCACGGACAACACGGTGATCCGAGCCGGTGTCAAATGAAGGCAGCACGGAGACGTCGAACAGACTCCAGCGTCTGTTTGTAAGAACATGGTCGATCTCTGAACGTGTTTCTCCATTTGGGCTTTCCCAGGTCCATCGTCGGTTTGAAGGCTTCTTGAATATAGAATTTCCATGATAGAGACGGCACGCGGATAGGAAGTCTATCAGGCGCTCTCCGTTTTCGTTCCTTGAGGAAGTTCCATGTTGTCCTAGCCTCCACTCGTCGTGATCATTCGTACCGACGATAGCGTTAAAGTCATCAACGACAACTTTGTAGTAGCTCTTCTCGTCGTTGACAGTTCTTTCGAACAGCTTGTAGAATTCCTCTTTTTCTTCGTCTGTGGCCGCAGATGTTGTAGCATATCCATTTATGATGGAGATGGTTTCTTAGTCTTTGGTTTCTAGACGAAGAACAGCTACTCGCGGACTGGTGATCTTGTAAGAGTCTACTAGGTGGTGCACTGTCGAATTGACGAGAAATCCAACTTCGCCAATATTCGTGTCGTGGTGGGAGGGAGTTTCCGGTAGTCCGATTTCTATGACGTCCAGATAGATTAACTCAGAGCCGCCCATACACGACAAAGCATCGTGCACTGCGTGATCATTTGTGCCGTTAGCCATCACTAAGTGATGTTCTCCTCTTCACTGCGACGAGATGGCACATGAAGGGGGGATTAAATTATTATTTGATTATCATTATATTTATAACCAAAATGAGTTATTTATAATATCCAAAAATTCGACATGGGACCGGATTAGTCAACGATTTACAGCAATTTAACAGCGAAAATTACAACCGAAATCACTAATAGTGCGGCTTATCAAGCGATATGTTGATCGATAAGTTGCGTTATCTAAGTTCTCCGCTGTGAATTCCCTGTTAAAGTTATGTAACTCGTTGATGAATCCGACACCATAACAACCCACCTGACCGTATGAAAACAGCCGAGCAACTCATTCCCTGATGAGGATAAATGTGAGATAAATTCTGTCTCTACCTGCCGTCTCCGGCAGAAACTTTAAGAATGTAATCCTGTGCCTTCCTGTATCTATATTATCCAGCAGAATCGTGAAGAGCGGTGGTCAGGTTCGTGATCAGCACCCCAAATAACCTCCCTAGACGAAGTTTCAGCGAAATCGGTGACCCTGCCTGGACCACCCTTGTTAACGGTATGGGTGGCCTCCGACCGAACCGTGAAGAACGGATATCGGATTCGTGATCAGCACCTCCTCAAATAACCCCCCTAGACGAAGTTTCAGGGAAATCGGTGACCCTGCCTGGACCACCCTTGTTTACGGTATGGGTGGTATGTTATTTGTAAACATGCTCTATAACACACTATAATACCCCTAGGTGGATTACCTATATGATAAACATGGATTTTGCAAAATTGCAAAACGGACGCAGTCTGCGGATCCAAACCCCCGACCCCTCGCAACGAGCTCGAGCGCCTCCCTACTACGCCACCTGTGCACCGCGCTGGGTCGCGATACGAGCCCTCATTCCGCGCGCGCCCGTCAGCTGTGGAGCACGTGAATCAAAGGGGCGCCAACAGGCGACTTCCGTCGTCCCTAACTCTGCGCGGAGTTGTATTGGGGTTGAGATACCTGCAGTTTGTTGCTTCTCAGGGAGAGGCCGTTCTGCCCATATACAACACTTGCGCCGTTGAGATAGTATCCTGGTTAGACCCTTATCTTGTCAGGATGAGGAGGAGAGAGGGGCTCCTTATAATCTCTTTAACGAAAGGTCTAAAGATCGAGTCGACCACATCCACACCCCAGTAAAGACTACACATTCTTGCAAACGATAAAACAAGCAAAGTAAAAAACACAACGCAAAAGCAGAACAAACAACCTGGGCTATACACGACCCATGAAGCTGTCGTGGATGGAGGCAAAAAAAGGATAAGGATAAGGATAAAGGACGGCGTTACTCAATCCCTTCTGGGATGCGCCAGCGCATTCTACTTCTATGGGATGTCGTGGAGGCGACATGAATGCGTATTTGGCCATACAATGACTTGCGGTGGCCAGCCGATGAGCAAGTCAGCGCTTTATCCTTCCCAGACAAGTCTGGTACCAATTCACCGACCCCGGAGGGATGGAAGGCTTGGTTGGCCTGGGCGGGAAATCCGAACCAGGAACCTGGTATCGGGTGCACGCGACAGTCGCGCCTCCTCCGACTGCGCTACACGCGCCCGGCAAAAAAAACAGGAAAAAACTTGGTCTGTCCCTTTTCCCGCTTTATATTTTAATCTCAAAGATAGCGCTGCACGGCATCTGCTCCGCGGCAGCGATATGCGCTTTGCTCGACTCGACTCATCTGGTCATGAAATCTCATCCGCCTGATCGGTCTACGGTAATCGCTCGAGTCGCTCCGCCCTCCACAGTAGTAGGAGATGCCCAACGTGGCGCACCGACATTTTACGCCTTTCCAAGCTCCACGATACGTTTAGATACACTGCATTACGTAGAAGAAAGTCTAACGTCATTTTCTAGTCACTAATTACCTAGAGGAAACACATATTGCCAAAGTTTGATAGTAACAATAATGCATATCTATCTATCGCATAAGTATATGAGGAAGGCTTAAATGCTTGCAATTGAAATCAGACACAAAAAAATGCACAGATTTAATTCCAATATATGCTTGATATGCTTATATTTGAAGAAAAACCAGAAAGCGACAGCAGAAAAGAAGCGAACCCTCAACCGCCATCACCTGTATCACTAGGCCGCTAAAATTTGCACACAGCTGACACATAAAGTCGTTGATTCCCTGGGCTGATATAACTTCGATTTTGCAATAATGAAGCTCGACTTAGACAATGCTTTACTGATATATTCTTTACAGGCGGATCTAGGAATAACGGGGTAAAGAGGGGGGAGCAGGAAGGTTCAGTGGTGCATTTCGACATAAATAAAGCGCTATGGTATTTGGAGTACATGTATTAGCGGTAGTGACCGCTCACTTATATCTCGATATCGCCATAATTGTCAACCGGTAACCCCGCGTACCCTCAGAATGATAAGCCTCACCGCATTCTTCATTTCCTCTCATCCATTTACTGGTGGTTTACACTGCCTCGTCTTCAGCGCATCCTTGATCTTTCGTGCATAGGATCTGTCAGATTTTTGTGAAGAATCGAAACTCGCAGGTGTGTGAGATGATCACGTGTTTGTTTCAGGGTGAGATGTGTCGATAATAGATTGTTTGGGTAGCTTTGAGTGTAACGCAGAGCTCTCAGATGTTCATACATTCTTTTCCCTAGAGGGTCTTTCTGTCTCGCCAAAGTAGAATTCCTCGCACTATGCGCAGACAACTTTGTAAACCACACTACACATGTTCAATCTCTTGCTATCTCTTTCGCAGATCAAACATCAAATCTCATATGAACCCAATGCCGTAAGTGGACGTCGTGAAGATGGAGGTGGTCGGAAGATGAGGCTTATAGTGCGCTCCATTCGCTTTACGACACGTTTCATCTCCAAAGCGAAGTAATCTATGATGAAAGGTATGGTCAAGAAAGGGCTTCTGGGTGATCGTTTAATTTTCTAACAACGACATTCCCTTGTTGAGCCATATCCGTTTTTGAAATTTCTCTTACTTCACCATCGACTTCTCTTGAGATCGTTGATGTCAGCCCAGTAGACGTGGTTATCGTATGATGAACAATATTTCACACACGTAGGATGCCAACTCCTTGCATGCACAAGAATGTTGTAGTTTCCTATACCATAATGACCCTTTGATATTCTTACCTTCGTATTCAGAAATGGGAGAAATCCATCTGGTCCTGGAGCTTCTGATGTTAGCTTCATCGCTGAAACGCTGAACTCAGCCGTCCGAGTGTCTACCGTAGTGTCGTCGACGATGTTCCCACAACGAAGATGTCGTCGATATATCGCCAGAAGTATAACCTCCCTCGACGACGAGACCGGTTGCTAAAGACAATCCATAAATATGATGCCGAGCAGAGGCTTCAACCTGCTACCCATTGCAAGACCTCGCGCTTGCAATGGGTAGCAACCAACACATTGGAACGACCGTTGCCACTCCTCAAGAATCTTCTTAAAAACACTACTCTCCAGCTTGAGAAGACTCCACTTTTGAACCTGGATAATAGGTTTATGGTCTTTTCCAAGATGGCACATTTTCGACAACTGAAGACGTATCTTTCCTTCCCCATCTTCATGCTGACCACTCTCGCTCAAACAAATAGAAGTGCATTCGCTTTATATTATACACGATATGCGCCTGCTAAATAAAGACGGACAACTTCGCAGTATTCACAAAATTTATTAAATTGGCAACAGTCAAGATAGGTAGCATCAGGTGAACATGTACTTTCACGAGAGAACGGATTTCAAGAAAAAGCACGAGACATCATTCACAAGTCAGGTTGATGGACGTATGAAGAAATGTACCACAAAGTGCATCGTGATTCATCATGACGTAATCACGATTCATCTGTAACGTAAAGCCATCATCCACAGATCTTCCACATAAAAGTCAGGCAGGATAAAATATGCTACTAATTTCAAGGCCATTGTGAATCTAGGTTAGAAAATGAAGGTGAGAAGCCCTTATACGGATATGAATTTTAACGAGTGTTTCATAAAAAACTCGTGAGAACACCATCAGCATTAGGGAAGGCACTTACCTATGCAGTACTAATAGGAAATGGTAAACCTTTCAAAGACAGAATATAGGCCATCATAGCAGCTAACTTCATATGTGCAAAGAGCTCTAGTTACAGCGAGCGATAATGGCCACCATTTAGTGTCCGCCGTGATGGTGGTGGTGGTGGTGATGGTGTCCTCCGACACGACACATAATCACCCAGAAGGCATGAATGACACCAGGAATCCAGAGGAGGATCGTCAGCAAAATGTTGATCCAGAACTGGTTGGTGCAACCTTGATCGAGTAGCACGGCGACAGGCTGAAAGGCTAACTACATCCAAACGAATTTCGACTTTTCGATCTCATTTCAGCCTCATTGGAGGACCACGACACACGAAAGCACTTCATTAGCCAAATATAATGCCCACCATAAGGAGTGGAAAAAGGGCGCGACAAACACGTTATCGGCGTTCATTTTGTTCTTTTGCTGTAGCCGTCTTGATCTCCACCATTTTTCAAGAATCGACACACAGTCGTGATCTCCTGGGTAAGACCCACCCAGTGCCACAAAACATTTTTCGTTACCAATTTTGACTGCTATTTTTTCGAAAGCGCCAAGAAATTCTCATTAGCGAGGAACGTCTCCACTAATTACGCTCAAAGTGTTCGGTTTTAAAACCAGCGTAATTGAAAGGAAGGTTCTTAAAGAAAAACTACGTAGAGCGAGAAGTTCACAGAAACTACAGGCATATCAATATATTCCACCCTATTTATTTTTTTATTCGGTTACGTTGACAATCACTACCAAATTGATTTTTTATGCACCGAACCACTAAAAATTGCCTTTGTCTGGTGGCATCAAAGGAGAGGAACAGTAATAGATAAAATGTGTTGTTAGTCAATTCCTTATTGGAAGACGCCATGCATTCTACTGCGTGATATCGGAGAGGTGATCTGAATTCATATTTAATCTACACGGTGGCCTACAGCAACGCTAAAATTCCTTGAAAAACGACGCTTTGCGACGAATTAATCCGTCGCAAAGCGTTACTTCGTCACAACTTGCTTAAAATTCACTTGTAGGAATTCTAGCTAGGACCAAACGATTCCGCTGTTCATGGCGTATTCGATGGACGCTAGAACAGCTTAGGACAACAAATCGCACCCCAGTTATGTATTTTCTCCCTGAAGGATTTTGGTTGGTTCCTCCTCGAAAACGGCAGTGGTGTTCCTTTCGAACGTTCCACCAACCAGGTTTAGCAAAAACCAACAAAAAAAAAGAAATCTCCATCTCACTGAGAAAATCTGAAATGTGCACAGCATACCATTGCTGTAACATTAAACACCACCTAATTTGGTTGACTTTGAAGCCATAGGATAGATAATCAAAACCAATGGATGCTTTCTTTCAAGACGGCCACTCCTAGCTGGGTAAGAGCCCTCAGATCGCGTTGGTAGTTGTGCAGGCCGCGTCGCGGCACCTCTTACGGAATTATATTCTTCATTTGTTCAGAAACGATATTAGACTCTACGTTTTTCTGTATAGGATTTATCCTTTAAGGTGGTAAATAAATAAAGTTTAAAAACAAATAAATAAAGAAAAGTAAACAGTAAATAATATAAAAAATAAGAATGGGTACATTAATATGCTTGTGGCCTTGTGAACGCCTCGGTGCATAGAAGTTTTCCTCGAGAAGCGCTTGCTCAATTACGCTGGCTTTGAATCCGAGCACGTAAATGTCCTTTGGGCGCAATTAGTGGAGACTTCTCTCGCTAATTAGTATCTTCTAGCGATTTCGAAAAAGTAGCAGTCAAAATTGGAATAAATAGAAATGTTTTTGTGGTACTGGATAGATCTCATAGAGGAGATCAAGCGTATGTGAGTGTTTTAATGATTAAATCAAAATCGCTGCAGCAAAAGAACAGAAAGAAAGCGGATAACGTGCCCACCGCGCCCTTTCTCCATTCCTTATAGTGGATTTTGTATGACTATGTAAATCGCCCCACTGACCTCCCTCGATAGAGAGCCTTCGGGCTCTCTTGTTAAGAGGGATCTCGGGCCGCTTGTCGCAGGGCCACGTGGCGCGTCCCCGGGTGGTGGATAGGGGAATTAAACACGAACCAAATGCGACCGTGCACTGCCCAGAGACGCAGGTGGGATGCAGGGGATGGACTCCTTGCTCCAGCTGTGTCGGGTCGACGCGTTCCTTGTGCGTGGGAGCGGCATGTTCATGCACAGTGTGCGTGGATGTGTCCGTGACTGGGCGGATTGTAACTGTGTCGGCCCGGCCAAAAGCTTGCACTCGGTAGACTGGGAGCACATGTAAGGCGATTCGAGGCCCCCTTAAGTCTCGCCCCGTCCCTTCAGGCAGTCTGGCTTGCTGCCCGGAGTTCTTCGCCGGCACGACAGAGTCCGACTAGCTACCCGTGTGTACTCCAGTCAAAAACAGCTGCACTAAAGGGCCTCATTCCCCTAACCCCGAAAAAGCCCCCATTTCTGCAGCGATGGGAAGGACGAGTACCGAGAGGCTGCAACAATCCCAGGGCCTAACCCTGCTGCGCAAATTCAGAAGGACTAGGATGACAATCTGTACTTACAACGCCCGCACGCTCGCATCGGAAGCATCCGTTGAGGACCTGATGATGCAAGCCAGGAAGATCAAGTACGACGTCATCGGACTGACCGAGACGAGAAGACACCACCCCTACACGCCGCCTAAGACTCCGGAGAAGAACTGTTCCTCGGAACATGCGACAGCAGGGGAGTAGGCGGCGTTGGTGTCCTCGTCAACACGCACTTGGCCATGAACATCGATTCGTACGAGTGTATGACAACCCGAATCGGACGTCTGCGACTGAAGCGATGTGGTTCCGTGCCAGCTTTGGCGGTATTCGTCGCGTATGCCCCAACATCCGACTACTTGAAGCTGGAGAAGTTGTATAATGAAGATCACACCTTCTACAAGGTGATCGTCGGCGACTTCAACGCCAAGATCGAAGGTCGCCGGAAGAACTTCAGATCGGAACCCACGGTTTGGAGTGGAACGAGCAAGGTGAAAGGCTGCCTGAGTTTATCATGTCGACCAAGACCATCCATGGAAACTCACAGTTCCAGAAACCTCCTCCCTACGATGGACCTGGGAATCCCCCGGTGGCCAGTTCCACAACGAGATCGCCACATCATCTTCAATCGCAAGTATTGCCTAGCCGACGTTTCCGTTGTCTCCAAGTTCTACACGGGATCGGACCACCGCCTCCTTCGCGCAAGGTTCCGCTTTTCGCGTCAAGGAGAGAAGGCCGCGAAGTTCAAGAAGAGGAATCCCAGAACGACCATCAACTGGGATCTCTACACCTTTCTTGCCGGCTTTTGGGAAGGTACCGAGAGACGCCTGTCTCCGGAAACTCTCGAGCTGATACGCCAGCATGGAGCAGCACGAGCGTCAGCAACTACCAACTGACGTCCGAGCTTGCGAGGCTATGCAGAGCGGCGATAAAGGAGGATCTTAACTAGAGAAGGGCGGAAGTGTTGGCTGAAGCTGCAGGGGCAGGTTTGAGCATCCGCAATGCCCGCCGGAACTTCGCCAACTTCAAGACCAAGATGACCGCTCTCCAACGTCCTGACGGAACTGTCACCTCTTCCAGAAGGACCATGGAGAAGGTCATTCACGACTTCTACTCCGATCTCTTTAATAGCCACGTCCACCTGCCCCCACGCCATCTTCCGCAGGATGGATACGTCGTTCCCTCTGTTCTCCCTTCCGAGATCCGACATGCCATCACGTCGGTGAAGAAACGTACAGCACCGGGTCCCGACAGGATCAGACCCGAACACCTGAAGAACCTCCCGCCAGCGCTCATCAACACCCTGGCGCGGCTCTTCTCGCGCTACCTGTCGGAGTGCAAGGTTCCATCTCAGTGGAAGACCAGCAGGACCGTCTTGCTGTACAAGAAGGGAGACGTGCACGACATTGGCAACTATCGCTTTCTGTCCGTAGTCTACAAGCTGTTCACTCGAGTCATCCTGATTAGGATCATCAGAACGCTGGACGAAGGACAGCCATGCGAGCAAGCAGGATTTTGGAGAGGATTCAGCACGATCGACCACATACACACCATTACGAAGCTCATCGAAGTGTCGCTAGAGTACGAGCTGCCGCTGTGCCTTACGTTCATCGACCTGAAGAAGGCATTCGACTCCGTCGAAACTGAAGCAGTCATCGACGCCCTGCTCACTCAGGGTGTTCCTACCCAGTACATCAGAGTCCTTCGAGAGCTGTACAGTGGATTCACGACCAAGATCTCACCATTCTACAACGACGTCCTCATTGACGTAAAGAGAGGGGTTCGGCAAGGGATACCATATCCCCGAAGCTCTTCAGCGCCATCTTCGAAAACGTCATGCGCGAACTAGAATGGGAAGACATGGGAGTGAAGGTCGGCGGCTGCCAACTACATCATCTTCGCTTCGCTGACGACATCGTGCTCATAACACCGAGCATCAGCCACGCGGAGCGAATGCTGGTCGACTTCGATCGTGCATGTGGGAACCTTAGACTGCAGCTGAATCTTACGAAGACGATGTTCATGGGGAACGGACAAGTTTCTAATGCCCCATTCTCGCTCAACGGAACGAACATCTCCGAATGCTCTAGCTACGTCTATCTGGGTCGCGAAGTCTATATGGCCAACGACCTAGCGCCAGAGCTGAGCAGGAGGAAACGAGCGGCTTGGGGAGCTTTCAAGAGCGTCGAAGAAGTTGCGGAGAAGACGAAGAACGTCCGACTCCGCGCCCCCTATTCGACTCCACTGTTCTTCCTGCCCTAACATACGCCTCAGAGACCTGGGCTATAAAAAGCAGGATGAAAACGCGATCAGCGTCGCGCAGCGTGGAATTGAGAGGACGATGCTCGGAGTGACACGACTCACGCAAATGAGAGAAGGCCTCCGGAGTTCCGAGCTTCGCCGACGTTCGAAGATCAGAAACGCTGTCGCGTGGGCCAAGTTGTCGAAAATTAGGTGGGCCGGCCACGTAATGTGCTTCGCAGACACCCGCTGGACGAGAGCCATCACCGACTGGATTCCGCGGGATGTCAAGAGAACACCAGGACGACCACCAACGCGTTGGTCGGACTTCTTCGTGAAAGCCCTGAACGTGAACCGATGTGACGCTCTTCGTGACCCTCGAGCGAGGAGGATCCACTGGAGCACTCTGGCACGCGACAGGGACGAATGGAGACGCTGCTGGCGCCCGCTCGAGCAAGTCGATGATCAACGGGACGACAGGTGATGCAGGTGATGTAAATCGCCAAAACCGAGATGTTTCCCAGTATTAGCATTCAAAGGTGCTCAAAAGTAAGTTCCTCATTCCGTCGAAGTCACGCTATGGTCTAACTGAACGACCTCCACACTTCTGATGTTGGAACTAAATTAATTTCGCTTTATCCTCATTTCAAGTAATAACTGTTTTATATTTTATTGTGCGACCGCTTCGTGGTCTTCCTATTAGTCTTCTGTCCCGAGTCCTCTGAATAGCTGTTAAATACAGATCTCTTACGTAGTCGCAGTTCGTAATTCCGTGCGATTACAACGTTGCAGAACGGAAATTGATGAACGCCAGTGCGAATTTTAATAAGCCCTTATCTTTTCATCTTTTCAGGACAGCAGTCTCCAGCTCTCCGTGGTGCTTTACTGTTTTCGCTAAAAACTCAAAAACCTTCTCCCAGTTTTAAACACACACTCTCTTCTAAGTACATACTTTTCCGCCCCATGTTCATAGAAAATCTGTTGAGAGCTGATATTCGCCCGTTCAGAGTTGGAAAACATGAAAAGAAGCAGAACGGTGTTGTTCTGGAGGTGTTGTGTAAACTTTCGCTTGCTTCGATTCCGAACGAATCCTCAGTGTGTCATAGGTCTCTCATTACCAGGATCCAGACGCGTTCTGAAAACTAGACGTTTTCAGAGATGGCAATGTTTGACGCACACTGTGCCTAGCAATTCTTTAGAATAGCGCGTAGCGCATGTGTTACCAATCTAGAGTATTTCCTAACCAACTGTAAGATTTTAAACTTTTTTGTTAGTGCAGACTTTGATACGAAATGACCACTCTTCAACATAACAGAGGACTTTCGCTATTTCTTCCTTGTAAACGAGGTAGACACTATTCAGATTCAAACGCATCTTCTACAGGTAATGAAAATAGACCAGAAAATTTACAGCATCTTCCCGCCGAAGTAACTTTTGCCACCTGGAATCAGAGCGCATGCTAAGGTATGCTTCCAAATTTTGTACAAACATAAGGCTCTAAGACCGAGTGGTACAAGAGAGTGTCTCCGCAGCGCTCATACTACCGTTTACCTTCACTGAGCTAGTGTCCCTCGTGCATTCTCTACCATTAGCATTGTTGCTTCTTATCGGAAGACCACACAGCGAGCACTCCACATTGCCGCCGAACTAGCGTTGATAAAATCCAGTTGCTCAACGATTAGACACCACTAAGGACCAGGTGCTCAAAAAGTACAAAGAAAGTAGACACATATTAGGTCGAACCAAAGCTTCCGCGTTTTCGTTTTCTAACGTCGAATGATATTAACTTTTTTCAAGGCTAGCCAATCTAATTAGGGTAAAACGGACCACACTTAGCATATCACTGTTAAAGAAATCCGCCAACAATACTGTCGTAAACCATTTTTGATGTTCACATTTACACTGTAAGATTTCTCCTCTATAAGTTTTCTGAGAAACAGAGAAAAATGCGATGACGCTTGTAGACTAGGTAAAACAAATATAAATTTCAAATCCAAATCGTAAAATTTCGGTAGAGAATTCAATGACCTGTTATTTCGCATTGCCGCTTGGACTAATGGAAGCTCTTTATTCATTTTCAGTACAACATTTCTGAAGAGTACCACACTTTGTTCTGAATCTCTCGTCTACATACTTCGGTCAAACCTACGCGCTTGCTTTTTGACTACCACTGTGAGCTATTAGGTTGTCCGGAAAGTTCTCAGCGTTTTGAGTGTTTCCGTTTGAACTACCATAACTTTCACAAATCTTATCGGATTTAGTCGAAATAAGCACCGTTCGAATCCGCACACTTTCGACAACGGGAGACCGGTCGACTTATTCCATCAACGAAGAAATTAGGTGGATTCGACAAAATCCACGAAAGCTTCTTTGCCTTGGTCCTGATTCCTGAAGGTTTTACCCGCGAAGTTCTGAAAGTGTTTGAAAAGGTGGTAGTCGGTCGGTGAGAGGTCTGGAGAATATAGCGGATGAGGCAGAACTTCGACCCTTAATTCGTTCAATTTTCGATTTGCGAAACGTGTGGGCGGCCTTATCGTGCAAAAGAATCGGGCCTCTTCTGTTGACCAATGCTGGCTGAAGCGGACACAATTTTCGTTGTATTTCGCCGAACAGTAGGACTCTGCTGACTTTGATCGTTTGGCCTGGTGCCAAAAGGTTGTAGTGGATCGCACCAGCCGCCGACCAACACGCAGTGACCATTGTCTTTTTGGTGGAGTTTCGCCTTTGGAAGATACCTAGAGAGTTCGTCGGCGTCCAACCGTGGTCCGGAACGTTTCCTGTTATCATGCAGAATCCATTTTTCATCACAAGTGATGGTTCGATCCAAAAATGGCTCAGTTTTGTTGCGTAAAAGTGGAGAATAACAAATCTCGAAACATGCCAGTTTTTGTCGCTCACTCAACTCGTGGGGCATCTCTTTTCGAGCTTTTTCACCTTCCCAAGGCGTTTCAAAGCATCCGCAACAGCAGCTTTACTGACGCCTAGTTCTTCCGCGATCCCGCGAACTGTTTGGGATGGTTCGGCTTCCACCAATTCCTGCAGCTCGTCGTCCAGGATCGCTCTGGGTTGACCGCTACAGGGGTCATCTTCGAGGCTGAAATCTCCGGTCCGAAGCTTACTGTACCACTGCACAGTGCTTTCTCCAACGCTACTAGACCACCACACTTGATTGATTTGTAGAGCTCTCTCGGCTGCGGATTGTCCTAATTTGAAGTTGAAATAATATATATTATATATCCCACCATATATATAATGTTTCGTAATTGCTCCTTCGACATACCTCAGTAAGCCCTCCAGGAACAGAAATATAGAATAATGCTGAACCATAAAATATTTAGTCAGAAAGAGTGAAAAATTCCGTACAGAAAGTAGCATTGTGCTCAATTCAAGGTAAATTTTTACTTAATAATAGACGAATAAGGAATAGTAGCACAAAACGCCGAGAACATTCCGTGAACCTAATACGTCGGCTATAGGCCGTCATCAAATAACGAACGGTCTTCGCTGTGGCAAATGGAGGCTGCTTCCACTTCATATTCTTCGCTAATCTTCTTCTTCTTCTTCGTCTTCTTCTTCAGCGTTTGTCCCGCATCGTAGCGGGGTCCGCTATTCTGGTGGTATGACGCCACCTTTCCCGATCCAGCGCTAGATCAGGGTAAACACCAGTAATCTTCAAGTCCGCATGTAACGTATCTAACCGGCGCTGCTTCGGGCGCCCTCTAGGCCGCTTTCCTATTACCTCGAAGTTAAGGCCTATCTTGCGGTGCGGACGCTGCCTTCCTTTCCACGCAGAACATGGCCGCACCATCGCAAGCGAGCTTCGCGCATCTTGTCGGCAATCGGCGCGACACCGAACTTCTGCCGAATGGCATCGTTTCGGATGCGGTCCATGCGCGTGATTCCGGCTGTCCAGCGCAGCATCTTCGTCTCCATGATGCTGAGGCGCGTTTCAACTTCCCTGGTAGCAGACCAACACTCAGCGCCGTACATAGCTACTGGCCGGACGACTGCTCTGTATATCTTCGACTTCAAGCGCTCCGGTATCTTCCTATCGCAGAGCACCCCAGTCAACGAGCGCCACTTGGACCAAGCTGCACTCACGCGTGAATTCACTTCGACCATCAGTTTGCCGTCAGACGTGACTGCTGATCCCAGGTACTTAAAGACCGAAGTGCGTGGGAGCTTGATGCCGTTAACCTCGATGGAGCTGGACTCAGTAACGTCCGTCGTTAGATACTCAGTCTTCTTCACGTTCAGTTTGAGTCCAAACCGCTCCAAGCGATCACACCAAGCTTGCACCTCTCTCTCAAGTTCACCTTTATCCTCGCTAGCGAGCATCACGTCGTCGGCATAAAGCAACGTCCAAGGGACGGGCTTCTGAAGATCTCGTGTGATGGCATCCATGACGACAACAAAGAGGAGTGGGAAAAGCGCAGAACCCTGATGTACCCCGACAGAGATGGGAAACTCCATCGAGCTTCCAGCTGCAGCTTGAACTCGACTCTTTGGACAAGAGTAGAGAATTCGCACCCACTCTATGAGCTCTTCAGGAACTCCATGATGTCGCAAGGCGTGCCATATAACCTCACGCAGTACACGGTCAAAGGCCTTCTCCAAGTCGAGGAAGGCGATATGCACTGGCTTCTGTTTCTCGCGATGCTTCTCTATCAGGAGGCGGGCGGCGTGTATGGCATCAATACTGCCACAGCCAGCCACGAAGCCGCACTGATTGTTGGAAAGCTGGACGATGTCACGAATTCGTCCGTCGACAATTCGCTCAAAGATCTTCATGCTGTGCGAAAGCAAGCGAATCGGACGGTAATTGGAGCAGTCTGCAGGACTGCCCTTCTTCTTCCAAATCGGAATCGTCGTACTTTGGCGCCAACACTCAGGCACCTTTTTCTCCGCCATAACCTGATTAAAGAACTTCGCCAACCACTCAGCAGGGTACCAAAACTTCGACTTCCACAGTTCTGCTGCCACGTCATCAGGCCCAGTTTGCCTGGCCTCATCTTCTTCAAAGCCGCTTCAATCTCCTCCACGGTGATCTTCTAAACGGGGCCGTGGGTAGGAGCCGTTGAGGGGATGGCTGGATGAGGAAATTCTACTGTAGAGATTTCCTCAAAGTAGCGCGCCATCGCTTCAATGCCTTCTTGCGGTCCGTAAGAAGATGGCCGTTCTCATCATTAATGCCGAAGAACTTCTCGATGTCCTCGGACTGGCGATGGCGATTCTTTGCGAGTCGGTACAGATTACGCTCACCATCGCGCGACTCGAGCTTCTCGTTGACATCTCCATAATGAGTGGCTTTTGCAACAGCCACGGCCTTCTTTGCAGCCTTCTTCGCTTCTTGGTACTTCCGCCAGTTATCGGCTGTCTTTTCGCCGAGAAATACGTGATAAAGCGACTTCTTCTCTCGCACTTTTGCTTTCACGTCATCTGTCCACAGCCAGGCCTGCTTGTCGACCTTCCATCGCCCAGGCTTCGTAATGCCGAGTTCCGACTGTGCAGCTTGACGAATCGCGTCGGTCGCCTTATTCCAAGTTTCGTCGACAGTCGTGACTGTTGGTAACCGCACGCGAGAAATCACAGCTGCTTCCTTCTCTTTCATTCGCCACCACTTGATTCTTGGTGCATCGCTCGACCTGCTTCAGCCTCGGAGGGGCGATCTTTAAAGCACAGATCAGCGGTCGATGCTGTGGGGCGAACGTCTTACACGGCACGACCTTCGCGTCTGTGACAAGACTTCGGTCTCGATCCTTCACAAGGACAAAGTCTATCTGAGTCCTGGTGTTCCCGCTATAGAACGAGATGAGTTGGGAATCGCGTTTGCGAAATACGGTGTTCACTATGGTGAGGTTGTGCGATTCCGCATATTCAAGGATACGCTCACCATCTGCGTTACGCGACCCGTAACCGAACCCACCATGACAGCCGTACCCGTCTTTCATCGCGTCGACGTGCCCGTTGAGGTCACCAGCGACTATGATGACATCTTTCGACGGTACCTCTGCTGTCTTCTCATCAAGCAGGCTCCAAAACTCTTCCTTGGCTTGATCCGAGCAGCCAGTCTGCGGAGCATACGCAGAGAAGAAGTGATAGAGTCGCTCCTTCGCGGCGACAACGATCTTCATCAATCGATCGTCAAAGCGCTCGACGCTTACAATCGAGTCACGAAATCGTTCGGAAACGATTTTTCCGACACCACTGGTGGTCCTGGGACTTCCACATAGAAC
>OX377201.1:44419514-44493655 GCA_947396885.1 Heligmosomoides polygyrus polygyrus
ATGATTTGCCCTACTCTCCCACCCGACAGCGTATGCAGGCATATATGCCGACGACATCAAAATATTTGCAGTTAACAATTGCCAGAAGCTTCAAGATGCAATAAATTCTGTCGAACAGTGGTCAGCAATGTGGGACTTACCAGGATACTATCTCACCGGTAGGTCGGAACAGTGCAAGTGTTGTATATGGGCAGAACCGCCTCTTCCAGGGAAGTAACAAACTGCAGGTATCTCGACCCCAATACAACTCTGCGCAGAGTTAGGGGCGACGGAAGTCGCGGGTTGGCGCCCTGTTGATTCACGTGCTTCACAGCCGACGGGGCGCGCGCGGGATGAGGGCTCGTATCGCGGCCAAGCGCAGTGCTCAGGTGGCGTAGTAGGGAAGAGCTCGGACTCGTAAACGCGGGGTCGGGGGTTTGGATCCTGCGGACTGCGTTCGTTTTGCACTTTTGCAAAATCCATGTTTATCATATAGGTAATCCACCTAGGGTATTATAGTGTGTTATAGAGCATGCTTACATATAACATATGCTTCAAACTACAGATTAGCTAAAATGTTCACTTCTGTGTGTCACTTATTTTAAGCCGATTTTGGGTGAAGCTATAGTTATGTAACGATAGATATTCTGTGGCACTAGTAAAAAGGTCCAGACAGAGTCACCGATTTCGCTGAAACCTCGTCTAGGGGGGTTATTTGGGGTGCTGATCGCGAATTTGACATCCGTTTTTCACGATTCTGTCTCTACCTGGACCACCCTTGTCATCCGGGGGTGGTCTCCGACCGAATCGTGAAAAACGGATGTCAGATTCGTGATCAGCACCCCAAATAACCCCCCTAGACGAAGTTTCAGCGAAATCGGTGACTCTGTCTGGACCACCCTTGCTAACGGTATGGGTGGTCTCCGACCGAATCGTGAAAAACGGATGTCAGATTCGTGATCAGCACCCCAAATAACCCCCCTAGACGAAGTTTCAGCGAAATCGGTGACTCTGTCTGGACCACCCTTGTTAACGGTATGGGTGGCTCCGACCAAATCGTGAAAAACGGATGTCAGATTCGTGATCAGCACCCCAAATAACCCCCCTAGACAAAGTTTCAGCGAAATTTTTTTTTGACCGAAGCCTTGTCGGTGGAGTCGGAACTTTTTACTAGTGCCACAAAATATCTGTCGTTGCATAACTATAGCTCCACCCAAAATCGACTTAAAATAAGTGACACACAGAAGTGAACATTTTAGCTAATCTGTAGTTTGAAGCATATATGTAAACATGTTGTATGTTATATGTTATATGTAAACATGCTCTATAACACACTATAATACCCCTAAGTGGATTACCTATATGATAAACATGGATTTTGCAAAAGTGCAAAACGAACGCAGTCCGCAGGATCCAAGCCCCTGACCCCGCGTTTACGAGCTCGAGTTCCTCCCTACTACGCCACCTGAGCACTGCGCTTAGCCGCGATACGAGCCCTCATCCCTCGCGCGCCCGTCAGCTGTGGAGCACGTGAATCAACAGGGCGCCAAGCCGCGACTTCCGTCGCCCCTAACTCTGCGCAGAGTTGTATTGGGGTCGAGATACCTGCAGTTTGTTACTTCCCTGGAAGAGGCGGTTCTGCCCATATACAACACTTGCACCGTTCCGACCTACCGGTGAGATAGTATCCTGGTTAGACATATCCGTGCAAAAAACTGCTGCCGTAGAACTAGGGTCATCCGAATTTCTCTTTCTCTCTACGAGGAACTACGTTGAATTGTGTTGACCAGACACGCGATTTGGGGGTAGTGTATGATACTCATCTCAATTTCGACAGCTACATCCACGATAAAGTAAGGGATCCCTTCAAGTGTTAAACTTTGTTCTTAGAGCCTTCAAAATGCGAGGTACTGTTGCGCTCTTCCGACTATTCGTTCTCTACGTGAGGCCATTACTTGAATACTGTGGCCCATATGGTCCCCACAAAACATATCTCTTATAGAAGAAGTTGAGAAAGTCCAAAAGAGCTTCACATATCGCTATTTTTGTAGCTGCAGTTTGCCAAGTCTTTTTTTATAAAGGACGTCTTTCCAGACTTAACGCTGACTTTCTGGAGATCAGACGCAAAATATCCGACTTCACTCTAATGTGCAAGTTGACAACAGATGAGATTTGCCTTAATATCTATGACCTTTTCGAACCAGCAGCCAGTGTTGGCAGACTAAGGGGTCACCTAATCCATATTCGACGGGATAAGCCTAATACGGCTAGCTATGAGCGCTCCTTCCTAGTACGGCAGGTTGCTGAGTGGAATAGTTTGTGCTCTGACTTATTCATCCACCGAAAATCCCACGCATTTCAAATTCACCTAGCTCAACAACTCAGAGCGCCCGCCTAATTGTTAGCGGTCCACTATCTATGCATGGCCGGTCTATTGTACGCATACGTTATATGTACGTGAACATTGTACGCATGCATTGGAGCGCGCCACTGACAGCGGCGGCGCAACGTCCTTGTGCGCTATTTGCAAACAGGCGACCCGGGTTTGAACCCTGCATGGTGTAGCGACCTGCGAATCTTTATTGCACCTAAAATAGCTCTTGTTCTTGCCGTTGGCGATTCCCTCCGCTTGCTGTCGGCCTTGGGGTGCGAGTCCGCGCTGGTTCCTGGCTGGTTGTCCACTCCTTGTGGTTCCGTGGCCGTCGTGGGTTGTCCTCGGTGGGGCGAATCCAGAACGGGTAGGACTAGCGAGCGATGAAGTTATAACAAGCCCTTTCCAGCCCCTTATATAGACGTGCAGACAGTTCTAGAAAGATCAGTCGTCGCGTAGTTCAAGAGAATTTGTCTACATGACTGCGTTGCCATGCACGTTATATTGAACAATACTTGGGATTTCAGGAAGGTTCTGTCTTTCGACCGAGGCCTCCCGATGCGTAGTCGATGGATCTGCCTACAGACGCCGTTCATCTGCAGGAATTAGACAAATTGTCCCGATCACAAAAGTCCTCTGCTTTTATAGAGTCACCTTCCCGATTACTTTTCTGGCTAGCCTCGTGCGTTGTTTGTGCTGCATGAGTGTGTGAATTGAAAACGGCTATGTAATCACGTCTTGTTCGCTGCATTACACTACTTGTGGGTATTTAGCAGAATGCTAATAGATCTTCACGACCTTCCAAGGCAGCCTTTTGGGTGCGTACCAGTTTAAAGAGTCCTTTGAGATACAGGGCACGCCCCAAAGGTTAATTGTGTGTTCTGCCTACTGGTAGTAAATAGTATCGTGAGGCATCTGCTAATGTACATACCCATGGTCAGCGCACCTCCGTCATGACATCACCAGGTGCTCCATTCAAGCTCATACGTATTTTAGTCACGGCTCACTCTTGTATGCAATCTCGCAGCGGCCAGGCGCATTCCTCTCCGTTTTCTGTCCCTTTTTTTCTTTTTTCTCCCATTTTTCTCAGCTTCTCTATGCTTTCTGCATGTGCCAACCACTATCTGAAATCCTTCCTGTTTACCAATGCGTGCCATTATTTATGTTGGTCAAATAAATAAATAAATAAATAAACTGGGCCTGGATTATTAAGTAGAAGTTTCGGAAGCTAGTGCTAATGTAGTAGAAGTGCTTGTAAATTTCCGAAATTTCTTCACAAATTTCCTTTGAACAGTTGTCCTTGTTATCAAGCGTTTGAAGTTTTCAGGAATTGTTCAGACGTGAGACCTTTGCTAGGATTCAAAGACAGCCCAAGGGCGCACGAATCTGTAGCTTCTCCCTTAATTATACCTTTGTTCCACACTTGACCGTCACCTTGCTCCAACACACTTGTCATAGTTCAATTACTGCTTAAACACTGGCAAAATCTCGTGCTCCGCGGCTATCCGAGCGTCAGCGAGCGCACGTCCGGGTTTCAGCGCCGCGATGCCGCATGCGGATAGTGCGCGACGTCGCGTTGGAGCTACGTTCTGAAGCCGCTGTCGTGTGCACCTGCTTCTACCAGGTTCTTCGTTCGGATTTCCCAACCAAGCGAGCCAAGCCTTTCTTCCTTCCGGAGTTGGTGAACTGGCACCAGTCTTGTCTGGGAAGATGAAATACTGTCGGGAAAATGCATCGGTTGGGCACCGCAACGCTTTATATTGCCTAATACGCATTCATTTCGCCTCCATTCTGTAGAAGTCCGTGGCGGTTCTAAAAAGGATTAAGTAACGCCGCCATTTACCCTCTCTATCCTTTTTGTTACCACTTGTTATATTCTGCCAAAAGCTATTAGAAATTTTTGAAGGATAACACTTGAACCAAGGCAGGAAAATCAAGCCACTAAAACGGCAGAGACCTTTAGTCCCGCCTAATAATAAACGAAGAGAAAGAAATCTTAGCTCACCGGGCAAAACACAGCCAGAATGCAAAGAAGGATGGTACAGCACATCTCGACTTCTGGAATTTGCTTTCGCTTATCTAAGATGCAGCCTCGAACTTCGTAAACTTCGAATATACTTTTAAACGAACCGAGACTACCAATCACAACGAATGGGAAGGAAGCTCGTGAGGAAGTGCGAATTCCTTCATGGCCTAAAAATAACGACACGAGTGTTCAGAACACAAGAAACAAAATGATCTGACAAGTACAAGAACCATGGTGTCACTTGAAATTCTAATCCCCTCTGATGTATTAGGTTGTCGGAAAAGTTCTGCAACAGTGAGCTAATTTTTTCGAAATGCTATTGCCTTTACTTGTGTACAATTTCAATCTACATAATAATCACCTTCAACATCAGCAACATTCTTCCATTTAACGAGGAGATTACGAATTCCCTTCTTTTCATGAATGATGTCGGCAGTGACTCGAAGAGCTCCGTCACCCCGGATTCCAGTTTCGTATAATCAACGAGACGGATATCTCTCAGATGTTGCTTAAAAGCCCAGAAGAGGTGGTAGTCAGATAGTACAACGTCCGGTGAATACAAAGGGTGGGATGTATGTTTGTCCCCTACACGCTCTCACCCGCCGCTCACTTCCCGCCCTATAGCCGCGTGCACACTCCGCTGCGGCAGTGCGGCAGCCACGCTGAAGCATAGCGCGGCGGGCGGAGTCATACTGCGGCAGCGGAGGCCACAGTGAGGGGGTGTGCACACTTTCGCTGCCGCTGTATGCCGGCAGCGGCTGCAGCGGCAGTGGCAGTGAGGAATGACCCGGGCATTCCTCACTTCGCTGCGTGCGGCAGCGGCGCAGTCCAACAGTGCCGCAGTGTGCGAGACCAGCTCCGCCCATATCCCACTGCCCGCTGCAAAGTGTGCACGCGACTTATTTGGACGAGTTTGTGGCGCGCGAAACTGCCCGCAGTTTGAAGGTTCGTTAATTGGCGTGACGCCGTCGAAAGACCTAACAGCTGATAGGAGACGATTGGAGAGCGCATCTCATGAGGAACTCCCAAGTCGTTTTCTAGACAGTTGAGAGGAAGATAAAGGAGAGAACCCTGTCTCAGTTGAGAGGCTATTCTCTCTGGATTCTTTAAATTTTCGCCACAACTACAGACTACGGGTGATTCCGGTGGGGAGTCGGTTTTCTCTACACTGAATGCCTATCTGAATTTATGCGCAAATCCTGCCCACCGTCCTTTCATTCTAGAGGATCAAACGATTCTACTTATATTGAAGAACTTTTCTACGGATGATCGCGTTGCTTTCATGACATACCTCGTCAAGATGTTGCTGTACTTGTCGGAAAACGCGGACGACGCCTTAGTTTTGAGCGATGTGGCGGGACCTGAAGAAAGCCTTGGCGCTGCAGCTAAAAAGTCCTTTTCTCCAAATGCGGTGAACAACATTCTGACTCTTATCTTAAAAACAAAATCTGTTCAGGAAGAGCTGCCAGGTTAATGGGGATGATTAGAAATGCGATGCCTCCACGTGATGGCAGGGACCTGGACATTTCGTCCTCGGCAGGCCCTTTGCTTCGCCCCTTTCTGAGGGCGGTGTAGGGAACACCTCTCCGCCGCCGACTTAGTAACTCGTGGTAAAGCATTTTCAGGGAGTCCCTTCAACACAGCATTACCTTTTCCCGGTGGTCTAATTTTGATTGCTTCGGAGGTGCTTCTCCTTGTGAGAGACACTGAGCCTTTCGGGTGTGCTGAAGTAGAACACCCAGGATCATCTCCCGTGACTACGTTCTCCAGAAAGTTCCTAATACGATAGCGAAAGAGACACTGAACGATGCTCACTCGCGACGACGGATCGAATCACGGAGATCGTGGGGCACCTAATTCAATTCAGGACCAGTATTGCTTTCCTACCCACAAGAAATAGCAGGTCACGTGTGCATAATATTCATACTACATCCGTGGGTGACATTGTCAGTCACGGGGAAGGGGGACCAAAGCCAAGAGGTGCCTTCTCGAAAAGGCGGCCTCAGCCATCTGGTCGTTCTGTGAGCTTAACCATGGGCGATTGCTGGCGAACTTCTAACTTTAACGGCGCATCACTCATGTTCACGACATATTGAGAGAGCAACGCTTCAGGGTATGTGTGGTGATCATGCGCCGAGCGCTGGAATTCAGAAGACGTGCCAAAGACCAGACTTTGCGCAGCATACGTTAGACTTTCTGAAGACCTTTTAAAAGCTTCGCGCAACGGGTGTGCGCGTGTTTTGCTCTCCCTCCGATTCCCTGAGGACACATAGGTAAGGAGGCATTTGGCGGTGGGGTAAGGAAAATGACTACAGGAATTGGAGTATTATTGCCATCGTAAGTAAGCGGTCTCGAACGATCGACTAATAGATGTTGATTCCATTTATGTTTCTGAAGATCAAGCAATTCGGTTTCGGACTATCACGATCTGTAGCTCGCCAAATGGATAACGGGTACTTCGGAGCGATGGAGCGCGAACAGGCTTCACAGGAGCAATTTTGAAGTTTTCTGCCCCCTCTCATCCTGCAATACTACTCTATTTAGTAAAACAAGTTCTTTACTGCAGTGAAGGTAAAAGGACCTAAAGAAAACTAAAGAAAAAGAAGACGGTCGAGGTGTTCTATTCTCGGGCTTGGGGGCGAAGTCCCAACCAGACGTTTGGCGTGTGGCAGCTAGACCGCAGAACGTCTGGTCTAGAATGTACGGGCTATAAGTTGGTGGCACTGCACAGAATGCGACAGTTTTTATTAAATCTTGAAAAATGTTTGAACATTTTGATGCAGAACTTCTCTGACAGCCTAACAGTTTTTGCAGCAAAATTTGGTGGTAGACTCTTTCTAGATGAAACATGGTGCTCCTCTTTCGAAATAGGCTTAAAACTGCATCTACAGTCGGAAATGGCTTTAATATTCCTTGCAACATTCGAAGGAAATAAGAGACTCAAACGCAGAATTCGAAGAAATGTCGAACAAATGAAAAACTGACAAGACCGGTGGAAGACAGAGGAGAATAGCGGCGAATAGTGATTTTTATAGAACATCTTGGGATGGTTTCCATCCAGAGCACGTTTTGCTTCGTAGTTCGAACAAGAAAAAGGATAAAGATATTGCGGATGCGGGGAATGAAAGCTAGAAAAGTGTGGAAAATGTGACCTAGTTGATTCAGATAATAACCAAGCGATGCAAGCAAATATCGACCGACAGCTGGCAACCGCCTTACTATGAGCTATTAGGTTGGAAAAAAGTCTCTTCACATTTCGAGAAGTTTTTTACCCTTCCCCTTGTAAACGCACTAGCCAATATTGATAGCTGATTTCGTAATCCTATCACACTTGTCTACCGTTCGCGCACCGACATGGGTCAAGGCCCTTCTTGTATTTCACTATCTACCTATTTTTCCAGACTCAAAGATCTACCTCAGGGCCATTTTCGGCACGTCATTCTTCATGAAATCATTAAAGGATCTACAGCATGTCGGGCATCCGACCAAATTAACCATATATATCGCTTGTGATCTACTACTCATCGCGCCAGTTATGAGTGGTCAGGAAAGTTTTAAAGGGAGATTACTCACCCGAGGACAAAGCAAGGTCCAGAAGGCCAACTGAATTGACGACACTGAACTACACCATCTTCTTCGTGCCGATAGTAGGCAGACGACACGCCAACTTGCAGAGAAGCTCAAAATGTCTCATGGGATAGTGGGAATCCATCTGAAGAGTCTTGGCTTTCCATGGAAATTTGGAGCTCAGACTTCACATGCCCTGTCAGACACTCAGTAAGGTCAACGGCTCTCCATCGTTGCTTCTCTTCTGCCCAGATACGAAAGAAAATCGTTTCTGCTGCGGATTGTGACAGGCGATGAGTCCTGGGTTCTGTATGCCAACTTCCGAAAAAAAAAGACAATGCGTACAAAAAGGACAGAACCCTAAGGCTGATCCCAATCCCAATGTTCACGAAAAAAGGATTCTCTTGAGTGTTTAGCGGGATATCAGAGGAGTGATTTACTGGGAAACTCTCAAGAGTCGAGAGACTCCTACTGCTGCCACATACTATGGCCAACTCCACAAAATCGCCACAGCTCTTCAAGAAAAGAGTCCTGAGAAGTCGAAGGTGATGATCCAGCATGACAGTGCAAAACCACATGTTGCAAGACTCACAGGATAAACAACAGAGGAGCTGGGCCGGGAGATGATGCCACATCCACCGTATAGCCCTGAACTCTCCCCTACCGACTGCCATCTCGTCCATGCTCTCAAGCAAGAAATTGGAGAGAAGTATTTTGAAACGGATGAAGACCTCAAAAATTGGACTCAGCGATGATTCGACTTCACAACTGCAGTTTTTTTACGCGAGAGGACTTAGAAAAATTATCCAGTCTTTGGAGAAGTGTAGTGGAACAAAATGACGTTTATCTCAATTGATTTGACTCTGTAGTTGTGAAGTAATAAATCTTTGAAAAAAATGAAAAGACTTTTTTCCAACCTAATATTAAGCTCCTGCAAAAAAGTTCAAATTCAGCCATCTTCATTCCAAATTGTATGTATTAGATTATAGTTCAAAAATAATGCGACTTCTGGTGAAAACTATTTATTGGAAGGCAGCTTCAAGTTGGTTCATTATTTGAAGGTTACACCAGCCAGGAGTTTCTTAAGGTTCTTTAAAAGCTGTCATTTAATTGCGAGAACTGTATGCACCAGCTTTTCCAACGATAAGTCCAATTCGCCTAGCTTTTAGATAGTCGTGTTTTCGAAAACCGGAAACTTGTGCAATCGACTGTTTTCGGGTTTTCCACTAAAGCCGTTAGTTAGACTTGAAGATGACGATTTTTATGACCCGATAGTGGCCCAAATGAAGGTAACTGTTTCGCAAGACATCAAGTTGTCTCAACAGATAAGCTCAGTCGATCACTTAGCATAAGCATCACGACTATCATTAAAAATCGTCATTGAAACGATTTCTCGAAATTCGTAGGTTTACCTTTTCCGCAAAAATTCTTCCTGTTATTGTAAAACATCCAACTGTTTGCAGGCTGCGCAGCCAAGCAATGTCTTTGTGATACCGCAGAGACCCAAATACCGAACAGTGCCTTGAGATGCCCAATTTGTTCTAAATATTTTTGCTGACATTTTGAAAATATTAGGTTGTCCCATAAGTCCCTCGGTTTTTTTAACGATCCATTGTGGATTTCGCCGGCGATCTCTTGCACAGCGCTATACAGCTTTCAAAAGAGAATGATTTGTGCTATAAGAGCATGTGTTGCATTTCTTCTTCGTACTTAACTTTGTCAATTTTTAGGTAGCTAATGTGAAAAGTGAAAAAGTGGAAAAGTGGCCATCGTCGACTCCTCCTTCTCTTCGCTTAGGTTGGAATTTTTTGCGCAGTTTTTCATAGCATTTGGAAGACAATGTTCTGTACTACAAGAGTATGTGTTAGTGCTATTTGCTCATTTGTCCTTTATTGATTTTTAGGTCATCAAATTGGGACGTCCGAAGGAGAAGATTCACTTTTACCGACAACTCCTGCTCCGTGGCTGGACTTTTTTGCTGGGTGCTATATGTCGGTCGGAAGAGAATGTCTTGCTCTAAAAGATTTTATGTCGCATTTATTGGCTCATGCCGGTTTCCTGCTTTATCAACAACTAAACGAGGAGAAGGAGTTGTTGGTGAAGGTGATTTCTTTCGTTTTGGCATTTTGTTAATATTCGATAGAAATGAGCATGAGCCAACAAACGCGACACAAATTCTTATAGAGCAAGACATTCTCTTTCGACCGACATATTACAACAAGAGAAAGAAGTCCAACCACAAAGAGGAGCTGTGTTTAAAAATCAGGACGGAAAAGTCGGACGTCCCAATTTGATTGCCTAAAAATCAAAAAAGGACAAATGAGCAAATACGACGAACACGTATACTTGTATCACAGAACATTGTCTTCCAAATGCTATAAAAAGCTGCGCAAAAAATCCAAACCTAAGCGGAGAGAAGCAACTGCCGCAGTTGGCCACTTTTCACTTCAACGACCTAAAAACTGACAAAATTCAGGATGAAAAAGGAAATGCAATACATACTCTGATAGATAGATAGCAAATCATTCTCTTTCGAAAGCATCATAGCGCTTTGCAAGAGACCGCCGGCGGAATCCGCAATGAATCGTTGAAAAAACGGCGGGGACTTACGGGGCAACCTAATATAAGTAAAACATTGTGAAATCGCATTTCGGAAGTGGAACCAAATGTTCCGAAAACTAAGGAAATTTTGTGTTTTTCTAAACGGTATATTGTGCACTGTTGGAGTAAATACTGTGCGTTCAGGTTATATTCTATATGTAACTAACGAGTCGTAAGGTTGCAAGATTGTAAGTTTGACAACATGATGTATGATTCTTACAACCTCAATGTTACAGGGGTCGAACGTAGAGTTGTAAAGTCCGACATCGAGAGAAAAATATCATAATTTTATTTTTTAGCTTTTACTTTTCGTTATTAGATTTGGACCGACATAATCTCATCAGATCAGCTGGCGCAAAATTTAAAGAAAATCAACCATGCACTTCAAAAGTCATGGCATTTGTCTTCAGAAGCAGTTTCGCAAGAGAAACAAAAATTACGGTTTACACGGTGAAAGGAATCCGATATGGCAGCAACTCTTGCCCTAGATTCAGCACTGTTAGCAATTCATTGCTAGCAAAAATAGAATGCGTGGCGCAACTCAAAGGAGATTGATATATGCCAGTCTTAACATCTTTCCCCATCGTTAGCACTCCTTCAGCAGTCAATAAGGAAAATATCCTGTTTGATTTTATGAATAGCCGTATTTAGTGGCGGAGATTTGTGCAAGCTTGGTATGTATTTTGCGATGAGGTATGCGGTGCCATCGGAGGGTGTGCGCACTTATATACATTCATAATAGAAAACGGTGTTACTGGATAACAACGATGACCGAGCAGATTTTGATTCGGAAAGATGGAGCGCAGGAATGGGTGTTTGGAACGGACTTCTCTTTCCTTTCATATCAGGTGGAGGGGGGGGGGGGGCAAAAGTAATGAGACACCCCATGCCGTGTCCATATATCTCGTGGCTGGAGTCTGGTTTCGTGCTTATCCTATTTGTATGTTTGTATGCTACTTACTGAAGCCCACTTGAGAAGTTACCACTTTCGCCCTTTCCAGAAGCATGCCAAAAACCCCAGCCTGTCTCATGCCGAAACCCCAGTCTGACGAGTCGACCTGTGTCGCGCAAATCTCCCCCAATTCCCAACCCCGAGCAGCCTGGGCTCAATATTCACGCAAGATGAGGAGTACGTCTTCTACCTTAACCCTGCCAAGCAGCGAGTCTGGGTGAGGCCTGGTGAATTGTTACCGACCTTCGTTCGGCGAGATGTTCACGGTGAGAAGCATCTTTGGAGCTTTTGGGTCTGCGCCGACGGACCGATACAGTGGAAGCTGTTTACCAAACGCACGACGATGGATTCCAAGGCCATGGTGAACGAAACAGAAGAGATTGACCTGCGACTCGCTCTTATTCATTCGCAGCGCTTCAAGAAGGTTCTCCTCTTCGACAACGCCGCACCCCATCGGGAACAAGTAAGCACGGATAAGCTTGGCCAGCTGGGCTACGTTCACATGCCTCACCCACCGTATTCGCTGGACATCTCTCCATGCAACTACCACTACTACATGAGCCTACAGGACTTCCTAGTCGGAAGGGACACAAGAACCCAAGCAGTCCTTGACAACCATATCGAGCAGTTGATCAACACCAGGCTCAAGCAGTTCTGGAAGCATGAAGTTGGCTGAGCGATGGCAGCAAGGTCCTTGCCCTTAATGGCAAATACACTCCTCAGCATCGTTGAGTTGTAATTGAGTTATAAGGAGATAAAGATTTTTTCATTTTGTCTCATTACTTTTGCCCCCCCCCCCCCTAATACAATATTTGTACGGATGGTCCACAAGCCATCCAGCCTGAGAGGGCAGCCGAACATGAAATGTCCCGGGAAGCTGTGAGAGGAAGTGGCCAAAGCTACGAATGAGCTGAGCTTTGGGCCGAGTGTAGAGCACAGACTGGGCGAGTTGCGCATGAGCAACATTTTCGAAGGCGGCGGGACAGAGGGCGATAAGATAGCCCTGTTTGCATAGCTGACTCAACCCCTCAAACGCTCGCCTGCCTTCCTCAAGGGAAAGGAAGACCAATAGATGATTCAAGCAGGTGACTCGCCGACATCGCCTCCGAAAGGAGCGGTGGAGACAGGTGTTGCATCGAGATGGTGCTTTGGAACTAAATTCTCAAGAAGCCAGGCAGCAGCCAAAAGCTGCAGTGCTCGTTCTGTAAGGAGACCTTTGTTGGGCTAGCCGAGGAGTCGAACCCTACCTGATCCGAACACATAGCTCTAGTATCCACTCATCTATCATCCAGAAAACTGATAAAAGCGCAACAGCCAAATACTCCACAGATTCCGAACGCTTGCTGGACGAGTCCATAGACAAAAATGAGGTCAAAGTATTCTTAAACTAGAACGTACTGGATGTGAGTGTCTGCTGGCAAAAATCACATTTACAAAAAATTACCATCTATGATGCAAAAACTCGTAAATCGTTAAAAAAATCCCAAAATCGCCGTAAATGGTAAAATCTTTTATAGTAATTAAGCCCGCCGCTGTTTTTGAGGCATTTAAGCCATTCTGTTCACGTTAAGTTTATATGTTCCTGAAGAATGTAACGATAGGCTCTAAGTAACAAAATAGGCATGGTAGAGAATCAGGTTTTCATTTGAAGCGCTGATAAATCGCCCACTTCTAGATCTGACCACAGTGGCCAATGCTTCAGTACATCTGCCGGAATTGCAGCTTAAACTGCAGACCAAAGGTGACTTTTTGCTCTGACCCTTCACATAGAAGGTAAAGCGATCGGACCACCACAGGAGTTTCCTTTTGCGCCGACGAGTGATTTCATTGAAATAAGAATTGTCCGTCGTCCTCCATCCGAGCGACTTCGTAAATTCGAAATGAAAGTGAACCGCTGGAATCCGCCTAAGCACTCGCACTTTCCTCGAAAATCCGGAATAGCTATAAACCTCCTCACTTGCCATGAAATACATTCAATATTAGCAGAGTTATTCAAACGATTTAATGGATGAATTTGGTATTGACATCAAACGCCATATTTGTCTATGAAGCCTATAAAGCTTTATACCTGAACAACAACTGAAAGTCGAGATGGAAACGCCAACTTCTACACGTGATCTCTGCCTAATGTCGCTGCATAACCTGTAGATCTTGTAAGGTGTACGGAAGCATCGCAGTCTCCACATAAAAGCCTTTAGGAAGACCGCCGTTCTAGTTCGATCGATAAGCCAAAGACCGATATTTGGTTGCACGATCTGAAATCCAAGGTCTCTCCAAGCGTAGCTTGCACACAGCTTCGGCTCACACCATGTTCCCCAGACGGGTCCCAACAGAAGTGCGTACCGCGCTCTGCGGCAAACATCTGCTCCAGTGTGCCCGCCTGACAGGTTTTGAAACTGTGTGCTCCTTTCGTTCATTTGACAAGGAAGTGAGTGGAACTTCAACCTTATGCAAGTACGAGTGTATTTGGAAGTGTAAAAGGGGTCCAAGAACTGTGTTAGTGACGGGAAGACGCGAAACTGCATGAAATGGGGGAGTTTTGTTGACCAGCCGTTCGCGTTGTTTACTACTCACGTGTTCTGCCGCTCGCCCACCATAGTTATTTGTTGCAGACTCGTTCTATTCGAGATATGAGAGACGACGAACCGGGATGCTCCACTCAGGACGAAGATGACGAAAACAATGTGCAAGGCGGCACTGGGTACGTCTTAATGGGCGATTCCGTTTTGGCAGCTCTTATGCCACAGCACAGGTCAGAAATGCTGTGGTTTTCTGCGAGATATTTATATTCCTTTCGGAACCATCACCTATGTGAGCTGGGGTTTTTTAAAGCAGGTTGATAAAGCAGTCAGTAGCATGGAAAATCGCCTTTATAGTTTGAACTGGAACGGTCGCAGTGTTTGATAAACTTACAACCGAAAAAAATTCCGTCTGAGTTGTCCACCGTAGTTCCGGAGTGAAATTCAGGGAAACCGTTACGGAACCACGCAGTTGCCTATCCCTCTGCTAAACAGTCGCTGCAGCTAGTGATATTTGCGTGCTTGTCCGGCGCAAATAAGGTCGGGGGGGGGGGGGGCTTCTGATTGGCAGAAAATCCCAGAGCTCCCCACCTCCCCCCCCCCCCCCGCCCCCTCCCTCGACAGTATTTGCGTCATTAGCGCCCTTAGGCCTCGTGCATACTTCCCATCGCCGCGATTCCATCGCGGCGATGAGTTTTGCAGAGCGACGCGAAAGAAATTGAATTTCTCAGCGCTCGTCGCATCGCTCATCGCTCTGCAAGGAAGCGCGACGGCGATCCGTCCAGGACCAACGCTAAACGTCGCGCGCGGCGCGAAAAAGTATGCCATGCCCGCGATGGGCGCGGGAAGCCATCGCGTATGCCGACCGCCACTGTTGCTGCGGCCGCGTCGAAGTCCTCTTTGACTATTCGGCCGCTTGCGGCGGAATGGCCATGAACTGAGAGCCGCGATGGCATCGCGGCGATGGAAGTATGCCCCCGGCCTTACCACAGGCTCCAGCGTATAGAGCCTGTAGTAACGGCGCTCCATGGCTAATAAAAAACCAGGTTTGAAACGCGCGACTGTGGGCGTTGCGCACCGGACAACTCGGACGGTTTTTTCCGGTTGTAAGTGTATCGGCGAGTAACGGTCACGGCGTGAGGGGAGAATATTAATGCAAGGCGTTTGGAATTGTGCTTTATAAAGAATAAAATTGCAACTTCATGAAGGGTGTCCACTCCGCAGAATTTTTCTGGCCCCTAAGTTTC
Organism: Heligmosomoides polygyrus polygyrus; assembly: GCA_947396885.1. Taxonomy (NCBI): domain Eukaryota; kingdom Metazoa; phylum Nematoda; class Chromadorea; order Rhabditida; family Heligmosomidae; genus Heligmosomoides; species Heligmosomoides polygyrus. The sequence goes on from OX377201.1 coordinate 44,434,777, forward strand.
AGAGGATAAGAACCCAGCTTTGCCCCTTGCCAATCCGGGCGCAGGTCCTGTGCTGCCGCGTGCCCCTTTCCATAATGGCCAGTTTTGCCCCAGCGGCAACAACCCTAGCGGTCCTTCAGTTGTATACGTCACGTGTTTAAAAATATTTTGACAAACTCTGCATGTTATTAGAGGAAGGAAGCGTGGTCCTTGCCGAGACTTGCACCGCTGCCTGTTTCGAACGTCTAGCGATGTAAGTCTATTCGGGGAAGTGGAGGTCCATAGAAGGGGCTTACCTATAGCCTGCAGCTTATGACTTGGTGCAGGTTGGCGCACTCCTAAAGCTATAACGTTGTGTCTGGAAGCTCATCTTTTCAAGTTGATGGTACTTGGACAAGTTGCATGCTACGAAGAAAAATAAAAGTGGGTCCATCAGTCCAGAAAGACTCGTTTCATCCATTCGGAAATGTTTTAGTTGTTCTCTGAATTAAGGAGTCTCCCTTACACAAAGTAAACTTTTATAAAGGCGCATGTGACGCATTTACCAGGAGTTGCCTGTTTTCGTGTGACGACAGATATCTATTACGGGCTCGATTCGCGCACTTGCCAACCAGGGGCCGGATTCATCAACGACTTACAGCAATTTAACAGAGAAAATTACAGCCGAAATCCCTGATAGCGCGGCTTATCAAGCGATATGGTGAGCGATAAGCCGCGTTATCTGAGTTTTCAGCTGTGGTTTTCTGTTAAAGTTATGTAAGCCGTTGATGAATCCGACCTCAGCTTTTCTTAGTTCCGTGTCTGAGAATTGGTAAGACTTGTCAGAATGGGTATGAGGCTGATTTATCCGTCAGGTGTCCGCACTAATTCATAGTTACGTCGAACAAGGCGTCTTCACCTGCATTTCAGGATCTCTATGGCGTCGGCAGGTTCAGCGTCTTCGACAGAAGAGGTCGAAGCGGAAGAGGATATTGTAGACTTGTGCAGAAGACTGGACACTCAGCTTGAGGAAAAGGCAAAGATGCACAACCTAAACGCTCTAAACGTGAAATCAATTCTTAATGTAGGTCCTGCTGTGTGGTACTGGGTGTTTCTGCACTTTGCCTCGTTAGCACCGAATTTGTGTCCGCTTTCAGCGTTTAATAAAAGATCCGCATGTGTTGTCGACTCTTATGGGTATCAAGGGCGACATGGATGACATACCTACTCTGAAAGTGACCCGCTCTAAGGTGAAGCATTCCACGGAGCCAGCAAAGGTGGGGACTTTCATTTTCATTATCACTCTAGATCGATGCGTATTGCACACTTGCACATCTCTGGCTGAGAACAACACATTCGGCCTAGGTGGAGCTCAGGCCCGTTCCTCCCCCAAGAACTTTTCTCGATGTGCAGTTTGAAAACGAGGACGACGACGAGGACTATAGACCGGAGGATGCGCAGGTACCAAAGTTTTGAATGAATATCCATTGTCGGGGTAATACATATTAGGGTGATTCATATGTTCTTGCGACTTTTTTGATACTTTTCAAGTTTTTATATATTTTGATCAAACTAACCTTACTCATCGAAGATTCGCCCATCTTTGTCGATGACTGTCCCCAACGTTCCGGCAGGGAATGGATGCCGTGGCGATAGAAATTTGGGGAGTTTCGAAGAAAATGACGAAGGTCAGATTCGATCGAGTGCCGCTCGATCATCGTATCGTTTTCCTTCCAGAAAGAGAGCTAGCGATCGGAACAAACGGTATTTAGCTGGGGTAAGGTCTGGTGAATAGGGTGGTGGGGAATCACTTCTCATCCTAATAGTTGGAACTTTAGGCGAGTCATTTTTGAAGTAAGCGGTTTTGCACTGTCGTGGAGAAAATTAATCTTGTCGAGTTGTAGGCGCTTAATTTGAGGAGCGTGGCTGTTCTTGCAGTTATTGGCAGTACACCTGAGTGTTAATGGGGGCACCAGAAGTGAAAGCTCCAGTACACAGTTTCACGAACGTCCTAGAAAACACTCAGCATCTCTTTCCTTGGGTTCAGACCACCTTTGGGAACTGCTGGCGGCTTCTCATCTGCTGAAGCCCAAGCATGTTTTGCTGTTTGTAACACATACAGTACCCATCTCCTGTAGTGAGCAAGTCTAACCAGTTAAAACGGCGAGAGCGGGATAAGTTGAAAAGGCATGCATCAGCTCGTGTGGCGTGCCGGTTAGGTATCAGGTCCGACATTCGTCACTTTTTTTCGGATCGCAACCTCCGGATTTCTATCGCCGGAGCATCCACTCCCTACCGAAACTAGGGAGGACTGTCATCGACAAAGACGGGCGATATTTCGATGAGTAGAACATATGGATCACTCTAATAGTAAAGTTTGCCACATTAGCACTTTCTAGAGCGACGAAAGTGAGGACGACGAGGAAGGGAATGACACTCTAACGACGAATGATCCCGAAAGAACCCGTGATCAGGAAGAGGGCCTTGATAAAACCATGTTGGCCGCAGATAGATCAGATGGTGTTGTGAATGGCAACCTTTTGGTAACCTTTTAGTGTCGTTGTGAATGTTTCCATGGTATTGTTGCGCACAAGTGTCGTTATTTAGGTGTCAGATCTCCGAGAGTCCTCAATTTCTCCTTACCAACTGAGATCGCGCGTCCCACATGTTGAAGAGAACATCTATGACTCGTTGATTGATTCATTTTCTCAGGATGCTTTCGACACGTTCGTGAATTACAGTGGGCAGGAAGTAAGCGCATTCTACAGGGTCATTTCCGCTTAATTGCGCTGTAACACGGCATTGCAGATGCTCACCTTCGTTGAGAATCCGGACTATTTGGATTTCCTCCAGGGAATTCAGGCATCAACCCCAATCGGTCAGTTTTATTGTATTCTTTCTTGCCCTGGTTCTGGTTTACTCTTTCCAGTATCTAAATTTCAAGCAGAACTCACTTCTTTATATTAAATGGCGAGAGCAAGTGGTAGTGCAGTCGGAGAAGGCGATGAATGTCGCTTGTGACATGCATGGCGGTTCTTGGTTCGAATCCCGTTTGGGCCAGTAAAGCCTTCCATCCTTCGAAAACACTGACTTGATCTCGACAAACACGCAACACCATCAACCATGTCAAAGGATCGATGTCGCTCGAATTGCTGATAAGCTAGATGAAACCCGCCTACCTTGGTATGGCTGTTTTTCGTGCGAATGGTGACATCGTTCGGAAGAGTAACATAGATGTGCCCGAGAAACAGCCTAAGGGGTGGCCGAACAACATTTTTTGTTACGTTGCACGTGGATTTGAAGGAGACCGATATCCATCCCGATCAGGCATTTGATCGTGCGGAGTGGCGTCGCGGCAGCAGAATATCGTACCCCACCGCCTAGTTGGAGAAAAGCTTAAAAAAGACGTGAATACACTGACTTGTTCGTTGCCTGGGCAGCAGAGATTATTTTATATCTCAAATATGCAATAGTATTGCCTCCAAAACATAGTGTAGAAGTACAATGCACACCCTAAAGGCAATCTTTTAACGCCGACATTGCTTTATCTTTCATATTTGCTGATTACTGAAGGTGGTTACCATCTGAAATCTGCGACTTGTTGTATCAGGAAAACCCGGCATGTTGGCCACTTACTGTGATACGCTGCCATCAGAGCGCCCAGTAGCTGGTGCTCGAACTTGCATCGCTCCTTACCTCATCAAAATTCCGTCTGCTATAACGGGACGAAACATTTGCACACAATCTCAGTTTGGAAATGTCACCCAAAGAACGAGTGGAGGACATTCGATGTGACCATCTCGGTGAAGCGGATTTCGACACGTGTTTTCTTCATATAACTGTTGCTTATTTTACTGTTGACATCGTTGATGAGGGGTACGTCCCCCCCCCCCCCCTGTGACGGATAAAATACTCGAAGAGAAAGTGAGGGCAAAAATGACACTCACGCAATGGCAAGACGCCAATACTAGAGTCACATATTATAGAATCTTTATTTCATTCAAAAACTAGAAGTTTCCGAATTCTATCGTTTCTCCTCATGAATGTACTTCCAATTAGAAAGCGGAAATACACCTGGTGACGACGACGATCCGGATGATGAGGAATACAATGTCTTAACGGAGCTAGAAAGACTCAAGGAACTTGAGAAGGACAAGGATGAGCTTCGGATGGATAGGTTTACTGAAATTCCAAGTGGGTTCTTACATTCTGACGATTTTTCTTGTACCATGGTAGACATTTGACTGTTTTTATTTTTCAGTGCGCGAAGTCGAGGGTTTATTTCTTGATCTGATCGGAGATGATGTCGAGACGATTCAACCTGAGCTAATGGCGCCGAAAAATCTGTCCCCCAAAAAGAAACGCACCGCAAAGCGCCGGTCTAGCGAGCGCAATGGAGGCCGGAAATCAGCGGATGACAAGGTATCTATGTCTTTAGTTGGAGGACTTTTAGGTTTTTGTAGATGCCATTGTTAAGAAAACCGCGGAGTGATTCTGGCGGAGGGAGGCATACCTTCGAAGAAGAGTAGCTTACCTCTTACATTCCGAGAAGTAGGTTAGATCGCACCGTTGCCTCTGTTTCGTAGTTCAAGATTTATAGCAGCGTCGGGCTGTAGATATCTGGTGAAATTCGCTGCTACGTCAGCATTCTATTTCGAAGGTAACCATAAATTCATTTCCACACATTTTAGACACTTCCTGTGGATGAGCCGCCGCCGGATGGGTCTTATTCCTGCAGCATAATAAACGGTTGGCTTATTGTCTGAGTGCATAATTTTTCGGTTTCGTTTTCCTTTAAAAAACGGGATTGTTGTTCTGCTTCCAGGAGGAGTTATTACATTCACCCCCGAAGAACTAGAGCAACTACGTATTCAGATGGAGCAGGTAGTGTTGATGCTTCCTCATATTTCTATTGCATTTAGTATGAGCGCAAACATATAGCGCGGCTACTGCAGAATTTGCCGCTTTCCATGGTACACATTTCATTTTCTGCACAAAGTATTGAAGCGCATATAGCTGGCCGAGATCGCTCTACGTGGCGTTCATGTGACTCAGAAAACTGAAGTCCCCTCTCTCAGTGTTGCTCATCTTCGAGCGAACGTTTCTCCGAGCAGTCTTGCTTAGTCCACTGGGACAGAACCCCTTCTGTTGTATTGCTTTCTGACTTCACGCATTTATTCTTGTACGCGCCAACAGTGCTTTTTGGTCAGAATCCTGCCGGTCCAGCGGAGCCTTCCCTAAGAGTGTGATTGGTATATTGCACGGAATCGGTGAACAAGTTGTTTTCTCAAAAGGAGTATGCTGGCCTCCGTAGGGGATTGTAACTGTTCAATAGTCATCCGAACTGTCTCAACCATACTCCGAAGAAGTAGGTTTCGTGATGCATCTAAAAAGGGCTGTCTTCATTTTCCCTTATTTGATATGCAAGGTTTATCTGTGATTTCCCCATTTTCTTGTCAAACGTGTTGGGCGTCATTATCCGGAGCTCAAATTCCGAATCCCCCAGTGCAGAGTTGGATAACGCGATGGAAATGGATCTATTGGGTATATTTCTTCTCACCCTCTCTTTAGCATTATTCATTAATCGGTAGTGCACGGATGATTCCTATTATAGAAAAGCTTTTGGGTTTATAACAGATGCGGTGCGCTGTGCATAATCATCCACAGCCATCTGAATTGACCTCTTATCCGCTTCTGTATCGCAGCAGATTAGGCTTTTAATAGGAACAGTCTTCCCAAGCCATTTTGTGCTGCTTTTGAGAACCGCAGTTAGTGCGTGCTGCGCTGACATCTCCACATTTCTTCAGATGAAGACTGCTTTTGATAATGACATATTTGGAACGCAGATGTTGTACTTTTCGTAGCATTCTGTTAAGGCCTCCTTGATATCATCATAGTACGCGGTGTCCGTCCAGTCGAGAGCTACCATTTTCTAGTTATTACTTTGCGTGCATGCTCAACCGTATACCAGAGTTCTTCGTGATTTAATGCAAAATTCAGCACGTTCAATTGCTCACGCAGTCAGTGGTGATGTGCTATCATGACACTCGGTTGACGCACATGAAAAACCAGTATCAGTTGATGATTGTGAGTTGACACTAGCTTTTTCACAGTCTCGCTTATTCACTCATCTTTATTTTATTAATTTGCGGCTGAATTCGGTAATAAAAGAAAAATAAAACCAACAAAGAATTGTACAAAGTATATAATTCTCGATTATATCTCTTGTCTTTATCGTGTATATCGTGTTCCTAGAAGCATAGTCTTCATTCTCCATAGGCCGTGTTTGCTTACTGTACCTTACTGTATTCTGCTACATTTACGAGTGTTGTGGCATTTGTGCTATAGTTTTCTCTTTCTAAAAGAATTGTTGTTATAACGCCACAACTGAAGTTCGTGGATGTTCACGCTGGTGGTGTATGGCTTAGCAGCGCTGCCCGGAAAACAGAAGGTTCGACTCCCGCCTGGTGGAAGAATTTTGATCGCAACTAAACATCCTTTAAACAGCTATCTTATATAACAACCGCTCCAGACTTGGGCAAAAATGTAAGGCGAAAATGAACAGATCTAGTTGCTCATAAACGGAGTGGTCCCTAGCATGGCATAATCTTCCTCGTTCTGTCGGCATCATTGAACGGAAAATTTCTCTGATAAGATTAAAGTAATCATTCCTTGTTGATCAGTGCATGTTAAGAACGAACTTGATTCGCACTACTACGACGCCGGTCCGTCGTCATTATTCAACATTTCCAATCTCGCAGCTGCCATCGAGTCATGTCACGACATAATCGGTGTCACCCCTGTAAGCGATGCCTTTGTGAGATGGGATCCCACTCCATTTGGTGAGTCTCCTTGGTTGATTGAACCTTTCTAACGGTCTGTTTACTGGTTATATGCTTTCTGTTTTCTTTCGTTGTCCATCGTGTGTAAATTGGTAGCAGGTATATCCATCTCCAGCTGTAGAGGTTTTGTCTTTTATTGGAATCAAAAGGCCATGATTTTGCCTGCGCCTCTGTTTTCGTTGCCTGAGCGACTTTCGCAGACAATTGATTACTAGGAAAGCCGCTTTCTTTCTATTCTGTGGACACTCGGCTTTTGCCTGCCTATTACGAGGAAACATTTTTTGAGGTGCTGACTAACTTGAGAGCCTGATCTCGTTTTCACTCTAATCATGTAGAGCTCTCAGTTCCTTTAAAAGCTGATTGGAGCGCGTGTATCACAGGCAACACGAGAAGATGCGCCCTGGTGGCCCTATGCATCTCAAATTAGTTTCCGTTAGGCTCAGTCCTGTCTGAAGCCATTAAAGCTACCAGTTCCTTCTGGTAAACAAGAGCGCAGTGCTTTGCCCAAGACCTGCATATGAAACGTTATGAAAAACAGGCAAAGTTTTCCTTTACATCGCATTCAAGTATTTGTATGGAATTCTGATATGGATGCAATAACACCAACACTTGTCCTTTGTACATTCTATAGTGGCTTCATTACTCTGGTACTACGCACTCCAGAGTCCGTGAAAGAGAACTTCGGCTAAGTGTTCGCAATGATTTTCTTTTTAAGCTCATTGGCAGGCTGGAATCCGCTAAAAATATGTACCGTGCGGAGACTATATAAAAGCGTGCAGGCCGGCGTTTGTTTGTTGTAGAACTGGTCCAGCTTTTGACCTTTATGCAATAATTTTCTGCCGAGAGTTGGTGTCTCCCTTGATAAACGGTGAGCTTCAGATCACTTTGTTGAGGACAAATTCGCATGCATTGGTTACGCCTAATAAAGTTTGATCAGAGTTCAATTTTAAAGTTCTACTAGACCGTTCTGTGAGAGGTGCGGAAAATTGGGTGTAACAAGAACTACGGTAACCCCTGAGGCATTCACTTCACGGGTACTTCATTCGGAGGGGTATCTGCTGTCGCGTGCACTACTAGTTCAGCATCTTGTCTCAGGTTCTGCCCAGGGCAACCAAGCCTTCCATATCGTCCAAGCCTACCACATGGGGGCCAGGGTGCTCTGTTAGACCCGCCTGAGGAACACTGATTTGCTCATCGAGTGCCCACCGCTGCTTATCGCAAATACGTATTAAAATAGCTTCAAAGACATCCCTTAGAAGTAGATTATATGGAACATCCCGCAAAGGGGTTGAAAACCCGACTTTATCATCACCCTATGCTTCGAGGATATTCATATCCTTCTTAATTTTTGACACTTCTGGGGGAATCTAGATTAAAGGAAAGAGTGCTTCATCGCTGAAACAGTTCGTCTCGAATTATCTAGCATCAAGCCTTAACATTTTCTCTTCCTTTCCCAGGTAGGGCGTTGAGAAGATTGTATTGACCGTAGCCGTATTACATCACATTTTTGCAGTTAACCATTGTGCACTTCAGGCTGGTCGCCGCGACCCGAAGCTGCTCTAGTGTTGGGTCGAAGCAGAGCAGTCATTTACCCGGATCTGTTGCCTGGAGTACAGCCGGATCTTTTCGAATTCCCGCATCAGTTCTTCACCGCTGGAGAGGACCTTCTTCTCGCTCACGCTTTGGTGCAATTCCGCCACATTCCTAACTCCACCTCTCAAGACCCATTTGGAAGGTAGCAAGTGTTCCAATTTCTTCCTGTCTTGTTGTAGAGTTTCTATGAGCTACTGTTGGAGTTGCAACCACTTCAGGCTTTACTGGGTGCAGAGAATGCTTCTACCCTGCAAAACGCTACCGCAAATCCGTAGCCATCTTCGCGTCGCCCGACACCATGTCGAGGGCCAGGTCAATAATCGCAACCCTATGTACCAAATAATCATGGTGAGATCATAGGATTTTCATTTTCTGTTCTTTTCCACATATTTCTTTTAAAAAAAGTCAATCAGTTGATGTCGAGCGGTGAGGACCGTCGTACTGCCTGGACATTTATGTTCTTCGGCTTTCGCCTTGTTTTTTTTTTGTAATGTCATCGCTCGGAATGAGCGATGGTATAACATAGGCCTTATAGATTCAAGTACATTTGCAGCTTAGGAATGCAAGCAAGCCGCCGTCAAACCCGCTTCAATCCGGTTTGTTTAATGATAGCTATCATGTTCTGGAAATATTAACTCCTTGGAAGACATGCAATTTTGAATAGCGCTATCTGTGGTAAGCGAGTGCTACCCGACTTGGGGCGCATCAGTGGGAGGACGAATATGCAACTCAATTTTCAGAAGGCGATTTAATGAAAGGAGCGGAGAAATTTCTGACGTTCTATCGACACTGCGGTAGCAACATCTCCGAGTATTACTACCACTGCATTTAGGTCGCAAGTTCAAAATGGACGACATTAAAGGGCCTGCATGGGGAAGCAGGAGAAGCGAAATGTGGAGGTTTAGATAACGCCAAAGACATGAGGACGACAAAGTTTATTAACGCTAAGCTTCGTGCCCACTTTGCGGTTCCATGTTTTCTGCGGTAACACACGCCCTAAAAAATGAAGTTTACGCTGTACGTAAGAGGTATGAGCAAGGTAGCAGCGTTGTTCCAAAATGATTTGAAAGGATAGCGCTCGAAGCATCACGGGTTAATGTGAGAAAGCATCAGAAGTTCCGAGCTTTGTTCCGCTTGGGCCAAATCGTAGAAAATTAAATGGGGCTGTCACTTAATCGCTTCCGGCCACTGGGCCAGAACCGTACTGGATTCCTAGAGATGTCAAATGAGCAGCAGGGCACTCCCCAGCACGTTGTTTTGACTTCCCGTGAAAGATCTGAACGGAGTATTTGACGCTCTTCGTTTTTCTCGAGTGAGGAGATCGCACTGGGCTTTAGTGTGGAGAGGAAACTTGGCGCTGCTAGTTAGTGCTTCAAGAAAAACGACTACCGATTAGGCGACGACTGGTGGTGCAGTCACTAATGAGGCTTATGAATTCGTCGACATGGTCTGCGACAATTAAATGTCGAGCTGTTGGGATTGATTATTTTTCCTTACGATTCTACAAGTTTTCAGGTGTAATGTATGAACCACAATAAGATATCGTTGCTTTTCAGTTTCTATTCTTGTCGTTTCCTTTTCATGGCTAGTACACCATTATTTATTGCTCGTTTAGCAAGCTCTACGAGGAGTGTGCCATCTGAGGTTTCCGTTCGAGCAACCTGTGGCTAGGTACGACACTATGCAGATGTGGCCGGAAGAGTTACGACCAATATGGTTCAATGTTGGTATTTTTTCGTTTTCAGTGCTTTATTATAGTTTAAAAGTGTCGTTTAGCGCACTTAAATTATATTCCCACCAGTGTTGAGCGTTTTTCACAAACTTTGCCGGATTTTAGTGAACTATTGCATTTATGATATCAGAATTTGGAAACCAAGTCTTCGGGATGCCATTATGTAAGCATGGGAACCTATGTGGATCGTTGAAACAAGGACAACGTATTCCGTTAGGCCCGGAGCGAAGGCGGGGGGGGGCCTCTTACACTGCCGCAAATATAACATTGTGCTATGCGAAATTCGAATTTATCGTTCATGTACAACTGGGACACGCTGGGCCGCATTTCGCAGTAGAAAGATGTTAGCCTTTTGTCTGACTTAGATGGATATCCTTCTAATGAAAATTCACCATCACCAATCCTCCCCGCCCTATCCTTCGGAACCATTTACCAGGGAATGCCTTCAGCTTCCCATGGATCGTCGGATAGAGACATCCTGTGAAGGAGCTTGAAATGCTGATTACAAATGTGCAGACCTAATTCCTACATGGATCTCCTAAGTGGGTCTTGCCCGGTGAAAGTTCGCGTTGTAGGCTGCATGTCGCGTGCTGGCGAAGCGTTGGGCGGAGCCTTGCGTAGTAGCAGCTTTCGTTGTCCGGAGGCGGCAATAGTGGTAGTGTTCTCGCTTTGCAGGACGTTGGTCATGGGTTGGATACTCACCGATGCTTTGGTTTTTGCATTTCGTGATTTATCGTCAGTGACAACCTTTATCCTCATTTTCAACACATTTTTGAACAAACGTCTGGCAGCAACCATCATATACCTTTCTCGAGCTCTTTGAACGTGGATTAGTAACAAATTTTGATTTCCATGTAAGGTAAGTCAAAAATGGATGTTAGATTCGTGATCAGCACCCCAAATAATACCGCTAGCCGAAGTATGGCCGGAATACGTTTTCGAGCTCGGTAGTCATACGATACTGTGCCCTTTGTTTCTCGAACAGCCGAGCCATCTCAAGATTAAAAGGCGTTGTAGATGCCAAACTTTATTCTTCGCATGAACGGTATCAGCGTCCAGCTTGTTAGAGTACTTACCAATGTACCAACATTCTTCAACAATGATGGAAGATTGCAAAAAATGTCTCAACGAAATATAGTGCTCACAAACTGAATACTTATGCTTCCCTCTATTGTTAGAAAAACTGAGCGTACATCATCGATATTTTGATCTGCTGTGTGGACTATCCACTGCGTAACATATTCAGTTTGTTTCCACATTGAATGGCTTCGCAACTCAGTCACCACACTTGAATGACAATGTTGGCCAAGGTGCGAACCTCGACCTAGGCTCAAGGCTTGAAACGAGGGTGTTGGAAGTGCCGATTTAGCACAAACTGTGTGCATGGGGTTAATATGGTGCTGATCACAAATCTACCGCCAGATCTTAACTTACCTTACGTGAAAATCAAAATTTGTTATCATTCCGCTTTAAAAGAGCTCGAAAAAAAAGTTATACGATAGTTGTTACCAAGCGTTAGTTGGAAATGAGGGTAAATGGTGTCACTGACGATAAATTACAAAATGCACAAACTCGAGCATCGATGGGATCAACTCGTGACTACCTCCCCTAAAAGCTAGAACACTACCACTGCGCTGCCGGCGCAACCGACGGCGTTGCTAGTGGCTGCGCTGATTACGCAACGCTCCTCCCAACGCTTCATGAGAGCACGCGACATGCTGTCGACAACGCTAACTTTCGCAGGCCAGTACTCGCTTAGAAGATCCCCTTATTAAATGCACTGTGTATATTTGTAATCGGCGTTTCAAACTCTTTCACATGACATAGATTTTTTTCCGAGGTTTCATGGGAAGCTGAAGGCATTCCCTGGCCGTGTCATTTAGCTCGAGTGAGTATTCATTCAGTATTCATGTAGTCTAGCGCTAGGGAGACTCGAAGAAATGACACCGTTGAACTTGTGCTCCTCACGGGTGAATTCTGCTGTCACTAAAGAGATAGGAGGAATCCTGCATCTATGGTCTAATCACCTCGTTCGAGCGGCTTCCTCACCCTTCACAGCGCTGCGGTTAACAGATTTGGCCATGAGCGTTGCCGTATTGCGTCCACTTTCCACAGGGGAATGCTAAGGGGCGCGGAAACAGCTGAACAGTCGTTTGCCTTCAACGTAACAGTTGACTAGTGTTCTCACATAGGACGAGTCCACCCCTTGGTGGATGAACAGAGATTGTTCGAAAAAGATCCTCCTTGTGGGCTCCTTGTCGAACCATGGTCTTTTCTGGAAGAGGATGTCACGTGATACATGAGAAAAGCATATAGCGGATGTATTGGGGGTGCTCGTTGAAATGTATTCTCAGTACACTTTTCGTGCTTGATCGCTACTCAAGCGTGTGACGGAAGAATCAATGCGGGGATTTCGGGACATGGTGCCTATTGAGCATGGTCTTAGTGATGACATTTGACGGCAAAGTTTCCTTCAATTATTTCAGTTTCAATTGGTTTGTTTGTTTCAGAAGTTCTTGAAGCACTTCATGACTTGTGGTCCCACAATGGTGAAGCCGGTTGTGAAAACTATGCGTAAAGACCGCACTCGATCGCCTGCTGTCATTCAACAGGGGCCCGAAAAGATTGCTGGGAGAGATCGTTCGGAGGATCGACGGAAACGTCTCGACATTTCATCAACTTCTGTCTCGTACAAGGTGCAGTTTTCTTATCCCTTACTCTATCCTGCTTTCAGCAAGGGTTTAATAGTTGTCGCCTATGCTGCTGTTGTGAGACGAATTTCCCCTAGGATCGTCTTAGTGTGACGCCAGTGCCGATGCCATTGCTTGCATGCAATACCACAAAGATTTGCTGTTCATTGCGGTACGCTTCTTGAGGATAGCTCCAGCGTTTCAAAAACGGTGTGCTAGCTAGTTAGAAAACGCTAAGAAATGTGTTGTGATTATGGCTCAGACGGAGGTCTTCAGAATAGGATGTTCGCCGCTTCACCAGCGACGCGGCTTCTGGCTTGGTACACTCTCTCTGTCGTCGCATTAGCCTGCATAGTTCACTATTTGTATGACAATTTGCCGGTCATTGGTATTGGCATACAGGCGATGAGGTTGAAGGCATTTAGAAGAAAAAAGAACTTTCGAAGCCTACTGACAAGTTCGGGGTTTGCTTAGCACATAGAAACACTTGTCTATGCGGCGCTGAATCGTTTTCACATACCTTGGAGCTCATATTTACTTTTAATGCAGCATAGTTGTAGCAATGTGGGCGTTTTAGTGGCCTAACAGGTGAGCCGGCATCCTTTTTGCGTCGATTTACAATTATCCAGCTTATTTTCCGATTAATTTGGAGAACATTTCGAAGCGCTAGACAGATACACAACGTCCGCAATCAACGTACTCAGTTTGTTCCAATTTTTACTTTTTAATTTAAGCACGAAGCCTTTTCTTTAGCTGCCTAGGTGGAACTTTGACTGGCATTCATGCAGAGTGTACTACATTTCATATCGGATTGAATATTTTTGTACCTCAAGCTTCGCCGCAAGTCAAGCGGAAAACCATGAATACTATTGCGCGCACGATGTAGTCGTCACCTTTTGGAAAGCGGGATTTCTATGAGGCCTCTCTACTACTTTCCGGTAGCAGTACAAACGGAAACAGTCCTCCACTCCTGTTTAATCTCTGGGAATGGAAGCTAGGTGTTTGACAGTTTAAGTTCCAGTCAGAGACTTGATTTCCTTCGAGATCCACAAACTAGTCGAAATCGTTGTTTTCTAGGTTGACGTCTGCTTCTACGGCGAAACTGTGGCTATGGATGCTAGTGCCACTGTTCGGCCGTATGCCTTTCAGTTTGTGAGGCTCCTATCTGTTTGCAGTCCAAGGTGAAGTATTCCACTCCGATGTCTTCATTTAGGAATCCGTTTCTGCTTATTTCGTCGCGTCGGATGTAGCAGAGTCAGGAGCACAACTCCCGACCGGCGCTCTTCCACTATTGGTAACTTGTGTGAAAGACGACCCTGAAGTGCATGGTCGTCTAGTCGTCGCTCGCAGCTCAACCGGAGATCAAGCGTGCTCTGAAGTTGCGCACGAGGTGCTGGAGAATCCCTCACCTGAGCTGCCGGACAGGACTGTCGTTGTTGCTCGAGCTGTAGCTCCGAGTGCTTCTCCTGTGCTCCCAGAAATTGCTGCAGGACCTTCATCAGAGAACATGGAATTCAGTGTTTACGAGCCGGAGAAAGAGTTCCAGACGATCGACGTGCCACATCCTCAAGATCTGCAGGTCCCGAAGTCGGAGTTTTCGATGGAATTGGATCTGGAAGAGGTGAGACAAAGCTGTTGAGGCCTGTTTTTTACTTTCTACCTCGATATTCCCCAACATCTCAGAGTAATTAATAGAAAGTGGAAGAAAAGAGTTGTGTTCTGCTTAACTGATGTTTCATTTTCAGGGTGAAATACTGAGTGGAGAGAATTCTCTCGAGGCTCCTCCACCAAGCAAGAAATCACGAAGGAAGTCTAGCAGGTCGCCTAAACGATGCGGGTCTCGACAGGATTCGCACTGTGCCCAATTTAAACGAGCGAGGCCGAATCTGAAGTCGAAGTCTCCACCACCAAAACGAACGCGGAGGGATTATTCAACAACAGCGTCGCGTCAAAATACCCATCCCAATAGTAGCAGCACGAGTTTGCGCGGGCGACTACCAGCGAAGGACCGTGGTGTTTGTGGGAATACACTTCAGGAACACACTTCATTGAAAAGTCGTCGGTCGCGGCGGCAGTCGTCAGACTCGGACTGGGAACCGCGACCGAGCTCGGCTCGAGGCAGAAGGACTGTTGGGAAGGGCGATAAAGATCAGGTTGAAGTGGTGCGGCGCTCGAGTCGAAGAACCCGATGCCTCAGGGAGCAAGCAGCCTACGAAGCGCCTGCTCGGAAAGGTCTCAATTCGGAGCGAATGGAAGGCGCTTCACGCATGAAATCTCGTGGGCAGCCGTATGACCAGAAATGTAGTGCTGCAGCTCCGCTCCGTTCAGAGGCGAGATGCAGCCGTTCCAAGGAGACTTCAGAACATCAAGTGGCATCGTGTTCTTTGGATGTGACATTTAGCACACAGCCGAGTAGCGGTTCTGCTACGGCATGCCTAGATATCAAACAGAACACTTCTGTCTCAGTCATGGAAGAACTCAGAGTGGATGTCGTCAGTGATGAGACGGCAGCAGTGATGGTAATGGAAGATGCCGAATCGGCCAGGAGCTGCCCGCGTGCCGATTCGGAGGTGTGTGGTATGGAGGTGAGCAGGAACTCGGAGAATTCTAGCAGGAATGTATTCTTCTGAAAATAGCCGTCACACACCAGCAGTAAATGGGCCATTTTCAGATTCTGTCGAGCAGCTGGAAAGATGGTGATTTCCTTTATGAGGACTACGACTTTCTAACCTCCCGGACACTAGATTCAGCGGCATTAGAGTTCGATGTAGGTTTGATTTGTCCTTTGTTTCGAGATTCAATAATCATCGCTCAACAATGTGAGTTAGTATTGTGAATGACCTTCTTGATGTCTACGCATAGAAAATGCAGTATAGGAGAACCACGACTTATCTGTGCATGCAGCAAGCGCAGTATGCGCTGTTCTTGGTTCTCGTTAGGTGTCTCCCATTGCTGTAAAATGCAGAGCGATACGCTCGATTACCGTAGACAGACCGGGTGCCGCTCCGGTGATGCGGTTCCACTACAAGATGAGGCGAGTTGAGCAGAGCGCGCTTTGCTGTATTGGAGGGGTCATTTCTAGGACGGTGATTCGCTCGATGAGTCGACTTTCCTTACCTGAGTTTTCCTACACTAGCGTCATCTCACTCTTTAGCTCATTTCGAAGAGCAGCCCGCTAATTTTATCGATTGGGATCACGTCAGACTCGTGAGCTCAAACTGATTAGGACAAGCGAGAAGGACTTCTAATCTCAAGGTTTTACTTAAGGTTAGATGCGCTGCTACTGCTTTAGCAGCGCATCTAACCTTAAGTGAAACCTTGAAATTTTTTAGCAACGAACGTAAAGCAAGAGTCCTTACTACCAGGCAGATGTGGCTGACTCAATCTTCATGTTCATAACTAAAATGTACAAGGCAACCCCCCCCCCCCAGGTGTCAGTCAGCGCCCCAAAGCATATGAATACCAGAAATGCAAAGCGAAAGCATGACAAAAAACGACTGAAGTACTCAATCACCACCCTACAACGGAAAGTGTTGCGCGGCGCTCTGTCTACTCTGTTCATCCGTCATACCTCGTCCAAGGCGGGCTCAACAACCCGCCAAGCTAACGTAATCGGGGCGGAGGCGGGCGGCGGCATGCTAGCGTAACTCAGGAAGACACCTAACGTACGAATCCGCTGTTTTTGGGATACCTGGAAACTCATCCTTTTGAGGATGCCTTGTGCAATGGTCTGAAATCGGCTAGACCTCTATCGATGGCGTCCTTCCTTGGATTGCCAATAATCGCTTTTCGGATTTTGCGTACTAGCGCCAACCTCAACAAGTGATTCTGTGACGTTCTCGTGGATGTGTTTCTATCGCTTCAGGCGTCGCACCCTCACCATCAGTTCGATTGCTTCTACCTTTATCTCCCTTGGCGTGTTCATTTCGCACGCTGTTCTGCCATCTGCGGCCCCACCTCACCATCCTCTTTCAGGTGAATGTACCTGTCCCTCTCATGCTTAGGAGCGATCGCTCATTACGACAGGGCCGGGCTGGCCTACCAGTGCAGCCTTCCATCTAGGGCCTTGCAGCTTCACGTGTGCGTGAAAGACGATATCGGTGAAAATCCTCCGCGCCTGCTTGTGTCATCATGATTCTCCTGCACCACTTCCACGACATTGGCATTCCTCCTCTTTTTGATTATCTCGTCTTACTGCTGCTGCTGCTCCGAGCCAACAAATTTCATCTTTCCTACATTAACCCTTAAGCCATTTCTCACCATATTTCCTTGCCACCGATCCAGTTCTTGCTCCAGCTATTTTTTATCCGGATTGTGTATTCGATTGAATTTAGGGAGCTTTAGTTTTGTAAAAAAAAATTGCAACTAACCACATTTTTCTCCCAAAAATCATGTCGCTTCTTAAGGAAAGTTGTCTAGGTTGTAAACATTAAGCAGTTGTGGAGGTGAAGATTTGAAAGTTAGTGTTTTTTGAAACTCCTTGTCGGGCTTGATCTCGAATGCTGGCCCTTTGTATTGTTTTTAACAGTAGATTCTTCTGAAATCGAAGAAGTCTAAAGAAATAAGTTCAATAGCTCATGCAACTCTGTTTTACGTTGTCTTTATCGCAGCTAAGGTTTGAATTTTGTTAATTTACTTATTTATGCGTCAAAAGTCGCTGCGCGATTAGAATGGAAGAATACAGAAACAAGGACTGTCTGAGAAAATGAAATAAAGGCAATACAACAACAGTATCAATTTCACGGACAGGAGCGGCATTGTTCGGCTTATCAACTCAAACGCCTACAACTCGCTCAAGGGGTTAGGCAGGTAAAGTTCGAGCAAGTAGGTGCTTGAAGAAAGGTGGTACATAATTTGGGCCTGTCAGGTGAAAAATTTCACCAGTAAAAATTGGTCTGGATCGAAAATCTCCACCAACGCTGCTTGCAAAATGTGCCACGAGCTGACATCGAGCGAGTGAATGCGATGAAGCTAGCCTGCCTACATCAGCCAACTATGGTGCCCCAGGGTAGATTCCAGAACTTTGGCACGTGAATACGGTGACCGCCCATTAGAACACGGTCGTGGTAACTAGCTGCAGCAAGCGGAAGTACAGGCACCCTTGGAGAAGCAACAAGGTGGAATGAAATCCTCATTTCAATCCATTCGAAATTCACTTGAACTAGTGAAAAAGCAACAACTTGCTCGTAGATTATTGGGATAATGTTAAGGCTTTGAAATATTAGTAATAATAATAATAATTTTTGTTGACTTTACAGTCTATGCTGATTGCGGGAAAAATTGTCTCTAAAGTCTATTTGCGTAGTTGCGCTCCGTTTACTTGCGTATCAACCTCTATATGAATGCCATTCCAGTCTCCGTACATTCCTCGGACACCTACATTCAACACGCCGTCCAACTATTCTCCAGTGGGAACCATTTACAACTTGAGTGGTTCAAGATCACGAAGTCCTGGATCGGAGGATGTATGTCGCATTTGATTTTTGGAGATTTTTGGGCACTATTGCAGTTACAGTGGACTTCCAGAACCCGAAGCTGGAGCATTGTTCTTAGTGGACGCCTTTGTCCGTACTCACTTCAGTTGCACAGATTCAGTACAATGCCAAGTGTTGGTCAACGATGCTTTCAGTTGGGAGTACCTGTTACGCCACGGGATGATGCACGAACAAGAAGCCCAACGCTTTTGCGAGCTCCATCAGCTGTTAGTAGGGCGCTGTTTGCGAAAGTCGAGGTAATTTCAGGTTTCGGAAAAGAAGGTTCTCTTTCCTCCAACCAATGACGCCCTGTTCATTGCAGTTCAAGCGAATTTCAATGAATGATGAACCGGAGAATGTCGACTTGACTGGCTCGGCGCCATCTGTGGGCTGCTGGAAGGAGACATGGGAATGCGGCAACGGCGAACCTCCCTCCTATGAGAACGATTTCCTCGACGCAAGGCCTTCGTCGGCGTTCAACAACGCTGAAGAAAACATCGCAAACGAATATTCCGAGGACGCGCCTGGGTCTGAGATGTATTCCGCTGAGGTGATACCTGACATTTTATTCAATGTGGCGTTTGCTGCTCGTCATTTCTCTGGCACCTTCTATTAACACTGTGTTAACTGATACAGTGGTTTACAGAATGCAGACGACATGGATGCCGGCGGCAAGACGAGAATGAAGAGGAGGACGCGGAACGAAAAGGTTGGGCGGTTTGTTTCCATATTTCTAGCAGCTTGGAATGTTGTGTTTTCGTCACCCGAAACATTTTATGTTTCTGAGAACCGTTTGAAGAGATCACCTGGTCTCAAACGCCCTTGGTTTCTCATCGATGCTTCGTCTGTTAAGGAGCGAATGGGGCTGGAGCGAATGCAAAATCCCCATCATCGAGCACGGCAGATGGTCAACCTAGCCAAGAAGATCGCAGTGGACGTGAAGCAGCGCACTTTTATGCATCAGGATGTGTGGCGCAGTGTGGAGCGCATAGTGCTTGGCCAGGAGAACATGGAGACCGTGAGTACTTGACATCGTTTTCTCGGGCTGATGCTGTGAGTGGACACATCGTCGATTAGTACGTGAGAGCAACGAGCAATTGGCGCGTTGCTGTAGCATAGCAGGGAGTGGTCGACTAGTGCTGGTAACCTAAATGAATAGGTCGTTTAATTATCTTCCATCTAGGCGAATTTCTTAATATAAAATGCTGGATTTGTTTATGCACAGGAACGCCTATAGTTGAAGAGGCATTTCCTTCAGTACATCGGAGCAGTTCGAGGGCTATACAGCGGCTTCGCGATCAAGACATTGTAGTTGCTCTCGAACGAATAATTTATCCGAACATTTGTTCGAATAGTTTAATTTTCGATGCTTCTAGATTTTCTATTATTCGTTCGAATTCGAACATCGAAAGGAAGCCATATTCGAATTTTATTCAAATATCAAGTGAACTTCAAATCTTCAAGCGTAGGATCTGATTCGAACAAACTATTTGACTGTTGCAATATTCGAATACACGAAAAATGGGACTCATTCGATTTCCGAGACGAGCGGATAAACTCGTTCGTTCACCCACTCGCAAGAGATAGCGACAAAATGTGCCAGTGTAGGCTTCGCTCATGCTGGTGAGCTGGTGAATAATCGAGCGTTGGGGGCATACAGAAGCAGATAAGGTGCATTACGAAAACAGTGAGGATTCGAAGCTACAATTATTAGACAAACGACAGATCGAGAAAAAGTATGCAGATATACAAAAACCTTGGGCTAGCTTATTGCTGATCTAGGCGGGTTATCGCAATGAACTTTCCATCGGCCATGTAGTTCAAACGTTGCGATTTTCAGCAGTTCGATCGCCTGAAAGCGGTGCTTCTTCCGAACCATGCGGATGTGTTGGCGCTGCTCTCACTGCTGGCCGATGAATCGGTGCTGCCGCCCGAGCTGCTCACGAGTCCTCTTCGACGAGCATATCATGGCGCTGTGCAAATACTCCTGGCCATTGAGGTGCGCCTTGCTTTCCTGCTTTGCAGTAGTCGAATTTCTGGATTGCACTGCTCTCTACGTATAGGCGTATTGTCACGGAACTCGCTCTCGCAGCTCGAACACGCGCAGTCTGTTGAAGACCATTGGAACCATGGGTGAGAGCACATTCGATGTTAGCCATGGTCTCTCTAAAGGCCCCCAAACACTTCTGCGGCAACGCCGCTCGCCGCTATGGTTAAAGATAGGGCCGCGGCGTTGCCGCAGAAGTGTGCGGAGGCCTAAAGCGTTGCGCTGTTCAAGGTCAAACTCTGAGCGAGACAGAGTTCTGCGACCGACTGGCGGATCTGCTGGGCAATGAGCGGCCTCTGTGGGGCTACATTCGGCAATGGCTCCCGCTTCCGTACGATGAAAAGTGAGAGGAAGTTGAGGATTTGCGATCGGTCACGGTCTCAATAAGTTATTCCTTGCAGAGTGGCACCTGCCGACTTTGAATTTATCGATCTGTGCAAGCGCTCGGATACGGAGTTCGTTGAAGATGGCGGCGCTGAATGTGTTGACGACCTGAATGCTGTGCTCGGAGTGCTGCCGCCCCGTCGAGGAGGACCATTACAGGTTCTTAGCTTAACAATCTGCTCGATGAACTTGGCAGAAAGCGTACCTGCGCCTGCGCCGATAGGGGGATAGATGCGCGTGCGGATGGATGCGCGTGCCGCTCGCCCAGTAACTGGAAGCTGCTACCTGTCGATAAATATTCGGTAGGTCGGTGAGAGCTACATCGCATGGTAGACAGTGGCGGGTCCTAAGTCGCTCGCTTCCGCCTCTACTGAACGCTGTCTGACAGGCCTGCTGTGGAAGGGCGAAGCGCGAACACAGTCCCACCTCTGTTTCAGGAAATCCTTCGGAACCGTTATATGGGGGTCAGCTTGATCTGTTTCTGCTGATGCCGATGTCGATGTTTTTAAATGAACGACTTCGATTACCTTAATGTGTTTAGGTTACCGCTGGACAGCTGAACACCTTGCAGAATGGCGTCTATATTCCCATCTTGATATCGAAGGAAAAACCCAGCAAGGAACCTCCGCAAGCAGTTGAGAAAAGGGTGAGCTCGGTGCTTGCAAGAGTGTAACGGCGTAATTGTTTTCTGCTCAGTGGATCAAAACATGGCAGGTTATCAACGGAGCAACCGCCGCGGTCCACATCCGATGTAGCAGTTCTCGCACTCCGGTTCAGGTGTTATTCTCTACAGCTTTTGTTGCGGCTAAGCTGAGGCACATGGTAACGCAGTCGAAAGGGGGCCGGCTGTCGATCGACTCCGTATCCAGGTTCTTTAGTCAGGTGGCGGATAGACCAGCGAAGCCTTCCATCTTACCGGGTCGGCGAATTGCTACCATATATACTTGTCTAGGAGAAGTAACCCCTAGTTTGTACTTGCGCCACCATGGTCAGCATAGGTATCGACCGGGCGACGCGAAAAATCGATATCTATGGCGATCGTGATGTCGCGCCGCGTGGCGGCGCAAGTATAAACTAAGGCTAACTAAGACTCGGGATTCTCCATCGACTGGCCACCAAACTCATTGCGCAGGTCACTACGCATTCAAATTTCCATCGCGACATCCCGTAAGAGTAAAACGCTTGGGGTAGCACGCAGAAAACGGGGATTGATCAACGCCTTCCTTTACTTCTTTCCTCCCTGAGCTGAGAGTTTGTCAGAAACGATCTCTCAACACTATATCTTGGAAGCCGGCACCGCTCCCATAAAAATCTGACGTTGTTGCATGGGAATCGCGAGATCTTTCAAGACCAAATTAGAAGCGGGAGGGGATTGTCGAATGGAACAGCTTTCTGAATCGAGACAAGTACAGCAGATGCTTCCACTGATGCCAACTGGGTAATCAGAGCGAGGAAAGCGCCAAGAAAAGCTAACGTAACAGCTGGTCCCATATGTTCTTGGTAAGGTTGTTCTTTTCCACACCTTTCCGAAGTTTTCTTCTCCATAATCCGCCCACTGATTCGTACTGAACTCAAAGACTCAATGAGAACAGAAAAGTGACCAAAAAAAGTCTGAGAAGTGCTGCTGGTTTTATCTTGACGAGTATGGAACCGAAAGTGCCCCAATATTAGGTTGGCAAATTTTGTAAGAGTTCCAGGAGTTTCTCTTCTTGATCGTTAGCCATAATCTGCCATGTGTTAGCGATAGATCATATTCGAAACTCCTCCGCGATAGGTATATATAGCTATGTTGCCTTGCTTAACTTTGATGGCGTCAATTGACAAGTCACAAGAGCCGTCGTCTTCTGTGAATGGCGTCGTGACGTAGGAACGACTTCAACCGTTCGAAGCATCAACAGCGCACTTGTAGAGTACACCACTTCCATCAGCACTACCACATTGCACATGAGGATCATCTCATGAGTTTTCAATAACGCGTGGAACGAGGCAGATGAGACACGTCGTTGCTATCGAAAATAAACAATGCCATGGAAGAGTTCTGTACACTCCTTCCCCGACGCGGAAGAAAATACAGAGTTGGGTAATGGAAGGAGCTCAAGAATGTGGGTGACCCGCGGTAAGATTGGCCACATCCTGGGGCTCCTTCCCTTGTCTTACACTGGATGAGGATGTGTGGAAAAACGAATGGAAGCGACGCTAAACGAAGAGAGAGGAGAAGAGAAAGAAGCCTCCGGAAAGAGACTGGTTAGATTCCATCTTCATCGCTTAGCTGAATGAAGGACCGTCTTCGAAGTTTCCCATCAGATTCTCAAGGAAGTAGTGCTCGTCTTCGTTTTAGTGACCGATTCTGTACCTTGTTAACTGTTGTTCGTTTGAACCCTCTTCTGATTGCAGCAGTTATTTTGTTAGGTAGTTACAAGGCAGGTTTTTTCTGTAGTGGTTGACGTAACTGTGCTTTTGTCATACATTCATTAGAGGGACTCGCAGTTCAAGACTTACAACGCCTTGCTGTGCCAGGAACTAGCAGGAATTTGGATGCTTGTTCACCTTCTGCTGCCCCTGCAGGTCTGATGACGCTGCTGACAGAGAAGAGCGCACACAGACGTTGTCCGTTTAGGCTATACCTTTAGGAGGCCAGACGCGGTTGGAGCATTAAGGCCCCCGCACACTTCTGCGGCGTTGCCGCTCGCCGATATGGTGCCGCGGCGTTGCCGCAGAAGTGTGTGGGGGCCTTTACGCTCGATTTCTGTCGCGTGATCCTTCAGACCACAAAAAACCTTTCACCGGTCTAAAATAGCGCAGTGGCACAAGATTGTGTAATGAATAAAAGCATGCGTAATGCGATTTCCATTTGAGGAGCCCGCTTGGACGAAGGAGAGCGATATGATGCTGCTGAAGACGTACAACGAAGTCGAAGGAGGTGTCGACGAGGTGGTGAGCCAGCTGGCTCAGAAACTGCCTTACTCTCCAGCTGACATAGAAAGACGACTAATCTTCTTAATTTCCTTATTCTAGTAGGGGTAACAACCTCCGCGGCCGCAATGTGTTGTGCTTTCGTAACGTATGCTTGTCTTTGCTGCTGCATCTCACCGTCGGTCGTTTACTGCTGTCGGATCTGAGTTCACGCGATCACTCTTTTGCGCTACTCGTGCTATTTCACCGTTATATTCACCGGCCTCCGATGATTTCTCCTTTGAACGATCTCGCTCATACTTCTGCTTCGATTTAGTGCATTAGCCCTTATATTTTGTCATAGTAACAGCATGTATGTATATATTTTATGTCATAGCATCTATGGAGCCTACTTGAGCATAGGTCCTTTGCGTCTCAGGGAGCTTTCTTAGCTTTCCTTAATTGTTTCACTTTCTAGAGACTTTATCACCTTAGTAAATCTCTAATCCATTTCGACATGATGTTCTTCCTCTGTGTTGCGGGCGACTCTAATGGCCTGCTTTTGAAGCGCTCAACCCTCGGCACAAGGGAGAAAGCGGTCGGATTGTGGTAGACGATGGTCTAGTTCTTGTTGCGGAACTCATCACTAGAGCGTACATGCCTGTCATACGTGAAGGGCCGTGGGATGTGAGGGCAGATAATCGAGTAGACATTGGAATACGAATGAAAGAAGCACTACACGTCTCATGCGGGATCTCGTCAGAGTAATGGGTAGTCCTTTATAGTGATCCTTAACAAAACAGCTGTCGTGTGTCCGGTCGGCCGTCAAGAGTAGCGTTTGGCGAACACCGTGCCGTAGCGTGACAACGCGGCCAAGTTGAGGTTGTGCATGTTGTAGCTCCTGAAAGTAAGGCTTTCGGAGTCGAGTACGAGATAGGTGGTTTTTGCAGTCTGCGCTTTACAGTCCACCATAGTTCTGTCATGACCCATTCGAACAGGCACTCGAATGATTTTTATTCGAATTCGAATATTAAACAAAAAAGCCTCGTTATAACCGACCTTTTCTACACTCTATCACGCGCAGATTTATCTAAAATCGCATGCAATGACTAAATGTTCATCTACGGATAAAATATGGCTTTAGTAATGAAATATGTGAGCATGAAGAGGGTGTGAAGACAAAGAACGTCCTGAGATTATTAATGAAGTCGTGTCCTCAGAGATTCTCTTATCCGTTTAAGTATCCTACTATATATAAGCGAGAGCGGTCGTTTGTCTGTGGGTGAGTTTGTTTGTGTGTGTGCTTGTTTGCACAGAAGTGCTGGGGGAGTGTGTTGGGAGAAGTGTGGGGAAGGGGGGGGGGGGGGGGGGGGGAGGAGGTTGCAGTTGTCACCAGTTTGTCAACTGTTGTAGTTGTCGACGGGCGTCCATGTTCAGGCGACATGTCGCCGATGTCGCGCAAAGGACGTTCAGGTTGAGAAGGGGTGTCACCGATGTCGCGCAATGCAGGTCCGGCTTGAGAAGACGTCACCGACGTCGTTCATCAGGTGCCTGGGTTTAGAAGTGGTGTCACCGATGTCGCGAAAGGCCTGTCTGGATTCAGACGACGTGTCACCGATGTCGCGCTAGGGGTTCCGGATTCACACGACGTGTCAACGATGTCGCGCAAACCACGTCCGACTTGAGAAGACATGTCACCGACGTCGCTCATCAGGTGACTGCATTCAGAAGAGGTGTCACCAATGTCGCGAAGGGCCTTCCAGATTCAGACGACGTGTCACCGATGTCGCGCAAAGCACGTTCGGGTTGAGAACACATGTCACTGACGTTGTTCAACAGGCCACCGGGTTTGGAAGAGGTGTCACCGCTGTCGCGCGAGGATTCCGGATTCAGACGACGTGATACCAGTGAAGGTGGGACCAGTAATTGGGGACCGGTGAAGGATGGGGTTCCAGTAAGGGGGAGCGGTAAAGGGTTGACCAATAAAGGAGGGACCAGTGAAGGTGAGACCAGCAATGGGGCCGGTAAGGGGGGGGGGGGAAGCAGCGAAGGGGACCGGTGAAGGGGGGGGAGGGGTCCAGTGAAGATTGGATCGGTGAGGAAGGGAGCAGTAATGGGGACCGGTGAAGGGGGGGGGGGGGGAGTGGTCCAGTGAAGGGTGGACCGGTGAAGCAGGGGGAGGGGTCCAGTGAAAGGGGGACGGTAGAATGTTGACCAGTGAAGAGGGGACCAGGTGAAGGGGGGACCGCTGAGGAAGCGACCACCAATGGGCACCGGTGAGGTAGTGGGGGGGGGGGGGGAAAGGGGCCAGTGAAGGGGGACCTGAAAAGGGTTGATGAGTTAAAAGGGGACCAGTGAGGGTGGGACCAGTAATGGGGATCGGTGAAGGATAGGATAACCAGCGAAGAGGGGACAAAGGGAGGTCCAGTGAAGGTGGTTGCAGTAGTAGGGACCGACGAAGGGGAGAGGGACCAGTGAAGGGTGAACCGGAAATGGGCTGACAATAAAGGGAAACCAGTGATAAGGGCCCAGTTAAAGGGGGTCCAGTGAAAGTGGTGGGCCTGCTTTGCCCTATTCCGCTATACCATTCTATATAGCAAAACCAGTTTTTTAATGAATGAGAGAAGGCCTAAAGAGGAGAAGAAGGCGTTCGGGGTGTTCTATACTCCGGGTTTGGGGCGAAGCCCCAACCATACGTTTGGCGGCCGGCAGGCCGTTGAACGTCTGGTAATAGATATGGTGAGCAATTACAAGTACCAGGGATAAGTTAGACGTGATCAACAACAAAACCGTGTAAACTTATGTTACTAGATCTTTTGCTGCCACCAAAACTCTTGCACCAGGCGGGACTTGGACCCGTAGTCTCTTCCTTCTGCACAGGATTATAGTCCATCACGCTATCAGCGGTGTTAAATCGCACGCCGCGTCCGCCATATCCTCGCTGCAGTGGCCTCTCAGCACTTTCCCACGATATCGGGAAGTTAAAAGTGGTCAAACAGCGTTATTGCTGTAACCCATTCCGGAAGGCAGCGGTTACAGCTACAAGTCATGCATGGCGCTTACGTTCTGATCGCAACAGAACATCAAGTGACAGCATATAGCCTCTATACAAGCTGTTCTAGGCTTAAAACAAATGTGTGGGAGATTGTTTTGAGTTATGGGAATTTTGGTCCACACCTTCTGTCGTTTCTGATAGAGGGAACCCTCCAATCTACAGCAGATTCTAAGGTCTATAGGGAGTCTTATACTGCTTACTTTCGACATTTCTCGCCGCTCAAAAAACGTCTATATGCGTCTAATATATTGTCACACGGGTGCTCGTCGTGACTGTGGACGAGGCAAGGTCTGATCACAGACGCAGTCATCACTTTTCTCGCCTTCAATTTCCGTGTAGGAGCTGAACTGCGCCCTGGGCGCAGTTCAAGGGGAGTCATTTTGAATGGAAAGTTTACCTCAGATCTGCGCTATAATGGGAGTAGCGCCATATCCGACGCCTCTTACGCGGAGTTGATTTGTGTTGGCGTAAAGGTAAGCTGACCGGGGTCGGAGAAAATCTTCGTTATATCGAGAGTCGCGTCTTATCCGGAGGAGTTATAGCGGGAGGGGACGTGTTCGAATCCGAATATTCGAAGTTTGTGAGTATTTAAAACCATTCGAATGCTCGAAAAAATTTCGAGAGCACAACTAAATAGTCCAGACAAGCGGGTTTTCTGCTCCCATGGTTTCTGTTTGCTTTCTTTCATTTATACCATTTTCAGGTCGAATTGGACACTTTTCAAACCAAATTGGACACTTTTCAAATCAAATTGGACACTCTTCTAAGCTCGCCTAAGACTTTTTAAATCAAAGAGAACTTTCCGAATTGCAACAACCTTTATACAGATTGAGATTTTCAATAAAATGGTAAGAAAAAATTTTTCTTCAAGGAAAATTTAGAATAACTTTTTTTGATTTTTTTTTTACTTTAACTGCTTGAATGAGTGCAATAATTTTATAAAATTTTTACTTTTGGAAAAGAATGACAATTTGTATTTTGTTTTATAGCGCAGCAAAGCAGCAACCATAAAGTGCACTAAAAGACCAGATTACGCCACGCACTCGGAAAGCTCGTCGCGATTTTTATTTGATTGATAGCGTAAATGCTGTTTACATGGAACTACGAGGTATGTGCATTCTTAACAATTGCACTTTTTCATTGTCTACAGTTTTTTTGTTTGAGAAGAACTTCAGCATGATTTCTTTAAACCTTTAACTCACCCAAGTAGTGAACACTTTGTTTTAAATTTTATAAAATTCTAATTTTTCGGGGAAAATAATGCTTTATTGGTTGTTTTAAAAACAAAAAGCCAGAAATTGGTTAATCGATAAAGGTTTTTAGATGTTGTTTCATGTAAACAGCATTTACACTATCAGTCAAATAAAAATCGCGATGAGCTTTTCGAGTGCATTGCGCAACACGGTCTTTTAGTACACTTTATGGTTGCTGCTTTGCTGCGCTTTAAAAGAAAATATAAATTGTTATTTTTTCTCCAAAAGTAAAATTTTTATAAAATTATTACCCTCATTCGGGCAGCTAAAGTAAAAAAGAAACTCAAAAAAAGTTATTCTAAATTTTCCTTGAACAAAATCTTTTTCTAACTATTTTATTGGGTCTCTAGTTCAACCTGTATAAAAGTTATTGCAATTCGGAAAGTTCTCTTTGATTTAAAAAGTCTTAGACGAGCTTAGAAGAGTTTCCAATTTGACGTGAAAAGTGTCCAATTTGACGCGAAAAGTGTCCAATTTCGTTTGAAAAGTGTCCAATTTGACCTGAAAATGGTATAAATCTGATCTTCGTCTTCCGAGCTTTTGGTCCGAAAAGCGGAGGAAGATGCTCGAAGGTTAGCGCTGTAGCGCTGTGTGGCTCGGGGAGGAGCAAGGTTCGTCGTGCTGCTTCATCTCGTACATATCATTTGTGGACTCAGTAGTATTGGGTGTCATTTGCAAGCACGGGAAAAACACAACAGCAAGAACGGAAAAGTAGGCGTCCCGTAACAACATGGACACCAGGGATGTTCGCAATTCACTTTCGTAATTCGTAGCTCAGAGGGGGGATAACCGTGAATCGTAACAAGGCAAGAAATCCAGAGATGGTACTGGAGAAAGTGTTTTGCAGCCAACGTTTCCAAGAGGTGCTCTCACGCACAACTGCAAATTTGCAGAACAACTGCATTTTCACGTCGAATTTGCCACTTCTAAACTAGCCCAAGGCTTTTGAAATCAAAGCAAACTCTTCCAAATTGGAATGAGCTTCTTCTACATTAAACTACAGACTCTCTAAAAAGGTTAGAATAGCTTTTTGCTAGAGAAAAATTTTAATATAACTTTCTTTGAAGTTTTAATTCATCCACCCAAAAGTGTGCGTATTGTTTCAATTTTTTTGAATATTTTTTTAAAATCAGTAAAGCTGCTGTAGTAGATAGTTTGAAACGCCTCTGAAAGGTGAAAAACTCGATGAGTGGGAGCCCCACGATTTATGTGATCGCCAGTGTTTCGAAATCTGTCATTCTTTGCTTCTCCGGAATGAACACGAGCCAGTTTTTGGGTCGAGCCGTCACAAGTGATGAAAAGTGGGATCTGTACGATGACCGAAGGCGATCAGGACAGTGGATTGATGCCGACATCCAGGTACTTCCCAAAGGCGAATTCCCACCAGAAAAACATGGTGGTAACAGTGTGGTGGTAGGCGTTTGGCGTGGTTCACTGCGACTGAAATTAGGCCAAACAATCACAGCAGAAGCCTGCTGTGACGAAATCGACGAGGTGTATCGAAAATTGCGTGAGCTGAAGCCGCCACTGATCAGCAGTGGTGGTCTCATTCCTGCGCACATCAGCGCCCGCCCACACGTTTCATAAATCACCAAGCAAAAATTAAGCGAACTAGGAGTTGGTCTGCCTTACCTCCACACTCACCAGATCTTCTTGATCCAACCGAGCATCTCGTTTTTAAACGATTCAGAGCCTCCTCGCTCGTGGAACCTTCACAAATCAGGATCACATAAAAACAGCCTTTCTAGAATTCCAGCCACCCAGTTTTTTCGCTGATGGAGTTAGTGAACTAGTATTGCATTGGAAAAGATGAACTGATCCGAATGGTTCCTATTTGGACTGAATCCGGTGCGTATGAAAAATTATGATCGTTTGAAGTATACTAGTCAAAACCGGACGCTCTCAGTGCTCAAGTACGGGAATGTGTTCGTAAGGCTCACCTGGGTGACATCGTTAGGGTTGTTGAGGTGCCTCCGGCTAATCTCAAGGCGCAACTGGTGAGGAACCGTCTTTATGACAGCGCTTGTGAAACGCCCTCCTGCGTGGTCTGCCCATTCGGCAGGGAAGGCGACTGTAGGGTTTCAGGAACAGTATACCTCATAACTTGCATTGAATGCGAGGAGGAATACGTTGGTGAGACGGGCAGACCACTTTGGGTAAGGGTGAAGGAGCATGTGGACGGGCTCCACAGGTGCAAAGTCGCCACACCCTGGGGGAGTACAGGCTGTGAAGTCATAGCGGCGCAGTGATTGGAGTGGCGGTGACGATCCTGGCTCGCGAGGTCGACATCGCAGCGCGCAAGGCCCTGCAGGCGCTGTGGATTGCGTTCAAGAACCCCGCAATCAATAGGAAGGAGGAACGGGTGGCCGTAACCCAGGAGCTGGCTCCGCTTGCCGACCTCTGTGGGCTTGACGCCGGGGGGCGCCAGCTGGGTGAATGAGGTCCTCCCTTCGGGTTGCTGAGGGGCTGACCCGAAGGGATCATTCACCCACATTTATCTCCATCTGAAGGGTGACTCCACAGCCTTCGGCTGTTTACATAAGGTCAGTTGGGCTGTCCTCCTCGCGGTTCGTCTCTATTCTCCCTTTAGCTTTTGAGATGGCTGAAACTTGAAATGACTCTTGGACGGGTAATTTCTCTAATTCCCTTTGTCTTTTCCAGGCTCTGAAGAAGGCGGTTACGCCGAAACGTAATCCGAATAAACGTTCGATATCAATCTTGGCAAGACAGCTCGACGACTACCTGCCATACTGTTCTAGTCAAAACTGCCGGAACTTTCCTGACAACCTAATACGTTTACGCTTGCACCTTAGGTGCGAAGTTTTAAGGATGACTCCACCCTTGTGCCACAGAGCGCTGGAAGATCTTTAGATGTGAAGATGACTAGTGCTTTTTCAGCTGATGATGAACGGCAGGATCAACCGACTCGTAAAAGTTTCACCTTCTAGGAAGCAGTACCAGATTATACTTCGAAGAAACTTGGCACTATTGAGCAAAACTAAAGTATTGGAGTCATAACAGTAACTATTTACGGTTACTGATAAAATTATCATCGCACGGCTACAATGCTGTTGTTTTCCACTTGATAATCCAGGGATTGTAGTGGTTTACCGCCCCTCAAGCGCCAGAGCGCTTGCTGAATAAATAGAATGAAATCCATTGCTACCTGATGAAAGAAGAATGACGAATCTTCTCGGTTTCATGGGTCAGTTTAAAGGTCGCCTTACAAGGGAACATGAGTGGGGAAGGCGAGCTACTATGTATATATAGGAAGAACCTCCACCCCTCAATTAGCAATAAAGTGTGTTTCTTATTTGCCAAGTCGTTAAGCCAAACGAGTAATGGCTCTCTGAAGTTTGGAAGTTCGGTTCTCGTGCGTTTGGCACTTTTGCGTTTTCAACTGATTGGCTGACATTTGAGGTATCCTAAGGTGTGCACATTTTCAAGCCTTAGCATATTTCAGCTGTATTCTGGGAGAGTAAGCTTCTTGCGACTTCTTCATCGGTGGGGATTTTTTATTTATATTTTGTTCGTGAAAAAAGTCGGTAGTACTTGTTATTGTCAGTCTTTTCTCAAATACGGCTGAGCGATGTTTATGTGATTGTGGACCTGTCATTATCCCTCAAGTTGGATGGGAGTGATGGCTTTTCAATGCATGATAACAAAAACGTGATAACAGCCCTTGATATACCTCAGGAGAGCAACTTATTGTCATATGCTGTAAGCTGTTATAATGATGTTTTGTTTCGATCGAAACGCTAGCCACAGGCGGGACTCGAACTCTCACCTCCTGCTGGTCGAGCGGGGTGCTCTACACCACTACGCCAACAGCGCTGTTCATCGAGCAACATCCACACCTCGTGGGACCCGTCAGCATTCACCCGTATATCGGGATGAGCCGCCTCTGCTTGGAATCAGTTAAGCTGAAGGCTAAGGAGACTGACTTGAATATAACAGCTTGCAGCTTCGATACCAGCCACCTGAGGAAACGGACTTGACGACTTGACGGACAAGGCGAGGACCTCCTACAACCCTTCCGTGCCGCTGCTGCTGTTCTAGGTATCCGATGAAACGTCTAAGTTATCCATCACCGGTGGCGCAATATGGCCTTCGAGACCATAGACCGATGACGGTGGTGACGCGCTAACATGGTGCCTAATCCGCTCCGTCATACGCATGTAGTCCTGCTATTTGCGTCCATCCTTATGCGCTTCTCACGCAAATCAAAGTCTTTTCTCATCGCAGAAACGACACGGAACATCTGTACCAACCCGCGAGGTTTTGTCTTTAGACTGCGAATGCAACGGAATTTTTCCATCATGATGTGCTGTGTGGGATGCCATACCTGAGTTGGGATCGTGCTAAAAATCTGTGGAGGGATTCGTTCAAGACGTTCAGTTTCCAAGGAATATGCCATTTTATGTGGAACTGGGCTAACTAAATCCTTTCCAAGTGAACGGCAGGCACGAACGTCTTTAAAATCGAAACTGGTGTCTTTCAAATTATACTCTAGGGGCTCTCTAGTTTTAAGAAAGTCAAAATAAATTGTTGATTTGAAAAATTTGCTCTGAGTCTGTCCGCAAATTCTTAATGCATCTGCCCAAGCAAGGTGAAGGTTGTGTTCGAAATTTTCTAAAATTTCATTTTCAACGAACAGGAATGGTTTTGGGCTCACTTTAATACGCGGGCGAAGCAGTTCTTGCATTAGAAGGAGAGACCGTGCCGTGAACTAATCCATCGCTTTTTTTAAAGGAGTGCCGTTACTGCTACTTACTTGAAGCTGCGTACTGGAGACATGCTTCGAAACGTCAGTGGTTCGATCTTCAACGAAAATAAGTTCTTCCAAAAACGTGGCTGCCCAGTTGCAGGCAACGCAGTTCGAGGTTCTTGGTTCAGTTCCCGCCCAGGCAAATCAAACCTTCCATCTCTCACTGGTCGGCGAATTGGTGCCTGACTTGTCTGTGGTGACTGACTGACTCGAGACATCCATCGTCCAGTTATCGCACGTCAACGAATTGCGCCAAATACGCTTCAGACAGTCTCTTCGAGGTCCCGTAGAAGTAGACGACTTGGCGCATCCCAGTAAAGTGCCGGTTAACCCCGTCATTTATCCCTTCTTCCTTTTAATCCTTCTTTAATGTCTACGGTTTCGCTTCCAAGTAGGCATGGTTACCAGAGACGTCACAGATCCAGACGATTGCCACATCTGCTTGCATGTTGTTTGAGAGGGTAACTGCTTGAAGGTGGATGAGTTGTGCTCAGTGTGATATCTTCGAAAACTTTTTTCGACCCCCACTCAAGCAAAATGTTTCGCATGCATCTTAGCGTTTTGTGATATGTTCAGAAAATATCTTCTTGAAAAATCCAGAATTGAAAATACATCATCATAGTCACCACCTCTAAACAGCGTTTGAAGAGTGACGTGCATTCCCACATAGCTGGCTCCGCTTTCTCCAAGTGAAGCCCCGAAGAGGGGTGGTTCACTAACCTCAGAAACTCGCGGTCGTTGATCGGCATGCCCTTATTCGTCGCGTACATGTACATAGGGCGCTCTTGTGTGCAGACGACGACGAGCAGGAAACAACTGATCAGCGGCACCAGGGCGGAAAGCAATCGTCGCAGCATTTTCTACTGAAAGCAGTGACGTGGTTTTCTGCGACTTCACTGTGCGAAGGGCACCAATCTCGCAAAGAGCGAACGAAGAGCGCAGAACGCAAAACGCGACGACGTGGGGATGGAGAAGTGACGGCAGGAAGGTGGGCTAGAAGCCTCTCTGCGGCTATAAAAAATACAATCCACGTAGCTCCTACATTCCGTTTGTATTCAATAAAAGCTCTACGTCTGGACACTCAGCAAACGTGTTTGGATGGCTAAATAACTACGCTAGAGACCGCACATCTGTACGCTTTGCATCTCTGATTCCTTGGTGACATGAAATAACTGCTCCGCTACAAAATAGTTCATTCTTGTGAATTTTGAGCCAATATGGGTGCCTCATGATTCACTCATAATCAGCACAATAATTACTGATTTGTTTAAAAGGAGTGGGCTTAGACTGCAAGAGGCATATTTCTCATTTCATTTATCTGCACTAACTCTGCGAAAAACGATGGCCTCAGCAGTTCATTGTAGGAGTTATGGTGCTATTGAAACTGGGGCGAAACAACTGAACAGGGAGGTAAGGCCTAGGTGGTGGAAATTGGTATGGGAGAGCAGTGGTCCGCATTGGGAACACCAGAAAAAAAGTGAACTGCAGAAAGGCAAGGTGCAGGAAAAGAGCAGGCAAGAAGAAAACGTAGTGTGATAAAGCTACGAAAAATGAGGTGAGAGTGAAATGATGAAAAGAGGAAAATGCAGAACCAGAATCAAACTGCAAGTTGAAAGAAAGAAGTCAGCTAACGGTAAGCAAGAAAAGTTCAAACAACGTCACAGCCATTCGACTACAGAAACGTCCGGTTAAGCTGAGATGAAGACAAATTCAGAAATGGGAGAGAGCTTGGTTGTAGTGTGGGAGCAGATGTTGGCTCCAGGTGATGTCAGCAGTTAGTACTGCAACTGAATCTACTTTCGAGAACTTTTTCGAAGAGCATTAGCATTGAACATGAGCTAAGATGTGGAAGAAAGCATTTGGAATCTGTCAAGGTCCTCATGATAAAAATCAAAATTGAATATGTTCCCACAATTTTCCGTTTTCCCTTTGGGACAGTGGAATATATAGCTATTACTCACGATGTCCCAACGTTAACAAAAAGATCCAACACTTACTAGCGCTAAGTCTAATTGCCCTTCAAAACTTTGAAGAAGAAAAATAAACTATTGAAATGCTCATGTACTCACTTTTAGATTACAATGCCTCCCTTCATAAATGGCATCTCTCCAAGAATATTTGGAAGGGAAACACACTTATAGGACACAATTTTTGTGCAGGAGGTCTTTTGTTCTATTCTTCGATTGGGGCTCGAAAATTCTTTGTGGAAGGGATTCCAATTTTGTAGGCAGTGCTATGGTGCTGGAATGGCATACATAACCCTTGTATAAACTATTCAATATGGAAGTGCTACTGCCTTCAATATTTTACGAATTAAAAACATAGAAAATGCCTTGAAGACTATACCATCAAGTTGGTTTTTGAGGCGTAATTCACAACGTAGACAAGCACAAAAATCGCCACCATGAAGTAGGACAAGCGGACGTAGTCATCAACCTCCTACTTTTTATTGGACAGATTTCCCACATGGAGATTGACAGTTCTATAGAGATTTAAAGGTGTTCGCCAAGTATTGGCACCCTCCACAAACGGTCACGTAGTGCGCGATGTTTTGTCGTGTATGGGTGTAGCCATGCACTCCTCCCAGACCGGACGGCATTTCTGCTGATCTCCTTCGCGCGGGTGGCAGTGTCCTCTGCTCATTTCTTGCCAAGCACTTCAAGCACTACCTTCGACTCGGTAGGATTCCGGACTCATGGGAGGAGTCGAAAACAGTTCTAATCTTCAAAAAAGGTCAGCAGGAGGATATCAACAACTATCGACCCTTCAGTCTTCTCTCGGTTGTGTACAAGTTCTTCACCATGGTATTGCTTAACCGCATGGAGCGTTGCTTGGATGAGTATCAGCCAGTGGAGCAGGGTTTCGCAAGAATTTCTCCTGCATGGACCATATTGAGACTGTCACGCAACTCATCGAAAGGAGCCGCGAATACCACATCCCACTTGTCCTTGTCTTCGTGGATTATCGGAAAGGTTCGACTCTGTGAAAATCAACGCCATTCTGAACTCGCTTGTGCATGCCGGTATACCATCGCCCTACATCCGAATTTTCGACGAATGCTCCTCAAACACTCGACTGCCATCCAGCTGTTCGCCCCCTCCCTCCCCCCGACAGCTTAAATTCCTATTGGGAAAGGGGTTCAGCAGGGAGACACGATTTCTCCTAAGCTCTTCCTCCTTTCTCCTATTCACAGCGGCGCTCCTGGGGCCGCATTCATCAACGACTTACAGCAAAATAACAGAGAAAATTTGAGCCGAAATCCCTGATATTGCGGCTTATCAAGCAATATGGTGAGCGATAAGCTGCGTTATCTGAAGTTTCCGCTGTGAATTCTCTGTTGAAATTATGTAAGTCCTGATGAATCCTGTCCCAGGATGCCATGAAGGACTTGAACTGGGACGATAAAGGCTACCTTGTTGACGGTAAACGGATCAGCAACCTTCGCTTCGCCGACGATATTGTTCTCATTTCTACCAGCACGACAGAAGCCGAGGCAATGCTGAACAAGCCCAATGTGGCAGGTATGAAGATTGGATTGGACATGAATATGTCCAAAACGCAATTTATGGTCAACCAATGGTGGGACACGGGACTCGCGGGGTAAGTGGAGTCGCTTCACAACAGGTCGACTCCTACGTCTATCTTGGAATAGAGCTGAACATGGATAACTACCTCACTCCTGAAATCGCCCACAGGAGACGCGCAGCATGGGCAGCCTTCAGTTCGATTCGCGAAGTTACCGATCAGGTCAAGGATGCCGGCCTCAGAGCCTCGATATTCATTGCCTCTGTACTGCCTGCGATGTGTTACACGACGGAAACCTGGCCCGACAACAAGACAATCGCCAGAGCAATGCAAACTACGCATCGTGCACTGGAGAGATGTCTTCTGAGGACAAGCCTTCGTCAGCAATGGCAAGAAGGCCTACGAAGCTCGGAGCTACGGGAGAAGTCGCAATTAGCAGACCCGCTGCCGTACATGAAGAAGTCCAAATATCGCTGGGCCGGACACTTGCTTCGAGGAAAGGACGATAGATGGAGTCTCCGTATCACAGAATGGCTCCCAAGAGACCATAAGAGACCATTGGGACGACCGCCAACGCGATGGGCAGACCTATTCTCAAGATCTTTCAGAGAGCGAAGTCCGCCTCACTGGATGCAAGCAGCCAGAGATCGAGCGGTCTGGAAGATCGTGGTCCCCGCTGAGAAGACCTCCAGCCGACAAAAGGACCATCAAAGTATCAAAGTAAAGTAAGTAATTTAATCCGATTCAGATATCCGATTTGAGATCTAAAGATAAATCAGTTATATGAATCATGAAAATCCGGCGCAGCTAACGGAGGGGGGGGGCAGCCTATTGGCTTCGACCGCCTTGAGCGTAGCAGTCCGATGTTGTGACGTGAAATTTCCCACATTGTGCACAAACTGATGTGTACGTACGGGCGGAGAGTCGAGAAGAGCACAGTCGAACGGCTGGATCAGCCAGATCCTTGTTAGTTTCACTTCTCCAGGGCACATTGGCGAAGTTCTGGAGCAAAAGCACCCATGGACGATTAAGTCTTTCCAGGGGCAGCTGATGTTAATGGTGCTCATTTCACACAATCTTCACCATTATAGTTGATATTGTTATCTTTCGTATTCAAGGCATCAAACAGCTCACGTGCAGCCTAATATGTGCATCCGATCCGTTGAGGAAGGATGAATAATTGCTCAACGCAAATCGCTGACCCTACGGGTCTAGAAAGCTGCCTACACCATTCCCTGCAGAAGTATAGTAAAGGGCGTTGAGTGGCTCAAAAGGGTATTGACTAAATTATTTAATTAAAACTTTCATCCTCTACCGTTGGTTATCAAG
The DNA here is from genome assembly GCA_947396885.1 of Heligmosomoides polygyrus polygyrus. Taxonomy (NCBI): domain Eukaryota; kingdom Metazoa; phylum Nematoda; class Chromadorea; order Rhabditida; family Heligmosomidae; genus Heligmosomoides; species Heligmosomoides polygyrus. The sequence continues at coordinate 44,472,319 of OX377201.1, forward strand.
CTTTCTGCGATAGGTGTGCTAACGAGGTGTGTGGCATACACTTGGCCGGTCTATACAGAAAGTCTACCGTTATACCTCAATGAAACTGTCCTAAACGCATTGAGAGCGAGGACGAGCGATCCGATAGGATGAGAGTGAGCATGGCATTGTCGAACGCAAGGAAGGTAAACACGAAGTGAAGGATTGCTTGAACCTGGACGAAGAGACCTGATTCTCTCAGGAACCATGTCTGCGCACAGCTCTCGTCGAAGGTAATCTATCTAAACCGTAATTTTGATGGATCAGATGAGTAGCGCTGTTACTGAAGAAATCAAGCGCGTTCATTTGCTCGGGAAGGAGCAGCTGGGAAATGCGCAAAAAAATTCCAGAATCAAAACTCATTTTTTATCATAATCCTCTCTTACGCATTAGGCTAAGCAGCTGACACACCCGATACTCATACTGTTTCGGTTCTGGAGTAGTAAACTGAAAACTGCCGAATAAACCAAAATTAGGTAGCAATGAAGAGAAACAAAATCCACTGTAATGATCTCATGGAACGACTACGTGATGCTGTAATCCAAAACCTAGTCAACAACATGCATAACAGGGTGTTTGAAGTAATAAGAAACTCTGGAAGCCCCATGGACTATTCGTTTTCAATGAAAGATTAATTTTCTTCGTGTGGGTGCATGGTTTTTGTGCAGACAAAAGTATTTCGACTCAACTAGACTTGTCAGGTCACGACACAAGCCAATCTTCGTTGACGTGTAGAGTAAATATTGCGAACAGAGTAAGAATAAAGGATGAGGGGCTGAATTAATTAAACACTGTTTGGGATCTGCCATAGATTCCACTCATATGATCGGATGCAGGCAGCTGATTGCCTGTTTGGTCTAACAGTGAACAGTAACAGTGAAGTTTCCAACGAACGTTTAACCTGAAGCGGTGCCACAAGCCATGTACGAAGAGCTTTCTCATTCACACCACCTCTGTTCTCATCTGGCGACAACAAGCGGTAGCATCGTTAGAAACGTGTTCGAAACAGCCTCGCATTAGCTCACGGCACCAACTCATGCAACCATATAAAGTGATTAAATGAGCAAGGATTTGAAGCCACTCGCAATGACTCTTTTCGCTCTTCTTCACCAGTGCATAAAGCGACGCTGCGTTTCATGCCCGCAAAACGGGAACAGAGGTGGATTGTATCGGATCGTTCTTCGATCTTGCTTTAAGGAACCTCTTCAAAAGCTGAACGTGCCCTTGGGGACTTTTATTCATGTATTAAGCCAGAAGCCAGATATGAAGCCAGCCGTTCCTTGGAGTTTCGAGTAAATCTAATGTGCGGTGACAGTCGACTCAGTAATTGGAAGCACTCGTCACTTTCGGAATGCGTTGAGGCCGTAGTGCAACAGTCACTGCAACAGTCGACATACTCACAGTACATTAGTGGCGTGCACGCAAGTACCGGTTCTTCCATTCTGCTCATGAAACAGATGGCGAGTACTGGCGCCACTCGCTGTCATATTTTCTATTCTTTGACTCGTGAGAAGTAAGTTTCCGCCCTCTTAAAGGGGCTGCAAGAAAGATACTCCTTGGCTAAAGCCGTGATGAACGCTCTCGTAATCCCAAATGGCATAATATTATTAACCAGACGTTCAGCGGCCTAGCGGCCGCCAAACGTCTGCTTGGGGGCTCCCCCACCAAACCCCGAGAATGAAGCACCCCGTTCGTGTTCGTTTCTTTTTTACTCATTCCTACTTTCATTACAGTAAAATAACTGGCTTCACTATATTGAACAGTATAGCGGGGTACGGTAGGGCAGAAACGTCAAGACTACTCTGATGGGGCAAATCCACCCACTATTGCACGTACGCGATTTGTTCTCCGAAGTACACGTTCTCTACTACTTTTTGAGGATCGAATTGTGAGAGTCTCAATTTAAAATGCTTAATCTGCGGAAACATAAATGAAAGCCATCGGTATTGGTAGACCGATCGATACCGTTAACTGTCCGACAGCAATACTATGTATTCCTCTGCTTCCTTTGGCCATTACCCCGCCTCCGGAGTGAAATGAAGAAATGAAAAAACCGCAGAGTGAATCAAGTGCGCGCACACTCGTTGAACGACGCCTTCAAAAGTCTTCTAAAAACCTCACGGGTGCAGTGCAAAGTTTGGTATGTGGCACGTCTTCCAGATCTGGACACACGTTGTACGACGTCTGGGTCTCGCGTTCTGAATGCGGACGCATGATGGATAAGGTCTGTGACACATTTGGTGAGCCCCAACGACACGTCTTCTGAAGCCCGATGCACCTTGCACGATACTGAGAAAAACACTTGTTCCCTTCACTGCTTCGCCTCCACTACTCTCCTCCTGCCCCCCCCCCCTCCTCCCCTTTGCTGGTCCTCTTGTTGGTCACCTCTTTCCTTTTCACTCTTCCCTTCCACTGCCCTCCCTTTGCGGCTGGCCCTCCTTAACTGGACCCCATTACTGTTCCCACCTTTAGTGCTCTTGCCTTTACTGGATTCCCTTCACTAACCCTTCCTTTCACTGTTCCCTATTACGGATCCCCTTACTGCCCTTCATTACACGTGTTCGGAATGCGGATACCCCTTGAGTGACATCGGTGACTCCTCTTCTGAACACAGACACCCATTTCGTGACACGGATGACACGCCTTCTGAACCTGAACGCCCTTTGTGAGACATCGGTGACACGTCGTCCGAATCCGGACACCCCGCGAGCGACATGGGTGACACCTCTTCTGAACCGAAACACCCATAGTGCGACTTCTGTGACTTGATTTCTGAACCTGGAAGCCCGTTGAACGACGTAGGTTAGATGTCTTCTCAACCCGGACGTCCTTTGCACGACATCAGCGACACGTCTTGTGACGCTCGCGACGCGGCTCAGACGTTGGTGACACCTCGTCTGAACCCGACGTCTGTTATTCGAGGTTTATGAAAGGCCAGATGGACAAACGCACGGACGGACGGACAGACAGAAGGACAGGCACAACCTATAACTCTTTTGTACAATAATAGGATGTCCAGCAATTCCGATAAATCTTGCAAGGCTTGCTCGTTTTGAACATTTTCATAAAGCGGTATCACACGAAAACACTCTACTGTACTCCGCAGTGACTAGTAATTTTAGAATTGCGTGACTTTTCAAGGAATTCGTGTATTCAACACTTAAGAAAAGGCCGTGGACAACAACAGTTAGTATACGGCTTTGCTGAGAAGCCATGGTATTCTACCGGTTGGTCTACTAACGCGGCTAATTATAGACCGAGTCCTAAAAGCTTTTGCTGACAGATACCAAATCCTCTAAAGCTAGTTTGTGGGTATAATGTAGGCTGTGGAAAACTGGACAATAGGAGTTCAAATGAAGTATACCGACAAGAGAGGGCAATGAATATCACGTAGTTTTTTTTTTCAAAGTGACCTATTGAGGGTTGTAAGAGAATTCTCATTCTTCTCAGAAACACTGCAGTGGTTTTCAAATTCTCAGCACGGCTGAGTAGGCAAAAAATAGCGAAAGAAACTGTGTCAGTTCGGTGCAGGTTGATGGGCTAAGAGTTGCGCTTGGGATGGGCTTGTCGTGTTCAATAATTGGCGTGCAATGTTTGGAGCTTCAATTAGATTCAAGGTCAAGTCATAGCAACCTGATAATTTGCAAGGGTTTCCAAAGCAAAAGCTGCAGGGGCGCTTTTAGGTGATTCATTCACAACAGCGGCAGTGGCTGGCTGATCGAGATGAGAACGGTGCGGACTCGCAGGAGAGGTCTCAGGGGCTGCTTTCTGCATGTAAATATTGAGAACGTTCCCTATCTCCCTGCTTTCTAACGCTGTTTCTATCCTCTTATCGGAAATGAAGAAGTCTAGTTTCGTTGCGCTAAGTTACGTCGTACGGCCATTGAACCATGCTAGTCCCGCTGGGAAGCACTCGTTAGAAGCTACGTATCCTTGTACCACCGCGTTGGAATGTGCGGGTTACTTTACGGAAGTGCTCTTCATCGTAACCTTATTTGTGAGCATGATCGACGAGAATTGCTTCGATCCTTCACCAACCAAGGCGTGCTTGCCATTCTTCGAATTTGATTTTTTCTATTGAAGATTGTACGGTCTTCAAAGCATTACACAGCCAGCTCTTTGAAAGCTTTTTAACCACCAGTTTCGTTTGTAGATCAGCAGTAAGAAATGTGCCACTAACAGTGACCGGCGCAGAAATGTTAACGCCGTGCTATCCAATGTCGCGAAAGAGCTGTCTTTCGTGGTTACTCCCGCCAGCCCCCCCCCCCCCCCCCGCAACCGACGTAGCGAGATCAGTTCTGCTTGAAGTATTTGGGATGTCATTATCGAACAGTTGGTAAAATGCAAAGGGGAGATCTCATGGTCAGTAATTGCTCCCGTAATTAAAGCGACTTTGGAACCCTTTCTAATGCAGCAACACGCGGCATGATCAACCGATGCCGCTCCAACGTTTTTCACTCCTCTACCCCACTACATTCCGATCGAGATGTGAAGCAGTTCCCCAGTGTGCAATGGTTCCACTGTGGTGGACGGATGTGCAGATAGACAGAATGGTGATGATCGTTTAGCTGGTATCTTCATAAGGGAATGTAGATGTCTTATCGTGCTTTATCGAGGACGCGTCGGCTACCGTGCACCCTGGATTCCATATTCTTGGTACGGATTTCCGGCCAACCAAGCCCTTTATCCTGCCAGGGCAAGCTCAGTTATACATATATGTAGTGCTGATAGAAAGTTAAGGAAGGCGAACCATATTGGTCTCTTTCTCGCAGTTCTCGGTTCCCTTTTACGTTAACTAAGCGCAAGATCCGCGCTCTGTCATCCGACGTCTGATGGACACCGAAACTCTCCTCCTCATCCTGTGATGGTACAGCTATAAATATATGCAATTGCACCCTCCTCGCGGAGTGCAAAACCTCCCCTGCCTTCGACGGTGGAGAAGTCTCTCCTCGGAGAACGAAGTGAATGTTTGATCTTGAGAGGTCTACGCGAACTGAGCAGCGTCGAGCTGCACACCATTTGCTCCGCTTAAATGTTTTAAAATCGCCGTGTTCCCTCCCTACAGAACAGGTGCCGTATGCTCGTGTTCCCCCGTTGGGGGAGAATCAATCAATATCAACTATTATATCACGCCCCAATCCCCCATTGGGGGAGACTCGGGGTAGACGAGCATACGGCCCCAGGGGTGTGCGCTGACTTCCCACCGGTAAATTTCTTACCGCATATTTTTAACGCGGAAATTTGCCGGTAAATTCGGTAAATCCGTTAGATTTTTCAAAATATAATATTCCCTTAAGAACGACTAGTTTTAACTGACGGTGATGTAAAAAATCTTAACGTTTTTCACCGAAACATCATCACGTTCAGAAAAACCATATCATCTTCATTTTATCATACATACGTCATCCTAAAGCAAACGACGCCCTAAAAGCAACGAGCATCCTACAACAAACAAAACAAAAGGAAGCCTAACAGGCAGGAGTGTAACTATCTATATTGTGGCTGCTTAATTGAAACTCTATAAAAACATTGCTGGAACATCCAACATTCAATCGAATATTGATATATTTCTTTTGGATCAACATTCTATCTGCTTTTTGAAATTATCACAGTTATCACAATTTCATTCTATGGAAGAATGATTTACACCTTACACTCCTACTTTTTTGAACTATTAAGCTGTACTTTCAAGCAAAGCCAGAAACTTCAGAAGAAACAACGAAACGTGACATGATAACGAACTTCTCTCTCTTCTTATACGGGAAGAAGCTTAAAAGTCCACCAGGGGATCAGGTAGACTAGCAGAGTACATTCCGATGCCTTACATCTTGGACTAAATTACGGGAACAGACACGAGCGTATCTTCTCTTGTTCTCTGGCGACCGTCTATTCTGAGAGTTTCTATATCTCTAGTTCAAATTGTCTCATGTTGTGTAGGGAATCGCAGCATAAGGTACTATCCCAGTGGAGCGCGTTTTTAACACGGGAACGCACCATCTTCGCCTCGTTATGTGGACGTGGATGTTTTAATGAGGTTGAGGACCACGAACGCTATTAGAATGTTATCGGAGAAGATAGAAGCAGTCACTTTTAAACTGAGATCGGTAGTATGCCTCCTTCTCCATTCAATAGGTATAAACATGATTTTGAATGGAAAAGTCGTTAAATTTTCCGGTAAATTTTGGAATTTACCGAAAAATTTCGTTAAGAGAATTTATCGCGAAAAGGCCGGTAAATCGTTAACCGTTAAACTCACACCCCTGCTACAGAACTATTCGAATAACGCGCGGAGCCGTTTTGGGTTAGCAGGATTCGTTCATGACATTCTATCACTCTTATAGCTAGACGCCGGAATGCGCCAATTCCGATAGGCCATCCCCAACATGATGCGGGTTTCCTGCTCTTTGCTCTGATCAGAACTAAAGCGGATTTCGCCACTTATCTCATCACATCTAGCAGCGTACTTGGAGAGTTCGAGACTCGAGTGCATGAAGGTAGTACTCAAAGCACTTCTGCAAAGTAGTCTGTGACATTTTATCTAAACGGATTGAAAAGAAGGTGATAGTGGAGGCAAACTACACAACTAGGGCAGTTACCTTGACTTCGAGTGATCCTACGAGGAAGGTCAACGAGGTGGCCGTGGAGGTTTTCGAAGCGACCTAGGTTCGAAGAAGGAACAGCTGGGCACCTTCATTATACAGGTGGATCTCTCTTTATCCGGGGTTTTAGCAGTTAAACTCGCAGTGTTGGGGGGGGGGGGGGGGGAGCACTGCCCTTCCAGCTTAGTGTTTTCATCTGTTTTTCCTACTGGTTCATCTGTTTTTCCTGCCTCCGTTCTTTTACATACTCCCTCTCCTTGGCATGTCGTTCGCTTGCTCTAGCTGTTTACTTATCTAACGCTTTGCTTGCGTTTGCACGTGCGCCTCTTCTTTCTCTTAAGTCCCATATTAAATGTTAGCTCTCTCTTACTACCGCTTAATGCTGCTAGCTGCTTCCTCTAATATGTCGTTTTTTGCTGGTTCTCCCCCAAATTCTGTTTTCTGTCCATACACTCCCTTTTTTACTATGAGATTATTATTTTGGGCTTAGTATAACCTGGACCGATGCTGGCACTTGTATTTCAGTTGTTCTTAGCGTTCCTTTTGGTCTCAGTTCCATTTTGTGTTTGAATTTTTGCCTTTTCTTATGTCGGTTTTGATTCTGTTCTGTTTGGCTACTTCCTCACGGTTGTTATGTTCTCTTTGCCGATAAAGTATTAGTATTAATATTAGTATATAGCATTGCAGGGCGCGGTCTGGGAATCACCCTATCAGTTTTCAGGTTTCCTGCGGATCTCTGGAAACGTCAAAAATGGCGGAAAACTGCAGCGCTTCAGTGCTGGCTGATAAGGCAGAACTGATCTATGGAACATCCTTGTCATGCTCAGAAATACCTGGAATTGTTAGTTTGTCGATACTGCAAATCTTGCGACAGCGCAAGTGCGGGACACGCAGATAGGCGTGTCGAAGCACCTGTTATAGGTAATGCATACTGTCTCTACCTAGTAGTGTTGAGTATATATCTTTCTGTTCTTTTATATGTTCGCTTTTGTTGATTTTTTGGCTTTTACTCTGATAGTTCACGTACAAAATAAATAAATAAATAAATGTTTGGAATGTAGCACTGCAACAAAACATGGTATAATTTTTTATGGGGTCTTTCTGTAAGGAGGACTATCACAGATAAGAATGGAAGATTCAGTTTCCTTCTTCAGCTCGTCGTCTTAATCACCAAGGACGAGACGAGTTAATTGTCAGTGACATGAGAAAGCATACCATTGGGAGAGAAAAGAATAGCGTGAGGACCTCTGAGATCTTGGAGACACAATTCTTACTGAAGGCGCTGTTGCTAGACAGGGAAAACTGTGCAGCTGGCAGCTTCGAAAATGTTGGTGCCCGGTGTTTGATATTATCAGTGACTACATCAAGCGTCAATTGAATTTACACAAATTGAGCAGTAGCGTCTAGTCACAGCCAGTTGCGAACGGTTACTACAGGGTGCGTAAAAAGTATTGACGCAGTAAATGGCGGTTGTGGAAATAGTAATGCGCAGCAATTTTCAAAATATTCACTTGAGAAATATGGGAAATGATCTTGCAAACACGATAGAATAACTCGTAATCGACATTGGCTCCTTTACTGTGAATACAGAAGCGAAAACGACGGAAAAATTCATGCACCGCCGCACGCTCCGCAAATACTCGCCCGTCCCGTGTTTTGAACAGGGTAGCCTTCTGCCATTGGTCACTTCATTGAAAGTAGCTCAGACCTCATTCTCCAAAATCGCCTAAAAAGAGTAATCCAGCGGATTCACGTTTATAAGCTGTGCTCGTCTAACGATAAGAAGCTGTTCACACCGCGCGTTATCTGTTTGCTGTTATCGGACAGAGATTGATAATTTTGGATTTGAACGTTATCGTGCTTGAACACCTTGTAATCATCATCTGTTATGACAGAGCCGTGGCTGACGTTTGGGTTGTTGACCTCTTTCCTCACTGACAGTTCCGAAACCGTCTTCTTCTCTTGTTAATGAAGTATTCATTTCCTTTGGAAAGGGTCACTGTAACCACGACGGTATCATGTTTCTTCATTTTTTACAAGAATATTTTTTGAACGCAATATAAACAACAAAAATAAAACACAGAAACTTTGAAAAGTAGGAAGAGAAAGGTGGAGCTGAAACAAAAAGTAGGTGCGTCAACACTTTTTACGCACCCTGTACTGAGGAAGAATACTCCCAAGAAAGAAAATCAGCCGCAGGGAAGACTACGCCCAAGAAAAAAATCAACCGCAGCTTTGCGCTGGATGGCATACTGGAAGTGTGTATGCTGTATGCTTGAGATCTGAAAAGGGCAAATTTCTTTGATGTATCCCTGCCTCCTTTTCGAACAAAAATTTCAGAAAATTTGTGTATAGGCTTGCAATGGTTGCCGGCTTCCGTAAGCCACCTCATAGATAATAAAACGTTCATCTGAAGGAAGATGGCGAGACGAACCGTTAAAACTTATTTTGCTTTTTTAAATCTTATTTCTATTTGTTCCTATATTGCAAATCACCTTGGCAAGTGGATAGGGAATAAGGGACACTTGGCTTCTATAACTTCACCTGTTCATTAAACGCCCGGATTATCTCAAACGCAATTTGAATTCCGAACACCGTCTTTTGATGGCGCTTGATCAAAATCTACCAAGATGAGTTCACACTTGTTGGTTGACGGTTTTATACTCTTCATATTCTACTTTGATTGAACCTTGCGCACGATTTCCTCCGCGTTCGGAAGTCTTCTGGCCTATGTACCTCTCCGCCAAAAACTGTATGCACAACCAACTAAAAACAATTCTTCTGCTACGAGTGCATAAGCACGTAGTAACGTACCTTGGAAGAATATATTTTCAGCTTCAGGTCTTCTCTTGCTATTACTCTGTCATGAAATTATGTTTCGTGGAATGACTATGAATTTTATCAACTCCGAAGTAGGCTAAGCGACGAAAATTCAGTCGATACTATGTTACTTTGCCTTTCCTTTTACTGCTTAAATGTGGAAGTTTTGGACTAGTTTTTTGATCGCTAAACTGTAGAATATTGGACTAAAGCTCACTTCTCAGGCTGCGTTAGATGATTAATGATGAGATAAGAAGCTACATCCGCTTCACTCATGCGATAAAGCTCAGACTAAGACATTCACGTCAGCTGATTGAGGAACGCTTGTCGGATGGCGCACATTTTGGCAGCCTCCCGTAAGAGTGGCAGTCAGAACGTCGAAAGCCTTACTTAGCTTGAGCAAAGCCATACGAGGCCATTACTCGAGATTTCTTGATGGCGACCTAAAATGCATCGTGGACGCGCGTGAAGCTTGATCTCTATTTTGTTTGGGAGCGAGAGCAAATACTATTCCATTGTCTCCCGCCCCTTCAGATGCGGTGGTATATCGTGAGCGAACCGTATTCGTTGGGTAGAAACATTACGATGTGGAAACACTATGCGATTTCTGTCGTTATTGAAAAACCTCCACTCCTGGGCTTCTTCCTTCTGGGCAGCAAAAAATGAAAGAACTTTGCGAAACGTTAAATTCTTCTATATAATTGCAATCTCAAATCAGTCGGAGAGTTCGGGATTTCTAGACAGATGTCGGAGTCAAAGCGATAGACAATGTTGGGATTACAAAAACGTGTGTGGTTGCTGGAAAACGAGTGTTGACCATCAAAGCTTCTTGAGGCGGAAGTGTGTCAGGGGGTGAGATCATGGGGTTTAGTGGCTCCTTGTTAGCATTGTATTCACCGAATAACTACATTGTCCAGATCTGCTGAACGAAGGCTCGGTTGCTAATGAGCCTTCCTGGAAAGCTTGATAAGCAAGCAGTACTGTGTCGTCACATGCGGACAAAGTAAAAACGTAGACGAGTCGCGTTCCTTTTCTCTGACCTCTAGCAGAGGCGTAGCTAAAGCAACGATGTAATCCACCGAATAACCATTCCTATTCGGGGTGTCTAAAAAATCTAGACACTGTTTGAAAGGTGATAACTCTGCTCACAGTAAAGGCAATGAAAAAGTTAAGAGCTCATATGAAAGCTTAGAAAAGATTAGAAATTTTCAGATATATGAGCGGTGTGGAATGAATGAAAAGTTGAACTCTTCTGAATTCTTGCATTCTACATTCGATTGTGTGCTTTCCATTTGAATACCTGTCGTTTCGATTGATTTGCGCTTTTCTGGTAGTTTCAAGCTTAAAACGACACTATGGCTTGCGAAGAATGCAGGGTATCCTCAAAAGTGCACGTACTATTTGAAATGTTCTAACATTCCCGCTAGTGAAGCTTTTGAAGATGTCTGAGATTCACGTGGAAGCCCAGGTTAACGAGATTTCTGCGGCTTGCAAATAGTCAAAATTGCGTCATGCCCCGCCTGAAACATTGCATTTCCAACTCGACTGAATGTGCATGGGCTGAGTGCTTGTTACAATCGTGTTACTGCTTGGCCAGACTAATCTGTGCCTGCTTCTTTCAACGTTTAGAATTTGGCAATCACGTGAAGGACACACGACATGTGATGCACAATTTAAATGTGAGCAGGAGCCCCATTTTCAAAAACGGATTCTGTGTGTTGATGAAGCAAAATTCAAGCTGAATGGAGAGGCTAATCGGCGTAATTGCAATTATTGGGCGACGAAAAACGTCAAAGGAAGTACAGCACGGGTTAACCTGTTCAAGTAGTAGCAAGGCTATGGTAGGCACTCAGCCCATGCACAATCAATCGAGTCTGAAATGCAAGGTTTCCATACGCTCCCCAAGAAAGCTCATGTAAAACCTCTTTACAGAGAGTCAGTTTAAAAGGATAAACCTAGGCGATGTCTTGAATTGCAACTCGAGGAAGCGACACTCCTGATCACAGAGTGGCGTGCGAATTTCTGACTCGATATTTAGGAGCTGGAGCAATGCGAGAGCAGTGAGGTCGAAGCAGGGAACACTTAAACGTAGCTATTTCAAAGACGACAGGAAGATGCAGATGCACAGATAAACGAAATGGAAGGCCGCCTAAAGGCAAAATGAAAACTGGTGGAAACTGCTTTTTTGCATCAAGCTAGTTGATCAACCAGCCTAGCGCTCAAGAGCCTACATGCCTGCAATAACTGTCTGGGTTCTGTCCCACATGAAGCTGATTTGCTTCTGGAATCCACGCTGAGAACGTTTCGGGCTTGAGTAACCAACGGCCTGTTAAATTACTGAAGGGAGGGGGGCGGGGGTGGTGGGGAGCGCGGAACTGTTTAATGAACAGCCTTTGAGAGAAAGCGTTATGCTAGTAGCAGAGGCGAGCAGCTTAATGAAGAGCTCTTGAGAGAAGCCGTCGGGTAGAAGCGGACTTTTTTCATCATACGACGAGAGGCTGTGAATTCCGGAAAACAACTTCTTGTGGTCACTTCGTGAGAATGGATACCGAGTGCTCGTTAGATTGTGGGCGGGTGGCATCTGTAGGGGCGTGACCTATGCGCGGTGCTTAGGAGCGAACGAAATCGAAATATGTCGTCTCTAATGGTAAGGCGGCGCAAACGAACTTTCGAACGAACGAATTCATTGCGAGATCGGATCAGAGCATAACTTTCTGAAGATTCATTGAAGAATGCAGTTCCGTAACCTCTGAGATTGAGAACGGTTTTAACCGTTATTAAAGGGGGGGGGGGGTGGGGTAACCTTTCTTTTAACAACCTCTTTGAATTCATATGTACGTCATCATACAGCAAATCTACAGGGCAGTCATCGTTCGAAAATGAGCGTTGGAGCAGTTTTCTAATTGGTTTCCGCTCCCAGTAGAAGCGCAGAGTCCCCAATTCGGGCGCGCAATCCCATCGGCTTCATTTCTCCTCGTTGCTTGACGAGCTTGACACTTCATCCAAGGTCAGTGGATTGCTGTGGAAAACCTAAATCCTAACTTTCGGTAGCCAGCACAGGTGACTGCGTAAACCAAATGTGCTTCCAAACTGGCTCCATAACTCCAATAATGTGCTTCGATACAGCTCCCGAAAATGCGACGAGCATCATTCCGTTAATGAGAACTATTTCATTCTAGCAAACATACGCATAACTTTCCATCATTCGGTCTTCGTAAATTTTATAGAGCTGAACCCTGGCGCTCGCACACCTATATGTAATAGTTCGCTCCTATCTTTGTCCCGCTGCATTACTCATGACACGGGAAGGAAACAGTCACTTGAAACCTCAAGTACACAGGAAGGTTGCATTATATTTTATACCATAAGCAAGTGGTAAAGGTATTTTTTATGGTTCATCCAAATTGTAGCGGAATACGATGGCGATGTTAGCTCGTCCACAGGGTGGGACTGGAATCTGGTCGCTTACATGAGCTGAGGAGAAACCTGACATTCAAATGCAGACGAAAGACCGCGGTACAGGTCGGCCTAGGATCAGTCCACGTCACATCATGTGGGCGTATGCCAGATCATGGTTTTCGAGGTGGTGCTACGCCGTCGGCGAAAGCTCGCAAAGCCCAGCGAGTGTGAAAGGCATGCGAGGGTCCATGACGCCAAACGGCATAGGAGAAGCTGCGCTGGTGAGAAGTTCCGTAACGTAGGCAAAACAGTTCAGTTTCACCCCGTGACTTCTTAAGAGCTCCGACATTAGGTGATCTCCACTCATGCAGAAAGCTGGCCCAAAGCACACAAACCAGGCTAGAACCTCAAAGCAGTGATTGTCGATAGAAGAACTCAAGCCAGGTCACCGAAATCGCGGTATTGTGGTTACACAAGCCACGACTGCTAACATTACTAGACAGCCATCCCTCATGAATCAACTCAACGCCCAGACCGCTTCCTTTGAGCCTTTTACGACCACTTTAGATCAGAAGTTTTTCCGGAAATCCGCTCCTGCTTCCGGTAACGCCATGCGTGAATGCAGTGTAGAAAGTGACACTTTAAAGACCACATAAATCATGTTCACCGCCCTTCATATGGCTTCCAAGGAACTCATCTACAATAAAAAAGAATGATACAATAAAGTTTGATATCAGCTAACTTCCTTTGATATCCCTATGAATTTTACTTCCAAATTTCCGAAATTCTACTTCCAAATATCCAGAAATTTAAATTTCCAAGAGGAACTGGAGGAGAAGGTGCAGCTGTGGCAGAGAGCCCTCGCAGACAACGGCCTACGGCTGAACGTGAAGAAGACGAAGTTCATCAGCTCTGAGCAGTGCGCTGGATCGATCCTAGACTGCCAAGGGGAAACGATCGAGAAGGTGGAAGAATTCCGCTACCTCGGAAGTGAGGAAGGAAGTGTGGACCAGGCGGTCAGGGGACGGATAAACGCAGCCTGGCTCAAGTGGAGGGAGTCCACAGGGATCCTCTGCGACCGTAGATGCTCCAGGACGCTCAAAGGCAAGCTCTATAGAACAGTTATGAGATCTGCCCTCCTCTACGGCAGTGAGTGCTGGGCCCTGGGTAAGGCGCAGGAGCGGCAACTGCACCCGGCGGAGATGAGGATGCTGAGGTGTGGATGTGGATGGACCCGTCGGGACAGGGTGCGAAACGAGGATGTTATGGCGGTGATGAAGACAGCCCCGATCCAGCTGAAGATGAGAGAGCAGCGCCTGAGGTGGTATGGACACGTTCTCAGAAGACCAGAGGATCACCCCACATATTGGCCCTAGATTTCGAGGCACCCGGAAAGCGTCCGAGAGGAGCCCCAATGAAAAGATGGAAGGACGTCATCAAGAGAGATCTCGCCGAAGTCGGCGCCACGGCAGATGACGCCCTTGATAGGATGAGGTGGCGACAGATCACAAGAACAGCGGACCCTGCGACTGCGCGGGACTAAACGCTCAGGAGAAGAAGAAGAAGAAATTTCCAAGAACTCTTCTTTTGTCATAAAGCCACGTTTAATGCGTACTTTACTTACTTGCCTGGGTTTGAGGTAGCCAAGCGATGAGCGGTGTTTTGTGATCACCTAACAGAACTTTCCTTGATTCGAGAAATGGAAAGCTCAATGCAAGGCAAAGGAGTGATTTCTGTGTTCGATATGCAAAGAATTTTGAGCAGCTGTTAAAGATATGATATGTTTACATCCACTTTCTTGCCTGGGGGCCGGACAACTTCAGTTACTCATCGACACGAGGCTTCTGCCACAGTAATCTTACAGCAGCATGCAACTCGGAAATCGTAACCACCTGAGAAGAGAAGCCACTGGCATTGGCTTTGTAGTGGCTTCTCGCTGAGTCAGCGTCTTCTTTAAAGAGAGCTCTTAACAAGGTCATTTTAGTTCATAGGGCAACAGTGTAAACCAAAACGACATGCTTTTCAGCAACGGGAAATGCTTGTGAATACAAGACGAAGGAAGCGGGGTCGAAAGGAATCGAACGTATGCGTCAGGAAGAGGGTAAACTGGCTGACATTCCTAGCCAGAACCAAGCCTGGCTCTCTTCTCTTCATGGCTGCTGAAGTTGACTCGCAAATGTGTCAGTAGAGTACGACGCTTGCACTGACGTCGCCCGTTCACAAGCATCGAAAGGCTTAATAGGCATTAAATCCCTCATAAAGAAGAAGCCGTGAATACTAATCCTAGTTCCGCGTCTCTCGAGAATGCTAATCGTCTTCCTCTAACACTTGCTTCGATATTGTGCCCAGTCTGAACAACGGCAACTGTGGACAGAGCTTTTGCATTAAGCACTCAGCTGACATGGCTGGCTCATTTTGGACGCTGCAAATTACTTATTTGTGCCTGACATTACGTGTCGCCTTTCCCCTTCTCAATCAAGCGCCTTTCTCACATCGTGTCGTTTCGAGATTTACCTCCGATGCCTACAAAGCTGCGCGATGGAAGCGAAGGAGCAGGAAGACGAATAACTCATGAGCAGACAGAATTCATAAAGGAAGACTTGGTGTGAGGCAGAGAATTCACTAGGGGACACCACACCTCAACTAAATGAGACGACAACCAACGTGCATCTCGGATCCTCAATGAACGTGGTCACCGACTTGAAAATTGCGCATAAAGCACAATTCGGTTCTGTGGCCTCTTGCCAACTTTCGAGGAAGTAAAATACTCCATGGAGACTAGAACTCCGAAGTGGACCATGCCAATTGTTCCGCGGTTAAAGTTACGCTCTCTGGGGCGGCAAAAGCACATCAGCCTCGTCAGCAACACCAAGGACTAGAGATGGATTGCTGGAACAATCTCTTCTGCTGTCGAATCGGCGAACTCAACGCCAAGTCGGACATCGCGGCTTCGACCAAAGGATGTCTCATCTTCGTGACCCAGCGAGCGCGCTTGGAAAGCCAAACACCGATGAGCTCCTCTATTCGTGAAGGCGCAGGACAAGCGATCGCTCAAACAAGGTGTGCCAATGTGTTCACAGCAAGTGGCTTTATCTTTGGAAAGGAAGTGAGCGGCTTCTCAGCTAGCCAAGTTTGAACGCTGGAAACCTACTGGACGACTGTCGCGAGAGAAGGAAACGAACGGAAATCGTTCTAGGGACTACCTGATGAGATGCTATGGTCCATCTGAGTGCTTAAACAAGTCATATTTGATGTGCTTTAGTTATGTATTTATTAAGTTAGATATGTATATATTTCCGGAGAAGTAGAACATCTAAGCTGGTTAGTTCAATGTAATATCAAAGCTGGGCGCGTGGAGCGTAGTCGGAGGAGGCGCGACTGTCGCGTGCACCCGATACCAGGTTCCTGGTTCGGATTTCCCGCCCAGGCCAACCAAGCCTTCCATCCCTCCGGGGTCGGTGAATTGGTACCAGACTTGTCTGGGAAGGATAAAGCGCTGACTTGTTCATCGGCTGGCCACCGCAAGTCATTGTATGGCCAAATACGCATTCATGTCGCCTCCACGACATCCCGTAGAAGTGGAATGCGCTGGCGCATCCCAAAAGGGATTGAGTAACGCCGTCCTTTATCCTTTATCCTTTAATATCAAAGCTGATTAAATACCTGCATAAGCTGAAAGTGAGGGAGTGTAGCCATCAACCATCACTGTTTACATTCTCTGCAGCTCCCTGAGGACAACGACACATTTCCAGTTATATTAATGAGTAACTTAGTCACTGCTGCCTACTCTATAGCCCTACTTCATTTCCGCACCTATTTACGCATCTTCTGGGACAAGTTCGAGCAAAAATTTTTTGCTTTGTTGTTACAGCTATTCGAATACTACTACTCAAACGGATTAGGAAAATGATATCGGCAGCTCCGCGGAGCTACAACTGTGTTAGCATTAAATATGATAGAATAAAATGATAGAATTATAAAATAGAGGCAGCGTTTTTAATCTGTTGTTTCACATACAACACGCCTTTTACTCGTAGGATCCGATCCGGTTAGATACAAGAACATCTTATCAACATTCACGGTCCTTGAATCAATTTACTGTTATTCAGGAGCTGTGGTTCATAACGCTAAAGGATGACTGCTTGGCTGATCGCATTCCGAAACGAAACGCATTCTATCACACACCTTCTCTGCTGCAAGTGGAAGACAATATTTTGTCGCGTGAAAATTGCTAATTTACTGGCTCACTAGGGGCTTCGTTGTTTGTCTCTTGGCCTCGCTACAATTCCACGAGCTTTGTACACGTGGCTTAGCTGGAAAATTCGTAATAAATTTGAACAGAGAAAATTTAGGTCCTTATATTGAAACACAAGCAACTGTCCAGTTGAAAGGTTAAAAATAGTTAGAGGCACATAAGAATGGCTTAGGCCCACTTTGTGGGTGGGCTACATTGCATTCTCACAAGCAAGAGATGGCTTCGAAACATCCAATCAGTTTCAAAGTTATCCCTTTCCTCATCGATTCTGCAGGTTCGGTTCGCATGGTTCTAATAGAGATTCATTTAGGGCTCATTTCTACATAAAAAACTGATATTCATTGGCTCCTACCAATCTCAGCAGCGAATACGAAATAAGTAGAAAACCCCTTTGAGAGCGATAAAAGGATCAAATTCAAGACTCCTCAAGGAATTGCATTAATTGCAGTTCCTTTCCTCCCACTCCGGACTTCTACACGTCGGATTAAATAATAAAAGAACAATAAACAGATAAAATAAACCAAAATTCTGAAACTCCGAAGCTGGTGTTGATTGGCGGAGCTCTCAAAAAACCTTTCCACGAGGAATTAGCAGTTCTTGCTCAGCAGAATCTCTTGAACTTTTGCACAAGTACTTGGACGAAGCAGACCAGTAGCCGAGGGGAGTCCATGGCGTGAAGAAGGCGCAGACGAGGCACCGATCCCTGGCGACGACATCTTTTACACGTGGTCACATGAAAGAATGTCTGCTTCGTCCAGTACCTAAACTTTTACTAGGGCAGCTACACTCCGGCCTCGCAGATATTGGTGCAGCGTCTTGATTTCTTCTTCGACGTCTCTGATTCGATCCGCGATCTTTAGCTTGGCGTCCGGTATGTTGCAGAGCGCTCTGTGGTGGCCTCCGTCGAGGGGATTAAGATTTTCAGAACTGTCTTCCTAGGTATTTTACAATACCAGCACTCCTTTAGACACTCCGGACCGTGATCGCGAAGGCAACGCTGCCAGAGCCGTTGTCTCTCACGAAGTGCCATCTTTCGTCTCTGTTCGTAAAGCGCGGACATGAATCCGAAAAATGACTTCCCTCGTTGTTGCAGAAACAATATACTCCCTGTTCCGAACAATTTGGTGCCAGGCCGATTCTTCTCTTTGGTAGGTACTCATAGCTGAATCTGAGGTCTGCCAATTCTTTCTCAAGGTCCTTGAGCCTATGTTGAATTAGTACTTGCTTTGCTTCTTTGGTCGAACTGCTGGTGACTCCCTTGGTATCTTCGAAGCGTTCTGGCTGCGCTTTTTGGTCGAGCTCTGTTGGGGCGGCGCAGGTGTTGGGTTCCTTGGTATCTTCTAAGCGTTTTCGCTTGGGCTTCACTCTGTCGCCGACCAGTTATCCTTCGAGCGCACTCTGTGCAAGAGCCTGAGTTCTCGTTTACGAGCCACTCGGGGTATCCTTCATCAGTGAGCACTCACCGTCTTTTTGTTGTTGCTTGCCGTTGTCTCCTAAGTTCCTGTTTTCGATTCTTGCTTGATCTGGACTACTCTCTCTTGACTCTCTACCATGCAGGTGAGGTGCGATTGTAACCATCTTTTGATCCATCGCCTGGAGCAGTTTTTTGATCTCTTGGAGGCTCCACAAGAGTTAGAATAATTTTTGTTTAAGAAAAATGAGTAAGATTTCTTTGAAGATTTAATTCACCTACCCAATAAGTGACATCCTGTTTGGAATTTTATTAAATTTTTTGAGGAGAATTAATAGTTTGAAGTGTCCGGTACTGTATGTGCCAAGCGTGTTGGTTTAACAGAGTCGGCGACTAGTGAATGGGAGTTCAATTGTCCTTGCTTGATATGGGCCGCACAAACTCAAAGAAGAACAGCTTAATTCCCCATTTTCCCGGTAACAAGCTCTCCAAATCAGATTATTTTTCTAACGTTTTAAGAAGGGTGGACTCCCTCAATTGTGGTAAAGAAGTAGGCCTTGGAACTGAAATGGCTACTCTAATTTCGACCCACAAACCCACCCGTTTCGTCCGCTGCACCGGATTTTTTTTGGATTTAGAAGTGTTGTCACTGTTTTGTGAAGCTGGTTGGAGAAGCAGGCATTTTCCATTGTGTATTATCTTTAGCTGCCATTTGTCTGGTTGCAGTGGTAATGACATCTTTTAGATCGGCTGTTCCTGAGCGCTTAAATGCAGCCAAAATCTACAATTGTTCATGCCCTCTCCCCTTACTCATTAAGTTTACTTTAATTTGAAATCACACACAGCGTTCTTACCCAAGAAGAGAGCTTTCAGCTGATAGTCGATAATATAGTCGATTTTCGTGCGAACGGACTTTTCATCCCTACCGGATTGCTGGCCGGGATTGCCGGTCTCCTTCCCCGAGCGCTCCTCAGTCGGGTTGAGGCCTGGAATAACACTTCAAAGAAATTCATGTTCATTAGCATGGAAAATCTTGTCCAAATTTAGCCTATTAAGTTGGAGAAAAGTGCTAAACATGCATACTTTAGCACCCCACCATATTGCATACCATTTTTATGTCTTTGTTGCACTCTTTCCAAATCAAATTAGGCATTTTTCGAATCAAATTGAACACTCGCTTCTTCTACATTAAGCAACAGATTCATCTTCCTCCGTTCATTCGCCGGAAATCCCGGAAAGATCAACATAGGCCGCTTTGGAACGGTCCAAAGTGGCCTTTCTAAACAACTTTTTTAAAAATCAAGTACTTGTAAAAAGTAACATATATTTGAGCTTAGCAGCTCAAGCTCTATCTCATGAACTATAGATCTCAGTAGAGTTGAACAATGCATATAGGCCCGACAGAATCAATCGAGTGGGCGCAACAACCTGTAGAGCGATCGAGCGAGAGCTTGAAGAGTCAGCGTTTGAGCAGTTTTACCACAAATTTGCAGCCGCTCAACTCAGGATTTTCTCTAAGACTGTCAGCAAGCCTTGGGAGTGCGCCGTGCACAATGCATATGGGATCGAACCTAACAATCGAGTGGGAGCGACCGCTTGCAAATTACAGGCGCGACCGTGTTCGAAGCGCAATAACTCTGTCAAGTCCGAATCGCTCCGGCTGCAACTCGTGAGTCTTGTAGGCAGTGAAACGCTGTAGTAGTGCGCTGAACTGGAACGGTGTAGCTCATGAGTGGGTAAAGTTACAGGGGCGAAAATGAAGATTAGCTTTGTGTGGCACGATTTCTTCCTATTTCAGTCGACCACTGTAGGAAGACGCGATGAGCTAACGGCCAACGAGTCTGTTGCCTAGCTTGCCTTGGTCCCAGCTGCCATTGAAGAGCTGCGGAGAGAAGCGGTGAAGTTTCTTCCGCACTTACTCGCCCACATTTGAGTTATCGACACTCGCAATGGTACTATTCTGTTCAGTTCGAGAAGCTCTATCGAATGGTGTCAATCACGACCAATTCTGGGAATATCGGCTTTTGACAATTTAGCATCAAAGGTGAGGCGGCTCAAAGCCGCGGCAGAAGGACAATGACGTCATCGAAAATCGATATTTTTGAACCGTTGCTTAAGCTACGTTGCTGTGTTTCAGCACATCTATTGACCTATCTACTGCTTGCAAAACCAACAGTTGCAACCGCAAAGATTCAAACATGACAGAGTTGTTGTATTCAGAACACGCCCTCGGTACAATTTGCGACCTGTCGCGCCCACTCGATTGATAGGTTCGATCCTATATGCATTGTGCACAGCGCACTCCAAAGTCTCAACGGGACAGAATTCAGCAAATTCTGAGTAGGACGGCTGAGAATTTCTCATAAAACTCTCTAAATGCTCACTCTACAAGCTGTCCCCCCTCGACTGATAGGTCGGATCCTATATACATTGTGCACAGCGCGCTCCAAAGTCTTGCCGGGACAGAGTACGGCAATTACTGAGAAGGGCGGCTGAAAATTTCTCATAAACTTCCTATGTGCTCACTCTACAGGCTGTCACCCCTCGATTGATAGGTTCGATCCTATATGCATTGTGCACGGCGCACTCCAAAGGCTCGCTGGACAGTCTTAGAAAAATTCCTGAGTGGAGCGGCTGCAAATTTGTGGTAAAACTGCTCAAACGCTCACTCTTCAAGCTGTCGCTCGATCGCTCTACAGGTTCTTGCGTCCATTCGATTGATTCTCTCGGGCCTATATGCATTGTTCAACTCTACTGAGATCTATAGTTCATGAGATAGAGCTTGAGCTACTGAGCTCAAATATATGTTTCTTTTTACAAGTACTTGATTTTAAA
>OX377201.1:44493855-44655153 GCA_947396885.1 Heligmosomoides polygyrus polygyrus
GATTGATTCTGTCGGGCCTATATGCATTGTTCAACTCTACTGAAATCTATAGGTCATAAGAAAGAGCTTGAGCTGCTGAGCTCAAATATATGTTTTTTACAGGTACTTGATTTTAAAAAAAGTTATTTAAAAAGGCCGCTTTGGACCGTTCCAAAGCGGCCTATGTTGACCTTCCCGGGATTTCCGGGGAATGAACGGAGGAACATGTCCGGTACTGTACATAAAACGCGCTGACGATCTTTTGAGGAGTTTAAGAATTAAGCAAAAATTTAACCTACTTTTCTACTATATGAGGGCTGGATATTCCTGTAGTGGTAATTTATTCCGTCGTTCGGTCATGCTAAACCCGAGAGCCTTTCCTGGTGCATTTTAGGATTTCAAGGCTCAGATCTTATAGAATCGGCGGCGCTCGACATATGCGTCTCCACCGACTCAATTTCAGCAGGTGTTTCAATAGTAAAGTGAAGGGCCGCTTATAGCGTGGAGCTTCGTCTTTCCACCTAAAGTCACTATGATCTTCAAAACATCCAGACCACAGCGGCGGGTCAGCGTAAGTCCGTAAAATACAGCCATAAAAAAGTTCTTTGTTTGTATGTGTTATAGAATTGAAATAGCTTTAGATTTAAATAAATACGATTTATTCTTGAATTATCCTGTACAGTTACGACAGGTTTCAAAGAAAGAAATCTGCATTTTTATGCCACTTCCTTCGAGTCTAGACTAGAATCTCGCAAAATTCACCGAGATCGGTTGCGTAAGTGTGTGGGGACGTTTTGAATGAGCACAAAGACTAACAGGAGGAATGAGGAAGGGCATCACCCTGTTCGCTCTCCGCGAAGCGATCGAGTCTATTCCAATGAGATGGCAATGCATAATTAACGTATCGTTCGTCAAAGAACTATTCTGGTGCTTCGATTGCTCATGCTCTCCTTGTCTTTAAAAAAGAGAAGATGAGTGCAGTTGTCTCACTATTCCCTCCATCAAGGAGTCCTAAATGTGCTGTCAATATTTATTGAGAACAGACCATTTAGACTGAGGCAATAGATTTTTCACAAAATATATTTGTCGTAGTTCTTTATGCAAGTGTGAGTTTGTTAGAAAGCTAGCCTACCTGCTTACAATGTTCCACCAACGATCCAACGAAACTTTTCAACAGAATCTGCATCGTTTCCAAGTTTTCAAATCATTCAAGTCAAATCGGTTACTGTCAAACGCCGTCTGTTTTCTATGAGGTTTCATTTTTCGGAAGTCAGCAGATTAACAAGAAAGCACATAAATGGTAACGGTCATCGGCGAAGTACACGTCGTTGAATTGATTGAAACCACAGTAAAGAGCAACTCAATGTAGCCAAGAATAGATCTCCACGCGTTAATTATATATTCAATTTCTCCTTGTTCTCCTCGAGGACGGCGCTGCTGGGCTGTTCCGGAACGATCTTCGTCGCTCGAGAAGCAACGTAGGCGAACGACGAAGTGCCTACTGCCAGCGTGAAGAACATTGTCACCACCCACGTAGTCAGCGACATGCGCGGCGAGTAGTAGAGAACCAACGATGAAGACACAGACTGAAACAGAGCCATGTTGAGAGGAGAAGCGTCTCCAGAGGCACGCGTCAATCCTACTTGCAGCTTCAACAAGTCTACCAACAAACTGCAGTGTATAACGTAGTTCGATCCCCCCAATACATATAACGGTTACTCATGTGCACGTCGTATCTATGAAGCACGTCCTCATTTTCTTCCTTTCATCATAAAGAAGCTTCGAGCTGCATCATCAAGTCAGACCATATCCTAACAATAAGCACGGTTTCCAAGTCTTCTCAGAACCCTCTCCTCCTAGACCCTTCTCACTACACATGTAAATTAAATTGTAATGTAAATTACCGATCCTTTGACTGGTCGCTGGGCCAATGCTGTTGATTAACCTATGAGTTGTCGACCACGGTTCGCTTTCTATAGGGAGTCTCCGGACCCTCCTTGTTAGAGACATCTCGGGCCGTTTGTAACAGGGCCACGTGGCGCGTCCCCGGGTGGGGGATCGGGGAATGAAACGCGAACCATATACGACCGTGTATTGCCCAGAAACGCAGGTGGTTTTCGTTGCATAATGGTTGAAGTGAGGTTTAGGCTAAAGGATAAAAAGGGTAAGGAAGGCGTTACTCAATCCTTTTTCGGAATGCGCCACGCATTCTACGTCTACGGGACGTGGAGGTGACATGGTTGCGCATTTGCCCAGACGATGACTTGCTGTGCTCAGCCATGAACAAGTCAGCGCCTTATCCCTTCCAGACGCCTCTGGCTCCAGTTTCCCATCTAAGGTTTGGCTGACCTTGATGGTATATCCGAACCAGGAACCTGGTATCGAGTGCACGCTAAAGCGGACAGCCCCTCTGACTGCGCTACTTGCGCCTGAGATATACATAGAGTAAGTGAAAAGCTTTCTTCGAGCCTCATGCAAGCGCTTCTTGAGACCGAATTCATCAGCGACTTACAGAAGTTTGACAGAGAAGTTACAGCGGAAAATCCTGGGGCCGGATTCATCAAAGTTACTGCAGTAACTTTAACGGAGAATTGTAAGCGAAAGCTCAGATAACGCGGCCTATCAAGCGATATGGTGAGCGATAAGCCGCGTTATCTGAGCTTTCGCTTACAATTCTCCGTTAAAGTTACTGCAGTAACTTTGATGAATCCGGCCCCTGATAGCGCCAACATTTCTCCTTACCGCTTGTTGATAAGTCGCGTTAATTCGCGTTTTTTTTTCGCTGTAATTTCTCTGCCAAATATCTGTACGTCGCTGATGAATCCGGTCCCTGGTGCGTAAAGAAGGAGGCACGAACTGCCGTTATAGGGCAAGGTAATGCTATTTTCGTTATGCGACCTCTAGTTCAGGAAGGCATCAAACTATATAGTTCGTAATCACGGACAGAACGCTGATTCAGAACTTTGTAAACGAAACAAACCTCAAATAATTTACGTCGTAATTGAGAGATGAAGATCCAAATACCTATTTCTGAACAGTGCGTTAGGGATATTGAAGCATGGAAATCCTCTCATTCAAGTCAACAATTTCCGAGTAAAATCATCTTGAGCACTCTCAATTTTGCAGACATCTTTAATTGTGCTAGGGTCGAATACTGTAGTACTCGTGTCAACTAATGGAATAAGCATAAAACTCGTTTTATGCTTATTCACAGGATTGCTATGCTATTATATGATATGCTTTAACGAGCATAAAGCTCGTTTTATGCCGAGCCAAGGGCAGTTGCAATTGCTTAGACCAGATATCTAATACGTCCACCCCCTTTAAAGGAAAGGCGTAATTCGTCATCAGCATCAGTATCCTTGAATACCTTTATGTCATCTGTACATATGGCACAATCACAAACATTTTTCAGCATTTCCGGTATTTCCGAAGTAAAAATGTTAAACAGCATAGGAGAATGATTGCATCGGAATTATCCGTTGAGGATCTAGTGAAGGAAGGCAGGGACATCAACTGCGACTTCATCGGTTTGCCCGAGAGGAGAAGGCCACACTCCCCACACACCGTCTACGACTCCGGAGAAGAACTGATCCTCGGAACATACGACAGCAGGGGAGTAGGCGGCGATGGTGTCGTCGTCAACACGCACCTGGCTATAAACATCGATTCGTGCAGTCTCAGACAAGCCGAATCGGACGTCTGCGACTGAAGCGATGCGGCTCTGTGCTAGCTTTGACTGTGTTCTTCGCAGCTTTTTTTTTATACATCCGACTACAACACGAAGACGTTGAAGCATTTATGTCAAGCTGAAGATGTTCTATAAGGAAGGACACACACTCTACAAGGTAATCGTCGTCTATTCAACGGCAGGGTCGGAGTGCGAAGATGGTCTGGACAACTTTACATAAACAGGACCCAAGGTTTGGCTTGAAACGAGCAAGGACGCTCTGAATTCACCATGTCGACGAAAAGCATACATGGAAACTCACAGTTCCAGAGGCCTCCCTCCCTACGATGGACCTGGCAATCCCCCGGTGGCCAGTTCCACAACGAGATCGACCACATCATCTTCAACCGCAAGTATTGCCTGACCGACGTCATCGTTGTGCCCAAGTTTTGCACGGGATCGGACGACCGCCTACTTTGCGCAAGTGTCCGTTGAGGAGAAAAAGTCGCGAAATTGAAGAGCTGAGCCACAGTAACGGCCACAAGCAAAGAATTTTACACGTGTCTTGCCGTCCTTTGTACGATCGTGAGCACATCGACGAGGAGTACAACCGTTTCGTGCATTCTCCACGACGTCGCTAACAGGAGATGAGCTGTGAGATTGAAGACCAAAGATCAGTTCGCACTCTCGAGCTGATACGCAAGTGTGGAGCCGCACGAGCCTCATGCAGCTACCATCTAACGGCTGAGATTGCGAACCTATGCAGAGCGGCGATAAAGGGGGATCTTAAGAAGAGAAGGGCGGAAGTGTTTGCTGAAGATGCAGAGGCAGGATTGAGCATCAGCAATGCCCGCTGGAACTTCGTCATCTTCAAGACCAAGATGACCGTTCTTCGACGTCCTGACGGAACCGTCACCTCTTCCAGAAGGGCAATAGAGAAAGTCATCTAGTGAGTTCTAAAGTCATCTACGGTTTTTTTGTCTTGCCACTGATAACAATAACAGTAAGAATAATAAAAATAAGAATAGGAATGGAAACATATTTGTTGTAATGCTCAATTATATTATTACAAGTGCTCCATGACGCCTATCGGCGTGCCTCGCACTTACGCGCTTCGCGCGATGTTGCAGTTTCACTAAGCTAAGAACAATCACATCAAGCTAGCTGCTTTACTTGTACAGCTTTTTCCTTACCTAAAAGTCAAAAGGCTCGCAGTACGTACAGTGTATAGTATGATAGGGCGATCTATTGTTTCCACACATACTGGTCCTCACTTAGTGAAATGGTCCTATGGAATAGGGACGGTATTCAGGTGAGGGCAAAGCGCCGCAAATCTTAAGGCGCCGTGGTGGTCTCGATCTTGTGTGTGGCCTAGAGAGCGTTATTTGACAGGTGGTTCCGAGCGCGCGCGAAAATAACCGTATATAAGGTAGAGAAGTTTGTTTAGGAGGTTCTAGCTCGAGGGTCGTCTCCTGGCCATCCGTGCGCCAGGTCTCCGTCCAGCCGCCTGCTCCTCCACCGACCAACCGCCTGCTCCTCCACCGCCGTCGTCGGAGCCAAAATCCCCCTCCCCCTTGCGTTTAGTTTTTTTTGTTTTGTTTGTTAATAAACTGTTTTTGAAAAATCGGTGTTTTTCTCTCGCCTCGACCTTGGTAAACGGTAAAACTACTACAGCTCAGACTCATATTGGCTTACATGGGGGCCGAACCGGTCGAGCTGCAGAAGAAGTCTGGAAGCACCGATTTCAAGAGTACTGACGTCACCTTGTGGTCACACACGGTTGACTGACGTTCTCCTAAGAGGGTCTGCCACGAAGAAAGGGCACCCGAAGTGTGAATACTAAAGCTTTTTGCCACGACCACGAAGTAAGGGTAGTAAGTGCAGTTGCTGCCTGAAGTAAAGGCACATCGTTCGTCGCATCGTTCACTCGTCACAAGACGGCCCAAAGCCAGTAATCTCATACTGCGTTCTGCAGATATGGCCGACGGCAGAATGGAACTCGAGGAGGACCTCATCCTAGATGATGAGGTGAGCAGAGGCATCTCTTTTCCTTCAGTAGGAATAGACAGTGAGTTCGCAAAATTAGTAGAAAGTGTCGATATCTTTAAGGCAAAGGTTCACCACACAATAGGAAGCGTGCGCTTCTCAGCAAAGGCCAGGGATATTTTAGTAGAAGTAACAGAGGCAGAGTTTGCTGATCTAAAGCAGCATCTCGAGCTATTACAGAGGAACAGCCAGTGTTATAAAATCCTTAGTGGTGCGCTGAACACAACCATTGATGAGAGGTTAATAGATACAGTGGAAGAATGGGAAACTATTTAAGTAAGACGGAAGCGGACAGTGAAGTTATTGCCGACTTGTGCCAGATATTGAATACGGGTCCATTGCAGATCAGAGAGGCTGTCGAAAATATGCGCGAGGACCTAGAAAAAGCTCGCCGAGAGCATGGCAGTGGTGAGTTCTATGGGGCAAAACATGAGAGTAGAGTCAGTCAAGAAAGCAATAGATTGCAGATGACGAGGACAACATCGACTGAACATCGGTATGCGCAAGCCTCAGCGCCACCCTCGACCCAGATGAGCGAAGCAGCACCAACCACGGAGGATCAGGGTCAGTTCCTACCCTATCTGCAATCACTAACATGCACAGACCCTGGCGTATTCAGAGGACAGAAAAATGACAACTTTAACGAATTTTTAAGGCGCTTCAGGCGCAAGTACCTAGGGTTGTCAGAGATGATGCCACTTTAGTGGAAATCTTGGGCGATGATCATCTTCAGGGCCGAGCTAAGAGTATTTACCAAACACTAACCGCATCAGTGAAGGCTCAGGATTTTGAGGCAGTGACGCTTGAGCTAGGGAAACTCTTAGCGAACGACTCTACAGCTAGCAAGATCAGAGCGTTGACGGAGTTAAGGAATCTCAAGATCAGACCCAACCAAGAAGTTTCTGAATTCTGCACAACACTGCCGATGCAGGCAAAACTGGCGATGCAAGCAAACTCTGGTAGCCATATTAGTGAACGATCCATGGAGCTGGCTCAAATTTTGCGTGACAATTTAAGACATTGGCCTGAGCACGTCCACCCTATTAATGCGTTACATAGGGTAGTACCTCCTAACGCGTACGATGAAGTAAAGCAGTTAACCATTAGTATCGAGCAGTCAAAAACCATGTATGGATCAAGCCGCCAGAACACCCGTCCGCTTTCGAAGCCCAAATCAGAATCCAGAGGGGGATCAGAAGGAGGTAAAGTAAATAGATGAGTTTCACCCCCACAGGTTAGAGCGGAGGGTTACCCAATCCTATACTATTGAAGAAAAAGAAACTGTTAGTTTAAAAACGCAACGTCTTAGAGGTTCGCATGAATCCTCTACAGAAACCCGCAAGTGTTATAACTGCTCCCCATATACGGACATATAGGGCGAGATTGTCCCTCGCGTCAGACAAGAGTTAGTCGTGTCAGTGAACAACAGGGGTACAAGAGGCTCCCGGTGAGGGGTAGGACGCCACAAATGAGCGCAATTATATAACGGATATTGTAGAAAGTGCCCGGAATTTTGGGATAGTGGTGAAAAACATCAAGAATGTTAAAAACGAATTAATAAGAAATCGAGTTGTAGCGAAGGCAAAGCTCCATGGAGGAACCAATACGGCACTGATTGATACGGGATCGAATATAAGTATAATCCCACTAGGGGTCTTAGTAAAGGCCAGAGAAAGCGGTTTTGATATCAGTTCGTTAAAGAGGAGCAAAGAGAGCCCGTGTTTGAGAGGAACAAATAGAGCCCGTGTTTGATGCATTCAATAACCCAATGACATTCATGGGTGCTGTTTGGATTGACGTTGAGCTAGGGGACGGTAACATCAGCCCAATAGCTTTCCATATAGCAAATGGATATGAGGACGAAGTTCTTTTGGGAACGAATGCTCTACCAAAGCTTGGTGTGCAGCTCTCAGTGTCCAGTAAAACACAATCAAAATCAGAAGACACCTGCCAAAGTGATACCGCAAAAGTAGCACATAGGCTGTACGTCCCACCGCATCAGACTGCACTGGTTTTAGTTCGATGTGAGGGGCAACAAGTGACGAGACGGAAAAAATATTCTGGCCTATGAGAGCGGGTGTCCCAATAGGAGTGTTCAAAATCAGCAATCAGGAAGCGCTTGTACCCATCACGAACAGTCAAGATAAACCCCTGCTCCTTAAGAAGGGTAAAGATATTGGTTACTGGGGTACAGAAAAATGGAAAGAAAATTGGGAAGAACTGAACACCCTCATGCTAGACCAAGAAGTCAATTCCACATCGGACTTCGAAAGACTTCAAAAGCTAAGGGAACTAATAGCATCCAATAGAAGGCAAAAACGAAATGATGCTGATATTGAGGTTCTTCTTGAAGAATTTTCTGATGCCTTCGCTATATCAGATAGCGACCTCTCGAGCACAGATTTAGTGGAAATGTATATAGACACAGGGGATCATGCTTCTATCAAAATGAAGGCCCGTCCAGTTCCGCTAGGTGTCTGACCAAAATTGAAGGAGTTGTTAAGCGACATGATGAAGAGAGACATAATTGAAAAGAGCAAGTCTAGTTGGGCTTTTCCAATTGTCTTAGTGGAAATGAAAGACGGTAGTCTGCGGCTATGTGTAGACTATAGAGAACTAAACAAGCGTATAAACTCCTATCCACTTCCGACTCTTGATGCTCTATTGCAAAGCGTGGCTAGCAAAAAGTACTTTTCTACTCTTGATTTGTGTAGCGGCTATTGGCAGATACCGCTTGCAGAAGGGCGAGGGAAAAATCAGCCTTCACCACGTCAGAAGGGCTGATTCAGTTCCGTGTAACTTCGTTCGCCCTGAGCACTAGTCCAGCAGTCTTTCAACGCCTAAAGAACACGGTTTTCCAAAATCTGCTAGGGTCCGAGGTCTTCTGCTATATTGACGACATAATGGTGTGTACCAACACCAGGGAACGCCACTTCGAGTTGCTCCGCGAAATTTCTAGACGGCTTCGTGATGCAGGGCTAAAGCTAAAGGCACAAAAGTGCATTCTTCTGCAAGAACAAGTCTCCTTCTTAGGGCACCTCATAGATAGAAAGGGGGTCCATGCAAGCCCAGACAAAGTAGAGGCGATATCCAAGTATCCAACCCCAACTAACGTTGAGGAGCTGCGTACATTGTTGGGAATAGCGCCTTTCTATCGAAAGCTTTGTTTGGGATTCTCCAAAGTTACTGGATGTCTATTCAATTTAACATCAACAAAAGCAAAATGGTGCTGGGAGAAGCCCCACGAGGAGGCATTTGAGAACATTAAGAGAATGATCAGTAGTGCACCAATACTAGCTCAACCTGATGTAAAAAGGCAAGAAGTGGAGAGAAACCCTTTGTGATTTTTACTGACGCCAGTACAGAAGGTCTCGGAGCAGTACTTTCTCGAGAAAGCGCAGACAAAATGCTGCATCTTATATATTTTGCTTCGAAGAGTTTGAGCAAAGCTGAGAAAAACTACCTCATCACAGACTTGGAAGCCCTAGCTGTGGTGTTTGCTGTTCGGCGTTTTCATATGTTTATCTATGGGGCGCATGCGGTACTTAAAACAGATCACCAGCCTTTGACTGCGCTTTTCAAGCGAAACAACGTGTCAGCTCGCGTGCTACGTTGGTCCCTAGAACTTCAGCGTTATAAATTGGAGATACAATACGTTAAAGGAAGGCAAACGCAGTAGCAGACGCGTTAAGTAGGGGAACCGTTAAAGATGATCAGGAAGATTCACTGGAAGGCCTAGGTGATGCTATTGTGAGCAGAGTTGTTGTAATGGAAAAGACGAAATGGATGCGCGAATTGGAGAAGGAACCTCAGTTTGCCTTAATAATTGACTTGCTGCAAAAGGGCGATACTGATGGTACGATTAAATTGGAAGGAGTGAAGAACCCTGTCCGTGTTGCCGATTTTTCTATTGAAGAAGGACAATTAAAGATGTATATGATGTGGAAGGTAACTGCGTTTGGGTACTAAAAAGCGAAGGCTACCAAGTTTTCCACAAGGCTCATTCGGGAATTTTCACAGGGCACTTCAGTGCCCAAAAACTGGTTAATCGCTTGCAAAAACAATTTTTTGGCCAGGCATGGTGCAAGATGTTCATAAGTGGACGGAGCAGTGTCAAAAGTGTTTCGTTCACAACCCAAGGCAGGAGTTAGGACCGTCGCCAAAGCCGATTATAACAACTAAGCCTTTCGAGATCATCGGCGTTGATATACTGGAGTTGCGAATCACCTCTAAAGGTAATAGATACGATGTCACGGTGATCGACCACTTCACGAAGTTTGCCGCCGATTTATCTTGTTCCGGACAAATCGGCGGAGACAGTGGCTAGAACTTTGTTTGTGCGCTGGATGGCGGATGGGTGTAGGTGGCCTAAGACCATCTTGTCCAACAGAGGAGGAGAATTTAAGAACAAGATTATGGAAGAGCTCACTAGGGTCACGAAAATCAACCACGTTTTTACCAAAGAATATAACCCTCGGGAGAATGGCATCACAGAACGTTTAAACGCGACTATTGTAGCTATGCTTCGAAAGACAACCGTGGTCCCGACAGAATGGGACACGAGAATACCTTTCTGTATGATGGCATACAATATGATTCCGCACACTGCCACGGGCGAAAGCCCTTTCTTTTTGTTACATGAAATGGATCCGTTGTTTCCATCAGAAATTGTCCCAAACGGAGGGATTTCCCGCTACTCAAAGGATAGTAGTGTAAATAAATACAAAACTAAGCTTTTACAAGCCGCTGCCGAAACGCATGAGCTTGTTAAGGAACATAACGAGAGAATCCGCAGCAGCATGAAGGTTGCCTATGATAACTTGAACAAGGTCAATAGTAAGCGTTTTCCCAGGGGTTGGTGACTGTGTCTATGTTTTGGCACCAAATGAAAAAGCAAGGCACCAACATCCCAAGCTAGTATGTGAATGGGCCCGTCCGTTTCGTGTTTTAGAAGTAAGTCAAAACTCGGCAGTAGTTACAAGAATAAGCGAAACTTTTGAACCCTTGCGTATTCAATTCGACAAATTAAGAGTCGTTGCGAACTCAATATCTGACGAGAGAATTGATACG
Organism: Heligmosomoides polygyrus polygyrus; assembly: GCA_947396885.1. Taxonomy (NCBI): domain Eukaryota; kingdom Metazoa; phylum Nematoda; class Chromadorea; order Rhabditida; family Heligmosomidae; genus Heligmosomoides; species Heligmosomoides polygyrus. The sequence continues at coordinate 44,504,621 of OX377201.1, forward strand.
GTAGCTAAAAGAGGTCGTAGAGGTAGAAAAGCCAAGGTAGCAGCTTGCAAAATTACGACCAATCCTTTCAGAGCCGTCCTGAGATCGCCTGCGGACCGCTGCCACGTACAGTTTCAATGCTTGGATGATTGCTTCTCGACTTCGAAGCTTGGCGACATCGAAGGCATTAGTTTTCCAGGGGCCCTCGCGAAGAAGCCAATTGTCGATGTTTGGTCTGCTTGGAAGACCGCAAGCATTTTTATCTGGAACGATAAGGATCTGCCCACGAAAATGAAGATGTATCGGGAACATGCTGTTGTCTTGGATGTGGATGCGCTTAGCAAGGTCCTCAATGATACCTACATGGAGTGGACAGACTTCATTTGTTCCACAACCGGAGTCACCAGGCATGCGTCTGTGGACAGTTACGCAGCCGAGCGCTTCTACGATAGAACACTTCGGAAAGTGAAGGACGTGATCGCCGGAAGCGCAAAAATAAGTCGACTCACAAAGGAAGGACCTGTAGGGTTCGCTTCTCCCGACTGCGCCAGAATGTTGGAAGTCGATGGAGGAAAAATTGGAATTCGCGCAAAAGTTGTGGTCACGTTCCAGCAATTAAAGGAGCAAGTAGTGGAGTGGAAATCTTTCGGCACAAGGGTGATTATGTGGCCGCTGGATATCCACGCGGATCAGAAGGATATAGAGGCTGTCGCACTGGCAGCACAACAGCATATGGAGGCCGAAGGAAGACAAGTAACTGCGTAGCCACCAGTTTCGAGCCAGAACAGGGCAAAATGGATCGTTATGAGCAAGTTATGGAAAGCCCTAGACGAGAAGTTACTAGCATCTGGAGGCGCGAAGCAGATGGCTGTCACAGCAAGCAGCCGGATCGAGCAATACAGGATTCTAATGGAGGAAGGAACTCCAGAGAGCGCCGCGCAATACTATCACCCATACCCTTTCGTCTCAGACAGTGTCAGCACTTCTATTAGGAAGTGCGTTAGAAGGGCGGGACTGGAAAACGATGTCAAAGTGGTAGATACACCTCCCGCCAACCTGAAAAGTCGTTGAGTGCGCAACCGCCTGTACGACAGGAGTTGCGAAACCCTAAAGTGCGCCATTTGTCCTGCAGGCAACGAAGGAGACTGCATGGTTTCGGGGGTTGTCTACCTCATAAGGTGCAACAGCTGTGGAGGTGAATACATCGGTGAAACAGCGCGCCCCTTCTACGTCCGCGTTAAGGAACACCTGGAAGGGAAGAGCAGGTCACGACCATCAACCGCTTTGGGCTGCCAAGGGTAAAGGACCATAACGGCGCCGACTTTGGGGTCACTTTCAAAATTCTAGCAGGGGAGGCCCATACCGCCGCGCGCAAAACCTTTGAGGGGTTCTGGATGCAGGGCAATAGCCTGAGGTTGAATCGGCGAGGGGAATGCGTCTATATAACCCGCGAGCTCACCCCTTACCTCAGTCTCGCCTTTTAGACAGTTTCACTTTGTGGGGACCCTCGGGTGTTCTAAATGTTGGGCTGCTGTCATCTCTCTCTGCCGGAAGGGTTGCTGTTCGGGGAGTCTTTGAATTTTCGCAAGGTTCATGGCGATGTTTGGCCTGGTAGCTTCAACATATGTTTGGACCTTTCAGACTCTGAAGAAGGCGACATCGCCGAAAAGTTAGTCGTCAATAAAGCGTGTACTACCTCGGTTTCGAGTTCAACACCATAATAAACAATTGGACAACTATCACCCCTACGTTGGAGTCGGAGCCGCCAAGTACCTCTACGAGGTGATTCGCCGCAGAGCACCACGAATAGATCTCCCACAGCTCCAAGAAGCTCGGTCGCCGAGGACGACGACTACCCGCAGGGGGAGCATGTGGAGTAGGGACGGAGATCAGGTGAGGGCAAAGCGCCGCAAATCTTAAGGCGCCGAGGTGGTCTCGAGGTCAATGGGTGATCTTGTGTGTGGCCTAGAGAGCGTTATTTGACAGGTGGTTCCGAGCGCGCGCGAAAATAACCGTATATAAGGTAGAGAACTTTGTTTAGGAGGTTCTAGCTCGAGGGTCGTCTCCTGGCCATCCGTCCGCCCGGTCTCCGTCCAGCCGCCTGCTCCTCCACCGCCGTCGTCGAAGCCAAAATCCCCCTCCCCCTTGTGTTTAGTTTTTTTTGTTTTGTTTGTTAATAAACTATTCTTGAAAAATCGGTGTCTTTCCCTCGGCTCGACCGTGGTAAAAGGTAAAACTACTACAGCTCGGACTCATCTCGGCTTACAGTCCCCCATTACTGGTACTGGTCCCCCTTAATGATCCACCCTTAGCGGACAACGTCTTCGGCACACCTTCTAAATCCCCGGGCACATTGGACCACGTCTTCGGCACCTCTACCTAATCCCCAAAAACGTTGAGCGACGTCTTTGGCACGTCTTCTGAGTCGCAGGCACGTCATGCGACGTATTCCGCACGCCTTCTGAATCCCCTGGCACGTAGAAGACTTTGGGTATTTTCCGCTATTTTTGCGCCACGTAATTTGATCAGTATCGCTTGATGGTGATCGATATGCAAAACGAACTTCAGATTCGTGTTCTGCGACCGCGGTTACCCCAGAGCTAAAATTTCCAGGCAGAGAGAAGACGTCTGGGTACCCTCCGCTATTTTCTCGCACCGTAATTTGATTAATATCGATTGATGGCGATCGATACTTCAAAAACAAACTTCGGATTCATGTTCAGCGAATACCCCAGGGCTGAAATTTCCAAGCAGGAAGAAGACGTCTGGGTACCCTCCGCTATTTTCTCGCACCGTAATTTGATTAATATCGATTGATGGCGATCGATACTTCAAAAACAAACTTCGGATTCATGTTCAGCGAATACCCCAGGGCTGAAATTTCCAGGCAGGAAGAAGACGTCTGGGTACCCTCCGCTATTTTCCCGCACCGTAATTTGATCAATGTCAATTGATGGCGAGCGACACTTCAAAAACGAACTTCAGATTCGTGTTTAGCGACTTCGACTAGCCCCAGTTTCGAACCGCCTGGACGACATCCACAAAAGTCGATAGTTTGATCAATATCGATTGATGGCGATCGATACTTCAAGAACGAAAATCAGTTTCGTGCTCAGCGACCGCGATTATCCCTGGGCTGAAGTTTCCAGGCAGGCAGAAGACGTCTGGGTATTTTCCGCTATTTTCCCGCACCGCGATTTCTTCAATATCGATTGATGGCGATCGATACTTCAAAAATAAACTTCAGATTCGTGTTCAGCCACTTCGATTGCCCCAGGGCCGTAGCTCCCAGGCGGGTAGAAGACGTCTGGGTATTTTCTGCCATTTTCGTGTCGTAATTTTCCCCATATTTCCCTCTCCCCCCAGATTTCCCCTAGTAGTGCACTCGGAAGAGGCGCTGACTGCCACCTGCACTCCAACTCGATGTTCTTGGTTAGAATTTCCCGCCCAGGACAACAAGGCTTTCCTTCCTTTCAGGCTCGTTGGGTTGATACCAGAATTGTCCGGGAAAGGTAATGCATTGACTTGTCCATACGCTAACCACCGCTAGTCATTGGCCAAGTACATACGCATCTAAGTCGTCAGCACATTATCCCGCAGGAGTAGAGTGCGTGGCTTATCCGGCAAAGGAATTGACTAATGTCGTCCTGTATTCTTTGTACATGTTCTCCAGTTGAAATGGAGACAAGAAGTATAGATCCAACGGGTTTTCTGGGCCAGGATGAGGTAGTCGTTAGGGAGAGTCGCTTTTTGTGTACTCCTTAATCAATTTTAACACTAATTCTTCTCCAGTTCGAACAAAACTCTCCCTATATTGCATCTAAGAAAGTGAATTGCCGTTGATTGTATTTGGAGAGTTATAGTATAACTTCGTCAAGTTGTGGAACCAACCCTATTAAACAGACCCCTCTCGGTGCTGTCCCAAGCGTCTTCCTGAGGGCCTCCACAAGGCCAGAAAAGTCACAGGAATTGCTAACGAGCATTTCAAGTTTAGCAGTTTCATATTGATGGGAAATAAGATGAAAGAGGCGTTAGACAATGAAACTCTCCTTACGAAGATTGGTTAATGCTTGGCAAACATCATCGCATAGAGATATGATAGATGTGACTCATGCACTTCATTTACTGACATCTTTACTCATCCAATGGTGGCTTATCAGCCTTTCGGTTGTCTTCATAGTCATGGACAGCTAAGCTGTTTTGCTCCTCCTCCTTCCTTTCGTCCTTCGATTCGCTGAAGAATCTATTACAACCCGCTAGGGTACTCCCATTGCTTGTCGTCTTCAGACTCAGAACGTGGTCGTGCGGAAACGTCAGCCGAATCAATGACAGGTTTGTATGCCTGTATCGGCCCCACAGCCCAGCAACTTCTACTGTTCAACAACTACCCGTAAACCTAATATTAAAACACTGGGTTTTCATCGACCACTCACTCGAAGCCATGCATATGCTAAAGAAAGCTTAAGAGTTTAAAAGATCGAAATGCGCGATGAGCACGTATAAATGCGGTGCCATTTAATTTTGCCTTGCTTGAGTCCACTAGATAGTTTAGTCTAGCTATACCGTAGGGAACTAAGGGAAGACACCGACCTATCATTGCAACCGTATCAACCATAAGTATAAAAGACAAAACGATTTTTAAAATTGTCCTTATATTTAACTAAGTAATCGTAAGTGTGCGAAATTTGTTGCTCGTTATCCGGCCAAAAATCTCCGGATAACGAACAACAAAACGGATAGGTCAAAATCCGCCGGATACTGGATGACGGATAACGATAACGGTTACTCATCCTGATACGTAGGCTTATTCTCAATAAGTTGGTGATTTAGGCCAGTAAAATGTTAGCTTCAGCTTGTTTCCATTGCGATGTGGGTGAATATTGCTCGACTGAAAGTAGCATCAGTTCACTAAAAGCGAAATGGCGAAAAGAACCGGCGGAAACGACACTTCTACGGAGATATTCACCTTTGAAACATGTTTGCCTCATCTGTAGCGAGCGGGTGAAACTTATAATATGTTCGTTGAAGCCTTCAGTACTAAATCCCGTCATTGAACGTGAAAACCGTTTGACGGTTACTGCTGATCTCTCCCTTTAGCGGGTGTAAATAGCTCAACGCGTTTGCAAAAAGGTGCGAAACAGTAGTCCCTCTCTACATCAGGTGCAAGCAGCATGTGGCTAATTGTTTCTGCATATCTCATTATGCTACATTTTAGAAAAATCGTCACCTGTACAAGTCTGCTTAATGAAAACGCTTGGGGCCGCCGATGAGGAACGGCTATCTGACAGACCACTGTCCGTGCTGTGGTGATGGTCGAATCGGCGAGGCCGACCAGCAGCCCACAAAACACCGCGATAGGAACTCTGGAATAAAGTGCTGGGCAAAGAGCATGCGCTTGGAAACAGGGTCTACTGACGTCGCCGTGAATAGAGTTCCACCTCCTCCTGTCGGCATCACCGTTGCCCAGTTCGGGAACGCCAAGAAGACGAGCCCCTGGAATATGACGGCGCACACAGCATGACACAGCATAGTCGGCGTCAGGCTGAAGTTTCGATAACGGCGAGACAGAACCGATACGAAGAAGCCTCCTGAAATGGCTGGAACTATATGCTGAGCTGCCGGCAGAGGACGTGTAACGAAATACTGACCGAGAAACTCGCCGACTCCCAAGGCGATGCCGTAGTACGCAACCAAGTTGGTGCTCTTGTTGAGAGAATAAACAAAGCTGAATCACAAACAGATCTTTTACGCTGGCACTATTTGGCTACTCTTGCGCAGTAAAAAAAGCAGTTGATCTGCTCTAAAAATCCTTGAAGAACTCATGCAAAGCGAACATTTTTAACAAGCTCACTAGAAGGCACAGTTCAGAAAGGTCACATCTTTTGTCGTCGCAGACAAATAATTTGGTAATCGTCAAAAACGCTTCCCTGTCCGCACGCAAAGAACTAGACTAATAATCATAACACATAAATCAGATCTCCGCTAAAAAACGTATAGAAATGTTTGCAATTAAGGATCTGCGTAGCAGTCAAGAAATTTTGGGGCAGCATTTACCTGTGTCTCAATTTGCAGCCAGGTTCTTCTTCAAAGCTTTACATCTACAGATTTGAAATAGAAGCGCCACGACGAAGTACATAAACTAGAGTCTGCCGTCAAGAGAGGGCTCAAGTGTACCCAAATGCACAACGGCATTCGCTGCGGTGGCATATGCTTATGATGAGGTGCTTTTCAGTAGATTATAGTTCTATTCCAACTACTACGGTACTCAACGACTTCGCTATTTGGTCCTTCTCCGCTGGTGAACAGAAGAAAAAGCGCTGATCTTGTCATGTTATACAAATTTGTTGCAAATAAGGTTTCCATTGACACAAGTAACAACAAGATCCGTGAGAGGAAAGTTGAAACCTCGAGTCTCAGTCGCTAAATCGCGAACCAGATCAGATTTCTTAACCAATCTCATTTTCATGGAATTCAACCTGCTACTGGGCAAGTATAAGATTTAAAGAGGCTCTCTGCTCAAGCTTGTAGAATGTTTGTCAAAGATTGAATACCAAACAGTAAAGAAATAGCTTGTTGTTTACTTGGCTTGTGTTCGAGTGGTCAACCTGTGACGTTTTGTTCGATGTTTTTTTTTACACTTTACATGCTAGACTTCTTCTTCTTCAGCGTTTGTCCCGCTTCGTCGCGGGGTCCGCTCTTCTGGTGTCATGTCGCCCTCTCCCGGTCCTGCACTTGATCAGGGTGGACGCCAGTTACTTTCATTTCTATGTGTAACGTATCCGACCAACGCTGCTTCGGGCGCCCTCTTGGCCGCTTTCCAATTACCTCGAAGTTAAGGCCTATCTTGCGGACGCTGTCTTCTTCTCCACGCAGAACGTGGCCGTACCATCGCAAGCGAGCTTCGCGCATCTTGTCAGTTATCGGCGCGACACCGAACTTCTGTCGAATAGCATCATTCCTGATGCGGTCCATGCGGGTGACTCCAGCCGTCCAGCGCAGCATCTTTGTCTCCATGACGCTGAGGCGCGTTTCAACTTCCGTAGTCGCAGGCCAACACTCAGCGCCGTACATTGCTACCGGCCGCACAACTGCTCTGTAGATCTTCGACTTCAGGTGCTCTGGTATCTTCCTATCGCAGAGCACGCCAGTCAGTGAACGCCACTTGGACCATGCTGCACTCACGCGTGAGTTCACTTCAGCCATCAGATCGCCGTCAGACGCTAGTGCTGATCCCAGATACTTAAAGACCGAAGTGCGTGGGAACTCGATGCCGTCAAACTTAATGGAGCCGGACTTGTTTACGTCAGTCGTTAGGTACTCGGTCTTCTCGGTATACTTTACATGCTAGACAGTTGTTTAAAATAAATAAATAAATCATGGCCGTTTCAGCGGACGAAGGTAATGCTCACACTACTACTGACCAACGCTAAGAACTGCAGAGAAAGCACGGCATCCTGTGGAGTGGACTGTTCTGCTTGAAACAGCCTCACCTACAACGGGTGTCATACATGTGGTGAGTGCCTTAGCAAATTAATCGCACAATAGTGGCAAGAATGAAGCAAAATTGAAACCGGACGAAATAACATACGCGCAGACTACTCGCATCAGACTCAATAAAGTCTCATTTCTTTTCGATAGTCTGCACATACCCGGAGCTGCGATCTAGCCTAGCTGAAATGCAGTACCGCTAGGAAGGCTGAACGGTAACAAATAATGCGTCATGTCCTGGCCAGGAAACTGCAAAGTGAGGAAGTCTCGCATTGTTTGTCTTTATGAGCTGGATGGATTATTTTTAATTTTCCACCACTGTAAAGCAAATAGAGTGGAGTGTTTCCACGAGATAGCCCTCCATGGGGTGTCACAGCACTCCTCGTGAAGTATTTTTCCGTAATTTTCCAGAATTTGATGTTTTCCACTGTTTGCATGGAATCACTCCAAGATAATCCAATATTTTCATTCTAAGTGCTTTACAAGAAAAATCGAAACCTCATAACACCTTTTACGAGAAGGATGACATACAGCTTCCGCAATCAACTTTGAATCTGCTGGTAGTTTTGCATGATATGTAACAGCTCCTTCAATAGCATAGTTGAAACCCCTTCATTCAAACGCATTCCGGGTACAGTTTAAAATCCCATCTCACATCAGATTTTATCAGTTTCTAGAAACAACATTGTATTGAAAGGAAGACACACCTGAATGTTGTAGGAAATACGGCGAGATAAAAGGAGGTGAAAATCCCTTGGTAGAAGAATGCTAGAGTGAGCAGCAGAATGTTCGAATATGTGAGTGTATCGACAAGAGACTCTGAAAATTTGATCACAGACTTAACGCGAGCGTAACTCATTCCTTGAGCGGAACTCGTCGTATTGCAATGAGGTGTATATGCAGATCTTATAAGATTTGACGAGTATAAATGAGTTTTTAGTGGAAAGAGTTCTGAGGAGGTCGTGTACGACAGGCATCGCTTTCCCTGCATTTTGCTCGCAATGCGCTTCCGAAGCCAAATTCACGTCGAGAAGAAACCCAAGCCCTGTCGCGTGATCAACGGCAGTAATCTCACTTTTACCTAACTTGTATGTGTTGATGGGATTTGATCTGCCTAAACGCAGCACCTCAGTTTTTTCATCTCGTGGGCCGATCGTAAACTCAAGCTCTCTTAGAAACAAAACTCACTAAGTTGTCCAATAAAACTACTCGCGAGACCAGCGATCAACAAAATCGATAGCTTGTTGAAGGTTTTGTTTATGGCGTAATGAGCTGTGGTAAACATTTAAGTTCTCTCAAGAAGCTTTGCACTTCACTCCTGAGCACTTTATCAGCGATGGCTGTTGGTGGGTATAAATTCTGAATAGAATCGGAGACAGAAAGCAGCCTTGTGGAACGCCGCTAACCACAACGCTGGAATTGCAGCCGCTCCCGTTGTAGATTTTCACCAACACTGCCTAACAGGGTGAAACTAACTGCTTAATACGCTGTAGGCTATGAGGAATGAAGTCGTTTAAAATTATTCTCAAAGACTGAAGCTGAAACAATAGAGGGAAAAGCTATGTCCTTGTTTATGCGGATAATTATAATATGTCTGAACGTACTTGTTCTCAGGTCTAGACTGAATATTTCTGGTATTTGGTCTGCTGAAATCTCGTGGACCGATCAACTCAAGTTCCCTTAGAAACAAACTTACTAAGTTCTCCAATAAAACTCCATTCAGTTTTCTTTGACGAAGAAGCAATACTATCATATTGTTTCGTCGGAAGTAGTGCAAATATAAGAATTGATAATAAAGAGACTGCGAAGTAGGCTCCATAAAGCACATGGATCTGGCTTTCTAAACGAGGTCGATGGTCAGATGACGATTTGGGCCGCTATAGATGAGATTACCTGAGAAGTGCAGAAAGCTAACACCTTCCACGTTCAACGGTGTGCCACCGCCAGCGACCAGAAAAACCATTAACAGGACGAACCCTCCGACGAACATGCTGGAACAAACTGGAGTCATACTGCCTCAGCTAACCAGGAAAGCAAGTGATGAATACATAGGAGTGCAGTGGTAGACACTCGCGTAAAAAGCTAGAGCTCTGGAGCAGCAGACGCCGCTTTTGATAACTGACAAAGGCTGACGTTATTTTCTTTCGTTTTCAGACCACCCCTCTATCTCCATGTTGGCTTTCACAACAGTGGAGCGCTGGATGCGTATATTATTCACACCGCAAAGCTGTGTATCTTTTAATGCAAGTAACGTCTAGAGAGTTAGAGTTTGGGAAAATAGTGTCCTTTTCGCTATCTACCTCAAAGCCGTGAAATAGAAGTGGAATAATGGAATCTAACGCAGTTTTTGTTTTGCTATAGTTTCACCAAAATGCCTCTGAAGGCTCTCGATCCTTTTCGAATTTTGAGGTCGAAGGCAAAGAAATGTGTAGACATATTTATAACACTAATAGCAGTACCAGGCGTACTCCAGGTGGCTAGCGTGTCGTGAAGAATATCCGCAGGGCACGGACACGACAGAACCGTAGTGTCAGAGAAGCTTTGAGGAAAGCCTCGCGAAAAACACCGCGAGAATGCAAGGGATAAGTTGCAGCTAGAGTTGCAGTCTTCCGCGCTTTCCATCTAATGTTTTTCTCGTGTAAGGTTAACCGGACTCAAAGCATATTTTTAGCAACCACTGCTTTTCTTCCTATACAGAAATTACTCAAGATTATAGGGCAGATTTTTGAAAAACGAAGTAGTCGAAGCATTGAAGGTGGCTTCTTTGTGGCGAGGTAAAACACTCAGCATTCTTCTCCGCCCTGTCTGTGATACCTCTAGTACCACACATGTACAGACTTCACAGGCTAAGTATTTAGTTCCATGAAATGGCTCAAAAACTCTGCGCAAAACTGCTGCACTGCTGCTGGTCCTGATAAATAAAGTTACTGCTATCTTATATCCATGTTCATTATTCAATCAGCATACGTGAGCCGATAAAACTTTCCGCGTTGTTGCTCCAAATAAAATAACATAAGACACCTTCAGCTTCCTTTTATGTGTTATTACGCCTGCTATGATTATTATTATTTATTATCCTGGTCTATGCTGTACAAAGAAAACCCTGTTGATTTCAGACAGGAAATGGATGAAAATTAATGTCTTCCCAATCCCTCCTCTTTGGTATGCGCACGTCTTATACATCTGCAGGAGGTTGATAGCCAATCGAGAGACAACACGTGCATAACACCCTCCAGATAACCCTAATATGTAGCTATCCAATCGTCCCAGAACGATGAAGGCTTGGGCGCCAAACGGCTGGAGCGGACCGAATTGCCTCACGGAGCAACACGAGATCTGGGCCTCTGTCGAGTTTGCAACACGCTCCTTTTCCACCTGAGCAACGGCAGTAAGCCTTAAGCGCTCCGCACACTTTTGCGGCAACGCAGCAGCCCTATCTTTAACCATTTCACGACACGCGCGATTTTCAGGTGATTGCCGTGTGCGACAGTGCGCATTCTTCCCGCGCGTTGATTTTTTTCTATTCTTTTATTTGTATTATTTGTTAGATATGAAAAACAGTAACAAATGAAGTTTCCCATGGACCACCTTGACCGTAGCTATTGGTGGATTAATTGATTAAAATTGTAGTATCAAATATGTGATAATTTTCCATGAACTATTTTTATGATGGTGTCCGACGACATCGTCGGACAATGTCGTGAAAGGGTTAAGCATGGGGCAGAGACGCAGAGTCGCCGCGCGAGGCAAAACTAGCCTCGCGTGGCCTGCCGCTGATGTGCCGCCTACGCGGCAGATGCGGCAGACGCGGTGCCGCCTACGCGGCAGACGCGGTGGCAGCGGCAGTAATCCTTCATGGCATTGTTGCCGCATTGCCGCGTTGGTGGTTGAGCGAGCGGGTGGAGTGCTGCGTGAACTCTAGCACGCGGCACCAATGCCTTGAACGATTACTGCAGCTCCCACCGGGTCCGCCGCGTAGGCGGCACCGCGTCTGCCCAATCTTCCGCGTAGGCACATCAGCGCAGGCCACGCGAGGAGAGTTTTGCCTCGCGCGGCGACTTTGCGTCTCTGCCCCATGCTTAGAGATAGGGCTGCCGCGTTGCCGCAAAAGTGTACGGAGGGCTTTAGTCTTGCAGCCCCACTCCATCGCCAACGCAGTTTCATTTTCTTATCATTGTCATTATCAGTTTCCATTCTAGATCCCGTTACGATCAGCCAGAGCCCAGACAGAAATTATCGACACCAAAGTGGTTGCAGCGGCAATAATGCTTTGTACCATTGTTGCCGCTGCCGCTTTGGCTGCACCGCGCCTGCGGCGTAGGCGGCACATGAGCGGCAGTCCGGACTGGGGTAGTTTTGCCTCGCGCGGCAATTCTGCGTCTCAGTCCTGTGCTTAAAGATAGGGCTGTCGCGTTGCCGCAAAAGTGTGCATAGATCTTAACCGGTTTGCTGGCGGTTCCGGCCTAACTGGAGAATGGCTCGCTATCCGGAGCGGATAATGGACAGCAATTTAACTGACTGTTAAGGTTTGGGCGTGGTGTCAAGAGATCTATGCTACAATAGTAGACATTTAGATTCAAAAGGCATTTATACACTACGTTCTAGCCTGGATGCATTTGACCAAACGTCCCGGAAACACATTAAACGCTCGGATGCCCACTAGAAGTTGCAGACCTTGTATGCCTTGCCTCCACGACATCACCAGTCTACAGGGATGGAGTGCCTGGAGCCCTGCAAGAAGAACTGATTAACTACAGCTTTTCTGGCCTATCTCGTTGTGGTTGCGTGGCTGCAGTGTGTTAGGGGCGTTCGCGTAGCGACGTGAAGTCCACTGTCGGAGCGATGCGATCATCGCGTCGCGCTCTTCTGGGAGGGTGTTGGTGCTATGAACACCACGCGTTCGAAAAGAATGCGTAGTATTGAGTCACCGAGTGATGGGCAAATCGCTCAGCAGTGAGCAGCGATATCATCATCGTGTGGCGCTGCTGATAATTGCGTGCGATAAGGTGTTCGCTACAGAACAGGTATAAACACCTCACCATTGGGGACGCGACGACGCCTGATCGATATGGGAGATCATCATTACATTGCGTCGCGCCTCGATAATACTCTGAACGCCCACTTATTTCCCTTAGATTTAATTGCAAGTGATGATGATGTCCTTTCTCTGATAAAACTCTAACACGTTCTAGTGTTTTGTTATGGATTGATGTGAAAGGGGGAAGCATTTTACACATGCAGGTGTAGAAAACGACTTCCCATAACTAATTAGAATAATTTGTATAGATTCCTGAAAGAATTTTGCGCTCAGTTTTAAAAGATAATGAGAATGTGCTTGCAGTACTAGGGATTTGGTTTGCTCTTAAAAATTTAAGCGTACAGTTCAGTCAAAACTAACTACTCGTGCTATGGGAGATACATACATGCTCGCGTCCATTTGTGGATTTTCCGACGGAATGTTTTCTATAACATACAGTACCGGATGCGTCTTTTGAATAGACGCCGCAAAAACCGCAATTTTGCGGTTTTGTGGTCTTTTTGATATAATTCGCCTAGAATTCATTCATTTTGAAAACTAAGGATATATTTGAGCACAGGACCTTGAGCTCTATCGGTTAGCATACATTGTTCATATGGAGTCATGAAAATGTTCGAAATTGAAAACTTGCGCTCCATTGCGAAGGGCGGTCGCGGACGAGTTGTCGGTCGCAAGCCGTCGAACACAGTTGCGTGCTCACAATTCCTCAACTTGAGGGTTTTTTTTTTCAAGAAACGGTTGGAACCGTTCGATTCGTCTCTTCGAGATCTACACAAACATGTATACAATTTCGCCGACCACCGCGTTTTCGCAGATGGTGGTCAAAAATGACTGGGGCAGACCTTTTGCGATTGCGGAAGCTTATATTCCAAGGCTTGCATGTTCTCGGAGTATCTCAAGCATGGCGTACATTCCAGTAATCCTCTGAGAGAGCGCCGTGCACAATGCATGTAAGATCGAATCTATCAATCGAGGAGGGGAGGGGGACAGCAGTAAAGTGAGCACATAGGGAGTTTATGAGAAATTTTCAGCCGCCCTTCTCAGTAATTGCCGTACTCTGTCCCGGCAAGACTTTAGAGCGCGTTGTGCACAATGTATATAGGATCCGACCTATCAGTCGAGGGGGGACAGCTTGTAGAGTGAGCATTTAGAGAGTTTTATGAGAAATTCTCAGCCGTCCTACTCAGAGTTCGCTGAACTCTGTCCCGCCGCAGCTCCTTAATGGCAGCTGGGACCAAGGCAGGCTAGGCAGCTGGGGAGTTGTAGGCATTTCATCGTGAAGTAACTTAATTGATTTGTTTGCATACGAACTCGTAGGCCGTTAGCTCATCGCGTCTTCCTACAGTGGTCGACTGAAATCGGAAGAAATCGTGCCACACAAAGCTAATCTTCATTTTTGCACCACCAACTTTGTCCAATCATAAGATACACTGCTGCCTTTCAGCGCACCTTTTGAACTTTTTGCTGCCTACAAAATTCACTAGCCGGAATGATTCGATCTCGACAGAGTTATTGCTCAGAACACGACCGCGGTGCAATTTGCGAGTTGTCGCTCCCAGTCGATTGATATGTTCGATCTTATAAATTAGGTTGTCCCATAAGTCCCGCCGTTTTTTTCAACGATTCACTGCAGATTTTGCCGGCGGTCTCTTGCATAGCGCTGCATAGCTTTCGAAAGAGAATGATTTGCTCTATCAAAACATGTGTTGCATTTCTTTTTCCATTATGAACTTTGACAATTTTTAGGTCGTTAAAGTGAAAAATGAAAAAGTGAAAAAGTAGCCATTTGCGCATTTTTCTCTCCGCTTAGGTTTGTAATTTTTTGCGCAGTTTTTTATAGTACTTGGAAGACAATGTTTTGTACTACAAGAATATGTGTTGGTTCTATTTTCTCACTTGCCCTTTATTGATTTTTAGGCCATCAAATTGGGAATTCCGACTTTTCCGTCCAAATTTTTACCAAACCTCCGGTTCTGTGGTTGAACTTTTTGCTTGGTATTATATGTCGTTTGGAAGAGGATGTCTTGCTCAGTAAGAATTTGTGTCGCGTTTATTGGCTCACGTGACTTCTGTCGAATATCAATAACTGAAGAAGGAGAAGGAGTTGTTGGTGAAGGCGATTTTTCTCTTTTTGGCATTTTGTTGATACTCAATAGAAATTAATAAACGCGACACACATTCTTATAGAGCAAGACATTTTCTTTCGAATGATATATAACACCAACCCAAAAAGTCCAACCACAGAGCAGGAGCTGTCGGCAAAAATAACCATCCTCCTTCGGACGTCCCAATTTGATGGCCTAAAAATCAATAAAGGACCAGTGAGCAAATAGGACCAACACATATTCTTGTAGTACAGAACATTGTCTTCCAAATACTATAAAAAACTGCGCAAAAAATTACAAACCTAAGAGAAGAGAACAAGTGCGCAAATGGCTATTTTTCACTTTTTCACTTTTCACTTCAACGACCTAAAAATTGACAAAGTTCATGATGAAAAAAGAAATGCAACATACGCTCTGATAGAGCAAATCATTCTTTCGGAAGCTGTGCAGCGCTAAGCGAGAGACCGCCGGCGAAATCTTCAGTGAATCGTTGAAAAAAACGGCGAAGACTTATGGGACAACCTTATATAGGGCGGCTGAGAATTTCTGTAAAACTACACAAACCCTCACTCCACAATCTGTCGCGCCGCACACTCGATTGATATGTTCGATCCTATATGCATTGTTCAGGGCGCCCTCTCAGAGGATTACTGGCATGACAGAGCACTTTGCGCCATGCTTGAGATACTCCGAGCTCATGCAATTCCTGGAATATAAGCTTCCCCAATCGCAAAAGGTCTGACCCAGTCATTTTTGACCACACACTGCGAAAACGCGACGGTCTGGCAAAGTTGTATAAATGTTTTCGTAGATCTCGAAAAGACGAATCGAACGGTACCAACCGCTTCTCGAAAAAAAACTCAAATTAGAATTATTAGGAATTGTGAGCTGATTAGGAATTGTTAGCTCGCAACTGTTTTCGACGGTTTGCGACCGACAACTCGTCCCCGACCGCCCTTCGCAGTGGAACTCAAGTTTTCAATTTCGAACATTTTCATGACTCCATATTAACAATGTATACCAAACTATAGAGCTCAAGGTCCTGTGCTCAAGTACATCGTTAGTTTTTGAAATGAATGAATTTTGGGCAAGTTATATCAAAAAGACCCAAAACCGCAAAATTGCGGTGTTTGCGGCGTCTATCTAAAAGACGCGTCCGGTACTGTACTGCGAACTAACAAACCACTCGATAGAAGACTTAAAGGATAAAAATCGGTGTGAATCAAACTCCTTCAGTGACTCGTCAGACATTCCACTTCTACATGATGCTGAAATTCCTGGAACGTGAATGAATAGAACCTGCAATGAATTCCAGTGGTCAGCCGACATTCAGTGTTTTATCGTTCTCACAATCAGACGAGCTCGCGCTTGACTGTCATAGAAACTTGGCAGGCTGAGAGAATGAGGTGGAGGGCGACTCAGAAAAAACAACTGACCATAGGGAAATTGAGAAATGTTTTGTCACCATGATATGAGGGGATAATGCCACTTGCTAATGGATTAAAGTTTACGATGGAGCTGTATTATTAGGGAGGGCGCAAAAGTAATGAGACACCCCATGCCGTGTCCATATATATCGTGGATGAAGTCTGGATTCGTGCTTATCGTATTTGTATGTTACTTACTGAAGCCCATCTGAGAAGTTACAACTTTCCAGAAGCATGCCAAAACCCCAGTCTGTCTCATGCCGAAACCCCAGTCTGACGGGTCGACCCGTGTCGCGCAAATCTCGCCCAATTCCCAACCCCGATCAGCCTGGGCTCAATATTCACGCAAGATAAGAAGTACGTCTTCTACCTTAACCCTGCCAAACAGCGAGTCTGGGTGAGGCCTGGCGACACGATACCGACCTTCGTTCGGCGGGATGTTCATGGCGAGATGCACCTTCAGAGATTGTGGGTTTGCTCCCATGGACCGGTATACTGGAACCTGTTTAACAAAAGCAAGACAATAGACTTCAAGGCCATGGTAAACAAAATAGAGGAGATGGACCTGCAATTCGAAATTATTCAGTCGCAGCGCTTCAAGGAGTTCCTCCTCTTCGACAGCGCCGCACCCCATTGTGAACAAGTAACCACGGGTAAGCTTGCCCAGGTTATTGGGCTAGGTTCACATGCCTCACTCATCGTATTAACCGCACATCCCTCCATGCGAATACCACTACTTCTTGAGCCTACAGGAGTTCCTGGCCGGAAGAGACACAAGAACCCAAGCAGTCCTTGACAACCATATCGAGCAGTTGATCAAAACCAGGCCCAAACAGTTCTGGAAGGATGGGATCAGGAAGTTGGCTGAGCGATGGCAGCAAGTCATTGACCTTAATAGCGAACACATTACTCAGCATCGTTGAGTTGTAATTGAGTTATAGAGAGATAAAGATTTTTTTCAATTTGTCTCATTACTTTTGGCCTCACCCTAATAATATGGTCAAATCAGCGACCGACGCAGCGTCACTCATTCGAAAATCTGATGCGTTGCTCACAAGGGTCTTACCACTGGTGCCCAATGGCTATTTCTATGGCAGTGTTCGACTCCAGCGTCCGCCACGAAGAATGCTCCGAGAGGTATGCGCCCTCTCCGTTATTATACACTGCAACACATTTCTTTCCATTGACTGCGCTGGACAGGTTAATTCCCTTCAACTTACGGGCATAGCTGAATCCTACGAAAACTTGTGACAGGTAGAAGTACCACCATGTCACTCTGAAGAAACCGATGTAGTAAAGAGCAAATAAGGAGCTGCCAAGCACCAGCGACCACTGAAAAGGCACTGCGCTATTGTCTGAGCCAAAGGTGAAAATGACTGCTGCAAACAACCTTCGACGTAAGGTAATGGAGCACAGATGGTGTGATGATGCTCGACACGGCCAGTGCCCCAAACTGGATGGCTGCACTGGAAAAGAAGGAGTTTTCTGAAGGTGAGAGACAGCAGCGGAGCGTCCTCAGTGTACCCCTAGTAGCCGGCGAATTGGCTGATTGTGTTCGGGTTGTCCTGGTGAATGGAGTGAATGATGGACTCGGCTATGAACGATGTAGAGAGGTAGCCGGCGAACATGAACATGGAGGCGAAGCCGAATTGCACGCATGAGACGATTTCGTGGGTCCGTGGTCGGAGAGAGGGCATTGCTGAAATCTCAGAGAGCGTATTGACAGCAACCGTGTTAAAAGCACGCTAGCGAAGGGCGAGAAGCAGCGTCCGGCATAATTGTCTCTTTACTAGTGGTCGCACACAACAAAACGAGCGCAGTTGCAGCAACCAGAAACATGGGCGTCGTAGTCAACGTACTACGATCCTGGAATAGCGGTAGACAGCTAAAAACGTTGTATAGATGACCGCCGTCAAACTGAAACACTGATATGAAGAACGGAAATGTGCATATTTGTTTAAAGCAGGAAATCAGCGAAATTCACTGTTAAGTAGGTTAATTTTACTTTTTTTCTTCGTCGAATATAAGCCTTAACTATCCCAGCTGTTAGAACATGAGATCGAGAGTAGGAGAAACTCGACAATTTTCTTTTTTCTCGAGGAAAAATCATAAAAATGATCGAACCAAAAAACCTTGCCACGATGTTTAATGCACGTTAATGCGAGTTGTCCAACTACAGAACCTAATGCGCTGTTCACGCGTTCAAGGTGGCCTTTTTCAAGTTCACAGCGGTAGATTTCCACTCTTCCTAACATGACTGTCCGTAAGAAACCGTTCGGAACCGGTTTGCTCTACAACCTGACTTAATTTTCACACAAACATCACTGTTTGGAGCAACGACCAGCGGAACGTCGAAATACTGATGAGGATTTCGAAATGATCTCACATGAAAGCTCGCTGTTAACACTGTCTAGTTAGTGGGTAGAAGCTACGGAGCTGCCATCGAGGGCTCTATGGCACCGTGAAGTCTTGCTGGACACCGTGAAGACCTTGCTTGAGCCACAATCTACGATTATGGCTATCACAGGGCACTTCCCTTGGTAGTGTGAGGGCAAATTCGAGAGATAACGTACTCAGCGCGTAACTTGCTCTAATGTGCGACGAAGTTTAAAAGTGGAGATCCGATGAGTGTGTTTTTGTGGATTTTGTGGGCGTATCATTCAGAAACGGCGTGCACAGTCGGTGTCATGATTACCTGGCTTGGGTGCTGTCCGTGCTGTGCTTGGTTATGATTGGTTGGTGCGTTTCCATCTCCCAATGATGTGCTCCTTTGCGACTTGTACCATTTATTCAGAATTTGTCACCGGCTTTCACGATATCTGTTATGGTTGAAATGAAAAGGTGCGAATGTTCGACAGAAGTGTGTTGCTGTTCATTTCGACTGCAAAAGCGTGATTGAGTAAAATAGTAAAAAAGATGACTCGCTAAATAAGCAGCAAGCATCTAGGGCCCATCACGAAACCTGCTAATAACATACACCTTCCACTGATCGCTAAATGTTGCCCAGCCCAAGATACGCCACAAAATACCATGCAAAATCAGATCAAGCTGGGCTTCCTTCCGTTTTTTTTTGCTACAATTGTTGCAAATTGTGACTTCAAATAACGTTTGCACCACGTCCATCGACGTTGTTCCTTCCCTCAGGACAAACCAAGAACGCTACCAGGATGAGTTATTTCAGCCATTCTGAAATAAGCCTTTTTTCAGGGAAAGTCTCCACCTTTGTTGTCTTAATGTATCATCCCACTAGAAAATGGATAGCCGACGTAAAGAGCTATGGAATAGAAGGACGACCGTGATGAATCCAGATGAATTACATGCTTGATGAGGATTTTATGAGCGCTGAAACATCGCCATGCACAGCTGGTGAACGGAAGTGCATTGCTGTGCCGCAAAAAGACGTTCTGCAGTAAAAACAAAAGCTAAACAAGACAGCACAACAGTGGAAGATAACTGAACCATGGCTGAGTGGGAATGGCCCCTAGAAGGCAATATTCTCATGAAAAAGGGATTAGCATGGTTACCCCTTTAATGTAGATAATAATAATAATAATAAGTTTATTATCAGCGACAGGAACAAAAGCAGAAGCAATATGAAGTTGAAGACAAATGGCTGATAATTTTTAACAGAAGAACAACGCAAGAACAGCACTTCACAAACAGATGGGCAAAAAAAATGTAATAAACGAACATCCGGCGACTACTTGTAAATAGAGCACTACTAGTAAATAGAGCATTTCTGGGGAGAGCACCATAGATTAACGTTCGCTCGGTACGCGCGTGCGGATTGGTGATGAAGGGCAGTGGGCGGCCAGCACTGCAAGTCCAGTTGAAGAGACTCCGGGTACCAACTTAGTAGGCCCGCCAACAACACCGCAGCCAGCACGGGTACGGTACTAGTTTTCGTCAGGGCTCCCCTACAAATCTTACGGTGAAAAGGTGCAAAGTTCTCATGATACTTGGAGGAATATACAAATGAATATGAAAGACATGCACATGAATACGAAAAGCTCGCTTCACCAGCGGAATCGCCTGAAATGCCAGAAATGATAAAATTAAAGAGTAAATGCTGAAGTCAAAAAAGACCCCTGTGTTTCAAGAAATCTTCAAGTCGTTGGGCGAAGCTTTCCGGAGACGATGACATGAGTAAGGAACGCGGGAGCTGATTCCACGTGCTTGCTACTCGGCACCAAAGGAATACTGATACAGCTGCGTACGGACCCTTCCTGGAACCACACGTAGGTGATGGCCTCTGGTTCGACTAACAGACTGAGAAATTGTGAGAGGCAGATCACAGCCCAAGTTGACATAACCCATGAGTAGTTTAAACAGAAAGCTCAGGTCGTATACCATTCGTCTTAGCTGCAGAGAACTACAACTTAACTGGTTCAAGCGCTCACGATAACTGGAATTGAACTGACCATTTCTTGCGAAAATATCCCTAGTGAACTTTCTTTGAACATTTTCGACTTTCGATATATATTGCACTTGTGAAGGAGACCACAATGGTGTGCAGTACTCAAGAATTGGCCTGACATAGGTTTCGAAAAGTTTCATTAGGGTTCTCATGTTTCGCGTTTTGAAGGCTGGTAGTATAAAGTTAGACCTTGTATAAGCCAAACATACGATCTTCTCAATGTATTCTTCATATGAAAGCCTGTCACTGTATACAACGCCAAGGTCTCGCACTGACTTCGAAATGGCCAACTGGTGGCCTCCAATGTGAAAGTTAGGGTTAGGAGGGTGTCTTCTCCCGATACACATTATTGACGTCTTTTCGAGAGAGATATCAAGTTGCCATTTTATCGACCAGCTTCGTAATGCGTTCAGCGCTTCCTGGAGAGAAGCACAGCTGTTTATAGCGAAAATTTTGGAATCATCCGCATAAATAGAACAGTGGACCCCTCGGGGTAGGCACAGCGGCAGGTCATTTATATAAAGTAAGAACATCAAAGGACCAAGGCAGGTGCCCTGGGGGACACCGCTGATAGTAGGGTAGCACGTTGACAATGCGCCATTGACAAGAACCCTTTGGTTACGTCCGGTTAAAAATGATTTAGATCGAGAGTCAGAGAGCAGATCTGTGTGGGTTGTGCTGCTTGAAGAAAAACAGAAGGAAACTCTATCGCCCAGGTCTTGCCTGGCAGCCATGGGCCAGCGTTCACCTCCGCAGAAGAGCCATTGACGAACGGACGGTTCGAGAGCACTGGACGGACGGCAGGAGATCTCGGCGGACGCCGACTGTCATCGAAATGCAAACCCCTCACTTCACGCCCGACAGCGCACGCGAACGCGATTCGTCCGCACAGGATGGAAGTGTTTAGCTACCAGTGCAGAAGAAAGCGACAAGTGCAGGCAGCTCCCTGCTCCCAGTGCGTTATCAGTGGCCCTGTTGGCCCCTCATTCCTGTGTTAGACCCATGAAGGGCAGATCTGCTCAGCCTAACGAAAACGGCCGCCCTTAGTTGTGCCTGTAATGTGGGCTTTGACGCTTATAATGAAATAAACTCAATTATGCCTTACGTTCTGGAGTTCCCACTTTGATCAGAAATTAAACTGATTGAGAAACAATTAGGTTGTTTGCAAATATCTCAGCGTTTTGACTGTTTCACTTTGAACTACCATAACTTTCTCAAATCTTATCGGATCTTAAAAAATAGCACCGCTTATTTCGCGATTTCCTTACAGTAGGACTTTGCTCTGATCGTTGGGCTGGTGCCAAAAAGTTGTACTGGATCACACCAGCCGCCGACCAACACCATTACCTTTTTTTGGAGAAGGTTCGCCTGTAGAAAATGCTAAGGGGGATCGTCGGCGTCCAACCGCTGTCCGGAACGTTTTCCGTTATCGTGCAGAATCCACTTTTCATCATAAGTGACGATTCGATCCAAAAAGGGGCAGTTTTTTGCATAAAAGTAGAGAAGGACAAATCTCGAAACGTGCCAATTTTTGTCCCTCACTCAAATCGTGGAGCATCCCTTTCCGAGCTTTTTCAACTTCCCAAGGCGTTCCGAAGCATCTGCAACAGCAGTTGTACTGAATGCTAGCTCTTGCGTGATCTCGCGAACTGTTTGTGATGGATCAGCTTTCAGAAATTCCTTCAACTCGTCGTCAAGGAATGCTTTAGTCGACCGCTACGTGGGTGTCATATTCGAAACCGAAATCTCCGGTCCGAAGTTTACCGAACCACTGGCGCACGGTGCTTTCTCCAACACTACTAGGCCCCCACACTTGATTGATTTGTCGAGCTGTCTCGGCTGCGGATTGTCCCAATTTGAAGTCAAAATCAAATATCGTTCCGAATTGCTCCGTCAACATACTTCAGCAAGCCCTTCAATAACGGACATATAAAACAACACTGGAACATAAACGACTTCGTCAGATAATAATTTTGCACAGAAAGTAGCAGTAGTGCGCAATGCAAGTTTAATCTTTACTTAATAATAGACGAATGAAAAGTAGTAACACAAAACGCCGAGAACTTTCCGGACAACCTAATACTCTCCCAAATACACTACTACTTATTATGCGGAAAACCACTCAAAAGACTAAGGATTTTGGGATTGGGTGGATTCCTTTAAAATAAAGTAGCATCTGTGATAGTAATTTTTTTAATAAACATTTGCAAACTATACAAGGAGACAACGTTGGGATTTGAGCAGTAACAAAGATTAAGACGTCAAAGACAAGAGATGCGAAGGCTGTAGCCGCTAAGAGCAGGAAGAATTAATGAACTAGGCTTCATCCTGTAAATCTCGTAAAAGCCTTTTTGGGCAAATATTATGAATAAGATTACTTTCATTTTTTGCACAAACTTTGTGCTTTGAACAATGAACGCTTAAAATGCATCGCTCTAAATCACTAACAGAACGCCAAGTCGTAAACCAACGATAATACAAAACTTGCGCTACAGAGTGAGTGATTTTCAATCCTTTGGTCCAATGCATTCAAGAGTTTTCCCTATGAGCACTGAAATCGTAGCAAAATCATACTGCAGGCCTTCTGAATCCCTATGCTCCCCGTCCTCACCCTGACGCGTTGGTCGCTCAGTGTATCGTAAACTTGGATGATCCGCCAACAATGTCACATGTTCGTCTTCGTGTCGCTCCCTTAAGCTCAAATAAACAGCCGTCTGGCCGCCCCGCCGAAGGCATCGCTTGGATTTTGCATCCTCCCCACAAGAGACGGACAACGTGACCCACAGGCTGGCTGAATTTTGCATGTATATTAAGAGTATGATATTCGGAGTCTATTCGTCGAAAGCTGTTCTACCTTAGACAATCGCGTAATGACAAGATCTAGAAGGTTTAACAGCCTTCACGTGGACAGAGTAGGAATAGTTTGGAAACAATTGCAAAATTGTGAGGAAGCATTTGAACATCCTAATACTCTGACCGAAAATATTCCGTGATTCATTGATAGTAAGCATTTCGACAAACAATGACAACAACAATTGAAAACCAAATCTGATTAGGGATTGAACTAAATTTTCGGCCCACCATCATGGAGATTTAAAGGATCTGATGCCAATCGGAGGAGTTCCGAAAGAAAATGACCGATCGCATCCAGTGGTCGTTGATATTCGTTAATTCAGTTGACATGAGAGTTCAAAGCGAAAATGAATCATGTCATTGGGAGAGACTTTACACTGATTGATGTGATGTCAGGCATAGGAGAGTCGTAGAACTGCACCTTGCCATAAATGAGGTGCAATTTCCGAGAAATTATGAATAACTCTGACGATGAGTAGAGGTGTCAATAAAATTCCAATTCTCGGCATGACCTATGTAGGCGACAAATTTTGGCCAGTTTTGTACCACCCAGTGGCCCGCAGAAAAAAAGAGCTCTACCTCTGCGCTCCTTGTAAGATGTCCTACAAGATCATATAGGACTTGCTGAGAATCGTTGGGTAGTTTTACAGACGACCCTTGATAGACAAGGTTGGAATTGTACTTCGATCGCGAAATCAACGCGATGAATCAGTATCTTCCGAACAACTATTGAAAAAGGGCTCCTAGTTCTTCAGCCTTCGACGAAACTGAGAGGGGCAAACATCTTTTGGGAGCACACACACACACTCCTTGCGTTCCATCAAATCCACAACTCTTACCACAGAGGCCTCGCCGTAAGTAAGCATCAGCATCAATGCACAAGTTCTTCTAAGCAGGGGCGTGCGAAGGCGGATGTCAACATCTACATATGTATGTGTGCACTCCCAAGTCTACCATCACTTCGCTATTGGCCATACGTCGCCGACGACGCAGCCGGCGTTAGGACCCATCTCGCAGGGCTTGAACCTCGGATTGATTCCACAAAGTCAACAAAGTATGCCATCTCTCCGGGTCCCGTGAAGAGATGCCGCACTTGTCTGGGAAGACGGGACAGTGGCAGACTGGCCAGAGCAGCCGTTGTACAGGGAACCCCATAAAACTGCAACAAAAACTTGCATAAAAACTGCAACAAAGTACCGAATTTGATACAATTTAAAATGCCACTTGCTAATGAGTTAGAGTTTACGATGGAGCTGTATTATTAGGGAGGGCGCAAAAGTAATGAGATTCTCCATACCGTGCCCATATATGTCGTGACTGGAGTCCGGTTTCGTGCTTCTCGTATTTGTATGTTTGTTTGCTACTTACTGAAGGCCACCTGAGAAGAAACCACTTTCGCCCTTTCCAGGAGCATGCCAAAACCCCAGTCTGTCTCATGCCGAAACCCCAGTCTGACGAGTCGACCCGTGTCGCGCAAATCTCGCCCAGTTCCCAACCCCGAGCAGCCTGAACTCAATAGCCACGCAAGATGAGAAGTACGTCTTCCTCCTTAACCTTGCCAAGCAGCGAGTCTGGGTGAGGCCTGGTGACCTGATACCGACCTTCGTTCGGCGGGATGTTCATGGCGAGAAGCACCTTCTGAGCTTTGAGTCTGCGCCCATGAACCGGTATACTGGCACTTATTCGGTCTCAGCGCTTCAAGAAGGTCCTCCTCTTCGACAACGCCGCACCTCATCGGGCAAAAGTGGCCACGAATATGCCTGCTCAGCTGGGCAACGTTCACGTGCCTCACCCACCGTATTCGCCGGACATCTCTCCATACGACTAGTACTAGTCTTGAGCCTATAGGACTTCATAGTCGGAAGGGACACAAGGAGTCAAGCAGACCTCGACAATCATAACGAACAGTGGATCAGCGCCAGCCCTAAGCAGTTCTGGAAGGATAGGATCAGGAAGATGGCTGATCGTTGGCAGCAAAGTCATTCACCTTAACGGCGAATCCATTCCTCAGCACTGTTGAGTTGTAATTGAGTTATAAAGAGATGAAGAAATTTGTTGAATTTGTCTCATTACTTTTGGCCCACCCTAATATTCATAACGGTTCATTCACAGCTTAGAGATCGTGTGGCTAGGATTCCAGATCGTATTGCAGCAGCAGCTGTATTCATCATTTGCTTCGAAGACGATATCAGATTCTTTACGCTGTGATGACAAGAATTTTTCTCTTAAACGGTAAACAAAGATATCAAATAATACCAATGAATATCAAAAATTGAAGACAGAGCAATTTCATGGTCATTCATTTGCAGGTAAGAATTTGGGCAGAGAGGCAGGCAACCACTACCACTTCTTTTTGCTGTTAGAATCGCCGTTCTACCGGAATCTGCATATTGCTCTAACCAGCATACTGTTCATAAAACTAGTGGCTTATTGTTGTACCCATCAGCAAAGGTTTTGGCTGATCTTAATACTTTTAACATGAGAACCTACGCTATATGGGGAGAGACATGCATGTTCAGAAATTCGGTTACCACGCGCCTCCAATCTTCGTTTGCCGTCGGGTTCCCTAAACACTTTGTTATCTTGGCGTTTCTAAAATAGCACTTCTAGACTCTTCTCCTCATAGCTAACAATAAGTCCCCGTCTTACATATTATCCTGTAGAGCTATTCCCATACTTTTTCCAAACGAAACATCTTACTATATATAATTCGCTTAATCCGTCGGTCACGTTGTCAGTCACGGGGAGGGGGGACTAAAGCCAAGATATGCCTAAGGCCAGCAGCAGAGTCTTGCGGGTGCCGCGGGCCCGCCATGACAACGGCGGGTGGTGCAGCCCCGCGACGCAATACTGCGTACTTTTGCCGGGAGGAACGAAGAAATGGAGAAAGAAACGAAGAAATGCAATTTTCAGGGTAAAACTAGAGGGAAGGGGGGAGAGTTGTTAGTAGCAAGCTAGTGCTGTTGTTACCCCTAACATTTGTACGTCAACGGCTTACGATTATGATTCGTTAGTATACATTGCATCCGATCGAAAATTTCGGATAACGCAAATTCCTCGAACCACGGATTTCTGGTTGAATTTGACAACGGAAATTCCGTGGGCCCGGTCTTTTGAATATTTCAGAAACGAGCAATTTCGAGGGCCATGAGTTTTTGGAGATTCGGAACGGGGTATCCGAAAATGATTGATTCGGATCCAATGTATCCTGCTTAGAATTGACGATATTTGCACAATGACTCTGAGCCTTGGCCTTCTTTCCGTCCATCTTTCACGCTACTTTTAGATTCTGTATCTAACTTTTATGTTCGCGACGTGTTAGGATCCCCATTAGCGCAGTCGGAGGAGCTGCCGGCTGTCATTGATCTAGGCAAATGGTTTGTGTTAAACGTTACTTCGTGTATTTATTTATTTATTCAATACGCTACATAAGGTAGACATCAGAGAAAAATTAAATAAAGTAATTAATTAAATTTGACATGCCACGTAGTCGATTGGAGAAGGCGCTAACTCTCGTGTGCACCTCAAATCAGACCTATTAGTTCGGGTCCCGCCGAGGCTAGCCAAGCCTTTCACCCCGCAGGGACCTGTAAATAGGCGCCGGATTTGTCTGGGAATGATAGAGCACTGATTGCTCCATCGACTGACCCCAGCGTGTCTTGCATGAGCCAGATACGAATTCAAGTTGACACTTCATTGTATCCCATTTAATGAAGCTTCCAACGGTCGGGAACAAAAGAAAACTCCCCTCCCTCCATGCTTCCTATCTGGTCACGCCCTCCAGCGGGTCTCACCCGCAGCTCCTGGCGCTGCGGGTGAGAGCCGCCGTGAACCGCGGTAGCCCTCGAGGATCCTTGCGTGCGGCGGCTCCGCGACAACTCGTCCGCGCCGCGGCTTCCACCACAGTGGCTGCGCGGGTCCCACTGCGGCGGGAGCGATTTGGACGAGTTCTCACGGTGCTGCCGCGAGACTCTGTAGAGGCCCTAAGACAGTGCGGCGTATGCCGGCTGGGTTTTCTTTCAGCTTAACAATGGGCGATTGCCAGCGAACTGAAACCCCGGCGGCGGATCACCCAAGTTTACGATGTATTCAGCGAACAACGCGTCAGGGTAAGAATGAACACGTCGGCGACTGTGCATGGCGAGCCGCAGACCTGCCGAACACGTCGGCAACCGTGCATGGCGAGCCGTAGACGTGCCGATCACGTCGGCAACCGTGCATGGCGAGCCGCAGACGTGCCGAACACGTCGGCAACCGTGCATGGCGAGCCGTAGACGTGCTGAACACGTCGGCGGTACAAAACTTTAGCCCTGGGGGTAATCGAGGTCGCTGAACACGAATCTAAAGTCGACCAATCGATATCGATCGATATTATCGATTTTTTGAGGATAGGAAGATCAGCCGATCCATCTCGATTAACGTAATGGTCAGAAGGCCTAGGGAAGAATAGGAAACCCGTAGCGGCCATGGCGTCCTATTCTCGGGGTTTGGGGGTGAAGCCCCCAACCAGTCGTAAGCGGCCGCTAGGCCGTCGAACGACTGGTTGCATAATAGTGGGTTAAACAGTTGGGATAAGCCTATGGCTGGATATTGAAATTGTTTCAGCTCGCTACTGGTTTGCGTATCATCTCTA
This sequence comes from Heligmosomoides polygyrus polygyrus, assembly GCA_947396885.1. Lineage (NCBI taxonomy): Eukaryota > Metazoa > Nematoda > Chromadorea > Rhabditida > Heligmosomidae > Heligmosomoides > Heligmosomoides polygyrus. The sequence continues at coordinate 44,532,561 of OX377201.1, forward strand.
AACTAATAGCGTTCTTCAACTGAAGCTCATATCCACTCTTTTAATGTCCACGTTGGAAAGAGTCCTAGAATGCCCTAGACGGTTACATAATCTTGAATGTTTACCGACCAACAATCATACATTTAGCCACTTCTGAACGGAGTGCTCATACGTAGATCAGAACAATGCAGCGACCATATTAGGTGAAAGCACACTACTCCTCATGCTGAAACCATGAAATTAGTAAGTAGCATACTATCGAGCATGTGTTAGGTAGTAACGGTTGTAGTGCTCGAGAGAATTAACAAGTGCCTCTTAACAAGGTCAATCAATTTTGCTGCAGCACTACTTATGGGCACCCCTGTGCAGGTGTAATAAAACTGCTACTACATTACCATCTCCTTCTTCTTGTTTGTTAGCTGACCCAAATTCTTGAAAATCTTACCTCATTTCTAAAATGTTTGAAAGGAGGACACCCTCGAATCTTATTCTACACAATATTAGATCTCGAATTCTAGGAATGATGAGCATTCTATCGGCAATAAAGACAAAACAGGTGGATTTAATTTGAACTTGCTCTGAGCTTTAGTCACTCTCGATGTTTACGTACATACCGTTTGCCTCGTGGATTGAGCAGGGTTTAAAGACTCGGTAGATTCTCTGCGGACTGGATTGGCCTTGTGGGCGAGGAAGTGTGTTACGCCGAAGCTGCGACCCTGGGCGCATAAGTTGCAGAACCCACATTGTACCCATCCTCACCAGAGCACCCACAGCTAGGCCAGCGATCTAACGGTTCCCGATGAGAGGTAGACACTCCTCAATGCACTTATTAGGACGTTGTTACGTGCACACACAAGGAGGCTTCGGTTGGACTCTGAGGCTGGGCAAAGGAGGAACTCCAGAATTTGACCAACTTCGACACAGGTGCGTTAGTTAGGCCACATCCTTGTGTTTGCTGCCAGACAGGTCCAATAACTATCGCCAACTCTACTGTAATGCCGACAATCAGACACAATGGATCGACAAAGCTACAAGACGTTCCAAAACTCGGAATAGATATAAAGCGCGCTGATGTGCATTTGATGCAGTGTGCATGGTCTAGCTGTAAAAGTGGGAGTGAAGTCTTTCAGACAAAGGGTATCATTGATAAGGGTTTTTGCTTTAGGCTTACGGCATACCACCGGCGACGAGTCTCGGCGACAGTGTTACGCGGGTAGCTAGGCAGTTCGTAGCTACCCGTAAAACACTGTCTCTGGACTTGTCGCCGGTAGTATGCCGTAGGCCTTACTAGGCTACAGAAACTAGAGATCACCTTGAAATTATGTGTGGATAGCTGGCCGTTGCTTGCATCCAGCATCTCACAGCATGCTAGCCTACACATTGCAGTTGGATGGAGACTGATCTGGCGAAGAGAGACAGACTGTACTTAACCGTCCACAGTACTCTTCCAAGGTATCTTGCTCTGTTCGATGTCACCTTTGTTCGGTCCATTAATAACATCTGTTTGGTGAACACTCCATAAAACACTCCAACATCCAGAAGGTATTCAAGAGAGTCGCCCTTCAAGGCCTGGTCTGCGAAGTTTTGGAGCATCCGCGGCACATCAACATTTTGGCGGCAGTCGGCCGATTTTCAACCAGTTGGAGAAGACTGAAAGTTTGAACAATTTCGTCTTGGTCCTGACTCGTGAAGGTTTTACCTGCGAGAAAGTTCTGAAAGTGTTGGAAAAGCTGGCAGTCGGTTGGTGAGAGGTCCGATGATTAAGGCAGGTGAGACGGCACCTCAACCTCAATTCGTTCAGTTTTTGAATAGTGATTTGTGAAACGTGTGGGCGGGCGTTAGCGTGCTGAAGAATCGGGTCTCTTCTGTTGAAGAATGCAGGCTGAAGTGGAGCAATGTTCGGTGCATTTCGTCGATTTCCTTACAGTAGGACTCTGTTCTGATCGTTTGGCCTGGTGCCAAAAAGTTGTAATGGATCACACCAGCCGCCGACCACCACAGAGTCACCATTACCTTTTTTGGTGGAGGTTTGCCTTTGAAAAGGGCCTATGGGGCTCGTCAGCGTCCAACCACTGTCCGGAATGTTGTCTGTTATAGTACGGAATCCACTTTTCATCATAAGTGATGATTCGATCCAAAAAGGGTCAGTTTTTTGTATAAAAGTAGAGAAGAACAAACCTCGAAACGTGCCAGTTTTTGTCGCTCACTCAACTCAAGTCCTCGGGCACCCACTTTTCGGGCTTCTTCACCTTCCCAAGGCGTTTCGAAGCATCCGCAACAGCAGTTGCACTGAAGTCTAGCTCTTGCGTTATCCCAAACTGTTTGGGATGGTTCAGCTTCCACCAATTCCTTCAACACGTGTCCAGGATTGCTCTACTCTGCCGCTAGGGGGGGAGGTCACCTTCGAGGCTGAAATCTCCGGCTCGAAATTTACTGAACCACCGGCTTACAGTGCTTTCTCTAACACTATTATGCCCACCCTTGATTGACTTGTCGAGCTGTCTCGGCTGCGCATTGTCCCAATTTGAAGTTGAAATGAAATATCGTTCCGAATTGCTTCCTCAACATACTTCAAAAAGCCCTTCAAGAACAGACATATAAACAACGTTGAAACACAAATGACTTAGTCAGATAAGCGAAAAAATTTTGTACAGAAGGTAGCAGTGATGCGCAATGCAAGTTGATTTTTTACTTAATAATAGACTAATGGAAAATAGTAACACAAAACGCTGAGAACATTCCGCGAACCTAATATCTCTGTGGTGTAGAAAGATTGGTTCGTTCCTAGGAGAAATGCTGACCTCTATTCCTTCATCCTGTTTTAAGACGGATTTTCTATTAGGTAGTGAGATAGCAGTGGGATGCCAGAAATCTCACTGCTGGAATAGGCCTAGAAGTCAATCATGTGGGTCCTGCGACAGCCAAATATTTGTCTTCGTTTATATGCGCTCATGATTCATCAGTTCCTCTAGTACAATAATCTGCCGGAAATGATTTCTTATCCTAGATGGATGACCGAGAGCACTCAGAATGGAACTGCAGCATCCGAAAAAGATCTAGAATCGTTGAGTTACCTAGTGTGGCTTTAGAAACTTGAGTGCGAAAAAGGAAATCGTACCAGTGGCCCACGCCATCGCTTTTTTGCGTTGTCGTGCATAATTAGGTCAGAGAACCTAGGCGTATTAACTCACTTAAAGCCCAATTCTAATCACAGAACAACTTCTTGCAGTCAGTCGCTCTAGGAAGAGACATCGACATAGACAACCAGATGCATTTATGGAAATGCTATTCTTTAGAAAGGTGATACTATGGTCGCTCTGCGAGCCTTACAACAGAGTTAATCATGGGGAACTTTATTGCCCAGCTTGGTGAGGAACAAAGGCTTTTCTACACGTCAGAGGGGTAGCCCTTTAAACTAACAAAAACTCCCAATACTGACTCAGCTCGTTGTCTATCCCGCTTGAGGTCACGGAATTGCTTCCTCAGACAGCAACTACGCTGCGAACAAGAATTCTAAATGCTAACGTTTGAAGGGCAAACAGGTATATCTGCACTTGATAGTGCACGGTTGGACATTCAGCAAATCAGTCAGAAGCAACGAAATAATCCGCTTAACCTTTCGGTCGTCTAAAAACCATCAAAAACATTGGTGGAGTGCAATGTGTGGAAAACGAAGTGCGACGATCGATCATTTCGCCACGCTCAGCTCTAAACCAAAAGGCGGAAGCATCAGTGGGCACGCATTCTTCCTTAAATCTCCCTAAGGAGGTGGAAGTGTCAGCGCAGCAAGGTGGAGAGAGTGAGCGAAGGAACAGGATCAGAGGTGGATCCCGCGCTGTTGATCGTCATGCCATCGTCTGCGAGCCCATATGACGTCGAGGCAGACAAAAAACGTCACACGAATCACAAAACAGAACGTCAAAGGCGTCCGTTACCAACTGTGCGGCTCGTCGAATAAATCACGCTTTCCAGTTGCCCTTCCATTCGTCATCTGCAGTGAACTACTGGTTTAAGACCTGTGGACGGTTCGAGCCGATACTGGAGGTTTCTCTATCTATAATTTTGTGAACGAAGTCTTGGGGTGTGAAAAATTGATCGACGAAGGAGCTGATCCATAAACTTGTGCCGAACGATCCATTAACTGTATAACTGTCCCGTGATTCCATTTCCTCTCCCTTCCCGTTCCCACGGTGGGAATTTTAGTGGGGCGACACTTGATGCTATCTTCAGAATCGTCCTTAAAATAAATGCTGACTTGACACTGCTTTTTAGTATTTTTCTGTCTTTTACTCTCCAGTGTCAGCTAATCACTGTTAAAACGATTACTCGGGCGAGACAACTCCATCCAGAATTAGAAGCATCCATCTCTCTCCACTCGACCTCACCTCCAATTCCAGCCGGAAAACGTGGGCAGAGTTGCTGAAAGACTGGCTTGTATCCGCTCACCTTTGCGCCTTCGAACGAGGAGACTGTCGCACTTTACCACATAGCAGTTAGGCACTTCATCGCTTTAGGTATGACGCTGCTCGCGCCTGCAAGCAGCATCTCTTGAGGGAGTGAATAAGGATTATGCGTCTCTCCAGCAGGGTTCAGACACCAAAACACTGGCGGACAAGTCTAACCAATGCTCAGCCAAACACCTGTGAGAAGACGCTAAGACAGGTGCACTAGACGCCGCCGCACATCTGTGTAGTGAAGCTGAGCCTTATAGTTAGTAAACGCTACGCGTTTTACTTTGCTCTCGAGCATCATCTGCACAGCGTTCACTGACTAGAAGCCTCGGCTTCGCTAGATGTGCGGCTCCGTCCCACCGTTTTACCAGGTTTGAAGTCAACTCAAGAGTTTCTCCTACGAGGGTTTAAGTGGCCTAGACGACTTACATGTTCAGCGACAAGAAGGTTCTAGAGGACCACTAGCGTTCACTGTTCTTACTCGGCGCACCAACAAAGTGCGCTAGCCTATTGCAGCTGGCTCCATGAGCGTGGTTGGCAGACCCTTGCCCCCAAGTTCCAGCAATGGCTTCTTACACCTAAAGATATTAGGGTACCATGGCCAACTAGTGCGCATAACCCTCTTTTTAATGGCTGGTTGCACTAAATATCTGCTACCATTGGTGTTCTAATCTTCACCTGGTTTTCTCTGTTCTGTAGGCTTGGGATCTCATAGCTGAATCTCTTTTGCCCTCGATCTCCTTCTACAAAATTTGGCACTGAACTTTGTAGGGTTGAGGCGCCACATCGTCGGATAACTTCTGATTGATCTGGCACGTTGCAGGCTCTGAAGGGGGCGATCTCACCGGAACGAGGGCCAGAAAAAAAAACCATCTACCAACCTTAGAGCTCGTCACATACAATACCGCTCAAATTCTTTGCAAAAAAGACGCTTTGCGACGGATTAATCCGTCGGGAAGTGTCTTTTTTGCAAAGAATTTGAGCGGTATTGTACGACAGTGCTTCGCAATGCTGAGGTCCACGAGAGTCGGTCATGGCGATTCTCTGATCATTACTGTTTTCCTCTTTTTCTCATTATGTCATTGTGTTTTTTCTATTATGTCGCACTATGATTTGATTGCTACCTGTTTCTTGACTGACATCTGATTCTTTTTAGCAATTATCTCACACACTTCAACCTTAATTTTGTGATGGTTTGCCTTTTAATGTGTGGGTTGACTTCTCAGCATTGAATCCACTAAAGCAGGCTTTTACCTTTTGCCAAGAACTCCACTTCTATTTGAAGTGTTGACTAAGATCACCAGTTAAGTCGGATGGGCCAAAAACTGGATTGTAATGAGTGTGGGATACCTAACAGACGAAAGTCTGGTTTCAGATTCCCTACGTATGCCCAGATGCTCGAAGGGGCGGTGGTTCCCTGACGTCATCCGTCTCCTGTCACGCTTTTCATCCTATTCGCTTCTTGTATACAGGTCGTGCTCTCCAGTCCATTTCTTCTTCTTACTGGAAAATCAACTCTCAGTATGCGTTGTGTTCATCTATTTCAGTTTGCTTTTTCAACTCTTCGTCTATAAATTCCTTATCTAGTGCTAAATTAACAGTTCTTTGTTCTCGGTGTGCTTCAGGTACAGGAATAAATAAGGAAATTATTACATTTTTATTTCACTTCGTTAGCATCTTAACATAATTAGATAATTTGAACTCTTCATAGTGTGTGAATAAATAAATAGGTTGATTAATCAACAAAATTCCAAAATAAAACCTCCAAGAGGCCTGTTGCTGAAGATCACGTGATATGGCATCCATGACGACGATGAAGAGCAGTGGGAAGAGCGCAGACCCTTGATGTACTCCAACAGAGATGGGAAACCAGCTGACGTGCTGAGTGATTACTTACCTTTGAAGGCGCGGAACAGGGTGTCCTATAACGAGAACGAACGATTTATCGTAGGCAGTAAAATGTATGCATTGTCTCAGTAAGTGCTACGCACAGTGCGATGCTTTCTTCGAGAGAACTCTGACACAATTCATAACATGGGGATTGAATAAACATTGTCTAGACTACATGTTAAGCAGCGGTTCCCACTGCATTTCCTATAAACGTGGAATCATTCTAACTTTACCTTGGTTATGCAATCAGTTGTGAAAAATCAACACCCTACCATACAGGGTGGCGACTTTATCGGGCTGGAGAGCAGGCGACGAAAATGATACACCAGAAAACACCGGCAGCCAGTTGGGTGCATGAGACAGGTCATAAAAATTACGCTGCACTTAACTCACTACATTCAAGCTGAGATATCTGAGAAGAGTTAGACGATCAGACGGTTAACAGCTCACTCAAAACGTTCACAGATTTGACTCCCTGCTAAGGCACGTCACGCCTTAGCAAAGATTACAAGAGCTTTTAGATGACGGACCGCATGTTGGAGTAACGTCGTCATAAACCGATCACAAGACACAACAGAATCAGAGTAAGGGGCGTGACCCGACCCGGAAGTGGCGCGCAGAAACCCTCCTGAATTCTGTGAAGCTGCGTTACAACGGAATGAGGTTGGGATAGATTCGGGAAATCCAACAAATAAACAGCCATTGTGACTGGACCCGAGGAATGGCTGCAGGACCACCACGTCGGTAGCGTTCCGGTGACAGGAGGTCCCGAGTACCATAAATACGGCTTCTGCATCACCCTCGAGAATAGGGCTTCACAGAATTCAGACGAGCTCCTGCGTGCTTTTCTCTTCATAACATTGGACATCAAAGGGCACGCCGGAAACGCATCGGGCAAGGCATCGCTTCGATGAACCCAGTTGGAGAAGGAATTTCGCCCCACACATGGCTGAGTATGACACTTATTTCGCGAAGGCAGAGACCCAGAAGGTGATCTGCGACAGCGGAGCAAGGAAGACAAAAATCGACTAGATCTGTCCTGGAAACTGTTAGGGATGAGAAGGTCCTTCCGGAGCAAGGCGGGTATGAGAGCATATGCCCTTGGTAGGTATGAGAGGTATGGCGGGATCGGCTACCAAGGGCATGTGCTGTCATACCCCCCCCCATCTAGTTATCTTCTGGGTATCTGCCTTCGCGAAGAAAGTGTCATAGTCGACCATGTGTGGGGCGAAATTCTTCTTCCATCTCTTGCCTTCACGTCGTCTGTCCACAACCATGTCTGCTTGTCGACTCTGCGTCGTTCAGGCTTCGTACTTCCAACCTCCAACCTTGCAGCTTGGCGAATCGCGTCGCTTGCTCTCCTCCAAAATTCACCGACAGTAGCGACTGTCGACAACGCGAGAAAACACAGCTGCTTCCTTCTCTTCTCCACAACGTTATCCTTGCTGCACTGCATTGCTCGATTTGCTTCAGCCTCTGACCGTCTCATACGGCACGATTTTTGCGTCTGTAACAAGACTCCGGTCGCGTTCTCTCTCAAGAGCAAAGTCTATGTGAGTCTTGTTACTCCCACTGAAGTATGAGATAAGGTAGGATTCGCGTTTTCGGAAAACGGTGTCCACAATGGTGAGGCTATGCGATTCCGCATACACAAGATTACGTTCACCATCGACGTTACGAGACCCTTATCCGAAAGCTTCATGACGGCTGTACCCGTTCTTCGTAGCACCTACCTGCCCATTATGGTCACCAGCGACTATGGTGACATCTTTCGGCGATACCCCTGCTGTCTTCTCATCAATCATGCTCCAAAACTTCATTGGATTGATCGGAGCAGCCACTATGCGGAGTATACGAGGAGAAGAAGTGTTAAGGCCCCCACAGAGTTCTGCGGCATTGCCGCTCGCCACTATGGTTAAGGATAGAGCAGGGACGCCACCGGCGGCGAGCTCTGCGTCTCTACCCTATTGTCTCGACGAATGCTTCTCGAACACATCGACTACCATCCAGCTATTCGATCGAAAGCTTAAAATTCCTATCGGGAAAGGAGTACGGCAGGGAGACACGATTTTTCCTAAGCTATTCACAGTGGCACTCCAGGATGCCATGAAGGACTTGAACTGGGACGATAAAGGCTACCTTGTCGACGGTAAACGGATCAGCAACCTTCGCTTCGCCGACGATATTGTTTTCTTCTCTACCAGTACGGCAGAAATCGAGAGGATGCTGAACGAGTTCAATGTAGCAGGTATGAAGATTGGATTGGACATGAATATGTGCTAAACGCAATTTATTTATTTACTTATTTATTTATTTATTTATTATAAATACACCCATATACACCCATATGGATGTGCCAATTCAATGGTTCTTGCAGATCGCAAACAACACTAAGAAGAACAGGAGAAAAAGCTCAATAGTAAGATTTAACAAAACGGGGGCATTTAGAAAAAGAAGGCTCACTATCTCAATATCAGTGAGGCTGCGCGGCAAAGGGAGAGAGCCAGGAGAAATGGAGGACAATCAACCCATAAGAAAAATGTTTCCATAAAATGTAAAATGTTTCATATAAACCTGGCCATGGTTTGTATGAAGTCAAATTGCACAAAGATATTTAAAGGACTCTGCAATACTGCTACTTAGTGCCAACGAAGATGACTACCACATACCTGTTGCTTGTTTGTGCGACAGAACATGTGCCTGAGAGTTGCATACGGCAAGCTTTCAGAACTGGTGTTGCTTTTGTTAGTTAGCCTGAGGCACTGGTAGGATGTAGCAATGAGTAAGGGAGGGCCAAGAAACTTCTAGTGCTCCAGACTTCAATGTAGAACCACGGCAAGGTATTTAGTTTTTGGAAGAAAGTAGGCAGAACATAAAACTAGTGGATGCTAAGCCAACCAAACTTCAGCACCCAAACCCGCGCTCACGCCACCGACAGCATCGCCCTCATACTCTCTGCCTCCAGGGTTGGATACCTTGAAACAAAACGAAAAAACAACACAAGGGCGCGCAGAGGGAGCTATTTCGTCTGAGCAGGTGCGACCATTGTCACTTGAGGTCCATTACTGCAAACAGAATCTAAGTATCACTAAAGCTAAATGAATTTCTCATAACGCAACAAGAGGAGAAGCAACATGGACACAGAGATCAGTATCTCACTAAAGATAGGAACATCTATGCATATCCATTTGTGAATTCTGCAACTCAATCTTGAGATTAGCTACCAGTGAAGCGCTCTAAGCAATTGAGTCCAAACACAGTCCGAACTTGAAGAGAGGTATTTACGGTCAGTATATACTTGGTAGATGGAGAATTGAAATTCCGTCAGTATCCGCCGGAAGGCTGCGCTAGTAGGAGCTTTGAGAAGGCTAGAGGGCAACATCTGTAGCCACCTAGCGGCTCGGAAAAAGAATGTGTTATAAATTTTGGTTTGATACGCTCTATGTAGTCTTACAGTCTGCATAGAAAACTATTTATACGTCCAAAAAAGTATGAATACCCAGTATTTGCTTGGTCTCAACTTTGTTTCCCCTCTGATAACTTTGAAGCAAAAAACCAAGTCACAAAATATTCGGCGATAAGGCAGACTTTTTAGATGAAAAATACGTAGCCGCTCGGAGAACTTGGTAACGTTTGAAGAAAGCCGGGATCTGGCAAACATCTGTACATCAGAATCTTAGTGAAAACCATTTGAACTTTCTCTATTCGGCGTATCTGCTTTAAAGTATAGAGATTCCAGATTTGCAACCATATTCCATAATTGGAATAACATAAGCCTTGTAAAGTTTAATGCAAATAGAGTTGCAAAGGCTCTTCGTATGATGTAATTAATATGAGATTTGAAGTCAAACTTAGGCGTTAAAATTATTCCAAGATTCCTTACTTCCTAGCTGGTTTTTAGCAATATATCACCAGCCCGGTAATCCATACATGGGTGCAACCAAGATGCATAACTGAGGTTTTTGAAAGGTTAGCAGGGATATCCCAGACATTCGCCTACTCCATCGTGTTTGAGATTGACTGAGATAAAGCCTGGTGTACATCTGTTTGGGTTTCAGCATTAAAAATGTCATACACTTTAACATCATCAGCAAAATTCTCCACCTTCACTGATGGACTGGTAATTAATTTCTCCTGCAAGTCGTGAGCGTAGGCCAGAAAAGTAAAGGAGACAAGACTCCCCAACTCCCCCTTGTGAGACTCCACTAGTAGATAATTACCGAGTAGATAAACTGTCCCCAACTTTAACACACATGTGCCGATCACTCAAATAAGAACTCAGCCAGAGAAGTAATCTACCTTTTATGGCAAGCTGATAAAGTTTGTACAACAGCTTTTTATGACTGAGCTTATCAAAGCTTTGGACAGATCGATGTAGATGCCATCAACAGATTGGCTACGATTGTTAGCTAAATACCAATCAAAATAAAAATCGATCAATTGATTATTTGTTGACACTCCAGCAGTTAATCCGTGCTGCTCAGTTGGGATAGAATGGTTTTCGGCAAAGTGCGAGCTAATTTTATCACGAAGAAGCTTCTCCAAAACTTTTCTGGAAGGTGAAGTAACACTAATAGGACGGAAGGATGACAAGCATCTAGCACTACTATCTTTCGGTATTGCAGTTATGATGGCTTCCTTGCAAATTGATGGAACCTCATTGAGCATTGAAGAAATATTGAATGTAATAAACAATGATTTGCAAAGGGAATTTGCACATTTTTATAAGCTATTTGGGGGTTTCAGTTTTATAAGCTATTTTGCCATCATACGTCACTGAAGTAGATTTCTTTAAGGTTTCAAGAACTCGCAACACATCAAGTGGTCTTATCAGTAGGTATGCATGGAATCAGAGTTCATAGCTTCATTAAGGAAATCGCATGATTTCCTCTCAGGTCTTGAATTTAAAAAAGACGAAAAATCTTGCTAGGGCTTCCTCTTTTTTAGCATCACTTACAGTCTGCTTCCACCATCATCAGTAAGCATATAGGACTTGTGCGTCTTCTCAATCCTAGACTTAAGAATGGAGAACACTTTGTTACCATTTTGCATTTTATTGGCCGGCTTAATTTTGTTTGCAAAAACCTTTTCAGATGAAACTCCAATTCACTACTGACACGCTTTTATTTTTGATGAGATAACGGGTCGTTCAGGGAATGAAACAATCGAATTTTCTAACAGAGTTGAAGTATGCCAAGAATAGCATGACTTAATTTCGTTCGCATTACTGAATAACGCATGGATAGCTAATTCCAGGTAAACAACCCTACAAAATCTTTTGTAGACGTCTTCAAACAAAGCGTAATTTCCAAAGGTCTCCCACTAGTTGATAGAGGACAGGTGGTTCGCAATGGGTCTCCGTCTTCAACCTTCACCACTAATATAGGCGCCCGCCGCACAACTCCACCACCGAGCAGTAGTGATCCTGCGGGAAACTATTGAACGATCACCGGTTTTGTAGAGGTTTAGCAACTAATATCAGATCCATTGTTAGAAATGCTAGTAGTCTCGTTATGAATTTTGCTATCTATAATTATGACCTTGTCGTACTCACCGAAACGTGGTTGAATAGTCAGAATGAGACAAAGCCTCTTCTCGGCAATCTCTCAGGCCAATATGTGGGAGTTAGGTGTGATAGACAATCCAAAAAAGGTGGTGGATTGCTCCTTCTAATAAAAAAGTCTTTTTCGTGGAACCAAGTCTTTAGAGAGTCGGCACTGAATGGTTATGAGATTTTAGTGTGATCACATTGGAGCTAGTGATCACGCTACAGTGACTTTTTCGATGGACTTTATACTTAAAAAGGGGGAACGATGTGGTTTCGAAACTTCGAGGGTGCGGATTATTGCCTAATCGGGACTGGCCGGCATTGACTGGATTGGAATAATCAACTCTGGTACCACAGTCGATCAGATATGAAACGCTCATTGCGATTCTTCAACACACAATAGAATTATATGTTCCTTTGAAGCAACAGAGACATGGTGAACCGAGTTATCCTGCTCATCTCAGAAGACTATCTTATGGTCGCTTCAACTGTTGGACAAAAATGTGTTCCAATGGTGCAAGCGAAGACAGAGCTTCCTTCAAGTTTGTTTCCAGAAAACTTGATAAAGCCCTTCAACACTTACGTAAAAAGGAAGGTAGCTAAATCCAAGGATAAATCAGCATTTTATAAGCTCATAAGCTTGCAAACTAGTAGAAAAAACGAAATCCCCGGATTGCTAAATGATAGCGGAGAATTGGTTTTTACTCCAAACGGTAAAGCTGATCTATTGGGCGCTCGTTGACTGGCGTGCTCTGCGCCAAGAAGATACCAGAGCGCTTTAAGTCGAAGATCTATAGATCAGTCGTCCAGCCAGTAGCGATGTACGGCGCTGAGTGTTAGCCTGCCACTACATAAGTTGAAACGCGCCTCAGCGTCATGGAGACAAAGATGCTGCGCTGGACGGCCGGAGTCACGCGCATGGACCGCATCCGAAACGATGTCATTCGGCAGAAGTTCGGTGTCGCGCCGATAGCTGACAAGATGCGCGAAGCTCGCTTACGACGGTACTGCCACGTTCTGCGTGGAAGGGAAGACAGCGTCCGCAAGATAGGCCTTAACTTCGAGGTACTAGGAAAGCGGCCTAGAGGGCGTCCGAAGCAGCGCTGGGCTCATACGTTACATATGAACCTGAAAGTAGCTGGTGTTCACCCTGATCTAGCTCTGGATCGGGAAAGGTGGCGTCATGACACCAGAATAGCGGACCCCGCTACGAAGCGGGACAGACGCTGAAGAAGAAGAAGAAGAAGTATCGTCAATATAGAAGCGAAAAGAGGGCACTTCACCAATTAAACTAAACTTTGCATCAGGTGCAGACAGATATTGCGTAGCCGTTGTAAAGCGAGGAATTGACAGGGATAAATTTTAACCAGATAAATAAGGTTGATGAGGTTAGAGATTTAGGTTTTATTATAACCAGCAACCCTGCTTTCTCAGCACTGTAGATTTTTGGCAAAAAAGCCAAATGGTGCATCCACAACCTTCTCAGGCCGTTAAAATCTAACCTCCCCGAGGTTTACATACGCGCGTTCAAGACTTATGCACGACCTATTGTGGAAACGGGGACGTCAGTGTTCAATTCAACAATGAAAAAGGACATGGATCTTGTGGAGAGCATTCAAAGCAGCTACACTAGGAAGTTCATGATGAGATGTTTTTCAGTGGATTAAAATAATATACCAAGAGGACCGCAGCGAGCAGAGCTATTTGGGCTTCCCTCGCTGAAGAATAGAAGAAAGATGCTGATATTATAATGATGTGCAAGATTCTCGCTGAAAAGTTATCTATAAATCCATCGGATTTCTTCGATGGGATACTGACAAGCTCTGTAAGAGGAAAGCTGAAACTTAAGGTATCGGTTGCTAAATCACGTGTTAGATCCGACTTTCTAATCTATAGAGCTCTCAAGGAATTCAACATCTTGCTTGGTAAGCACGACGACCTGAGGGAACTCTCTGTTCAAACCTGCCGAAGATGTCTTTCAGGGTGAAAACTGTGGGTTACCCCAATATGACAAATGCTGCGCCGATGATGATGTCCTGTTTTATTCGGCTGATGCTCTGAGTTACGTATGTTTTAGTGATTCTAGAGTGTTCGTATTGTTGTATTGATTTATTTCTTAACTTGTTTACGCTAGACCCTGGTCTATGCCCTGAATAAATAAATAAATAAATAAATAAATAAATAAATAAAGACAAATAGGACGACAACCCAGATTAGTCAGCTTTGTTAAAATTCGAAGGAGCAAGATGATTTATCACTGCAATGGGAGCCTTGAGTTGAAATGAAACTATGTTGTGGTCCGAGTTTCCTAGCGGTGGTAAAATTGAGACATTACGGATACAAGGAACTGATGCCAGAATAAGATCCTATACGGAGTCACCTCAAGTAGGACATGTAACGTCCTGAAAGAGCTTACAACAATCGGAGGTTTCAACAAACTTTTCTGATCTGAAATTGTTAGCTTTAGCTTGTGCCCAATCAACGTCAAGAAGTCGCGCAGCAGAACAACACCAGATCAATCGTAAAGCCATAATTCAAACAACAATTCCCTTAGGACTCATCATCAGTAAGTGTAGAATTAGGAGGAAGGCAAACGAGTACTAATCTTAGGGAAATCTCGCTCCAGGATCCAGAATAAGAATGTCGGACTTGAGATCAGATCTAGAAGAAAGAACAAACTCGGTCAGATTGATACAATCCTTGGCAATATAACCTATACCTCCTCCTCTTCGTCTTCTTCCACCAGCCCGAAAAAGCCTGTATGAATCGCCAATGATTTCGGAACTTGATATCTTTGAAGATACCCATGTTTCCTTGATAAAGGCTATGTCAGAGTAGTAGGCATCAAGAAAAACACCAAGATGTTCAATTTTGTATGACACGTTCCGAGAGTTGAGAAAGAAACAGTGGAGAGCGGTATCGTTACGACATAGACGTTCACAGTATCCTCCAAACGCCGGTCGTTTAGGAGATCCTGAGAGCGCCTCAACTCTCACTTAACTCTCCATTCACGCTTTTTCAGCTGATCGTTCCGATTTTTGTATTCTAGCCTTAACTCCCTTTCACGTATGCTCTCTTACTCTTACTCTATACTCCGGCGTATGAACACTCTGAAAATTGGATGGTCGAAGTCTGTATGCGTTTGATGGCACTTTTTCCCAATGAGTCTTTGAGGGTAGGACGACTTCGACTGAACGTGGCTCTCCCACCTCTCTAAACTCTCCCGTCCTATGCTGCTGGCCGACACTCTACTCCTAATATATCAAGCATGGAACCTACCTTGTCCTCCAGATCAATTTGTCTGCGTGAGGGGGACAACTCAGCCGCAGTGTACAAACCTAGTGGTCCGGTTTGCCAACTGTAAAAGAAGCTCTTAAAGAGCTGGACCCTTTGTGGGTAAAAAGCACAAAACTGAAGTAAGAGAGTTTATCTTACATAAATTTACAGATTGCCGCATTATACAAACTTGTACATTTTATACAGACAATGGAAGAATAGCCGAGGGGCTTCAATGCCTACGTAGAGCAGAGAAGCCAGCTCGGCCAAGCAGACAGCCCAGATGCCGGGGGAGGGGCCGCGCTAATAGTTGCTCGAACCTCTTCTTGAATAGGGACTACCCCTAGGAGAGTACCGTGGCCTCTGTGAATGGCCACGGGGTGTTACCCAGCTCGGCGAGTGAAGAGAGGGAGCAGCCTCCCTGAAGCAGCACGGCTCAGAGTCGTGTTCTACATCGTTACAGCAGACTCAGGCAAGTTGTAGACAACGACACTTCTTTCTATCTCATGTGCCTCCATCGCTTCAGCCATGTCCTGTTGTATTTTTGAATTTAAAGCGTCCACCATTTTTTCGATTTTAGGGTCCTTGGTACGAGCCAGAATCGAATTCATGATTTCACCTACAGATATCATCGAATAATCGAGATTAGCCGATGAGATGCTATTGTTACGAAGATCTCTGGCCTGCGCGCTAGTAGCATCAACCTTAGTTTTCGCAACAGTATCTCGCTTTTTTGTTTCCACGCAACCGAGACATGATCCCGAGGTTAAATAGAGTCGCTCTACAACAGGTCGACTCCTACATTTATCTGGGAAGAGAGCTGAACATGGGTAACGACCTCGCTCCTGAAATCGCCCGCAGGAGACGCGCAGCATTGACAGCCTTCAGTTCGGTTCGCGAAGTCACCGATCAGGTCAAGAATGCCGATCTCAGGGCCTCGATATTCAACGCCTCCACACTGCCTGCGATGTGTTACGCGACGGAAACCTGGCCCGACAACAAGACAATCGCCAAAGCAATGCAAACTACGCGTCGTGCACTGGAGAGATGTCTTCTGAGAGCAAGCCTTCGTCAGCAATGCAAGAAGGCTTACGAAGCTCGGAGCTACGGGAGAACTGACAATTAGCAGACCCGCTGCAGTACATGAAGAAGTCTAAATATCGCTGGGCCAGACACCTGCTTCGACAAAAGGACGACAGATGGAGTCTTCTTGTCACCGAATGGCTCCCAAAAGACCATAAGAGACCACTGGGACGACCGCCAACGCGATGGGCAGACCCATCCTCAAGCTCTTTCAGAGAGCGGGGTCTGCCCCACTGGCTGCCAGAGATCGACCGGTCTGCAAGAGTTGAGGTCCCCGCTGAGAAGACCTCCAGCCGTTCGCTAATTAATGACGTTTTTTCTCATAGATGACGCGAACCGTACATCTTCACGTAGTAGTTACTGCGTGGCTAACATCAATATGTACTATTTTAAGGTTAAACTTTAAACTTCTATTAGAAACTAGGCAAGTAAAAACAATTTGGTAAAAAATTAAGTTGAAAATTGAAAATCTAAGAGAGCATTATCGGTATTTTTTGTCGTTTTACTTCCGAAAAGGGTAAAAATGCTCGGAAGCAATTTTGTGAATGTTATGCTAGGACTGTCTTACTGAAGCCCGAAGGCGTTGGTTTGCTCGCTTTCGCTCTGAAAATTTCTGCAAGATGCACCATATTCTGGTCGTTCATTCTCTACTGATGACGACAAAATAAAGGCGTTAATCGATTACAACCGGCGTATGACAATTCGAGAAATGGCGTAGTTTGACATATCGAACTCTACCGTTTACTGCGCTTACAAAATCTTGTTTACGTAAAGAAACTGGATGATTAGGTTGTTACGCATTACAAGAAATCCACCTCACCAAGCTCATTAACATATGTGAGGAAGTCTAATATGAGCTGCTTCCAAAAAACACAACTATTGATTTGAATGTCTACTGTCGTCATATATCGAAATTTATGAAAAAAATCGAACCCCCTGATCCGTATGAAGACCCCATTTTTGAAAACTGCTTCCTATATGTTTTGAATTCTTTTTTCTTTTTTTCTCAAAAAGCTCTTGAGATTTTTGAATTTTAAAAAATTAATCCAGTTATGATCAATTTCATGAAGAACTTCTTGTAGACTCTGCACCGATGGCATTGGAGTGATTTCACAAAATTGGTCATAACTCGGTTGATTTTTAGAAATTTTTGAAGCTAAAGTTAAAGAGCACATTTTCTCTATTTTTCAAAAAGCTATAAGGTTTTTCTAATTTCTGAAAATGAATTGAGTTATAAACATTTTTATGAAACCAGTGCAATGTCGTTGGTGCAGGATCGATCAGAGTCTATGAGAGGTTATCACAAAATTTATCATAACTCGGTTTATTTCTTTGAAATTTGAAACCTCAATAATTTTGAAAATTAGAAAAAAGTGCTTTCTAACTTTAGGAAAAAGGTCTTCATACATGTCGGAGGGGTTCGATTTTTGGCGCGTATTTCTGCAACAATAGTCCAGAAATCGACCTCCTCCCCGCCCCTACGAAGACCTCCTATTTAACGATCGGTTCTTATATGGTGAGAAGGATCTTTTCCTCTAGTTTTCAAAAAGCTATTGTCTTATTTAAAATTTGAAAAAAGAACCGAGTTGTGAAAATTTTTTCGTGAAATCACTCCAGTGATCCCGGTGAAGAATTGACCAACTCTTCTACCCACGACTTCACAGAATTGATCATGACTCGGTTTTTTTTTTGAAATTTGAAAATCACAACAGTTTCTGAAAATTAGAGAAAAAATTCTTTCTAACCACATAAGAAGCAATTTTCAAGAAAGGGGTCTTCATACGGGCGGAGGGGTTCGATTTTTTTTTGGCACCTATTACTACATACAACAATGGACCAGAAATCGAAGCCCCCCCCCCGCCTCCGATGAAGACCTTCCTTTTGAAAGCAGCTCCTTGTATGGTTGGAATGTGTTTTTTAGTTTTTAAAAACTATTGGCTCTCCAAATTTTAAAAAACTTACCGAGATTTAGTTATTTATACAAAATCACTTCAATTTTTTCAAAATATTTCACAAAATGCACAAAATTCGAAGACCTCCGCCCCGCGTGAAGACCTAGATTTTGAAAGCCGATTTTTATACAGTAGGAAAGCAAAGCACTTTTTTATAGTTTCTAAAAAGTTACTGGTTTTTTAAATTTCGAAAAACTTACCGAGTTAGTATAGTATAATCATTTTTGTAAACGCCGAATTTCGTCGCTCCTGTGACGTCGGTGCCATATCGACCAAAGCTCGATCCAGCCTATTCGTTTTAGAAAACCATGATTTTTTATTTTTTGTACGTGGGTGGAGTTGAAATTTTTTGTGGCAAGACTGTGAGACTGTCAATAACTGTGTGGGTGATCTGCTTCAGGTCAAAATTAATTAATTTTTCTCGAACAACGAAAAATTTAAATACGATACAACTTAATCATATCGAAGATCGCCGCAGAGAAGCCTAGTTTTTAATTGTATAAAAACCACATATTAGGCTTTAAGATGACACAATTTTCGCTTTCTGATGTTCTTCCTTCAAAGGTAAAAAATTTCTGCCACGAGAAGTTCATCCTTCAGCAGCGTCTCCATCATCGATTCCAAGAG
Source organism: Heligmosomoides polygyrus polygyrus (assembly GCA_947396885.1). Classification (NCBI taxonomy): domain Eukaryota; kingdom Metazoa; phylum Nematoda; class Chromadorea; order Rhabditida; family Heligmosomidae; genus Heligmosomoides; species Heligmosomoides polygyrus. Next base: position 44,551,367 of record OX377201.1, read on the forward strand.
TGTCTCAAAAGTTTTGTGGAGAGAGCACTTAAGTCAGCTTTAGCAATTAACACTCGGCATTGTATAGATCACAATTTCGAATGCAGATGTTGCTCCTTCAGGTACAAAAATGTGTCGTGTCCTTGAGATGCACGGAAAGACTGAGAAGTTGAACTCGTTGTGATTAATTCGACTACTGCTCGTAAAAGTGCTTTATTTCTAACCGTCAACAAACAAAATGTTATTATCAAAAGGTTACATGCACAAAGCCTTTATCAGCGTTTTTCATAACAAATCACCAGATCAAACAGTTACTCAGTAGCACTCTTGAACTAATCTGGCACAGTCGATGCTGCACCTGGAAAGAAGAACATACTCAAGGGTACAAAAATAGCATAAAAAATTTAAAAATTCGATGCAGATAGGAAATAAAACGGTGGTCTACACAAGGGGGATCATACCAGATGCGCTCTGGGAGGGGGTCGTAAATTTTCGGCAAAAATCGAACTCATGGTGGTGTCATGACACCAGAATAGTGGACACCGCTATAAAGCGGGACAAACGCTGAAGAAGAAAAAGAAGAGCAAGAAGAACCAGAAATGCGCCGACACTCTTAACAGCGCGCTTCGTACTCGCTTCGAGCATTCACATAAATTTTGCAAAATCAGGCCGGATTCGTGATTGAGTTTACCCTGGGTTATGTGGGTAGTAGGTAGAAATTTGAGCATTTCTTGGGATTCACAAGAGTGAAGCGGTGGCTGAAGGGCAGGGTAGAATTTTATCATTCAGCGATTGATAGCTATTATCACCGTCAATTCCAAATTGATAAACAAATATTCAGAGGTCAACGAGGGTGAGGGTAAAATTTAATGCGCTACTCCGCATTCATGAAAACCGGTGAACCCGAGTAGAGATGGGGTAGAGCATTTACTAATGAGAACAGCTTTCCCGATTTTGCTTTTCATTCCTTCATTTTCCATAAATTCGTCTTTAGACACACATCCCAATATATTTGAATCAACTATGTCTAGAAGCAAATGTTTACTATTAACAATTCAAAAATGTTATGCGAAATATCGTCCAATAATAAACTCTTTAAGGGTCCTAGTTCTCTTGACCTGATCAGCCAGAATAACATCACCAGCTTCAGCATAAACCTGGCCATCGCTTCGTTTCCCTCAAGCGGCAGTTCTTTAAGCTAACTATCTAATTATCTAATTCTAGTTATACATGCTAGTATTTACTCTATTATATATTCTGCTATATATTCTCATATTCTATTATATATACACACTCAGGCCTGAGTTATACTCCCGCGGGAGCATCCGAGGAAGGGCGGGAATCGCGCCGGAATCCGTCACCCGGCCAATCGCCGCGCCCCGCCACACCCGCCGTCCGCGGTGCACCCTTCGTCCGCGGACGTTCCGCGGATGCTCCCGCGGGAGTATAACAATGGCCTTAATATTATATCTTATTATCGAGCAGAGGGAAAAACGACGACTACGACTCAACAGTTGCTAAATTGTCCCTAAACGCTTTGTATATTCTATTTTTTTACGCCCATCCCTCCTACAATTCAAAAATATTATGCGGGATGTCGTTAATAACGGGGGTGGGAGACGTGCAGTGTCGTGGTGACACCTTTTCGTACTTCTTTCTTGTCATAGACATTATTTACCTGAATCCCTGGGCTGTACATTGAAATCCGCGACTACTGGGAACTGCCTTCCCCTAACCTCCATAGTGGCGGGTCTTTTTTCCCTATCTGGTCTGACACATGAAGTTACCACCATCAGATAAACCCGAATGTTGAAATGAAATTACGTCGGGTCTATCCTAGTGAAGGGTCATGCATTTGTTTGGCAAGAAGGGTAGAATAGAAGGGGCACTATTTAACAGAGACTGCATAGTGTGCAAATCTCGCTCGAGAGGTCTCGCTCCTTTGTTTGCAATTTTCTGGCCTAGGCAGGCCACCGTGTTTGTGTTTGTTTCCCTGTTCTAGCCGTGCACTCCTCTGAGTAGAGAAGCTCCTATATGTCCATAGTAATTGGGAGCTGCAACAGCCACAAAAATATGTAAATTATGAAGTGGAACTTATTCAAATAATTCAAGCTCTTCGTTAGATATGGATATGATCGGTTCGAAATGTGGGCAGTATCCAGTGATAGAGCTACCCACTCTTGTGAATACCAAATCTACTCTACAACTTCATCCTCGCTAAGCAAGCTTATCAGTGGGTACGTTTTATCCAGGTTCATTCGTGAGCAGTTCTTCGTGCAATCGTCAAGAACCCTATTTACACAAAATTTCTTTGTTTTTGGTTCTGAAGCAACAGAACAACAATAAACAACCCTAAACATTCGCCTTATGGTGTTAGTCAATGAAAAGTGTGTTGAAAACACCCTAATTTAGAGATCGAAATACGGTGCCGTCCCGTTATAACGCCTCCGGATAAGACGCGACTCTCGACTCTCGCGAAAGGTAGATTTTGTCTGGTCCCGGCTACCTTACCTTTACGCCAATACAAATCAACTCCGCTTAAGACGTGTTGGATATAATGCTACTCCCGTTATAGAGCGGATCTGAGGAAAACTCTCCGTTCAAAATGACTCCCGTTATAACGCGACCACCGCCCAGTTCCGGTCCCATACGGAAAATTAAGACGAGCGAGATGCTGACCGCGTCTTTTACCAGGCTTGTCTTTCGATTGTTGCGTTAATAGTCACGACCAGCACCCTGGTGGCAACGTATTAGATGCGCATCAATGTTTTCCTCGCAGGCACGGTCACCAAAAGTGTTAATAGTCAATAACATGTCGAGCACAGTGGAAGACTCCTGGTAGTCGTTAAAAGCTTCCGCACATTAGGAGATTTTCTCTATATCGGGAACGACGGAGGATGTGGGAACAAACTCTGATTATTCAAAACAATGCCCCACACTTATGCGTCAGGCTGAAGCTGCTAGTATAGATGCTACATACTGCTACAGGATGTTTTGTTGCGACCAGAACGTTCGCACCACGCGAAACTTGTGCCTGCTTCCTCTTATTTTCGGACAGGATTACAGCTGCAGCGCTATTTCATCACACTCAACATTCCGAAATCATACGATAGAAGTGATAAGCCATTTGCAATAAGGATGTTTCGGATGTGGCGCACGATTTAACAGCGCTGGAAGCGTAGTAGGCTAAAATCATGCCCGCAGGTTGAGTGTGCTGGTTCGATTTTCGCCTGGCGCCACAGTTTTGATCACAACAAAAGATTTTTCAACACTGGGTTGCACAATTGTGCTGTTGATGACGTATAAAAACCCCTGGTGCTCTGTTATTCCTCCTACACATTTCATTTTCATTTTCATTTTCATTTATTGCACAAGTTGTGCGCCTTAAACAAACAACAGTAAGAAGGAACAAGAACATATGCTGCAGTCTGTGTTTTTCAACCCTTTGATCCTAGCAATCTTTATAAGATTTGTGATCGTAGCAAACTCTTTATCAGTAATTGGAGAGAGGCGAAATAAATATAGCGGCAGCAGTATGAAAAGAAAAGTAGACAGAAAAAGAGCTTTGTGTGTTAGTGCTTCTGTGCCGTTGCCATTACCAGTACACCATCAATAAGCTGAAACGATGTGAGAGAGCGAGGACAATGTATGAAATGTTGAGAATGTGACGACAAGACAACGAGTAATGCTACGAGCTGATAATTTTAATGACGGTTCGAAAAACACTCATATAATTGACAACAACAATACAGAATACTACTCTTAAATACCTTTAAAGCAAGTTTTCTTGATCTGCCGGTGTCTTCATGGAATTTACGAGTGTGAGTGTGAGTTTGGTGTACTTATGCTTATAACAGAGGGTATCTCTAAAGAGAGGGTTCCATTAATAGTCCAAAGTTGATCTTTGCCTTCCACTCTCTACATGACCACAATTTTCCTCACTATAGCCACATCTAGTCATTATACACGATTTTAGATAAATCTCTTCGTAAAATGGTGTAAAAACTTCAACTCCGGTTAGGACACTTCTCCCGTTATAACGCGGATTTTCTCCGGTCCCTTCAAACGCGTTATAACGAGAGGGGACTATATATTCTAGCTGGAGAATTAAGATATTCTAAGTACATTCCATTATCTTTGTGCTATTGTGAACCACAGTGATAGAGGAAATTCTCTTCTCCTTTTCATAAGGGTGTAAAAAATGTTCCACTTTTTAAGAAACACTGTTCGCTAAAAGTATACATGTCGCACCACAAATAGGCGCCTAAAACCATTTATTCTTCGAGAAATTCCACTAACTATCTATTATACTGAGCAGAAGGATGTCTACAAATTAGGTTCAACCTGAATCAGAATGCACACCATTTGATGAACCGCCCAACGAATTTTTTCGCATGAAATGACTAGAGAAGCTGTTATGAATACCAAACTAAAGGGCTGGGCACACTCTTGCTGCTTGACGCAGCTCCAATGATGAAGAATAGGGGAGAGACGCAGAGTTCGTGTCTCTGCATCAGGGGTGGCGACCCGCTTATGGCACACTTCGCTTCAGCGTTGGCGTCCAGCGTCAGCGCTGCAAGCGTCAGCTTCACGGAATGAGCTCGGTCATTCCGTGAAGCTGACGCTATCTCTCCTGAGCAAGAGATAAGATAAGTAAGATAGGAAAGCCCTTTCCTCAACCAAACCAGCCAACCGGTCAGCTGAGCGATGGCTGGCAGTGCTCCAATACCGACACCAGAGAAAGAAAGAACGACCGCCCCTCACCGCAATCATGTCCTGAGCCTGAGAGCGACGCTCCGCCCCGCCTTTGACGCAATAAAGCCGCTGCCGAGTGTGCCCAACCCTTTACCCTCCACCGACTATCTTCACTGAGTAAACTTTTTCATCCTTAAAGGGAAAACGGAAATCGCGTCGGGACCCCGCGCCGGGCCACTCGTCGCGGCACGCCACGCCCGCCTCCGCCGTGCACCATTGGTCCGCGGACGTTCCGCGGATGCTCCCGCGGGAGTATAACAGAGGCCTAAGACATTACAGTGCGCCCCCTATCCAGCACATCTAATATTTTCAGCTCATTCGGCGTTACCCGCTTCCCCAAACAGTTGAGCTGTGCATTTCTTACGTATTCCGTCAGATCGGTGATGCTGCCTAAACATTGGGGAAAACGTATGGGAGATTCGTACCGCGCTTATTGGCGCGCGTAGACCTGATCATATTGAAAGGCTACATAGCGTTGTCTGCATGTTTTGATTCAGGGTACTGCTTTGACTGGATAAAACCTTTGTTCTTTACGTCAGCATGTTACCTTGTTAATGCGGAGCCAAAAGAATGTATTGTGCAAATTTCCGTTTCATTAGCAGATGAATAAACGTCTTTATAAAACTTTAATTGACATTGGAGACCGTGATGCTTCAAAAATGACGGATATGCCATAAAGGCATCTTTTTGGTAGTTAAAAGAAAACCACATGCTCACTTAAATTTGTATGTGTATACAAATCAAAACTCGTTTTTTACACGTCTAGAAATCCTTTCCAGATGACACTGGAACAGTGCGTAGGTGGTCGGAGGCAGCTCGATTTCGAGAGTTCACTTCGCTGTCAACGTCAGCCATTCCCGGTCCTCTGATAAAAGTGGTATGTTTGGTGTGGACATCTGGACGATGAACAAACTGCGATGTGATCGCTGTCATCTGAAAATCACTTACAAGGAGTTCGCCAAAGATTCGTCGTTCATTAGTCTTTTTAGAAGCTCCTTGCACGATAGTATCGAAAAGTAGACCGACATCGCCCACGCGTGCACTATACCAATCGGCCAGACGAGGCAAGTGATGAAAGCGTTGAAGTAAAAGTGGCGGCTGAATCCCCAATCGTAGTAGACGGCTAGAGGCTAAACACAAACATTAGCAGCTTTGCGGGCCAACACCAAATAAAGACGAACATGAAGTTCAATTTATAAAATACTCGTTTGGCCTCCTTAACATAAGACGAGTATTTTATAAAGAAGATACCCGAAGCTCATTATTTTTATTATTCTTTTTATATTATTTTCTAAAATAAATAAAAACTTGATTTTCTTCAATCGCATGCAGTCAGTTTATTGTAAAAATTTTTGAGGCCATCCTACACAATCTCGAAAAAATGCAATTAGGCATTACGAAGAAAGAGGGGTGTTGAAATACCAGTGGGCTGTTAGTGGTGCAAGGAGCAGAAATGTGTGGGAAAAACGATTAGACTGCAATAGCGTCGGGTGTTGTGTGCGGTTGACAACATCCAATAGTCAATATTCAGAGCAAAATCGCGTATATTTGAACTATTGATCTGATCTACATATGGTACGGCACATCTCTTAGATACTGATGTATCTACTACAAACACTGACACAAATCAACTACATCAAGTGTAGTGCCAAGCCCCGTCAGGTCACGGCAACATAAATCTTATGTTACCGTGACATGGCATGCGCGGGTCTGTCGTAGGCATTTCTTGGATTCAGCCCCCTAACTTGAGAAGAGGTGGGGAGAATGAATACAGGAATTGGGCGAGCATTATTGCCGTCGGACAGTAAACGGTGTCGACCTGTCGACCAACACCGACTAAGTATGATTATTACTGTAACTAACATTAACATATATAAAATGCGTTTTAAAAGGCCAATATAATAAAAAATAAAAAGGATAAAGGACGGCGTTATTCAATCCCTTCTGGGATGCGCCAGCGCATTCTACTTCTACGGGATGTCGTGGAGGCGACATGAATGCGTATTTGGCCATACAATGACTTGCGGTGGCCAGCCGATGAACAAGTCAGCGCTCTATCCTTCCCAGACAAGTCTGGTACCAATTCACCGACCCCAGAGGGATGGAAGGCTTGGTTGGCCTGGGCGGGAAATCCGAACCAGGAACCTGGTATCGGGTGCACGCGACAGTCGCGCCTCCTCTGACTGCGCTACACACGCCCAAAAGGCCAATATAATTCCAAGTTTTTCCGTTAAAGGTTTCATGCTACTGTTATGCGCACCTGCAGTAAATCTGAATTTTATGGGGTCCTTGTTTTTGATTACTTGGTTCACTAACACCGACTTAAGTTTTTTTTTCTAGAATTTTTTTTTTGAAGCACTCTTCGAATCGATGATGGAGTCGCGACCGAAGGATAGACGATGGACTTCCCTTAGGCATAATTTTGTCCTACCTAAAGAAAACGTCATAAATGAGATTGTATCTTACAAAAACTCATGCCCAGTGTATCTTACAGAAAAAAGCTCCGCAGCGACGCCAATGTGATCAAGATGAATTCAAAATTCAAAACTCTCGTTTTTCATGGAAACAAAATTATTTTCTATTCGAAGCAGACTTCCTGTACAGTTAAAGATCTGCCACAAAAACCTCCAAGCTTGTACCAATGCACAATAAAAAAACCTTGGAAAAACATGACCTTTTGGATTGGACAGGATCAATCGACCTGTGGCGACCGAGTTGCAGCAGCATCATTGGAGCGACAAAATTAGACGTTCACAAAAATGTGCATAAGTCGGTAAGCTTTCGAATTTTGAAAATCCCGCTAGCTTTTTGAAAAGTTGCGCTTTCCCTCCATATAATAATCAATTTCCGAAAAAGCGCTTCATGCGCTGCGGGATGGGTTCGATTTCTCGTCGATTTCGCCAAAATACTTGCCGAAAATCGACCCCCCCCCGCGCATGAAGACCCCTTTTTGGAAATCGATTCTCAAGTAGTAGAAAGTACATCTTTTACATTTCAAAAAGCTTAAGGGATTATTGAATTTCGAAAAATTTACAGAGTTTTGAACATTTTGTGAAATCACTTCAGTGACGCCGGTGAAGGGTCGACCAGAAATTCAGTCCCGATTTTACAAAATTGACCATAACTCGGATTATTTTTCGAAGTTCATAAATTCCGCCAGCTTTTCAAAAAAAGGGAAAATACGCTTTCTTACCATACAAGAACTGATTCCGAAAAAAGAGGGATGCGTGGCAAACAAGGAGTCTTCAGCGAGCGACGGTGGAGGAGGTTCGATTTTCGGCACGTATTTTCGCGAAATCGACCAGAAACCGAACCCCCTCCGCCGCGTACGGGGACCCTTTTTTGGAAATCTGGTCTTATTTCGTAAGAAAGCGCTTTTTATCTGCTTTTTGAAGAGCTAGAGGAATTTTCAACATTTGAAAAGCTTCCCGAGTTATGATTAATTTTTGGAAGCCATTTCAATTTTTTTCGCTTAAAAATCGAACCCCTCATATCGCATAAATACCCTCATTTGAAAGTCGATTCCCACGTGGTAAAGAAGGACTCTTCATCTTTTTTTTTTTGAAAAAAAACTAGCGAGACCTGCCAAATTTGAAAAACTTACCGAGTTTTGAGCATTTATCTGAACTTTCAGTTTTTTCACTCCAATGACGTTGCTGCAAGGTCGACCACAGGTCACATGTACGACCCAGAAAATCGTGATTTTTTTCACTGTGAATTGCTGTGAATTGACCAAAACTTGAAAGTTTTTGTGGCAGAATTTTAACCGTACAGGTGGTCTGCTTCGGTTACAACATAATTTTGTTTTCATGAAAAACTTTAAACGAGAATTTTGTATACGATCCCCCTATCGACATCGCAGCGGAGAAGCTTGTTTATTTTCGCTGTATTGCTCAGGGCTCCAATTTTTTTTGGGGTTCAATTTCGTATTTTATGACGTTTACTTCAGATAGAACAAAACTATTTCCAAGGGAAGTCAATCCTTTGCATACGGTCGGAGAACGCTGTTGCCAAACGTAAACTGCCATGAGTCGGCGATTTTTTGGAGCCTCTGAAAATAAAACTTTGAATACTAGAAGAAATGTGGATTCAATGCGTTAAAAAGCATGTTCTAAAAGTGACAGCTTCCGTGATTAGGAAGGGCGTCTTTTGTTGACAAATAATGGAAGATCGAGACCACATTCATTTAGAAGGCCGTTTCAGGAAACATGGTTTTACAACTTTGTGTCAAGCAGGGCTTGAAATTTTATGGGGTGCAGTCTCATTTCCTTATGTTGCATCTTTCAGACGAGAGGGAATTATTTCCGTAACAGGTCCATCCTTCGGATGCAACTCCGTCATCCATTCGAGGAGCGCTTCAAAAAATTTTCTAGGGAAAACACACTAGTTGCCGTCAATAGTTGACGTTCCATATTTTTATACAATAGTGTGAAACGTGTCGTGTCCATAACTTCCTGGAAGGAAAAACTTGTAGAAAATGAGCTCTGGTGATTAATTCGAAGTCTGCCCGCAGAAAATTTTTATTTTCAAAGGTACAACGCTCACTGTTCAAACATTTAAAAAAATATTCTCATAGTATTATTCTCATGATTCAAAGATTCTTTTTCGACTCTTCAATGGCGAACGCGCATCTAGAAAGAACAATTTAATGTGGGATGCAAATGCCGCCTAAAAAGCTGGAAAAAAATAAGAAACAATTCTCTGCCAAAACAAAGAGGGAGTACCACCCTACCCTAAAACGAGGTCTCACAAGGGAGGTCAATGAACTTCCCGTGGAGACTTCCAAAATCTCCTATTGAATTTTATAGGAGACTGTCTGAAAAGCACCATAATGGTCTTCACAATTCCAGCGGGCATCTGGGTAGGTCAAAAATGACAAAAATCGTTTCACTTCAGTGAAAGTGACGCCTTGAGTGGCCTGTAATGCTCAGAAATTCATCTGAAAATGGTATAGAGCTTAAATATACTTAGAAAAAATAAATATAGTTAGAAGCCTGACAATTTGCTGGGCTTCCTGAAGCAAGCTGCATGATACATTCAAGTGAATCATTTACTGGTACCGGATCAGCGGGTGGTGGCCGAGCGGATAGCGGAGCGGACTTGCAGAGGAGAGGTCAAGGGTTCGAATCTCGGTCAAGGGTTTACGGTCTGCTTTGCGTTTTTGCAAGTGCAGAACACGTTTTGACCTCTTGAAGACAAGGTTCCACTTTCTAACTTTTTTATCGCCTTGTCGGGTATGAAAATGTTAGGCTTTCGTTGCATAGAGCTACGTTGCGATCCCATTAAGCCAGGCTTGTCTCGCTGAGGAGCTCTCGCTGGTTGCTATACCTATCTGTTATTTTGTAATAATCTCTGCTTCTTTTGAAAGTGCTTCTCATTTTGAGCTCGAACTTTGAGCTTTACGAACATGATCGAAATGTGTTGCATCGAAATGTTGTCTATCCCTACTAGAATGTTCTTATTAGTCTTCGGGTTTCTATACAAAATGCTCTTCTTAAAAGTTCTATTATTTCTGTCATCTCTTATAAAATGTATTTTATAAGAGATGACAGATTTTATAAGAGATTATTTTTGATCCAATATGTAGTATGGGTATTATTGCGGGCTATTTTTCTCGACCACTCTCCCTCCAGTACGGGGAAGTGGTAAAAAAATAGCCTGCAATAATACCAATATTACATATTAGGTTGGGGGGGAGGGTGCATTGCGAGCACAGGCACTTATAGTAAGCCTCACGAGTTCGCAAAGAGAGATAAAATTCCGTCCAAACTTTGCCCTGAGGGTTTACTGGGGTGATGATCACGATGGATATACAATATTGTCCTATCATGACACTAGAAGGAGGGGTCGAAAACTTTTTTCGCCCAAACAGGGAATACGGTCCATTTTGGAAAATTCCCTATGACAGGTTACATTGGGTGTTCGTGAGTAAGGATGGCGGGATCACATGTCACGATCACCGCTTTTGCACACTCCTCGCCTACGGAAACTATTTATTTCAGCTGCTGACCATGAATCAACTAGTATCTAACTATAACTGAAGCTACAAACCTTTGCATGTTAATTTCTGAGCAGTACAAGGCCATTCAAGGCGCCATTTTCCCTTATTAGCCCTCATTGAACTACTACGATCTTTCGCCATTTTTGACTCACCCGGACGTCGGCAGGAAATTTAAAAACCACTGCAGTGATTACCAGACAGGCCTACATGTGCAACCCTCAATGGGTCACTTTGGAAATCTCCACGGGAAGTTCGCCGGCCTCCCTTGCCAGTACGACCCCCTTCGATTCCCCCAAACTTACCTCAAGCTTGACCCTCATTCCACAGTACTCGCACCACATGAGGCTTGTAGCATTTGTCCAGCTTCTGCCAACCCCGATCAGTTCCTTTCCTTCAATAGGCTCACCGCCGAGGTGTGAGTTCGTTCACATTTTTGAGTACCTCTCTTTCGCAATGCACCTACCTGCAAGCGTTTCAGAGCAGAAAAACATCACCTTCTGACATACAGAGGGTCCTTCCGCAGTTGCACCTATTCCTATTGTCAGCGTCGTTCGGAGCCCGGACTCCCTCCAGATGCTTCATTTGGGAGCCAATAATCCCAGTGATGTTTTTTATTATGTTTTATTTTTGCTTAACCTTGGAGCGGCTATTATAGAATATAGGGACAGTTGGATTGATGTCTGGTCGCAGTCGGAAGAAAAAAATCCATTTAACTATTCCTATCTTCCTAATGAATCATTGAAGGGTAGTGTCGAGAGCCCAATATTTTAGGCTGCTACTCTAATCAAGAGTATCAGCTTTGACATAATAAAAGCTGTGAGCTGATTGCTAACAACGCGATAAAATTCCAACTGTTCAGGGCCTTGGCAGCGTCAAACCCTGCTCTACTAATTTGGGCTTACCAGAGGTGTGTGAGACTACTTTTAGAAAATGGCACTTGTATTACAGCTGGTAGAAGAACAAAACAGTATTACAAGGGAGTTGTTGATTGGATTTCTCGGTTTTTTCTGTGAACAGATACCTTCTAGCACTGAACTAAGGCAAGCCTTAGTATGTACTTCATGAACTCTCGTCTCGGAGAAAGACCAAGGACCTGCTTCTATTCCGCAATTTTCTTGTCAAACGTGGTAACAAGTCGGAGAATCCCTTCTCTGTGACGGTTTCGTCTGCTACTGCACTCATCACCAGTTCCCAACTGCAACGATCTGTTATCTGCACTAGTCAGGTGGGGGGTGGGGAGGCACATAACTAAAAATTATGTAAAAAATTAAAAAATAATTGTTATGACATGGGATTCATGCGGCGGCTTCTATGAAAAAAACAGACCCTACACTGACAAAATTCACAAAAAAATACATTCGGTTACCCACGCGGCATGCTCCTTTATGTAGGTTCCATGATGTAACTCGAACGCAACGTTGCGGCGCTAAAACGCGAACGTGCGCTCATTGACGCATGGTTAGCGGCGGAGCTCGGAATTTTCCCAGTGTTCAAGTTTCTGTACTATTTCTTTTTGACGTCCATAGTTTATAAAAACTGGTAACAGAGCGTTGTCGTAGCGTATAGGGCAAGTATGAACAGCGTCAGGCCGCTCGGCCTCCAACAGTCTAGCATCATCCACTCGTCCACTTTGAGCATACGTAAATGAGTCTTGAAGTCCCCGCGCGTCACTGGACAAATCGGGGTGAATTTGCGGGAACACAGGGTTTCTTATGAAATAATTCATAACAGACTTTAGCGCTGATATAATACTGTGAACAAGATAAGAGCATCGTTGCCAAATCCTTCAATGAGCATCCCATTGTTGCCACGTAGCATCAGCTTGACTTTGTAGAACAACAGAATAACAATAAGCATGTAATCTTACACAGATAAACATAGGATTCCCTACCAGGAGACATCAGGCGTGTCTCATTCAACTACTTTCCTTCTACGCGAAAAACGCGATCGACAGTAGCCGGCACACACCTTCTCTAGCGCGCCCAGCAGGAAGGAGCGGCGCGCGCGTATGACCTCACTAGCCGTCCCTGTCGAAAGCAGTCGCGCCGCGACAACTCGTCCAGTTTGGCCTATGTTATAGGCCTATGTTATACTTCGGCGACGCGTCGCCGACGCTGCGACACGTCAGCGACGGCCCGTCACCGACGTCGGCCGACGCTGACGTCACCAGCGACGTCGCCGACGTCGCCACAGACGCCGCCGACGTCGCCACAGACGCGTGGTCGACGTCGGCGATGTCGTCAACAGATTCTGTGGCGGCGTCGGGGACGTCGTTGACAGGAGAGCATCGGAGCGCATTTTTAGCATCGGAGCGCGCTTTCAATGTCATCATTTGGCCACCAGTCTGCCGATTGCATACATTTTGTGCTTTTCTTAATCTTCAAAAGGATTTTTTATTCTTAATTCTTCTTAATGTTTCAAGACTTGATGATGATTTGTTGTTCTGTATGTACGGTAGTCTGCTCAACCATGATCTGCCGAACCTTAATCTCCGAATGTTCTCTTACTAACCAATTTTGGCTTTTAGAAGGATGGATAAGTGTGATAAGTGTGATAGGCATGAACTATATTTCGAAGCGAACTCTATTTCTTCTAGACTAACCCAATCCAAATGGTACTGGACCACTTAGGAGTCTGACGCGACCGTTGGTTTTTTCACACTATTGGCTGGATGCCGCAAGATGGGCGTTTTTGCACTTTCGATTTCGTAATTCGAGGTCCGCCGGGGATGTTGACAGTGCCGGGAACGAAGAACCCACCCACAAACAAAATACTCCCTCTGAGCGCATTTTCTCCCAGCCTTGAATGAGGCCGGCGACGGCCCGTCGCCGTGCACAGCGCGGCGACCGACCCACGGACGACGTCGGTGGCGACGTCGGTGGCGACGTCTGTGGCGACGTCGGTGGCGACGTCGGCGGCGGAAGTATAACACCCCCTGCGGAGCTCTCGGCGACGTCGTCGGCGACGCTGTGTTGGGCGGGCTGCCACGCAGTGCGTAGCTGCCCGCAAAGCACAGCGTCGCCGACGTCGGCCGACGCGTCGCCGAAGTATAACATAGGCCATACTCTGGCGACGCGTCGCCGACGCTGCGACCCGTCACCGACAGCCCGTCACCGACGTCGCCGTCGTAGCCACAGACGCGTGGTCGACGTCGGCGACGTCGTCAACAGATCCTGTGGCGGCGTCGGGGACGACGTTGACAGGAGAGCATCGGAGCGCATTTTTACCATCGGAGTGGGTTTTCAATATCATCATTTGGTAACCAGTCTGCCCATAGAAAGGCTAAGTGATCAAATCTGCCTCGAATTTGCATGCATTTTATGCTTTTCTTAATCTTCAAAAGAAATTTTAATTCTTAATTCTTCTTAATGCTTCAAGACTTGATGATAATTTCTTGTTCTGTACGGTAGTCTGCTCGACCATTGTTAATCTGCCGAATTTTCTCTTACTAACCAAATTTGGCTTTTAGAAGGATGGATAAGTGTTCAAAGGTTTCACTAGCAGTCGGTGATACACCGACGTCGGCGACGCTGACGTCGTTGGCCGTCTGTGGCGACGCTGGTGACGCGTCTGTGGCGACGTCGGCGGCGGAAGTATAACACCCTCTGCGGAGCTCTCGGCGGCGTCGCCGGCGACGCTGTGATGTGCGGGCTGCTACGCAGTGCGTAGCAGCCCCTACAGCATAGCGTCGCCGACGTCGGCGACGCGTCGCCGAAGTATAACATAGGCCTTTCGTCGCGCAGCATGCGCGACGCCAGAGAGAGTTCGCGCGGCGTTGAAGTTATGTGCTCCCTCTCTGTGTTAGATTCGCGTTACAACATGTCAGGCGGCGGTCAGCTGTGTTTGATTGTGCTTTATTCGCCGAAACGTCTTTACAACCGCGGCGATTTGTTTGTTCGTTCGTTCGTTTTTGGGTTCTATTCTGTGCTCTTGAAGCCACTCCGCAAGCCTCAAGTCAATTGGTTACATAATTTTTAGTTGTGTGCCCTTACCACGACTAGGACAGATCCACGACTTCTGTTTAAAGTGCCTTCTTGTCGGACAACAGGGTTCTCGTGACTTGGCTATAATTACCTTGTTCACGCTGTATATTTCAGCACGTTGTACCACATGACTGCCTTCATATTTAACCCGATCATTTCTATTCTACACAATAAGTGAAGAAAACTGCCTTGTATTTAGAATGGGTAGCAATTCACCGGGCAGAATATTGCGACGAGTAAGAGACAAGGAAGATACATTGGGTGCACTTCTTCTGAAGGCAATCTCTGAAATCAGGAAAATCTCCGGTTTACCTATACATGTTGAAGCATCCATTTAAATTGTTCTGATTCTTTTATAACAAACATACGTTTCCAACCACGCCGTGCGCTAAGCTAGTGAGAAATGATATCTGCACATCTCATGGTTATGTCGAGCACAACTCTGCTCATGATGATTGTCTTATCATAACACCTTCGCAAGAGGGCTTACACCATTTCCCTAATCGAGAAAGACGAAGTCGAAGTCTCCCGGAAGACTAGCACTTAAGGTCTTACTTAAACCTAACCAAGTTCTACTGATGCACTCCATGGGGTCGTGGGGTTGATGTGCAGGTTTGCTCATCAACCCGCGATACTGTAGCGTATGGCTACTGCCGTTGCGTCGTGGATCGTGCCGGCCTCCACGTGCGCGTTCGATCGATGTCTTATACGTCCTCGTTGACGCACACGGCAAACGGATCGTGGGGCGGTGGATAGAGGCGTGCTGCATTAGAAGGACGCCGTGGTTCGGTTCTTCTTCGGTGCAGAATTCTTGCACCACATCGTAGAGTCCCTTCCTTAGCCTGGTTCTGCGTTCTGCAGAATCCGGCTGCCGACTCCCACTGGGCGACACAAGCAGTTCCCACACGAGCAGCTTGGATCCCACGCACCCTGGGGCCGTATGCTCGTGCTCCCCCGTTGGGGGAGAATCAATCAATATCGGCATTTCTTATCACACCCCGATCCCCATCGGGGAGACCCGGGGTAGACGAGCATACGGCTCCTGGAGTCCCTTTCCTAGCCCTGACCCAGCTGCCGACTACCATTGGGCGACAAAAGCGTGCTCCAATGACAACGGCTCGGATGGCGTAAGCGGGCGCTGGCACTTTGCCACGTCAGCGCCTGGTTAGGTCCAATGGCTATCAGCACTTAATGAGGCAGCTTTTGTGATCAGTTGGGAAGTGTCCCGTAGGCTGCGACACCTCACATTTTAAGAGAACCTCCAAAACCCTTCCGCGCTTCGATTCCTTTTTGCCAAGACCAGCGACTGAAATCCTAATGTACAGGAACTGTGCATTAGATTCTTTTCTTTATTTTATACCAATCGTTCAGCGGCCTAGCGGCCGTTAACGACTGGTTAGAGGCTTCGCTCCCAAACTCCGAGAAAGAACACTCTGACCATTTCCTTTCCCCAGCTTTTAGACCTTCATACATTCATTGCGATAAAGAACTGGTTTCACTATATAGAGTAGAGCCGTTGAGAAGCCGTCAGATCGGCCTGTCGGCCGCAGTGACGGCTTTTCAACGGCTTCGCCGTAGTGATAACTTCTCATCATCAATTTTAGTTGCAACCTGTGTCATGGTTTCCGCAGGAAGAACACTTTAATTATGTCGATTGCGGCAAGTCAGAAAGAAACAGAAAAATGAACGACATTCATGTATAATTTGATCAATATCAATTGATGGTGATCGATACCTCAAAAACAAACTTCAGGTTCGTGTTCAGCGAGCTGGATTACCCCAGGGCTAATGTTTTGGGCCGTTTAAACGACAGAGAAAGAAACAGAAAAAATGAACGACGTCCATGTATAATTTGATCAATATCGATTGATGGTGATCGATACCTCAGAAACAAGCTTCAGATTCGTGTTCAGCGAGCTGACTACTCCCAGTGGTGAAGTTTCGTGCCGTTTGAACGACATCCACAGAAAATCGATAACATCGATTGATATCGATTGGTCGAATTCAGATTCGTGTTCAGCGACCTCGATTACCCCTAGGGCTGAAGTTTCGTGCCCCTTGAACGGCATCCACAGAAAATCGATAATATCGATCGATATCGATTGCTTCCCCTGCTGTGAACGACTCCCTCGATGGTCGTCTAAGCGCCTAGGCACGGTTGCCGGCGTGTTCGGCTACTCAGTGCCCCCATTCCAGTTGTGACGGACGGACGGACGGACAAATCCACACACACACTTGCTATTTTATATATAGTAGGATTGAACACGATAAGAATATCGCGTATATCTGAAGAATAATGCTTGAAACTGGAGTGAACATTCACAAAGCATGTGACGGACGGACGGACGGACAAATCCACACACACACTTGCTATTTTATATATAGTAGGATTGAACACGATAAGAATATCGCATATATCTGAAGAAGAATGCTTGAAACTGGAGTGAACATTCACAAGGCATTAATATCAGACATTTTGAGCAGCGATGACGCTTCTGAGTGAGTAGAAATCACACGATAGGATTCTTGCGGAACGCTGCAACGTGCATGAGCTTTCAAAAATTTCATGACTTGTTTTCGCATCGGTATGTGTCAGCTTTCTACAGATGTATTTTGCAACGAAAAGGACGCCTAGGCGCCGTTATGACCAATTGCGGAGTAGTTCGTATGTTATCAGATGACTCAGAACTTCTCGTTCAGAGTTCGAGCTTCTCCAGGCTTCTAAACACATGCTCAATCCTTTTCTTCCCGTAGAAATCAAGATCCTGCAGAGGCTATGAAGCTCCACCCAATTTCGTAGCAGGTGATGGATGGAATCTATTCGCGTTCAAGCAGGACGAAATATACAGGTATACCATAATTCCTACACGGGGGACCAAGATGGTAGTCGCAGTTCTTCGATTCCTCTAATTTCAACCACGCTTTTTAAGTGGACCTCTGATTACGATGGGGTCGAACGTCACATAAGTTGAGGAAGCAATAAGGCAAGGATTTGGGTTCAACACACGTGTCACCATTGTCGTGCAACAAATTGAAACAGTAAGGGCCTAACAAGAGAATGGTCTGTATGTCTGAACGGGGAGAGTGATTCATACAGGAAGAATTCCCAACCCTCATTCCTACTATATATAATCGGCTAATGTCACGTGTCCGTCACGGGGAGGGGGACTGAAGCCAAAAGATGCCTACTTCAGTGCGGCGTATGCCAGCCGGGCTTTCTTTCACCTTAACCATGGGCCATTGCTGGCGAACTATATCCTTGGTGGCGGATCGACCAAGTTTACGCGTCAGGGTATGAATAGGGATCGAGCACAGGGCGTAGGGGTTCAGGAGGCGTGCCCTAGACGTCGTTCAGGTGCGTCTGGATTCAGAAGACGTGCTGAATACGTCGTCTAACGTGAGTAGGGATTCAGAAGACGTGCTGAAGACGTCGCCCAACTTGCGTAGAGGTTCAAAAGACGTGCTGATGATGTCGTCTAACGTGCGTAGGGATTCAGTAGACCTGCGCTAGACGTCGTGAGTCAAGATTCAGAAGACCTGTGCTAGACGTCGTCCAACGTGCGTAGGTATTCAGAAGACGTGCTGGACACGTCGTCCAACTTGGGTAGGGATTCCAAGTAAGGGCGACCAATAAGAGAGGACCAACAAAGGGGGACGATTAGAGGGTGAGCGTGAATAAGGGGAGAGGGACCAGCATATTCCCTCATTATCGTTTAGTGTGTGTCCGATTTCTGAAGACGGTTTACAGAAGTCGTGACACGTGTGTCAGAGTGCAGAAGGAGTGTCATAGACGTCGTGGCAACGTAGTGACACGTGAATCGGTACTTAGTGTCACATGTGTGTGCTTGACCCATGGTCATTGGTCCATGTATGGAAACACTGTGAGGAGCCTGTAGCGTTTATACGCTACCCGTAAGGTGCCCAGTGGTCCTTCATGCACTTTGTACCTGTGTATCACTGGCGTTGAACATTTATACATCACAATGTTGAATCCCCAGCATACAGCTAGAAAATTAGGCAAGCTCATTCAAAGAAGGATAAACTAAGGTTTGATCCACCTATGGAGTGATCCGCAGCTCTCTGTTAGTACGCCCGCCCGGTGAGACCTTCTGTGCGGTATACTTTTTCTCTCGCAAAAACTTCGAATACCGATATTTTTCGAGTATTCGATGATTCAAATATATTCGAGAAACGTGATTTTTTGCACATTCGAATTCGAATACATTCGAAAAGCGAATGCATTGGAAAATTCGAATTTGAATGATAATAAATTAAGCTGCATGATAGACATGATAGACGATAGCCGAGGGGAAAAAGTGGAAGCAATAGGTTTTTATCGACAGGTTCCCCCTTGTGCAACGTATAATACAATAAAAATGACGTAGGAAACTTACACACAGTAGGATCAAAGGATAAATGAAAGCGTCTAGTTTCCTTGTTTGTTGGAATACAAATTTTTATCAAAGGAGTGCTTGTGTGTTGTAAAGTGCTGCTCAGGAACAAACGAAAGGTTTACAAGACATTTGAAGGAGACAAATCTGCTTGAGCCACTGTAAGCTTCCAGGTCACTTCAAAACGATCGTTCCTTGAATTGGTGGTTGACTGACTGCTCAAAAACTCTGTGAAACAATGCTTTCGCCTAACGGCAGCTAATGACGGACTGACGACGAAGTAATGCATGTGAATCTGTAGCAAATCTCTCATCTGAAAACGTGAAATATCACACTGTCAATTTTGCAGCCACAAAATTTATTCCAGGTAGCTAGGAAAGGCCAGCCATGAGTGCCTGTCTCATTTCTTTCTGGTGGCCCAAGTAAGTGATAGAAACAGATATTTCTTATTAGCGATGAACTTGTGAATACAACTGTTTTCCAGCCAACATATTGATTAAACTGTGAACTCTTAGCAAAAATCGATCGGTAAATAACAGACAGTCGATCTAAACCGCCCTCTTTTCGTGAAGTCTGGCATACAGCCGACATATACATGCGACTCCCACTCCCAATGCCCAACTCATTGTCAGAGCAAGAAGCGGTACAATCGATCGTTAACGGCCGGTCGAAAAAACAAGTTTTGCACTGTGCCACTGTAAAAGAAAAAAGAAACCAGTAGCGCCGTACTAAGCGGGCTGGTGCCCGCTGCACACCGGCAGGGTATCTTGAAACGGGTAAGTTAGTCCAGCCAAACCCCGGAGTTCCTTCCCATACCTAGGTCTGCGCTCTCCTCCGTTGACGCGCCAAAAACAGAAAGTGAGTTCATGTGAGTGTACCATGACCATGAGCAATCTCGCAGTAGGCACCAGTCCGGTAGGTACCATAACGTCTTTCTTTACCATATCGATTGGACAAAAATGTGTCTATATTGTGGTTTCACGTTACTGTATGTTTATAGGTGCATGGAAGCGATATACGAGGTCATGCATGGGAGCTAGCTGCATCTATGAACGACCGTGGTTCTTGAGATAAATTCAAGGAGATGAATGATTGGATTGAAAAGGTAAGCAATAATACAGCATTTGTCTAGAAAAACGACTTCTAATGTCTAAAGACAATTCCAAATTCCTTAGGTATCTAAGTTCTAGAATCGGCAAAGAAGATTCTGATTGTTGTTTAAAACTAGGTAATGACGAGACTGTCTTGAGCGATGAATCAAAAGCTAATCCTCTAGCTAAATTTTTCCCAAAAGTCATTCACTAAGCCGAGCTCTAGTGATCGTTTTGACGATAAACGGACGACGTTTTGAAGAGTTTTAACGCCCATTAGAATGCATTTTTAACTCTAGCTACATTAAAGGTGAGGTGCCGGCTCGCTGGAAGCATGCTCTTATTAGCACTATATCCAAAAAGCTCCTCTCGAGGATTCCGAGAATTACAAGCCCCTAGCATTACCTCAATTTTTGCGAGCGTTTTCGAGAGAAATCATGAAGAAAATTTCAAACCGTCTAGAGCAACACAATCTTATTCCGAAAGAGCTACATGATTTCAGAGTGGGCGATCAGTTGAGACAGCTTTACTAACACCTTTAACTGATAGAACTGCGGCTCTAAATTGCAAGGAAAGCATGGGCATTGTATATTTCGATTCCGCCAAGGCATTCGATTGAGCACCTCATAAAAAACCGGTGACAAACTCAAGATCGTGGGAGTTTATCCAATGATAGTGGCAATGTAGAAGTTTCCTCTCCAACAGGACATACCAAGTGAAAGTTGGGTCAAGTTCCCCATGTCTACCCGGTCTCTCGCGGAGTTCCGCAGGGCGGAGTCCTCTCACCTCTTCTGTTCAAGATACCTGACCTGGAATCTACCTTCAACATTGCTGGCAAAATGTATGCCGACGACATCAAACTATATAAGGCTGTGGAAAGTAATGCTGACTCATTAAGCTTGCGACCAGCATTTGATGCTATCAGATGTTGGTCCAAGCGATGGGATTTGCCTCTTGCCGCTGAAAAACATACGTGATGACCTCGGTAACTGTTCTTCAGAGACAACTTATTCGGTGGATGGCTAAGAGAATTGTAAGTGAGGTCAGGGCTACCATTTTGTCTATAAACTTGAATGTAAAACCCATTATAAAGTTATAGTAAATAAAGCCGTGTTTTGTGTTGCACTGTCTATTCTTCTAAGATGTGATTTTTCTACTTTGACGTTCGTCCTGGACATTAGAGTCCACTGTTTCGTTCGGACCTTCTTTTGCTCTTCGCTATGTAGCTTTTTTATGCATACGTGATGTAGTTATGGTCACGTCCTAAATAAAGGCAAAGATAAAGAACCGTCAGGAACGCCCGTAAATTACAAATGAGTCTCTGTCATTTGTGCCAAAATTTGAGCATTCGAATGGAAAGGGGGCATGTGCTGGTCGTTCTTCCCTCACTTAAGGCCCCCCCCCCACACTTGTGCGGCAACGCCGCTCGCCGCAGTGGTTAAGGATAGGGCAGGGACGCCGCCGGCGACGAGCTGTGCGTCCCTGCTCTATGGTTAAGGATAGGGCAGTGGCGTTGCCGCAGAATTGTGTGGGGCCTCAAACCATATTTCAGGCGAGCGGCGGCGGCGAGCTCCTCGGCGAGAACAACAATGTTTCACATCATTATTGCCGCCGTCGCTGATTCGGCGCCGACAGAGACTGTCTGTGCCCTAGCCTTTCGCGGCAGGTAGCGTCCAGAGCGCAGAGAGAAGGCGGGGAGGCGAATAGCGGCAGGTCTCGACTAGAAGTACAGTACCTCGCCGTTCCGTGTCTCTGCCGCTTACCGCCGTCAAGGCTGCGGGGACGGCATGATTCATCGTTTTCGCCGCTCGCCGCAAAAGTGTGTCAGGGCGGGCTTGTGTACTATCCGGCACTGGACAGTAAGTCTCATTCGCCTGGTCGTACCTACAGAAGCTGCTGAAGCATTCTATAGGTAGATCAGACGTGAGTTTATTCCACTTTGAATGAGATTTCAGGGGTGACTATTATTTCTAGAGAAGATCTGAAGCGTATGTCTGAACGGGGAGAGCGAGTCATATAGGAAGAGTCCCCACCCATCAATCAGTGTTTCTATTTTGCCAAGTCGTTAAAACCAAGGAGTAGGGATCCTTGAAGTTACAATGGAGTCCGTGCCTCACGAGTTCTGGAATCTCTTGTACGTCCGCGATGCCACGGCTAGAAAGCGAAGTGGTCGTGGGTCCGGCTATTCTGCGTTGCTGTATCTTTGCATCTCGACTGACTGTTTGAGATTTGACGGGCCTTGATGTCTACACAACTTTCAGACATTTTCTGAGCATTTTTCCAACTGTATGCTGTGGAGAGTAACATTCTTGTTTATTTCCGACCGGTTTTTCAACCAAAAGGCCATGATAAGGACATTCAACATAATGGTATATTGACATTCAACACCAGTGATACACAGGCGCAAAGTGCATGAAGCAGAAGGACCGGTCGCAACACGCCAGTGTATAACATCTACATACAAGTTCTTCACAGTTTGCTTCCCTACATGGAGCAATGGTTTCGGAAAAACATCCTGCTCGGATTTTCAAAGAAACGAAGGTGTGACGTCTTATAACCAGCTACGAATCAGGCATAAGCAACAAGCTTTTTCCTGTGAAGATGGCACAGGATTCGGAACACCAGCGACACGACGAAGTGTAATTGTAGCAAATCCGTTCTTCTTCAGCTACCCGCAACTTCGACACTTACCCTCAGGATGTTGTCCCTTTTTTGAGGTCGAAAGGAAGGTCACACACAATGATGTGGGAGTGAAATCGCTTCATAATCGGCTTCATGTAACTGATGAAGCCCACATCGCCTGGCGGAATGTGGCAGGTTTCATCCGAAGGTATAGTACGAATACGCAAGATCTTCCCTATGGGGTATAGTAGTTGGCGCCACGTGGTCAAGGAGCCGGCCTGAAATCACGGCGTGTCTCCCATCATGGTTATGAGCTCCACAGATGAAATCCAGCTGAAGACGAAACAAGGATCCCACCCGGAAACGTTATTATATGTCCACTGCTTGCTTACCTCTCCACGTCTACCAGTTCATCTTTCGGACCCCAGTCTTCTTCCCGTTCTACCATTTCCAGCTGTTCGTCTTCGTCAGCTTCAAGTTGACGTGCTTCGAAGTCCCTGAGGATGCTGGCCATCCGTTCGGCCAGCTTGATTTCTTCCCTGAAGGCTCCTTGTGGACCACACCTCAGTGTGAACAAGTGGATCACCACTCGAGGATAGGCGGACATTGTTGGTGAGGAGCCATAGAAAACTTTCAGCAGACCTCTGGCTTCCAGGCGATAGACAAAATGATGGAAAGATGACCGTTTAGGGATCCACAGAACTCGCTTGACATTTTAACCACATCTGACGTCATATCGTCTCTTGTGAAAATCCGAGCAGAATGGTCTTTTCCGAGGCCATTGGCCCATGTATGGAAACAGAATATGAGGAGCCTGTAGCATTTATACGCCACCCATATTGTAACCAGTACTGCTTCATGCACTTTGTGCCTATGTATCACTAGTGCTGAACGTTCGTACATCATTATGTTGAATACCACAGCATGCAACTGGAAAGGAACGCAAAAAGAACTCTGAAAATGGTATAGACATCACAATCCTTCAAATATCAATCAATCAAATGAAATGCAATATCGGCGGCACAGAAGAACCGAACCCAGACTTCCCCGCATGAAACAACGTCACTATCCACTGCGTTCAGATTCGCTTGTCGGCGGTGGAGGAGAAGCGGGCGTATAGCAGACTCTAGAATTCGTGATGTGCCGATTCCATTGTGATTTCGAGGACCGCCTACTCTTTGGATTTAACGAAGGAACACATTGTTACACTACAGGGTGCGTAAAAAGTATTGACGCAGTAAATGACGGCTGTGGAAATAGTATTGCGTAGTAAGTTTTAAAACAATCCCACGACAACTATGGAAAATGATCTTGCAAACACGATAGAATAACTCGTAATCGACATTGGCTCCTTTACTGAGAATACAGGAGCGAAAACGACGGAAAAATTCATGAGCACGCGCCGCAAGTACTCGCTTGCATTTCGTCCCGTGCTTTGAACAGGGCAGCCTTCTGCGACTGGTCACTTCTGTTGAAAGTAGCACAGACTTTTTTCTTCAAAATCGCCTAAAAAGAGTAATCCAGCGGATTCATGTTCAAGCTGTGCTCGTCTGAGAAGCTGTCCACACCTGCGCGCGTTATCTGTTTGCCATTATCGGTCAGCGATTAATAATTTTGGATTCGGACGTTATCGTGCTTGAACATATTGTAATCATTATCTGTTATGACAGAGCCGTGGCTGACGTTTGGGTTGCTGACCTCCTTCGTCACCAACCGTTTCGAACAGCGCCAAATTCTCTTGTTAAGGAAATATCCAGCTGTTTGGGTAACAAACAAAAAAGGGCCACCGTAACCACGACGGTATCATGTTTCTTTAATTTTTACAAGACTATTTTTTGAACACAATAAAGACAACAAAAATAACACACAAAAACTTTGAAAAGTAAAAAGAGAAAGTTGGGGCTGAAACAAAAAGTAGGTGCGTCAATACTTTTTACGCACCCTGTAATTGAGGGCTGAGGACTCTTCCTAAACGACTCGTTCTCCCCGTTCACACATACGCTTCAAACCCTTCCCTTGTAAGGAAGCGAAACCGCTAGAGTGAGAATGACGTTTGGTACTGTAAGTCGATGACTGATACTTGCACCACGTCCAGGCCTTTGAGGAAGACGGGAGCGTCGAAACGTTAGGTCTGGAAAATAAAGATCCACCGTAATAACCTCGGACGGCACACAGCAAAAATGTTGACAACAGTTCTCTACAATGCCGAGATTTCATGATGAGAGATGTTGGAGACAATTTGCGAACTGTTTAACAGCTCTACGAAATGCGAACAGAACAAATAAATAAGTCTTTATAAGGCCGAAACAATCACATAATTGAAGCTCGCCCATGTGTGTACAATGCGTTCCAAAGAATAGAAATGTAGAAAAGGCAAAATGAAGAAAACGAGAGCATAGACTTTGCACTGAGCCATTTTTGGTTGGGTTGAGTGAGGAACTCGTTAGACCTACTGCCTAACCCCATGTGTGTGTGTTACACGATGCGTCTGCTTATCCCAAGTCAATACTATTTGCAGTTTGTCAGCCAAAGGCGACTTTTCATGCGTCATGAAGGCTAAGGGGGGCATTTGAATCTACGAGACGTCTGTTTCCCAGCTAGACCAGTTTGGAATTCGAGAAATCGAATCGTACTACAGGCTATTGGAGGCACTCGACAGCACTTCCCACTTGAAACTGAGAAATAGTCGCAGCTGCTCGGATCAAGGCGGATCAAGGGCGGGCAGCGCAACTTGGAGAGAGCACAGTGGAGACCGCGCCGGAACTGAATCACTCGTAGAAGACGTTGAGCACTTGGATGTCGCCCGTTGAGAAGGTCTGCGTGCACGCGTCCGCCATGCGCCGCGCGGCGGCTGGCGGCGCGTAGGCGGCCGCCGCCGCGCGGTCCCCGTAGCCGGACTGCGCGTACGAGACGGGTTGAGCGCGACCGCCGCCGCGCGACGAAATGCGGTAGGGGCTGGCGGGGTTGAAGGAGAGCGGCGGCGGCCGGGTGGGACTGGCGAGAAGCACCTGCAAGTAGGACTGAACCAGAGGAGAGGAGTCTGAACTGCCGCAGCATCTGTTACCTCTATGCACTTGTCCTCGAAGAGCCCCCGCAGATGGACGGGAATCAGGTTGGAGAGCGTCTGATGAAGGGCGGACAGAAGGCAGTGCGCCTCTTCGACAGAGGACAGCAGCAGCTCATCACTCATCGGACGAATTCCCCAACTGAAAGCAGCGTTGTTGACCAAACTGGCCTTTTTTGACGCAACGAAGTTGGAAAATGAAGATTTTCAAAGTTTCTGTTGGACAATGAAAAATCAGAAGCACGACCTCGATTAGCCCATCTGAAGGGCAATAGATTATTCGGGGCGTATCAAGAAAGGCGTGCAGCATTGGGAACGAGAACGGTAAGAGCATCAGCCGTATTCGTACTGTGTACCGTGATTGGATGCCGAGGTTACGGTAGGAGCAACGGCGCGTTCTAGCATCCCCGCTCGATGTCCCGCACCCCTGCAGTGCGCCGTTGCGATATATCCCGATTATTCAAAAAATTACTTTGAAAATCTAAGTACAGTTCCCTCTCGTTATAAGGCGCTTCAAGGGTCGGGAGAAAATCCGCATTATAACGAGAGTCGCGTCCTAAGCGGAGCTGGCCTTTTTACACCATTTTACGCACAGATTTATCAAAAATCACATACAGTCACTGTTATATGAATAAAATAAGTGACCATGGAGAAAGTGTGAAGGCAAAGGACAACTTTAGATTATTAATGGCGCCCTTAGAGATACTTTCTGTTAAATGCATAAGTATTTCAAATGTGTGTGAGGAATAACCGAGTACCAGACGTAGTTAAATGTGATTAACATCACAACTGTGCAACCCAATGTTGCAGAATCCATTGTTGAGATCAGAACTATCGAGCCAGGCGCAACTTGAGCCCGCAGTCCCTGCCTGCGGACAAAATTTTAGCCCACTACACTATCAGCGCTGCAAAATCGCACGCCACATCCGCGATATCCTAGCGGCAAATGGCTTACCTGTGTCGTCCATGATTATATGGATTAGGCAAATTTTGCATGGTGCGAGAGTTCTGATCGCAAAAACATGCTATAACACTACGTAGCATCTATATCAACTACCTATGCTTTAAAATGTGAAGTGATTGTCCTGAAAAATCTGAGTTTGTCTGCGCATTCTCTCTCGTTCGTGGTAGAGGAAATGTGTCAATAAATTGAAGCTTCTAACGACTACCGGGAATTTTCTACTGAGCTCGAAATATTGCTAACTGTGAACACTTTTGGTGACAGCGCACGCATGAAAAATGTCTATATGCATCTAATGCATTGACGCAGGATGCTGGTTGTGGCTACGAACGAGACAGTAGAACAGCAGGCATGGTCACAGACGTGGTCGGCATCTTCCTCGTCTTCATTTTCTGTGTGGGACCACAGTTGAGCCCTGCTCGCGTTATAACGGGAGTTATTTTGAGCGCAGAGTTCCTCCCAAAACCACGCTATAACGGGAGTAGCGCTGTATCCGACGCGTCTTAAGCGGAGTTGATTTGTGTTGGCGTAAAGGTAAGCTGGACGGGGCCAGAGAATCTACGTTATATCGAGAGTCGCGTCTCATCCGGAGGCGCTATAAGGGGAGGGGACTGTACTGCAAACGAAAATCACGCTGATGTATCAGCTCAGAGTTGCTCTTAAAAACTGAGCTCGGTCCATGCCTTTTAAATAACGTCTTCGACTTGCCTCATGCTGATCTTCTCTCGTTATTATTCTACCAATCAATTCATGTTGCATTTATTAGTGAGTGAGAAAATTAGGGGAAGAACAAAACCAGTTTAAGAATAAACAACATGCACAACGAAAGCACGCAAGTCTTCCCAGGCTCGAATTTCAATAAATCTTGGCATGGAGTTAATCGATGGACTGATAATGTGTCATTACTTGAACCGCTGACCAAGGTTGTTATACATTTATCGGGTTGCGTCTCGACTAACGCTAAGTCGCCTTCTCTATAGCTTAAAAAAGTCGGCAAGATATTCAGTCCTACCACGTCACGTGCAATTTCGCTTTAACAGAAGGGAAGTAGAGGCATTATCCAACGCTACGGTTATAAATAAGCCACTCACTCTCCTACCTTGCCTTTCCTGGAATGTAGGCCTCACCATTGAATTACGCCCTCCTGCATCGGCGAGTCGAGGCGAATTGATGATTTTATTAGTGGAACCGCCAAGAGGTGTGTACGAGATGTGAACAAAATAAAGACCGTTTCTCATAGGAGAATCACTTTGGAAACAATGCAGAAAAGTCTGTAATGACGTGGAGAAAGGGCTATATGGATCATTCTAGCTTTGCGGTACACATGCCAGTACTGATTGAGGGGAACCTATCTGCGAGGAAAGGAGCCCTGCCTCCTCCGTTAGGACCCAATGGAATACTGCAGAAATCCGTCTGCAGTGCTCAACACAAGGCTTAAACTCGTGCTTTCCTACGAAGTGGGTGAACTTACTTGGGGCTCTGACTGAGCTTACGGGGAGTGACATCGCTGAGCATGATCGACTGCGGATAGTAGACGCGCTGGAGATTGACGAACGAAATCGACCGAAGATCGTGGAGCGGCTTGCCGAACTTCTCGTGCTGCAGCACGGAATGTGCGACCTGAACGGAAGCACGTTTGTCGCGGGAGTCGGCTCGGCGAGAGGGCGACCGTCTGGGAAACACCTACTTGGGTATCGAAAATGTTAACCATATGTACAGCGTATTTATGCGCCAACAGAGATCCAACACGTCGAGCGTCGTGAATCACCTGCAAAGAAGATACCCGTCGATATCAAAAGATGACAGCGGAACATCTTAAAGGTATTCTATGTGCTCGTTGGCGGACTTCGAGCGCTATGGAACTGAAATGAGTCAGTGAGCGAGAAGCTAGGCTCCAAGACATACTTATACAAGATGAGAGAGAAGCGAGGTAGCAGCCCAAAATAAACGTTGACGATCTATGTAATAGAAGGACAATCCTGTTCAAGTCTAGAGTGTGCAGCTGGCGAACCAATTAGGTGAAACGTGGCTTGGTAGGATTTGGACGGCGAGCGAGAGGTTTTATTATAATAGATATTATGGTAATGCAGTTATTAGATAGGATGCAGCATCCAGTGTCGAGGATGGAACCAGCTTCTTGCCTGTACTTCAAATGTGTGGTGGAACCGCGTGTAAGAGCAGGCAGCACAGTCATGGATGTACCTCGAAGTTGGTTCAAGGTTTGGGTGAACCTCTCCCAGTCGAGAGGGAATTCACGAGAAAGGCGAAAAAACAAACATTGTGGCCTCTCTCGACCAGGAAACTGCAAAGAGGGTCCTCATGTAGCCCAGATCACGGCGTTGTTGATGTAGTTTTCTTATGGTTTTGCCCCGCTGTCAGAAAGTCAGAATGGAATGCCACCACGCGCCCTCCCTAAGAGATAGACATTTGTTCGCGTCTTGTACATACCAAAAAGCCACCCATCGTTCCGGACTTTGATTACTGGCACTAGAGTCCTCTGAACGGGTAATGCTCTGGTTTGTTCATCACCTGGCCATCGCATGTCAGGCCAAAACGCATTTAGATGGCCTCCATCCTCCACGACGTCCCGTGCAAGTAGATCGCGTGGAGTATCCCCCAAAGGGATTGATTAAGTCTACTTATTTACTATATCTTCGGTCATTTCATGGTCCAATTCCAAGAAGGTCATCTGTTTTTGAACATCTTCATGCAAAATACAACAGAAGCGTCGGCTAGTAGTCCCCTGCGGCAAGGGATCAGTGCCATCGTGTAAGCTCCGCAATGTTAGATCGCAGGCGTTTTTGGGCTAAACACATGAAAATCTCATCTATAATTGCAATCCGCAGGAAACAGTTTCAGTAGTTCGAGAACTAGCCTACTATTAGAGGCTGGTGACCTGAATAAAAACTCCGCCGTTGCCGGTCCCAAGCCCGGATGAGAAAGGAGGAGGGTTGGACGACGGGCTAGCAACCCGTCTCCGTAAACACTTTTTTAGCTACAGAAACGATGAAAACTTCTGTTGAAGATGAAACTGAAATGCCGGATGCTAGCTTTATGACGGTTTCCCCGATTCTAGCGGCGGTTTTTTCACCTAAAACACCAACTCGTTTGGCACTTGGAATGTTCGCACTGTTTCAAACAGGAAGACTCGCTCAGCTACTGCGGGAATTCGACGGCTACCGCCTTGATATACTCGGAATCAGCGAGATGCGATGGACTGGGAATGAACCCATCATCAGCTCTGGAAAGTCCGTAATATTCTCGGGCGGCTCGTTGCACACAAATGGAGTGGGATTCTTACTCAGTCAACGTGCCAATAATGCTCTCGTTAGTTGGAAACCAGTCAATGACCGGATCATAAGTGCACGCTTCCGGACAAAGCACATCAGAGTCACGATGATACAGGTGTATGCACCGACTGAAGATTCTGAGGATGCGAAAAAGGACGAATTCTACGAGTGCCTACAGCAAACGATAGATGAGACGCCTCGACGCGACTTGAAGATTGTGATGGGTGACTTCAATGCCAAACTACGCGGTGATTAGGCACGGCTGGAAAAAGTTGTAGGACCGTTTACGTCAGCTAGCGATACAAATGAAAATGGAAGTCGACTCATCACCTTTTGCAGCTACAACAATCTCTGCATTGGCAACACTTATTTCCAACACCGTCGGATACACAAAGCTACGTGGTCGTCGCCGGATGGAGGAACGGTATACGAGATTGGCTTCGTTTGTATCAGCAACCTGGAGAACATCCTTACTAGATACACGAGCATACCGCGGCGCAGATGTGGGATCCGATCACTACTTGGTTAGAGCAAGCATGAGACTGAAACTCAAGCAACAGAAACGACATTGCATTGCACGTCCCTTTGACACAGCTCGACTAAAAGATCCCGTCGTCTCGACAAACTTCTCCATCAAGCTGCAAAATCGATTCCGCTTGCTAGAGGAGTTCGACAACTGCACAGAGGCTGAACAGCAATGGAATATCATAAAGGAGGCTACTCGTGCTTGTGTTGAAGAAAACATCGGAAGAAGGAGAGGCACTCGTAAAGAACAGTGGATAAGGCACGAAACGTGGGATCTAATAGATGAGCGAAAACGTACGAAGCAATTAAAGGACCGATCTAACTTGTTTGAGCGATGCGGTTAAATCTGAGTATTGCCGGAAGTACGCTGAACTCGATCGGTTAGTCAAACGATCATGTCGAGCCGATAAAAAGAATTGGCTGACGCAAAAAGGTGTAGAAGCACAAAACGCTGCCGAACGTGGTGACTCGAAAACGCTCTACAGAATCGTGAGAGAGCTAACAGGAACACACAGCCGCTCAAACAAACCAATAAAGGATCGAGGTGGCAAGTTGCTCGTCACGGACGAAGAACAGATCGAGAGATGGGTTGCGCACTTCAAAGAAGTCCTGAACCAGCCGGAGCCTAGTGATAGATATGACTTTCGAGATGAGGAAGAGGAGAGCGTTCTGGAAGTTTACATGGGCGACATAACATTGGAGGAGATGGATAGAGCAATCAAAAGTCTGAAAGGTGGTAAAGCGCCGGGCCTCGATGAAATCTCCGCGGAACTTCTCAAGGCAGGAGGCAGAGCAATGACCACTACATTGACGAAGCTATTTTACATATGCTGGCCGCGTTTAGAAGTTCCGGAAGATTGGAAGAGAGGAGTCATTGTCAAAATACCCAAAAAGGTGACTTATCGGAACGTGGAAACTGGCGAGGAGTTACATTGCTTTCTATACCCGGCAAGGTGTTCTGCTTAATTCTACTAAATCGACTACGAACCGCGATAGATGAAAGACTTCGTGAAGAACAATGTGAATTTCGAGGTGCTAGGTCATGCAGCGAATAGATATTTATCCTACGCAATGTCATCGAGCAATGCATGGAATTTCTCATCAATTTAAATGCAACTTCTCATCAATTTCGTGGATTTCCGGAAGGCCTTCGATAGTATACACCGTGAATCGCTATGGTCAATTCTCAGGATTTACGGTATACCCCAGCCTTTTGTGGAAACCTTCAAGAAGCTGTACAAGAATTCCTCCTGTTGCGTCAGAACGAATGCAATGCACACGACATTCTTCGAAGTTGTTACCGGAGTGAGAGAAGGATGTGTACTCTCCCCTCTTCTGTTCAATGTTGCTCTGGACTTCATTATGAGGAAATCCATGAAAGGTGATGAAACGGGTATCAAATGGAGCAGGACACACCGTTTAACAGACCTCGATTCGCAGACGATGTAGCCATCATAGCCGAGAACAACGGTTTACTGCAACAGGCGACCACAAACCTCGCGAACGAAGCCAGGAAAATTGGACTACGATTAAACCCGGACAAGTCGAAAGTGATGAGCATAGAGAGAACAGACATGAACATAGATATCAACGTTGAGGCATCACAGCTTGAAACTGTCCAGAAGTTCACATATCTTGGAAGTACCGTGTCACGCGACGGGAATGTGGAATCAGAAATACTAACGAGGATTGTTAAGGCTTCATCTGTGTTTCGGAAGCTTGGTTCTAATCTGGAGCATACCGCCAATCGCGTCGAAGATAAAGCTGCGGCTTTACCACTCAATTGTAGTTCCGATTGTTGCCTACGCGAGTGAAACATGGGCCATGTCTATGAAGTGCGCCAAAAAGCTAAACGTCTTCCACAAGAGATGTCTTCGGCTGATATTGAGAGTGCGATATACAGACCGTGTGACTAATTGTGAAGTCCTAAACCGGAGCGGTTCAAATAGTCTTCCGTCATTAATCGCACAAAGACGTCTACGCCTCGTAGGACACGTAATGCGAATGCCTGAGTACCGATTTCCTCGAGTAGCCATGTATCGAATTCCTGAAGGTCAGAGCGCAAGGTCATTCGAGAAACACATGGAGGCGAACATTCAAAAAGGACCTTCAACTACTAAATATTTCCAGAGACGAAAGTGAAGAGTTGGCACAAGACAGGTATCAATGGAGAAGTCTCGTCGCCCGATATGCCCAACAGCATGGGAGGAACTAAGTCTAAATAAGTAAGATCTGAATAAAAGGACATCGACAGAACAAAAGTCCTTATGGCCTAACTTTGGCCTTAAATCGCATACTGGATGTTACTCGAAAACCTGTTTTGATGTCCGAGAAGTCGTTTGCTGGAGAAGCCAGGAACTCGAACCCCTCTTAAAGAGGTCAAACGCTAGTATCTCAAATTCCTATGCCGCTAATTCAGAACCAGATACTGCTGTTTCGTTCAAATCATGCATAGAAATTCCGTCCTCCCATCATCGTAGTCGGAAACGCATACTCCAAATTCGGACACAGGTCAGACCATATGCCGTGACCGCTATCCAACGACACGCAATTCACGCAATTGCCTGTAGAAGTGAGATCTAGCTAGAGTGAACAGAGATTAGAACTGGAGGTGGTGTCAACGTTGCGGAATTAGCTACGACAAGAATCATGGAAATCTGCTTTCTAAGTCGAAAAGGAGGTGTTCACCACATCAAATTAGCACCCCGCTATACCTGGGAAAAACGTGCGGTGACAATGTTCAGATGCTCTTGTGGGATAGACAGAGATAAGAATGGCAAGCAGAACGACGGTACCTTCGTGATCTTGTCGTTCTCCAGAATATCCCTCAAGCCACTTTCCATGATGATCACATCGCTCGAGGACGAGATCAAACACACCTATCTGCGACTGCGTGGCGACCACACCTGAAGGCAAAGATTTGCCCAGCAAAACAATGAAGGAAATAAACATAAAATTGTAGAAATTTCGGAGACTTCAGAACAAGTTCGCAATAGTTACTTGTGTTATAAAAGTAAAGGATGAGAATAATTAAAGGCAAATAGCCGAATAAATAAATGAAGACGACGTAAGAATTATTTTTCATTGTTCTGTACAAAACTGACAGGTTTTAAATGCAGTCAATCAAAACACTTTAGCCTCATTGGTAGGAAGCACAAGAGATGCTATAACTGAAAGACTTTTTAAAAGAGGCGAGAACAGCCCATTCAATTTCCTGGACGGGGTTTTGGCACTAAAAACAATCCTCATTTATGGTAAAAATTTGACAAATACCCACATAAGGAAAGGAACAGCTCGCCATCTATACCAACGGTGACGGTTTTGAAGTCGAGACCAACTACCTTTCGCTCCTGATTGTGAATGTCCTGCAGCAGTCGCTCCACGAGTTCCTGAACACATTCATTATAGGACGCAAAGCGATTTAGCTTCTTACGTCCACGTTCTCCTGGTTGAGTAGCTGGTAGCCGTGTAAATCGAACCTGAGCTGGTTTCAAAGCCTTGACAAAGTGAATTCGCGCCAGGGCGTTTTGGTCCAGGGGGAACACGCTGTTGTTGTTGCTTTCTAGATCACCTTCGTCCGACCCATTCTCGCTGCCGTCTTCCGAAGGTCGATTTTTCACGAGGGTCACCTGAAACGTGCTCGCGTTTAGAGAAGCAAACCCATCAGGACAGTGTTTCTGAGGTTCCTTCAACATGGAGAGCTCAATCTGACCTTGTTACTCCGAATAAAGAAGAGGCCACGATTGAGTTTGAGGAATTGGAGCAGCTCCTTCGGATTGGTCGCCACATCCTGACGTATCGAGTGCGAAAAGCGTTGGCAGAACCGCTGGTAGAACATGTCGAGAGGAATCGGTTGGTCTTCGTTCTGAAAATCGCACTTAACAAGAATACAGCACTGCGCATCTGCCTTCTCGAGCATCACCAATAAAAGTGCAGCGAATACCAAACACTAATGCTTCATGATTCAGCAGATGTGACCTCCACATGGCGTTTCCTATTTTCAAAACAAGGCGAATGAAAAACTGCCAAAGTATTGAAAGGCTGCATCCAGCAAGCTGCCGCACAAAATACCAGGGAAGTTGCCAAAATTTTTGCTTCGAGTCGCTCGGGGTTACTACGGTGGACCTTTATTTGCCAGGCATAACGTTTCGACGCTCCCGTCTTCTTCAGAGGCCTGGACGTGGTGCAAGCATTAGATGAGCGATTTACCCCACCAATCGCTATCCCCATGCGAGCGGTTTCGCTTCCTTAGAGGAATCACCCTTGAAAGCCCATTCAAAGAGGGATAAACTCACCGTTGATGCACCTATGAAGTGCTTTCGCAGTTCTATGTTAGTACGACCGGGCAAATGAGACTTACTGTGGAGTGCTGGATAGTATAAAAAAAGATAACGACCTGCACATGAGCGCTTCCAGAGCCTACAGCTCACATTTCGGCACAAACGGCAGAAAATCATTCGTAATTGACGGGCGTTCCTGACGGTAGTTCATGCCAGGATTTCTTTCAAAAATCCAGAACGCTTCTAACGCCTTCCTTGCCGATATTTCTATTTCCACCGCCAACACTTTGCACTTCATCTCAAAGTTGTTACCGTCATGCTGCTCAGCTTTGTGCTTTCCGAGAGGTGTTCTGATGTTACCACGTTGTTTACTGGCCAGGTGTCCTCTAACACGAATGGATAATGTTTCTCTGTTTCAACTGTATATGTGCAGTTACATGTCTGGCACTTAATCTGATAGACTGCTTCCTCCCTAGAACAATCTCTGACCTTGCCATATGGACATGTAACACAACCTTCTGATAAGCACTCGTTTTCGTAGAGCCTATTTTTGACCAGTTGGTGTTTACTATTGCCGTTTGGAATGTTGACTAAAACTACATCGTTTTGCAATTGGGCTCGAACTATGCTCCTTTAAATCAGATTGACATCAGAACACCTCTCGGAAAGCACAGAGCTGAGCAGCATCACGGTAACCACTTTGAGATAAAGTGCAAGGTGTTGGCGGTAGAAACAGAGATATCGGCAAGAAAGGCGTAAGAAGCGTTCTGGATTTTTTCAAGAAATCCTGGCATGAACGACCGTCAGGAACGCCCGTCAATTACGAATGATTTTCTGCCGTTTGTGCCAAGATGCGAGCTGTAGAATGGAAGCGCTCATCTGCAGGTTATCTCTTTTATACTATCCAGCACCGCACAGTAAGTTTCATTCGCCCGGTCGTTCTAAAACATGTAGAGCTGCGAAAGCACTCCATAGGTGCATCAACCGTGAGTTCATCCCTCTTTGAATGGGTTTTCGAGGTGATTTCTCTAAGGAAGCGAAACCGCTCGAATGGGGATAGCGTTTGGTGGGGTAAACCGTTTATCTAATACTTGCACCACCTTCAGGCCTCTGAAGAAGACGGGAGCGTCGAAACGTTAGGCCTGGCAAATAAAGGTCCACCATAACAACCTCGACCGCTACAAAGCAAAAATATTGACAACTATTCTCTACAGTGCCGAGGTTTTATGACGAGAGAAGCTGAAGACCTACCAGAGAAGTTTTTGCATAAGAACAGGACCACGTAATTTGCTGAACACTTTGTTGTACAGCACAACTCTGACCAAACTTAGGGGATCGTATCCAGATTGTGTTACCCCTCATTAAGAACTGCAGCCTATTTGCTACTGTAATAACTGACTTCGAAAAGAAACATTATTTTTGAAAATATTTTCTTCCGACCACCTTCTAATGAACGTAGAGTGATAAGGTCAAAGATATCACTATGTGGAAACACTTTTGCTCACAGTTGCACATAGATTCCTCAGAACACCCATTTTCTCTTGACACTACCAGTCGCGCTTTGTTTGAGGGAATGCCATTCAAATACGAATAAGGACTAAGTACGGAGACGAATTGCGATCGAGGTCGCCTCAAAGTTACCTTTCAATTACTGAACTCTGCAAACACGTACGGAGAGAGCCCCTAGCTTCAGCCAAGGCCTCCGTAGGGCAAGACGAAGAGGTGAGCGTACCAAGGTTGTTGACATGACGGATAGGGTGGGGCGAGGCTTGCAATATTCCGTTAGTTGTTCATGCTTGAGCGATTTTTAACATAAGCTCTTATACAAATCCACTGGAGGAAATATCGGAAGAGGCAAGTAAGCCGCAATTATTCGCCTCAGCTCTGGCAGTCGCACATGAAATGAAGAAATGTTTTGACAGGCACCTCAACTTTAAACATGCTAAAACTAGGGCCTTCTTTGTCGAAGGAAAAACTGTGTCGACTCCGTGTTTTACAGTTCAGAGCATTCTCGTTAGATATGCCTCTAATACAGTTAGCACCCGTAGC
This sequence comes from Heligmosomoides polygyrus polygyrus, assembly GCA_947396885.1. Classification (NCBI taxonomy): domain Eukaryota; kingdom Metazoa; phylum Nematoda; class Chromadorea; order Rhabditida; family Heligmosomidae; genus Heligmosomoides; species Heligmosomoides polygyrus. The sequence goes on from OX377201.1 coordinate 44,588,358, forward strand.
AGGGCACGTCCGAGCCGTATGTAGGGAGAATACACTTCCAAATAGTTTCACGGTCCTCTCAAAATCAAGCAGCAGGAAGCAGAGCTAGAACGGAGGCATTGTTCTTTTCTTGTCGGCCATTCCGTCCTCTTTGGTACTTACTCATTGTAGGAAGCGCCTCGGTTTGAGCCACCCATGAATTTTGTGGTTACTGTGCTGTTACTAGATTTCGTTATTCGACCCACGACTCGCGACACCCCATACTCTAAGCAATGAGGGTTAGGTACAAAGAAAGCGACCAAGTGCTGGTTATAGCACCAGGTGCGTGAATGCCCAACTCTGTCCAGCTTGCTCCTGGATTCGCCACGGCCAGGTGCACAACGAAGATCTACTGCAACCCAGCTGCAGCAATAATTACGTGCTGGTAAAAGCGAGCACCTCGGTTCACGTCCCACGAACGGGTTGAAACAGATTGGTCTGTGGCCGTGAACCGGGGGGGGGGGGGCAAGCGGACTCAGTGGAGATAGCATAAACAACTGTGACTGATCCTCGTTCTGCTCACAGTACGCCTGCAACAATCAGCTCGCTATTCCGGTTAGGAATCGGGCCCGCGTACGTACAAGGTGGTCCAGGACGGATGTGTTCCATCTGCCGCATCTGCGTCAAAACTGGTGACTCCTGGAGTTCGATCTCTTGCTCGATCTATGCTCGCTCCGTGCCTCGCAGCCAACCAAAGCATCCTTGGTACGACGCGGGTGCGGTAGATGGGCCACATCCGAAGTCTCCTGTAGGCCCTCGGGTCCTCTTATAAGTACCACTATTTCCGAAAAAAATCCAGCACCTGTTCAAGAACACTCTTCAGATACTCGACAGCGGCTTGTTTCGCCTTCACGCCAGCCAGCGGCTTGCCTTCGTCGTCCAATTCGATCGCATTCTCGTCGGGTTCGGGCATATTCTATAAAAAGGAATCTTTACAAAAGTCGACCAGGAACGGCAGGATTTTAACGGAATAAAAGGCACGAGTCAAAACACTAAAAGAAGCAATAAACTCGCATCCTTTCCCTATTTCTGTTGCTATAACACCATTTTTTCCAAATTTTTTGAGCAGCATTACTGATTTCCTATACGATGAAAGGGACTTGATAGTTGTTGATATCATAAGCAGTCCAACCTTAAGCCGCACTCGATCGCCTTCCACAACGAAGTGCTCCGTTTGAGACTGCAAGAACTCGCAGAATTCCTTCAGATGACGACCGGAGACTAGACGGACCTCCGGAGCGGCCTGCGAACGATGTCCAAGCAACGACTTGATCTATAAAGAGGTGTTGGATGAAAGCCGCTTTCGAACTTAGACTGGAAGCGTAGTAAGGGAACGAGTGCAGACTGCTAGACGATTTAACAATACAAAAAATGAGTCGTTTCCCACACTTCTACCCTGCCACCCACGCCCTCTCTTTACGATGCATCCAGTTGGATTATCAGCTATCTACATATGGGTATGAACGGTAAGAAAAGTTACGACAAACCATTTTCAACAACAACAAAAAACTAGAATCCTCCCAGATATGTTGTATATATGTAACACCGCTCACCTGCAGTTCGGGTCCAAATTTGGTGAGTTTCATTACAAAGAACTCGACAGCTTCCTTTTCATAGTCGCGGTTTCTCGAAGCGGATTGCAGCAGAGGATTGTTCTTGGCCGTGATGTCTCCGTATCCATTCAGAATCACCTACAGCATTCCACATCTTCTTAACACAGCAATTCAGCAAAGCTCAAATACACAACAAATAAATTTCAGGTTGACACAGCTTCTAATACTGCCTGAACTAGTCTCCTTGTTGAAAATGTAGCAGTTGGAAGCAAACGTAGTTTACGTCGGTTAATGTGCGTATATAATTCTTGCTATTATGGCCCATCTTCCAGTGGCACCACGTGGAGGAACGGACATCGCCACCACGGACATCGCCACCTGTTAGGCGTCGCGACCAAGGCCTTGTCACAGACGCGAAGACCGTGCCGTATGAGACGGTTGCCACGCAACACCGTCCACTGATCTGCTCGCTGAAGATCACACCTTCGAGGTGTAAACATGTCGAGCGATGTGGGTCGGCTAGAATCAAATGGTGGCGACTGAAAGAGAAGGAAGCGGCAGTTATTTCTCGCATTCGGTTGCCGACAGTGACAACTGTCGACGAAACCTGGAAGGACGCTACCGATGCGATAACTCGGGCTGCACGCCTTGAACTCGGCACAACGAAGCCTGGACGACGCTGGGTCGACAAGCAGGCATGGCTGTGGACTGATGATGTCAGAGAGAAAGTCCGAGAAAAGAAACGGCTCTATCACGTGTTTATCGGTGATAAAACAGTCCATAATTGGCGGAACTATCGAGAAGCAAAGAAAGCGGCAAAGAAGGCAGTGGCCGCTGCTAAAGCCGCATACTACGCTGATGTCAGCAAAAAATTGGAAACGCGCGATGGTGAGCGTTATATTTACCGACTCGCCAAAGCTCGCTGTCGCCAAGCAGAAGACATTGAGAAGTTCTTTGGCATTAACGACGAGAGCGGTCATCTTCTGATGGATCGTAAGAGGGCTGTGAAGCGATGGCACGACTACTTCGAGGAAATCTCGAATGTAGAATTTGAACATCCTGCTGTTCCTTTTGCATCACCTGTATACGGTCCCGTTCAGAAGATCACAGTGAGCGAAACTGAAGCAGCCCTGAGGAAGATGAAGTCAGGCAAAGCCACTGGTCCCGATGACCTGCCAGCTGACCTGTGGAAGTCGAAGGGCTGGTGCCCTGCTGACTGGCTGACTGCGTTTTTCAATCAGGTTGTTGCTGAGAAGAAAGTGCCTGAGGGTTGGTAGCAAAGCACGACCATCCCGATTTGGAAGAAGAAGGGCAGTCCTGCAGACTGCGCCAGTTACCGTCCAATTCGTCTTCTTTCGCACACCATGAAAATCTTTGAGCGAATTGTCGACGGACGTATCCGGGATGTCGTACAGCTTTCCACGAATCAGTGTGGTTTCGTATCTGGCTGTGGCACCGTTGATGCCATTCACGCCGTTCGTCTTCTGCTAGAAAAGCACCGCGAGAAACAGAAACCGGTGCATTTTGCCTTCCTGGACTTGGAGAAGGCCTTCGACCGCGTTCCGCGAGATGTTATATGGTACGCGTTACGACAACATGGTATCCCTGAAGAGCTTATTGAGTGGGTGCGCATTTTATACTCTTGCCCAAGGAGTCGAGTGCGAGCGCCAGTGGGCACCTCGATGGAGTTTCCCATCTCTGTAGGGGTGCATCAGGGATCTGCGCTATCCCCACTGCTCTTCGTGGTCGTGATGGATGCAATCTCACGAGATCTCCAAATGGCGGCACCTTGGACGCTGCTGTATGCTGACGACGTCATGCTTGCATGTGAAAACAAAACCGAACTCGAGCGACAGGCACAGGCGTGGTGCGATCGTTTGGCATTGTTCGGTCTCAAGCTAACCGTCAAAAAGACGGAATACTTGACGACGGATGTGAATGAGCACGGATCTATTAAGATCGATGGTACTGAGCTCTCACGAGTGACATCTTTCAAGTATCTTGGGTCAACAGTCACGTCCGATGGCAGCTTAAAGATGGAGGTGAATGCGCGTGTGAGTGCAGCCTGGTCCAAATGGCGCTCGCTGACTGGGGTGCTTTGCGACAGGACAATACCTGAGCACCTCAAATCGAAGGTTTATAGAACAGTAGTCCGCCCAGTAGCGACGTACGGTGCTGAGTGCTGGCCCGTGACGAAGGAAGTTGAAAGCCGCCTCAGTGTAATGGAGACGAAGATGCTACGGTGGACGGCTGGAGTTACGCGTTTGGACCGCGTTCGTAACGACACCATACGACAGAGGTTCGGTGTCGCCCCGATATCCGAGAAGCTGTGCGAAGCTCGTCTTCGATGGTACGGCCACGTCCTTCGCGCTAACGACGACACCGTGTGTAAGATTGGCCTGAATCTTGTGGTCCCTGGAAAGCGGCCCAGAGGACGCCCGAAGCAACGTTGGCTAGATACGTTGCGCTTGGACTTAGAGATGGCTGGTGTGCACCCTGATCAAGCATTTGATCGGGAGAATTGGCGTCACCACACCAGAAGAGCGGACCCCGCCACCAAGCGGGACAGACGCTAATGAAAATGATGATGATGATGGCCCATCTTCCACGACAAAAAGTTATGGATCTCTATTTTGCAAGCATTCATGAAGAACTTTGCAGGTAATGCAGGTAAAATCATAATTTTTGGCTTTATTCAGCGAACAGCACGCCTAAGCTGTACTGGTAGGTGACAGAGACGAATAAGGACTAAGGTAGTTCCTGCGCGAGCAGATGGACGATCATTGAGAAGGTGATGGCACAAGTGATAAATGGTATGAAGACAGACAGAATGTTCCCATATCACAAGTCAGTGAACGTCAGTCGCAGGACCATGCTCGATCTTTCCACGGCTTTAGACCAAGTAACCCTTAGCGCTGGCTGTTTCTTAGCAGTGTCGACAAATGGATTCTTGGGTCTTCCATAACTCCTATCACGAGGCACGGTGTTTGACATCTATCTCATTCACAAAATTCTAGTGTGGCTGTGGTTACGAAATAAATAGTTTGATGCCTTCCCGAACTAAGGTCGTATAATGAAAATAGCGCTGCCATGTCCTAGAGCAGCAGCCCGTGCTCCCTTCTTTACGCAGAAGGTAGGAAACGCTTACATAAGGCTTCCGAAAAAACTCTTCCAAATCTTGCTCCATGCCTCATTTCGTTACGCATCGAAAAATTTTATTACGTTTGACGGACTCTCGCTGTGGAGATCGACCACACCCAGTCCTCGTTTGATTGTACGAATGGTCGCTGCTTGTTCGCTTGTATTGACCTGATCCATCTCACGTCGGCCCTCAGCGACGTAATAAACGTAACGTAAACATAGCCAAGTTTGCCGCCCAAAGCGAACGGCCCATAAATCCAATCATGTAAGTCGCGCAGTGCTGTCTTGCGAAGTTCCACTTGAAAAGCGTTTATACTGCCACTCAAGGTGCGTCGCGATACGCTGTGCAACACGAAGAGATCTTCCCATCCTGCATTTTAAAACACATGGAATTTTACTGCATTTAATGGTTAAAGGTTTGATTACAGTTGAAATAATGTACACAACTGCTGAGAGATCCCGTGGAACATACCTGATCTCCCTCCAGCGTGAAGAGGGATGGGTGCTGCTGAAGAAACTCGGTGAGACCCTCTTGCGTTGTTCCTACGGCGTTTCGCATCTCCTCCGAGAAACTGGAAAGGAACAACCCTCATGCCTTACGACCCCGATAAACTTTTCCATATGTTGTCGAGTGTCCCCTTGTTCTACAAAAATCGTCGTGACGAAAATCTCAGGTGCGTACCCGCGAGCCCCAAACTGGCAGCTCAGATCGTGAATCGTTCGTCGGCCGTTCTTCTGCATCAGATGATCCATAAAGAACAGCAACGCCATGTTCTTTGCTTCCTCCATTTTGGCTTACCTAGAAAGCACTGGATGTGGGGAAGGACGAGGCGAAACTGTGTACGACGGCATTAGTCGAAGACAAGCTGCTGGAGCGCTGACTATACAACGATATATGCGTGCAAAAACCAACGGCCGACGATAAAATATTATAGAAAGAAGCATTAGCTTGGAAACTAAATCCTTGCCGTTCGCTATCTATAAGCATCTTGTGCTGAATCTGTCAAAAGGAGCGCTTCGCTTTTTTCCCTTTCAATTTTTGTCAGTTTCTAGGTAATTAAAGTGGAAAGTCAAAAAAGAAAAGTGGCCTTCGTCGACAGTTCCTTCTCTCTGCTTACGCTTGAGTTTTTCTTTTTGCACAACGTTATACAGAAACCGTTCGAAAGGGGATGATATGCTTTGATGCTCTGCAAGATTTTTAGATTTTTTCGTTCACTTTGATTTTCGCTAATTTTCAGGGCGTTAAATTGGAATGTCCAAAAGACATAAATTCGTTTTCTCAACAGCTCCCACTCTTTCGATGATTTTTTTGAACAGAGTTATATGGGTTTCGAATAAGTGTTTTTCTCTATCAAATCGCTTGTTGGGTTTATTTCCTCATCTTGATTTTTGTCAGTTTTTAGCAGGATGTTAAGAAAGTGCGAAATAACCTTAACCAATTTTTTCACACAGTATCATATGTCGTCTGAAGGATATTTCGTGTTTAATGTTTCATTCTATCAAAATATGTGTTTTGCCCTTTGGTCATTTTGAATTTCCCTTATATTATAGGTGGTCAGGTCTAAAAAATTAACCAAAGAGTTGGAGCTGATGGTAAAAATAATGTATGCCTTCTGAGCACTTCATTTTAATACCCTAAAAATTAATGAAAATGAAAAAGATTGCAGACAATCAGTACCCGCTCTTGCAGAGCAAATCCAGAGCAAATCATTCTTTTTCAATCGATGCATGACAATTGGGAAAATATCGAAAAATAATCAGAAAGAGGTGTAGGCGAAGATCATTTTTCTTCTTTCGACCATCCACTTTATTGACCTAAAAATTGAAAAATCGAAAGGGAAAAAATTTTCTGATAGAACAAATCATTCTCTTTTAAAAAGTATTTACCATCAAGCAAAAAACTTTCAGCAAAATTTAGAATAAAATTCTTAAAACGGCGGAGAATTAGTTTCCAACCTAATAGATAGAGGTTGTAAAGTACGTTCAAAGCGATCAAGATTTTTATTGGACAGGAAATAGAGGCAGAACAGGGCAAACGATGGACCTCATATCTGGCTTCCAAAAAGAAGTCACCTGTATAGCAGCAGTGAAAAAAAGGAAAAAGAAAAGTAGCTCAGGGCACATTATGGGCGAGGCCCGGATGATCTAATTCCATACACGTGTTTCTAAACAGTGAAAGCCTTAAAGTAGGAGCCGTGTAATCACAAAGCCAAATAGAAGTGGACTGCAATGTCCACGGGGCAGTAGCAAAAAGCACCACATCTTCGCTGATCGACCAAGTTGATGGGAACAAGGCAAGCCAGGCAGGCAGCATTCCTCTGACTTTCTTCCAGAAATCGTTCGTGAGACGAGCGGTGACATTCCCGCCGACCAGTCTCTCAAAGTTGTTGGATCGGCAAAGACCTCGAGAGCTTCTCGTGGTGAAACGGAACTCCATTAAAATGACGTCACGAGGACCTGTTTTATTTTTTGACGATCAGAGGACGGTAGACGCACATCACATGCATGCATGTGAGGTATATACAAGGGATACCGGCTATAAGCTAGGAGCTAAGTTGAATAGTTCAAAACACCAAACATTGAGAAGCAAGTGTGGACGACTCTATTCGGATTCTTCTCGAATTTGGAGCGGGAATGTTAGAACACGGAGAGCGCTCGAAGAGAAGTATCAGGAGCACCACTGCTGCAAGACGGAGCGACATGAAAGGGATTCGTATCGTGCTCATGTCATATAGCTATGCGCATGCACTACGACTGCAAATATTCGACAGTGTGGTAGGCAGTACAGCATTCAGTGGGTCTTGCTGTTATCGTATCACTGCAGCAAACAAGGCACTTCAGTGGAGCACTGAAACGTACCGGTTCGAATGATGAACCAAGGCTAAAGCGGCAGTCGGTGCAACGGCACTCTTTAGATAAAGACGAGTAGACGTGTACTTAATCCCATTTCGGGAAGCGTAGAAGGAAACTACAGTAGTATCGAAGCTTTCGCTGATCGCCACTCCTATCGTAATGTATTCTGAGCTAGCAGAATCATTTTTGTCATGTCGGACCGAAAGATTCTGCAGCCCAATGCATTGCGCGTTCCCTTCGTTTTCTAACCCTCTTTCCCTCTTAATTAGACAGATGTCTATCGCTGCGTATATCACGTAGTATGTACTAAGCACACACACCTAATAAGAAATGTAAGACAAACATAAAACACGGGTATATTAAGGACCTCACGCTGGCCGTAGGAACGCCCGATCTCCGTGACATGGTGCTTCATCGCTTAAGTCCCGAAAACGATTGCACTAAGGCGGAATCGCATAAGAAAGCAACAATGATACACTGTAAAGACTGGAGGAGATAGGGGAATTGGAATTTTGAAGGACCTTATCCAGAAAAGAAGTAAGAAAGCCTAAAGGTCCAATGCTCCGTTAATTTTCCTCGCGTCTGAAGCATCGACAACTCTCCTGTTAGCCACCTTTGCGTAAACTAGGTGGAGGAGAACGAAGAACTCTTTTGGCCCATATTCTACGATCTGACTTCAGGTTTCCCTTTACTGAAAAGCTGGCAAACCTTTCTCAAAAGCGCAGCAGTATGTACATCACTACGTAGACACCACTGACACCACTGACACCACTGACAACACGAAAGGCTTGTGAAATGCTGCGAAAGAATTAGCCTTCTCGAAACGCAGCAGACATGCGCATCTCTCTTGGTAGATCTATTGTGGTGATTTTGTTCTTCAGTGCTAGTGTGGTTCATCGAAAAATCCGGACATCATGCTAGTCAGTTACAGAAGAGCTGATTTGCGATAATTTTTTTAACGAACTGGAAAATCCTTTGCAATTACTTTTTGTCCTTGTCAAGAAATTCCAGCGAATTCCAACTGTAAGTTCGAATAGAACAAATTCGGTGAGCTTTCGTGAGTTTTCGTCAAACAGATCGTGAAGCAGACCGAGGAGTAATCAAAGGATTTCGTCGAGATCCGCCCAGTAACTACACTGACTTGAGGTAATGCCCAGGCCAGCTGCTTACTCAACATTTTTTCGAATGTCAGAGGAAGGTTCATGAAGGAGAAATCTATAAAGGAGACCACAGAATTTTGTCACAAATGTCCTCCGGCATCCGGCAATTCATGGAGACTAGCAGCTCACGTGTTCACACCTATAAAATTCTGCCCATTTGATGTTCGACCATCGCTAGATCTTGGCATGAAGTTGATATCAGTAGGTGCTCTCACAGTCCTACTGACATCAACGTCATGCCAAGATTGTTATCCACCTTATTCGGCTGGCGTTTCGCCTTCTTCAGTGGCTTGAAACGTCGCAAGGGGTTTTGACTTTTCGTTTTTTTTCGACATTCGCTTTTTTGAATTTCGAGGACCATGGGTTGTGCATAAAACAGGTTCACGAAACGTCTTCATGACATGTGCATGGGCAGTATCTGATGTGCTTCAGCTGCCCGGAGCCAATTACAGATGATGATAGGTTTCCAAAGGTTGTAGTGATCAGATTCCTCTGGAATGTTTCCTGAATCGGGATGAACGGCTAGCTAGATCTGAAGTTTTCGTCGCCGCGATTTGAGGTTACGGACAGTCTGCATGTGAAAACACACGAGAAAGGATCGGCTGCGATCAGGGTATGGATCGAGCTGGAGCGACGAAAATTCGATGGACCTGCCGACGTCGGGGGAGGCGGAACTGTGAGGATTATCTGCTAATAACGCGCCTCGGCCGCTGCCAAACACGCCCTCATCGCCGGCGATTCCACAAATATTTACCGGCCGTCCGGCGCAGAAGGTGCCCGTCGCACAAGCCAAAATTAGTGTCCCTGTGCTAATACGCCGCACAGATATCCCCACCACCTAGATCATTCTCTTCTAGGCTCCGCACTTTCAAGCAACTATGTCGTGGCCAAAAACTCCATCCACAATTACCGCACTACGTACTATATGTAGTTAAAGGAACACCCTAAAATTGTCCATTATCCAACCCTTTAAGTTTTCACTTGAAAAATCTGGTTGAAAGCCTGCATGTAGCAACGCCTTTCTACCACCACAATTGGAGACGTACCCCATGCACTGTACAGAGACGTTCCGCTTTCCGCGTCAAGGAGAGAAGGCCGCGAAGTTCAAGAAGAGGTATCCCAGAACGACCATCAACTGGGATCTCTACACCTCTCTTGTCGGCCTTTGGGAAGATGCCGTCATGGACAACGTCGACGAGGAATACGATCGCTTCGTGCACCATCTCCACGATAGTGCTAAGGGAGCCGAGAGCTTAAAGACCACCAAGGGACGCCTGTCTCCGGAAACTCTTGAGCTGATACGCCAGCGTGGAGCAGCACGAGCGTCAGGCAACTACCAACTCACGTCCGAGCTTGCAAAGCTATGCAGAGCGGCGATAAAGGAAGATCTCAAGGAGAGAACGGTGGAAGTGTTGGCTGAAGCAGCAGAGGTAGGGCTGAGCGTCCGCAATGCCCGCCGGAACTTCGCCAACTTCAAGACCAAAATGACCGCTCTCCGACGTCCTGACGGAACCATCACCTCTTCCAGAAGGACCATGGAGAAAATCATCCACGACTTCTACTCCGATCTCTTCGATAGCCACGTCCACCTGCCCCCATGCCATCATCCGCAGGATGGATACGTCGTCCCCTCTGTTCTCCCCTCCGAGATCCGACACGCCATCTCGTTGGTGAAGAAACGTACAGCACCCGGTTCTGACAGGATCAGAGCTGAACACCTGAAGAACCTCCCGCCAGCGCTCATCAACACCTTGGCGCGGCTCTTCACACGCTACCTGTCCGAATGCAAGGTTCCATCTCAGTGGAAGACCAGCAAGACCGTTTTGCTGTACAAGAAGGGAGACGTGCACGACATTGGCAACTACCGCCCGATCTGCCTGTTGTCCGTAGTCTACAAGTTGTTCCCTCGAGTCATCCTGAATAGGATTAGTAGAACGCTGGACGAAGGACAGCCATGCGAACAAGCAGGATTTCGGAGAGGATTCAGCACGATCGACCACATACACACCATTACGAAGCTCATCGAAGTGTCGCGAGAGTACAAGCTGCCGCTGTGCCTTACGTTCATCGACCTGAAGAAGGCATTCGACTCCGTCGAGACTGAAGCGGTCATGGAAGCCCTGCTCACCCAGGGCGTTCCTACTCAGTACATCAGGGTCCTTCGAGAGCTGTACAGTGGATTCACGACCAAGATCTCACCATTCTACAACGACGTCGTCATTGACGTGAAGAGGGGGTTCGACAAGGGGATACCATATCCCCGAAGCTCTTCAGCGCCACCCTCGAAAACGTCATGCGCGAACTAGAATGGGAAGACATGGGAGTGAAGGTCGACGGCCGGCAACTGCACCATCTTCGCTTCGCTGACGACATCGTGCTCATAACACCGAGCATCAGTCAGGCGGAACGAATGCTGGCCGACTTCGATCGTGTATGTGGAAGCGTTGGACTGCAGCTGAATCTTACGAAGACGATGTTCATGAAGAACGGATGGGTTTCTGATGCCCCATTCTCGCTCAACGGAACGAACATCTCCGAATGCTCCAGCTACGTGTGTCTGGGTCGCGAAGTCAATACGGCCAACGACCTAGCACCAGAGCTGAGCAGGAGGAAACGAGCGGCTTGGGGAGCTTTCAAGAGCGTCGAAGAAGTCGCGAAGAAGACGAAGAACGTCCGACTCCGTGCCCACCTATTCGACTCCACTGTTCTTCCTGCCCTAACATACGCCTCAGAAACCTGGGCTATACGAAAGCAGGATGAACACGCGATCAGCGTCGCGCAGCGTGGAATCGAGAGGACGATGCTCGGAGTGACACGACTCACGCAAGTGAGAGAAGGCCTCCGGAGTTCCGAGCTTCGCCGACGTTCGAAGATCAGAGACGCTGTCGCATGGGCCAAGTCGTCGAAAATTAGGTGGGCCGGCCACGTAATGCGATTCGCAGACACCCGCTGGACGAGAGTCGTCACAGATTGGATTCCGCGGGATGTCAAAAGAACACCAGGACGCCCACCAACGCGTTGGTCGGACTTCTTCGTGAAAGCCCTGAACGACCGATATGACGCTCTTCGTGTCCCTCGAGCGAGGAGGATCCATTGGACCACTCTGGCACGCGACAGGGACGAATGGAGACGCTGCTGGCGCCCGCTCGAGCAAGTCGATGATCAACGGGACGACAGGTGATACAGGTGATACCCCATGCACTCCATGTGATATCAGAGGACTTGCGTGTGAGACAATTTTAAGTTCGACCTTTCATTGTATTTTTCTTTACGTCACGAAGTTTTTGCAAAAGTTTATCTACTCCGACGAGCTGTTTTAGAAAACAGAAAGCTTACGGTTAATTAAGCGGGAAAGATTAAATACATACAACTAGCAATCTTCATCAATTGTGAACTTGGACAAGGTCATGTTGAAGGCGTGGATCAGTATGTAGTTAGTAATAATTTGGTCAGCTATGTATCTCGAAAAGTATTCAATGTTCTTGAAGGCGCATGAAATGTGCGAACAATCAAATTTCTCCTTTTGGGTATTGACGCTTTCGGGTGAAAATTTTCGTTTCTTTTAAATGAACACACAATCATGGCACGGTCAGAATAGGTCAATCGATGAGTTCAAAAAATGCAGCGGTCTATAGTTTCCCAAGATATGTGTTTCGGGATTTTTGCACGACAAGCATGAAGGTACCAACAGAAGGTTAGGAAATTTCAAAATAAGTTTGGTATGGGAAAAGGTTGGGGTAGAGATATAGTAACGATACGTGATGCATATGGAGAAAGATTAAAGGGTAAATACCGGCGTAACTAAAGCCCTTTTTAGAAAAAGGGCAGCGCAGGAAAGGGAAGCATGAAGATAAAGAACACTTCTAAGAGACGTCATGAAGGCATTTTCAGTGTGGGCCTAAATACCAATAAGCATACCTGCGCTTCTTGCTTCTCAGAGAATCCGACACCAATTTGCCGACTCTGGGAATGAATTTGGGAGCAAACTGAAGCGGCAGTCAAATCTCGATGCGCACGAGATGAGCACCCCCTGGTGGCTGCGTCAACTACCACAGTGCCCACAACGAAGCTCAATAGGGGATCACCCTCAGAAGCTATCAATGCCTCTAGAAAGCATATTTGGAGAGAAAAACACGAAGGAAGGTCACTCAAAGCCGTTCCTTGCTTCAGCTTCTAGCATAAGAAGACTTTGAAGTCTGCGTTCACCTCCAAGGCATTGATGGCTTCCGCTCCTTGGGAACAGGGGGTGATCGCCCGGAAATAATACAAAGGCTTTCAGTACGCGACTGCTCTCGGCAAGCAAAAATGCTGTATTCTCGCTGAGCAGTTGTTTATCGCGATAGGCCCCGAACAAGGGTTTCTAAGTATATTGAACAGTAGCCAGCTGCTTTCTTTCAAAATCGTCGTCGGAGTAGCGATGGAATTGTTTTGACCACAGTGACAAGAACCTGATCACGGTTAGCACTCCAAGCTTTTACAACTGGTTTTCTACAAAGGTGCAAAGTCGCTGGATTTTCCGCAGAAAGAAGAACACGGGTCTTGCTCGATGTTTAGGTTTGGTAGAAAGGCAAACAGGCGGTATCTTAACAGCAAAATGGAAAGTTACCGATTATTTAGCCTTGGCTTGGAAGCACTGTGAATAAGGTTAGCATGGTGATACCCTGATTTCGCTGCCAGTTTCATGTCGCGGTCCTTCGATTACTGGATGCTGATAAAGTATCACAAACAGTTGACCAAACAAACACTGACTGTGACTGACTGCACATCGGATCTGCTGTAATCAGTGATTCAACTTTCTTCTTTGCCATTACACTCCGTAAGATTTATCAGCTATCAATATGGTGGTGGTATTCGGTTCTTTGGCAGTTTACGACCACGGGTGGTTAGTGCAGTTTTCTTCAAAACGCAACTCAAGCAACTCAAGTGCTCAACCATGAAAATAACGTGCAGACCTCCCGAAGGGCGGAACAAGTTGGAAGGTGGCAAAGTCTGACTTATGAGTGGTTTTTCTTCTTATTCCTGCTGACATCTGGGTAACAAAAGCATCTGCTTGATGGGAACGTCATATAAAGGCTAAAACCATTCTTCACTGTCATTTTTCCTCACTCCTAGCAGAAACAGTGAGCGAAAAGTAAACACTTTCACACCGCACAACAAACCATAGGAACAAGCTGCTGCAAAGACGAAAAACTCGTGGATGCTAAAAGTGGCGCCGGTGGTTGCGCAGTGGCATCCGCTCTACGACTAAACCAAAGTCTGAAGAAGTCTAACAGTAAGTCCCTGCGACCTGCGAGAAGGACGAGTAATGCGATTCGTCATGAGATATGCTCGGAAGTCGGCAAGTGCAGGTGATGAAGTGATGGATAAAGATTGCGCACTAAGGATGCCCTCGCTGATCACCGTTGACGACGGACAGCCTAATCCACGTCCTTCTCCGTTCCCCGGGCGACGGCTTGCAGCGACAGAAAGCGTGAGGCCGAGATTCTCGCCCAGAAATTCCACGAGGACATGCGAGCGATAGGAGGCACGAGAAGCTGCTCCTGCACTAACCATTCCCGCCATCAAAGAGCCTCCGAACACATTTTCTGAGGTGGGGGACCACTCCATCACGCGAAACCAATTCACGCGCTTTAATGGGCGGCGTCAATGAATTCACTGCCAGCGACACATCTATCACCTCGCCTCCTTTTATTTCTCGCGTATCTTAAAGACCGGGAAAGCAGATCTACACACAAATCCCGTCTGTAGCAGAGGTGTCAACATGACTACTAATAGAGGGCTCAAACTTTATCAAATCTTGCTATGCCCGCAGCAGTCCTGCTCGCCATAGCCCTCTGCGAAAAATGTTTACAACTTACATTAATCACCTAGTTGAATTCAGATTATTTATTTATTTATTTATTTATAAATGCACCAAAAGTGCGTTTTTGATTTTAAAAAAACGCAGTATCCATTGGACCACTAGCAAAATATGAGTAGAGCGTAGGATGTCACTATGAATTACAATTGAGTAAGTAGGCTGTCTCTAGGCATTCAATTTCATGGAGAAATATCGCAGGCAAACGACGAATTAAGGATGAAAAGGACGGAGAACGGCGGCATTTAACCGCTTTTGGAATGCGCCACGCATTCTACTTGTCGTGGATGCGATTTAAATGTGTATTTGGCCTTTACAGTGACTTGCACTGACCAGAGTAGAAGGCTTGGTTGGCCTGGGTGGGGAACCAAACCAAGTATCTGGTATCGAATGCACGCGACAGCCGACACCTTCCTCGACTGCGCTCCACGCGTTCAATGACGAATTAATTGTAAACAAAGATTTAAGCAAAATCAATTCGGCACAAACATCAGACGTGCGAGGGTTGCAGTTGGTCAGTATGTTGTGATTCCGAATGAGTGAGGAAAGCGAAACCAATAACGATCGCAAAAATAGCATGCAGATCTAACGACTACATCAGAAGAAAGTGATCTCAAGCAAGAGCTAAAGCAGGAAACAGAGCGAGGACGATAATTTGGACAAGGAGGTAGCCCAAAGTGATCGAAACGGAAAAGAATTTCTTTGAACTGCAATGGCATAATAGATAGAATAGTGGCTTCGGAGAAATATTCGGCAACAAATTGAGAATTGCACTGGTAGAAGAAAGTACCAGGAGATGCTCGACCCTCTGTACATACTTCTGCATTTGAATCAACGCACGACACTTCTGAAAGATTTGAAAAAGCGATTGTCAGGCAGAAGCCCAGCACGAATAGGTCTGTAGAAAGAATGAACGAAGGAACAAAAGCGACGGAGGAAAAACTGACACAGCAGATGGAAGGCAGACACAGTGATCACCTTGTCATGCCTACATACATATCGTCCGCATATCTTGTTCGGCGTCTGACTCTGGAAGTGAACTAGAATTCTTGGTTTTTGAGATTTGCTGTTGGGATATGGAAGAGGTATGGTTCAGCGGAATTGAACAATATGTGATTGTTGCAAACTTCCGATTTCTGGAACATTTCCGAAGCATTAAGGTAGCCTCATGTTATACTCGTCCGTAGAGGGACCGTCACACATAGAGGTATACTTGACAATTTTCTAACCAGAGTAACATACACTCAAAGCAACAAAGTGTGTCGAGCACGGTCGACGTCTTTTCGCCACTTGAATTGTTTGTGAGGGTTTCAAGCACTACGAACTGATCGTTCCGCTCTGACGGAACTACGTAGTACCCCATGAGACGAATCAGCCGAAGCATACAGCTATCAAAGAAGGTGCAGCAGTTGGAAAACTGCTCGGCTCCGAAATATCGGCTGAGGGTGCTTTCTCGGATGACGACGTTGTTGACTAATCGAGTGTTGGGTTACCGCCAGGTGATGCTGGACCAGCAGATGTGCTGCCCAATCAGACACGCAGGCATCGCATGGAAGAGTGGATCAGCTTCTGCACAGACAGGCGACGAACAGCGAGATTCCACAGGGACAGGACGTGATGAGTTGACTTGAAAACAAGTAGCTGCCTCTGCTTGATTAAGAGAGCTTCGTGACGAACTCAACCTCACACACGGAGACTGCGAGTGACGTTGGCTAAATCGCCACTGCATAAATTAAAAGTTCTGCGTATAGAAGAAAAAGAAGCTTTTAGGAAAAATCTTCACACAAAACATCATGAACGACCAGAAGAGCTGGTAACTGCAGCAAGTGAGTTGTACTGCCAGCATTCTTCCACCCCTCTTCCTAAGCGAACAATAGACGCTAATAATGTTGTATAAGCAATCCACGCGACTGACCTGCTCGTCCAGTCTACCATGTCCCAGAAATGCATTGATTCGCGTATGAACTAGCACTTCCACTTAGTAGAGAACGAAGCAGCGAAACATTGCCAGAAAGCTGTGCTGTGGGGATAGGGGTCGTTGACATCGATGGATTGGCTACTGTTCACACTGATTCTCAAGAACTCGAATGAGCAGACATCTTTAATGCGTTTCTCGCCACTGCCAACAGCTTAGCAGAGCGCGGCTCATCAAACGGTCCCCTCTAAGGCTGCAGAAATAAGGCGAAGGCGCACCAGGCATGGAAAACGGCTGCGCATTCTATTCAATGCTCCCAGCATGTGACGTCGACCCATGTCAGTCCACAAGACCGTCAGTGGCCTTCGTGGCAACGCAGCCGTTCGAGGAGATTAGCAGAAACGAGAAAACCGACGGTATCAGCCGTTTCGAGTTCTGGGCCAGTTTGAACGCCATTGAAGAGGACGCTTTGCACCAACACGGCTGTAAGAACAACCACAATAAGCATGGAACACACGACAAATAGCAAATGCGACTGGGACGAAGATGAAAATTCTGAAAAGGAAGAATGAGAGGCGTAGCATTTTATGATTTCGGAAGACTCAGAACGGCGCAGAAGGTCCTTGCCATCGCTTATGAAGCGAGCGAAGTTCTTGGTATTTTCCATAATGCTATCATTTTACTGCCGACTGACTGGACGGTGCGTAACCTGAAGATTGAGTTCCCGTCTATGTATATTTACGCTCGCTTCTCTGTAAGAAATGCCTTCGAATGTATATTTTACAGTCCACAACCCCTCCCACTCAGCCAACCGTTCGTCGGCAGAGTCGCGAGACAAATAAGGTTCCTGCTGTGCTTCAGCTTTACTCCGCCACAACTCTGTTTTGTGCAGGGGCCGTATGCTCGTCTACCCCGAGCCTCCCCCGATAGGGGATCGGGGCATGATAAGATTGACTGATTGGATTTTCCCCCCAACGGGGGAACACGAGCATGCGGCCCCTGAACTCAGGTCGACATACTTGCAGTTTGCTATTTCTTTGACCGAAGCATATACAACACTTATGTCCACCTAGACCTACCGTTATTTTAATTTCTACAATGCTCAGGTGAGCATGTGCCTCTCTGGAAACTCGTTCTTTCACTCTTGCGAGACTTTCATGCATTTGTGATTTCATTTGTGAAAAAAAACCGCAACAGTCAAACACGCATTTTATAGTAGCGGTCCAAAGTAGGAAAAGGCACTGATCGATACAGCCCCAGAATATGTAGAGGCGGGCCTATAATGAAGCTGTATAGATGTCCGAGCTCAGCTTGGTGGGGCAAAAGACCGTCAGAGCACCGCTTAAGGTCTTCCGTGAGCCACATGGGTGACTCACCATGAAAAACACTCCCGACGCAACAGAGGAATTACAGCCAGGACTTCAGTGAGTTTCCATGAGATTATGGTCACAGGCCGAACATGGAGGCTGAGAGCGGCCTGTTGACCGAGGAGCTCGGCAAACAGCGACGATTCCGTAGGGCGGCGATGGCCGCGGGCGCGGTGTACCCGTCACCGAGACAGCGATCCAATTTGCCTACGCACTCGAGGCTGCGATCTTCAGAAGCTCAACGCAACGCAGAAACAAAGGGAACGGGCACCGAGTCACGCAACTGCGCCACATGACCGTCAGCCTAACAATGGCTGTACAACTTGCCCTTCCTTTGATTACTTAACTCCTGATGACTCACACGTTCAGTATGTTTCATAAGTTCCATATCGGGCTCACCCACGTCCTTCAGTGAGTCATAACAAAGGAATATATACCTTACGTCAAATTGGACATTTTACAAACCAAATTCGACAGTCTTCGAACCAAATGGGACACTCTACTAAGCAAGCTTGACGCCGCTTCTGGAATCAATTTGAACATCTTTCAAATCAAACCGGGCGTGTTTGAGGCTAAAATATAGTCCTTCCAACCGGTAAGAATAGTTTCTATTTTCAAGGAAAGTTAGGTATAACTTTCTTTGAGGCTTTTAAAATCACCTAGTCCAAAATGTAAACCAGCTGCTTGGAATTTTATTTTAAAAACTTATTGTCTTAAAAATCCGTCAAATTTTAAAGCGAAGAAAAGCAACAATAGTTTTGTGTATTAAAAGAACTGATCGTGCCACCAAATCGATTAAATCGTTGCGATTTTTAATCGACTGATAGCAAAAATTCCGTTTGCATGGAGTAACACAGACGTAAACGGTACAAAAGGAACAACCATAAGTACACACATATCCCTGTCTCAACCACACACACAGCATTTACACCATCACTCAAATGAAGATCGCAACGATCTAGTCGAGTGCGTGACGCGATCCCTTCTTCTAATACAACAAATGATTCTTGCTCTTGTGCGCTTTGAAACAAAATTTAATTTATTTTAAAAATTATAACTTTTAAAGTTTAATTTCCCCTAAAAAGAAAATTTTTGTAAAACTTCAAACAGTGAGCTGTACATCGGGGAAACAGGAAGAGTTCTAGGTGATCGCATCAGAAAGCAACTAGCTGGCAAGCGAAGGCGAAGCTTGTTGAGCCCACTGGGTAGACACCGCGAAGAGACCCACAACGGACACGATTTTAACACCAAATGCACGATACTACTGCACGAAACTGAGATCGGCGCCAGGAAGACCCTCGAGGCCTTCTGTATCCATGAACGCAATCCAGCGATGAACAACAGGAACGAGTGCGTTTCCATTACCGATGACTTTTTGCCCTTTATTCCACTGTGTGAGCTGTGAGACACAGTGCTCCTCGAAGTCCGTATACTCTTGTGTACCGAGTGTGTTTCACTTGCTACATCGTTGTCGCATAGTAGGGCGGTCCTCCAGTGCTGATAAAGCAGCGGTGAGTTGCGTTCGTATGGGAGTAATTTCTTCGTGACACTCTTGGGACCCCATTGGTACTGCAGGGTTGGGAAAACTAAGGCAGTTGACGGCATGAGTGTACATTCTGCAGACCACCGAACTTCTTCCAGGCCTTTGATAACGACGATACCGTCGAAACGTCAGGCGTAATAAAGTTGCATCTAACAAACCTGCGTGGCACAAAAGACTTGAAGCTATTCTATCAAAAATGCCCAGGTCTTATGACAGTCGATCATGGAGATTTCAAATAGTGTTTTTCTTTTTACATTCTGGAGCGTGTAAGTTTTGAAGAGAATTCAAAGAACTCTTAACAATTATTCTAGTCATGTTGGAGAACCTAGTTTAATTTGGAAGACGTTAGTTTTGATTGGGAAGAAGTTTAGTTCGACTTCATGGAGGCCACATTTGCTTATAAGAGTGATCGATTTGATTTGAAAAGTGTTCAATTTGACGTGAAGGTGACATATTTTAATTTCTGTTTAAAAAGGATTTTTCAAATCAGATTGAATCTCATTCAAAGCCGACCCCATTCAAATGAATGAAAATTATTTCGTTTACAAAAATCTAAAAAAAGTCTTAAAACTCGCCAACATAAAATGTTCCGGAAAATGATTACAACGTTAAAACTGTTATAAAAAAGTTGGGAGCAGGAAGGCTTTCAGGCTTATTTTGAGATGCGGACACTGTGAACTCGAAACACTATAGTACAACTGAGTAGTTCAACTACAGTTTGAGTAAAGTTGATTGCAATCAGTAAAGCTATCGACAGAAAAACGCACATGGCCCAATCTCTTGTAATGCAGAACGATGTTTGCTTTCCTGCACTTCAAGACGGATCCAAACCCATACAGCTGAAAGGTTAAGGGCCCTATGACCACTTAAACAACGTAAACATTTCAGGGAGGAGCCCGTGATGGCAAGCTTTTGAGATGAATCTATTAGATCGATTTGTTGCCTTTCCCAAAAACTGTCCAGTTTGACAGGAAAGCAGTCCACCTGAATTGAAAATAGCCCGTTGAAGCGGAAGGCGGCACGGACAAGGTCGGTGCCTCTTGGAATTCGCCACGTGTCCTATCGCGAGGGAGGCGCTTCAAGTACGCGATCGACCACCACAATGAAGGAAAAGTTGATGTCTTCTCTCCATCACTATCACGCAGCCACGAACTGACCATAGGGGAGTGGAGGTTCGAAACGGCGGGCGCGAAACGCGTCTGACGGCTCGTGGGACACGCAACATCGTCCCCGCAGACTGTGCGTACGCAGCGACTAAGCCACCGTGAATGGCTGGGGAAACCAGGACAGTTTGTAGAGCTGTCGAAAATCAGCTCTTCACGACAATCAGCATGCTGCATCCAGACGCACTCTACGTATTCTTTTAGCTCTTGGAGGTGTCCAGTTCGAAACCAAAACACACTTCTGATCTGAACTTCGCCACTGAGCGTTGAACGTCCAACGTCCAAAGTGAGAAATGGACCATGGCTTCAAGCCTTTCTCTAGGGGCGATTTCAAGAATATGTCCTTATTGATCTTCACTCCAGCATCGATGAACACCAGTAGTGTCTTCCGATCCGATCTGAAGTTATCACACACCAAGCCATAACAGAGCTCGTATGGGCAGTTTTCCCGATGACTTTTCCTCCAGAAATGACCTGCTTCTTATCTGCTGCGAGGATCCGATCGTTTTGTGGATTCACAATAGGTTCTATTGTGAAAATTTCCTCGCCATTGAAAACGATGTTCCGGTGCGTGCCACCTGCGACGCCATCGTGACTCGTCGTGAGAAGCTGCATACGTGCAAGAGGAAGGCACTTAGAATGAAGGTTGTAATTTTTGATTGCTAAGGACCTTAATAAAGTTGCAAAATGTTTTTCTCGGTTTTGAATTCTTTGTGTTACTATGACGCTTCGATTATTTAAGGCCCATATATAATGCGCCCTGTACCCTGTATGTGAAACGTGTCAAGATTGAAAAGTAACTTCTGGAAAGAATCAAATGTTGTGGATAACTACCGTATGGACTCATGTTTGTAGCGTTCCCTGTTCGCTCGACAACGAAACATTATTTTCTTGTGGAGACGGAATTCAGCTGCTGCTCCGTTCCCAAAGCGACAAATGCGAAGTGGTAGAAAGCGGTCGCGAGAGCGCAGTTGAGTCAATGACGTCTACCGCTTGTTCGCTTGCGCCGACACCCACTCCTCTCTCCGGCCTCGAGCGTGTGACCACTTCACCGTGAGTGACGGCGACGAGAACGTCGTTTACAGAAATTTTCCCGAAGCAGCCAGCAGAGGGCTGGAGCGAAGTTCCCCACAAGACGCTTCCAGTGGGGTTCGGGAAGGCCTGCAAACTGGAAGTTTCCTTATCGACCGAATGGACTTCTAAAAATCGGCACAGACATCAAGCCCTGCTCTAGGAAGTAGGTGGTGTGGTTCTCTGTTGAGTTCCCATATTACACTTTGTTTACTGCAAATCCAGAGCGAAGCGTGTAATTCCATGGTTAATTTTCTGTATGTGAACTTCTTCATTTATTGGTTCCCCGTTCAACCTCACAGTGAGCAAAGTCAAGCTTTTATATTCGTCGTAATCTGTTCGCATTTTAGTAAGAAGCGCTTTTTTAGCGCTTAGATGTATCCTTCGAATGAAACCACAAAACTGATGACCAGTTATATTTTACGCCTAAACTGTAAAGCGTCTTCCTTTTCAGAAATTGGTAGGCTTCACGATCCCCCCTTTATCCCTTCCCCTCCCCCTCTACCATACCCTTTAAGAATGAATGTCCATGTGGAAACCCACCACAACCTTGTGCGGACCTATCCTTGCTAACCTTCTATCCTTGCTGACAATCCCTGCTAATCTTTGAGATGGCAGAAGGCGCCTTTTTCCTGACAGCAGAAAAATGCGATGTCACACGGTGATGGCCTCAATGATTTTGCTGGCCTACGTTTTGCCGGTGGCGAGGCATACAAGGCTTGCCACAGAGCAGTCCTCTTGCTACGCTTGTCGCCGAAATTTTGTATTTTAATTGTAGTGAAATAAAAGGTCCCTAAGGTTTCTTTTAAGGAACAGAATGCTTGAAAATTTATGCTGCCTCTACATTTTGTGTCTTCATAAACTGTGAACTTCTTCATTGAACATGTACACAAACCTTTCACACCTGATAAGCAAGCAGGTACATGTGCAAATCAAAGATGCTGCTGTGTCCTGGAGAAAAATGTTGGGTAAAGCCGTAAGTGAGCAAGTTGCCAGACAGTTGCTTCCCTTGCTCGCAACGACAAATCCCACTAAGCACAAGCAAGCGCTGATAGTGAAGGGAGCAAACGATACGACGAGAGCCAACATCAGGGAGGCAGGCAAAGAGCCCGTCGCTGTCTCTAAAGCGAAGGCGAATTTTCCGCTCCACAAAGGCTCATTAATTTTCGCAGTGGCAAAAACGAAGAAGGGTGCATCGCGGCAGCCGACCGAACAAATCAGCAATTGTTCGGCGAAGCAGCAGGGTGACAAATTGCCGGAAAAACAAGAGGAGAATGGATGAGAAATGCACCGAAACCATACGAACTGCTCATAAAAAGGCCGGCGAAAAGGCATTCCTCCCCGTTTTCCAAGAATAGACAAAATCGCGGAATTTTGCTCTGCTCCCTCATGGGGAGCCGTGGTAGAGCGGTCGGTTGTTTTAAAGTGCTAACTGCCACAAGCGTAGCGCGATTCGGCAACTCTGTTCGGTCAACCTCCACAAAACCCTTCGAATAATACACCTGATGCATAAACCACCCACAACGAAACAGGGTCGTAGGCTGTTATAATGATGTTTTGTTGGATCAAACCTCTAGCGCCATTACACCACCTGCGCTTTTTGATCGAGCGCAACATCCACATCCCGTGTGACCCATCAGCACTCACCCGTATATCGGGATGAGCCGGCCGCTGACATCAGCATGAGATCAGCTAAGCTGAAGCCTTGACAGAACTGACATGAAATGCCTTCAAAACGGGATCGGCTGTGACGCAGTCGACAGCAGCTATAACTTTGGATGGCGCCACAGATCGACTGCGTGTTCGTCTCGCATTTCATCTCATCCAGAACAACGAAGTCCTCTAGACCCCGAGTCGCGCCAGGCGTGTTTGATAGAGGGTAGAAAAGCAGTGAGCTGCCTAGCGTTCGTTCCATTTCGTTCCGTACGCTAAACATGCATGGAGAATACCTTCACAATACCTCGCAGAACTAGAAGGGGTGCATCCCACGAAGCAGATTAACGTCGCCTATTACCCTTGTCCTTTCAACAAAAATATGGGTTTGCGGAAAATAACAGCGGCGAATGATATTGAATCACTTCAAAATTGTGCTTAAGTGCCGTTTAGTTGCACAGTACCTTCGCAATCACCTATCCTTTGGAGTTTTCAAGTGACTGCTTTTGGAGCAGATGGAAGGGGAAGAATTCTAACTTTCATGAGCTCTGAGCAAGCATTATTCTCTCGCATTATTGCGGAAAGATCAGCCAATGATGAAACTCGCGATGGCCTATGTCGTGCACGTTGATATGAGAGCGTCAGTCAAACATAACCAATTAAAGCACCGACCGAATAGCCAATAAGGGGTACCGACCGTAGACCCTCTCTGGAGGCACGCCCATTCAATGCGATGTGATTGGCTAGTGCTTCCCTACTCTGCTTTCCACAATCGCGACTACCTTCCGAACTAACTACATACGTCGCTCGTGTGCGCAGTCACTTCAGGAAGCACCTATGTCAGCGTTTTACCCGCCAAACTCCGAAAGAAAAGCGTTAGAACTGATCATTGGTCCAATACTCAACAATGAATCGAACCAAAGCGTTCACGCAGGCAAAATCATTAAAACTACACGATTGTTGTTTTTAAAAAAAGTGAGAGAAATTTATGTAGCTTCAGTTCGGAATGACAGAGGGGAATGACAGACAGAATGACTAGCAGGATGTATGGGAGCACTGCTAGGTCTCAGATTAATTCCACCGGTTGCGCACAGCGATTGTTGTAACGTCGGAGGGGTGTAAACGGGAGCGCCGGGAACTGACCAGCAATTGACCGCGGCAACAGATCGGGTTGTGTCACACTAACCGATAACTCACTAAGAGCACACCCATTCCGGTTACATTCGACCGATTTGTTTCCAAAATTGTTGTGATCGGGAGTGGTTATTCGTACATTCAAGCTCTGACGAAAGCGATAGGCTGAAACGTTGGGTGAATGACAACGTTCCCATCTCTTTCAGATACTCCACCCGTTTTAATCCTTTCGGAGCTATTCAGCGTTCGCGTGGTTGTTCAATGTCGGCAAAGAATGACTTGCTGCAGCAATCCGATGAACACGACGATATTTAGCTGCTCACAAAAAGATCTAGTACCAGACCGCATATCTAAAGGTACTGAAGGCCAGGTAAGGCTAGCTGCAATTCAACTCAGAATTCGTTCGAGCTGCGGTCCAAATCAGCGCCTCCTGCCGACGCCACCACAGATGCACAGCGGAACAAACAGTGCAAATCTTTACTACAGCTGTTATCGCTTCTGTTTCGATCATTAGGGCGAGTGTCCCGCTGAACCAGACGTTAGGTGCGAGTCCCGCACAGGCAGCTACCTCCTCCACCCCTCCAGGGTGGTGAATTGGCAGCCAGATTGTCTCGGAGGGCAAAAGCGCCGACCTGTTCATCGGCCGGCCGTCCCAAGTCATCGTGGGGCCAATCACGCATTCAAGCCATCTTCACGATATCCCATAAGAGCAGAGTGTTTTCCATTCCAAGAAACAATTGATTGTTTTTACTGTTAACGTGATACATTTAAATAGCTGAGCGATACGACCCTCTGAAGTCAGTTACTGCCATTGGGCAGATAAGAGCTCGCTGCTTCAAGATGAGAGAAAAGTGGTAGGTTCAGCCGATTTCGATGGGAAGAGAGAAAACGCGTAAGAATGGCGATCGATGACAGAACGACGGGTGAAGGCAGGTACGTCCGGTGAGCGAACGCTTCCTTCGGAAGTCGCCGGAAATATGCAACGCGAGCGGCGACCAGTACGGCAAAACACGCGTAATCCGCGAGCGGCCGGCGATGATAGCGCGATGCGAGCGGCGACGGCGTGTGGGCGCGCACACATACGTATCGCCCCGGCCTGGTGTGAACCAAGGTCGCCGTGCCGACGACGACGGACCGACCGAAATCGAAGCGGGTGTGGCTGCAGCTGAGCAGCGAGGCCGGCCAGCCGGACGGTGACCACCCGGAGCACCAGCCTCCCACAGGTGGAGCGGATCGATCGATCGTGTTCGGTGGAACGACACCCCCGACGGTGCTGTAAATCGAGAGCGCCTCCTCGTCGGCGGTCGCCGAGCGCCGTCACGAACTCCGCCGGCTGTCCCCAGATGCCGGCACCAACTTGCGCGCAACCGCAGACCGCCGTCGACGCCCTGGTCGAAGGCAGTCCTTCCATGCTGTGCGCCACGAATTCGGCTTCAACTAGATACCGCGGGAAGCTTGAGCGCATAATCCGCCTACACAACGAATTGTGGAAGTCAGCCGATGAAAAACCGGCGTTTTATTCTTCCCAGAGAGTTTTAAGTCCTTTCTTGGAGTCAGCAAGTATAGAATGCTTAGCTGGCGTAGGCAGGACCCGAGGCAAGAACCCGGCGCAGAGTTCATGAGACAGTTGTCGCCTTTTCCGACTGCGTTATCACACGGCCAGTAGCAGTAACGCTCTTTTCAGAACTTTCTCGAGCACTCTACGAAAGGCTGAAGTAATTCTTCTAAGCTACCTTTCTCTCTAGCATTCAACTATAGGCCCCTATGGATGAACGCTAGAGAGAAAGGCGGGGTTTTCAGAATAAAAGTAGCCTGTGAGTGCTTCTACCAACGTGGTGCCAGATAGTAGAGTTCCCTGTAAATGAACTTCCTTCCTTTTCTTATGCAATCAGGTGTCCTATCAGGATTCTTCTTGATGCCACAACCTTAAGCTAAACTATGGCAACATCGCCTAGGCTTTGCTTCTTCTTATCCCTTAGAACGATGGTCTGCTGTGAAAAAAAGTTCTCCAGCATTTTAAGGTTATCTGTCTATAGATGGAAGTGCTTAGTGTCAGTGCGCCACTGCTGTTCTTTTTTAAGAAAACACCTCACTGAGCTAGCACCTGAATTTCGATTTAACTCTGATTGCGCGTTTCCGAAGGTCAAGCCATAAAGCTCCATTACACGAATGCAGGGCCTTTCTGTTGTCCCCGAAAGTGGTCTAAACTCTTCTGTTTTTTGCAGTCGTCTTACATATTTCATATGTACAGTACCGCCGCTAAACGTTCAACCAAACGACGTTTGCGACGCAAAAACGCGTTTTTGCGTCGCATCATGATAACTTTGTTCAAAATAAAGGCTTTCTCACCAAAATTTACAAGGGCTCCTAGCATCATCCTACCTACCAATGGGCATGCAACCGCCATTAAAAGTGGATGGAAGCCTGAAAACCAATGCCGCAATTAAGGAGGGTCCTAATTGCTGTGACCCGACCCAGCACCGTCGCCGAGTCTCGCTTAATTATGTCCCCAGGCTCAAATAGTGCTGCCCAGTTGAATTTTAAAATTTTTAAACCTAATTAAATTGTATTTTATTGCTGTTTATGACCTTCTCCTGGCTGCGACAATTCATTTGGTACCAAATTGAGCAGGAAATTGTCTGCAGCTGCTTCAACTGATTTTGTTTATTTCAACGGAGGCATCCTCAGTTTAAACCTGTTATTGTAGCTTGCAATCTACTCATCTTTAAGGAGGAAAAATGACATAGAAAATTTACGTTTCGAGCTCACTTTGGGCATTTGTGCGTTGGTTGCAATTCGTCAAAACTGCAAGTGAACCTTGGTAAAGAGCACTTCCTGTCGTCGATTTTGGCTGCGAATATCTATGTCCTAAGAAAATGAGTTTGTCCAAAAATTTGTTGGCTAACCGCACGCAATGTAGAGACTCCAAATATCAAATATCGAGAAGTCAGGTAATCAGATGCCCGAATTTCAGCTGGTTAAAGTGAAGACTTCTTTCAAAAGTGCGGCTGAGCTTCTACAGCGTTTCATGCTCAGTCTTTACAGAATGAATGCTAGGAAGCCCAGAATTCATATTAAGTATTTTTCCGCTCAACATTTTCAACCAGTCCAGACACCAATATTTTGACGCACCAGATCGAGCGTCGACGTAGAGGTCTTCTTCGACCATAATTGCACTGAACTGACATGCCCTACAGAGACATTGCACTGGCTGCATGACCAACGAATCCCTCACTTCTCTTTCTCGTAACTACGGGCCTGTTCGACCTTATGCAGCTCACCAATATCGATCCATGCTGCCAAATCTTGAGGACCTTTTGGGTTTTCCGGATTGCGGAGATCCCACAGATTCTATAATTCTCAAAATTGTGTGCCTAGCCACAATGTAAAATATGTATTTATCATTTTCACGTCGAGCTGGACACGTTTCGAATTAAATTGGAATTAAACATCTTTCAAATTGAAACGAGCTTCTTACAGGTTAAAATACAAACACTTCAAGAAGGGTAGAATATTTTTTTCTCCAAGGAAAATTTGGTATAACTTTCTTGATTTTTTTAAGATTCAGCTGCCCGAACGAGTGTAATAATTTTACACAAGTTTTGTTTCTTTTGGAAAAAATAATAAACTAACTTTTGTCTTAAAGCGCAACAAGGTAGCAATCATTTAGCGCATCAAAGAGCAGATTGCGCCCTGCACTTGGAAAGCTCACCCCGTATTTTATTTGAATTATATTAGGGGGGACCAAAAGTAATGAGACTCTCCATGCCGTGTCCATATATCTCGTGTCTGCACTCTGGTTTCGTGCTTATCGTATTTGCATGTTTGTATGCTACCTACTGAAGGCCACCTGAAAAGTTACCACTTCCGCCCTTTCCAGAAGCATGCCAAAACCCCAGTCTGTCTCATGCCGAAACCCCAGTCTGACGAGTCGACCTGTGTCGCGCAAATCTCGCCCAATTCCCAACCCCGAGCAGCCTGGACTCATTAGTTACGCAAGATGAGAAGTACGTCTTCTACCTTAGCCCTGCCAAGCAGCCAGTCTGGGTGAGGCCTGTTGACCCGTTACCGACCTTCGTTCGGCGGGTTGTTCACGCCGAGAAGCACCTTCTGAGCCTTTGATTCTGCGCGCATGGACCGGTATACTGGAAGCTGTTTTCCAAAAGCACGACGATGGACTCCAAGGCCATGGTGAATGAAATAGAAGAGATGGACCTGCGACTCGAACTTATTCAGTCGTAGCGCGTCAAGAAGGTCCTCCTCTTCGACAACGCCGCACCCCTTCGGGAACAAGTGACCATGGGTAAGCTTGCCCAGCTGGGCTACGTTCACATGCTTCACCCTCCGTATTCGCCGTACATCTCTCCATGCGACTACCACTACTTCTTGGGCCTACGGGACTTCATGGTCGGAAGGAACACAAGGACCCAAGCAGACCTCGACAACAATAACGAGCAGTGGATCAGCACCAGGCCTAAGCAGTTCTGGAAGGATGGGATCAAGAAGTTGGCTGATCGATGGCAGCAAGGTCACTGACCTTAATGGCATACATATTCCTCAGCATCGTTGACTTGTTATTGAGTTTTAAAGAGATAAAGAATTTTTTTTTCAATTTGTCTCATTACTTTTGCCCCCCCCCCCTAACAGTGTGAACGCTGCTTACATAAAGTATCAAGGTGAGAATATGTGTTTTTTTACAATTTTCTTTGTTATGTCGTTAAGAAGCGTAAAAATCTACGCAAACAGCAATTTTGCTATCAATCGAATAAAAACAGCGAAGTCTTGGACAATTGCATGGCGCAATCCCTTTTTGGCGCTAAAACTGCCGCTGTTCTGCTCTTTAGAACAGGACATCAACCATTATTCTCAACAACAAAAAATGAGAATTTTATAAAAGTTCAAACGAAGTGTTCAGTTTTTGAGTAAGTGAATGAAAGCATGAAAGAAATCGTACCAAACTTTTCAGCCAACAAACTCATGTTATTAGGTTGTCCGAAAAGTTCTCAGCGTTTTGCGTTGCTATCTTTCATTCGTCTATTATGAAGTAAAAATTCAACTTGTATTGCGCATTATATTTCTGTTCTTGAAGGGCTTATTGGAGTATGTCGGAAGAGCAATTCCGAGCGATATTTTTTTTCAACTTCAAACTGGGACAATCCGCAGCCGAGACAGCTCGACATATCGATCAAGTGTGGGGCCTAATAGAGTTGGAGAAGGCACTGTGCGCCAGTGCTTCAGTAAAATCCGGACTGGAGATTTCATCCTCGAAGATGATCCCGTAGCGGTCGATCTAGAGCAATCCTGGACGACGAGTTGAAGGAATTGGTGGAAGCCGAACCATCCCAAACAGTTCGCGGTATCGCGGAAGAGCTAGACGTCAGTAAAACTGCTGTTGCAGATGCTTTGATACGCCTTTGGAAGGTGGTTGCACGCCGATGAACCCCTAGGCATTTTCCGAAGGCGAATCTCCACCAAAAGAGGTAATGGTCACTGTGTGGTGGTCAGCGGCTGGTGTACAACTTTTGTGCTAGGCTAAACGATCACAGCAAAGTCCCACTGTAAGGAATTCGACAAAATTCACCGAAAATTGCATCTACTTCAGCCGGAACTGGTCATCAGAAGAGGCCCGATTGTTTTGCACGATAGCGCCCGCCACACGTTTCGCTAATCACCACATGAACATTAAACGAACTAAGGGTTGAAATTCTGCCTCACCCGTCATATTCTCCAGGCTTCTCACCAACGGACTGCCGTTTTTTCAAACATTTTCAGAACTTTCTCGCTGGTAAAACCTTCACCAGTTAACACCAAGCCAAAACAGCTTTCGTAAATTTTATCGAATCTCGACCATCTAATTCTTTCGTTGATGGAATAAGTCGATTTGTTCCCCGTTGGCAAAAGTGTGCTGACTCGAGCGGTGCTTACTTCGTCTAAACCCGATAAGATTTGAGAAAGTTATGTTAGTTTAAAGTGAAGCATTTAAAACGCGAAAACGCTGAGAACTTCCCGGACAACCTAATATGATGTACGCAATCCGGAAAACCCAAAAGGTCCTCAAGATTTGGCGGCATGGATCGATATTGGTGAGCTGCATAAGGTCGAACAGGCCCGTAGTTACGAGAAAGAGAAGTGAGGGATTCGTTGGTCATGCAGCCGAGTGCAATGTCTCTGTAGGGCATGTCAGTTCAGTGCAATTATGGTCGAAGAAGACCTCTACGTCGACGCTCGATCTGGTGCGTCAAAATATTGGTGTCTGGACTGGTTGAAAATGTTGAGCGGAAAAATACTTGATATGAATTCTGGGCTTCCTAGCATTCATTCTGTAAAGACTGAGCATGAAACGCTGTAGAAGCTCAGCCGCACTTTTGAAAGAAGTCTTCACTTTAACCAGCTGAAATTCGGGCATCTGATTACCTGACTTCTCGATATTTGATATTTGGAGTCTCTACATTGCGTGCGGTTAGCCAACAAATTTTTGGACAAACTCATTTTCTTAGGACATAGATATTCGCAGCCAAAATCGACGACAGGAAGTGCTCTTTACCAAGGTTCACTTGCAGTTTTGATGAATTGCAACCAACGCACAAATGCCCAAAGTGAGCTCGAAACGTAAATTTTCTATGTCATTTTCCCTCCTTAAAGATGAGTAGATTGCAAGCTACAATAACAGGTTTAAACTGAGGATGCCTCCGTTGAAATAAACAAAATCAGTTGAAGCAGCTGCAGACAATTTCCTGCTAAATTTGGTACCAAATGAATTGTCGCAGCCAGGAGAAGGTCATAAACAGCAATAAAATACAATTTAATTAGGTTTAAAAATTTTAAAATTCAACTGGGCAGCACTATTTGCGCCTGGGGACATAATTAAGCGAGACTCGGCGACGGTGCTGGGTCGGGTCACAGCAATTAGGACCCTCCTTAATTGCGGCATTGGTTTTCAGGCTTCCATCCACTTTTTAATGGCGGTTGCATGCCCATTGGTAGGTAGGATGATGCTAGGAGCCCTTGTAAATTTTGGTGAGAAAGCCTTTATTTTGAACAAAGTTATCATGATGCGACGCAAAAACGCGTTTTTGCGTCGCAAACGTCGTTTGGTTGAACGTTTAGCGGCGGTACTGTAGCCGAGAGCTGAGAACACATTCCTTTCTCCACCCTACGAAAAGGTATCAAAATCTGTTACGAACCCGAGGAGCACAAAGCTTAAACAATGACGGAAATATTTAAGGCACTAAAATGGCGGAAACTTCCGGCCTAGAAACCTTAGCGCATCCCAAAATATTAGCGTTAAGCTGTATCCTTAAGCATGCTTATTTGTATTGAGGGAAGCAGATAATGAAAACGCAAAAAGATGCAGAAAACGAAAAACAAACGCTTAAGCCATGGAATACGTTAACTGGAAAAAGTACAGCTCAAATTCAAAGTCTAATCAGGACGTTAAAGCCCTGCGCCAAGGACAGATTTCGTATGTTCGAAACGACCCGACGGAGTTCCATTAATCTTTAATGAGCCGTTCTATAACTGCGCCCAGAGCGGTACCAGTTTTTTACGAAAAATTCATGCTGCAAAGCCACGGAAGAGGAATTGGAAGGCTCTGGCGAAATGGGTCTCAAGCATCTTTCTCACAGATTGCCCATCTTTCTCATAGTTTCGGAAAATAATGGCTAAGACTAGGGTTTCCACACATTTTTTGGTTTTTTGGAACAAATTGGTATTCATCATAGGATAATCGTTTGGATTCAAGATATTTGTGCAACCGTACGTATCAAGTGCGGTTGGGGCACACTCTATCCAAGGTATACCCTGCTCCCTATGGTATCCCCCAAGGAGGGGTGCTATCTCCTCTACTGTTTCTCATCTATACACGGGATCTCCCTTTCGAGCTTTTGTTCAATGGAATCTCTGTTCAAATGTATGCTGATGATTTAAAGATTTATAGAGTTATTGAGAAGCAGGAGGATTGTGAGATACTGCAAGCAGCTATTGATCTCGTTAACAACTGATCGTTTGAGCATGGTCCTCCTCTAGCCCCCAATAAGTCCAACGTTTCAAGTATTGGTAACTCCCGTTTTAGTCCCAATTATAAAATTGATGAGGTCGAACATAAAGTAGTTAAGACTGTTGGTGACCTGGGATTCATCATTTCTGATAACTTGTCCTTCTCCTCTGATTGCAAAACATCGTTGGTAAAGCTAACGCTCGGATATATAGTCTTTTCAAAGCACTAAGGACTAGTGATGTCCATACTTTAATAAGGGCGTATGAAACGTACGTTCGTCCTGTTGTGGAGTCCGGTACTACGGTGTTTAACTCCCTGTCTAAGAAGGATACCCTTTTATTGGAAAGCGTTCAAAATAACTTTACAAGAAAGTTGGCAATCCGTTGCCTCAATATGGACTATAGATCTATGCCTGGAGGAGCAGAGCATTGCAAGTTGTCTAATCTTAGTAGTCTTGAGACTAGGCGAGACATTCACGACGTCCTAATGGCATATAAGATCATGAACGGTTTGGTACAGTTGAATCCCAATGACTTTTTTGTTGTAACTAATTCCTCGGTCACTCGTGGTGGCCCTATCAAACTTAGACGTTCATTTGCTAGGACGTGTACCAAGTCTCGGTTCTTCAACAACAGAGTCCTACCTACTTTCAATCGGTTGGTCGTCAAGGGTCTTCTTAGCATGAAACCAGTTACGGCAAAGAGATATTCCAGTGCTGTCCTGGCTAGTTCTACTTCGGATCTGGGAAGGAAGTGACAGTTTCTTTTGTGTTTGGTTCTCTCTATTGTTCTACTTCATGTCCAGTCCTCTCTTCTCTTTTTTTGGTTCCAGTTTGACTCGTTTTAGAATGTTACATTTTAGCATTTTATAACCTTCGAATGGTTTGTTACGCTGGTACGTTTTATGTTTCAATGGTCCTGCATTACGTTAACACACGGTGGCCACACTCGTGTTAAAGTAAATTAAGTTAAAGTTATTTGTGCACTGCTTCATAGCTAAGTCTATGTCATTATTCTTCACTGCGAGCACATGCGAGACATGTGAGCAACCTAGACAGCCAAAGGGTGGCCTTCAGAAAGAAGGAGGGAACAAAATGTCGGGATTCTTACTCTAGGCGCAACCTCAGAACTCAAACACCACAGATTATCAATTCGAAGACTAATTTGAAAAAAAATACATTGCTTTCCTTGCGCATCTTACTATATATGATTCAGTGAATATCACGTGTCCCCTATGGGAGGGGGTACCAAAGCCAAGGGATGCCTTCGGCAGGGCGGCGCAGTTTTTTCCTCAAGTGAGTAGCCTAATCCCGTCGTATGACTCAGTATGTTTGTTGGATTACAACATGTGCACTTCCTGTTCTCGCCGCATTGGTCAGTGGTGAAGGTAAAAAATTGGTAGTAAGTTAGGAGTTCAATGAACATTCAAACGGTGCAGGCTTTTTGTTGGAATACCATGCATAGGCTAAGGTAAAGTTTTTGAATCCACAGTTGTTTCGACTTTCCTGAAAAGTGTAAAATTTGAATTGAAAGATGTCTTACTAGCAGGAAGACGCGAAAAATGGAAATAGTTTGGTAAGGAAATTGTCCAGCTGAAAACATTAGCAGAAAAAAAACTCTCTAGAAATTTAGATGTACTGCACTACAGGCCAGGTGACTCTCACGATTTACGGTTTACGATCTACGATTTACGAAATTTTAGATCTGATTTACGCACACCCCTGATTCGGATGCACGTGACCGTCGGTGCCTCTTCCGACTGCG
Source organism: Heligmosomoides polygyrus polygyrus (assembly GCA_947396885.1). Lineage (NCBI taxonomy): Eukaryota > Metazoa > Nematoda > Chromadorea > Rhabditida > Heligmosomidae > Heligmosomoides > Heligmosomoides polygyrus. The sequence goes on from OX377201.1 coordinate 44,622,545, forward strand.
CGACTACGCGCCCTCCTCGGGCATACCAATGTCACATAGTCGAGACGAACCGAGCAAAAAGGGACTTCGCCATCAATCAAGGAATACTGAAGAAAAGAAAGTGTATGTCGTTAGTATGGCCTGTATGATTATGCGGAACCATGCCAATGAATCAGCGTGCGTAGGGACGAACACATACAGAAACATTTGTTACCGCTGTCCTTGCCAAGACACCTGCTTCCGATAGCCGATAGGTGGAACGATAACAATGAAAAGCACTACTATTCAAATGAAAGTGAATTTGGTGGTAGTAGCAGCGACTTGCTAGAAATGAGTCTTACCTCCAGCGACTTCAGTTGAAGTGCGTTAAGAAATTAGAAAAATAATCTTATTTGGTTATTTATTTTGTACGTGGAGAGTCATGCAGATAAACAATTCAAGCACGGTTAACGAATAGCATTTAAAACAGCAATGAACAAAACAATGTGATTCACCAAAGCGGTACAAACTAATTGTACTTAAGAGGCATCTTGGAGATGCCAGTCAACGATTCTTTTGTGCTGCCTCAAGGAACGAGGTAGAACGTTCTTCTTAGGGAACTTCAAAAACTCGGTTCCCGCTCAATTAGTAGAGAAACTAGATCTAATTAAAAATAATCTTCTTCTGCTAAACACGTCAGCATCTCGGGGAACGTATACGTTTGCAAATCGAGGTTTCATAGGAGTTGCGGCGGCATCATGCCAAGCAGCGGTGCACACGAAATTCTGTGCGTTAACATTTTTTACGAAATTTTTTAACGAAAAAATTTCGTTAAATTTCCGGTAAATCGTTAAATTTGGCTAAAAAATACAACTATCTGCAAACCAGAAAAAGAAATGATAAAAAGAAATAATAAAAAATACAGCTATCTGCAAACCAGAACCAGGAAAGCAGAAGATGCGGGTTCGAGTCCCGCCTGGCGCAAGAGCTTTGATCGTAACAAAACATCCTGTAACAACATATCTGCAAACCATTATTTCAAGGGGAAAAGATTAAGAAGAACCTCGTACGTTTCAACTTCAAGATAGCGAAAAGCTAAAGTTCAAGGAATGGAATGTACCACTGCAATGTAAAATAAACTGTTCAGCATCAACAGACACGGAAAATTAACAATCGTTCAGCAACAAATCATCTACAGAGTGCGAAATAAGAACCGGTGCCGAATTATCATTCAAGATGATCACCGACAAGGCATCTTAAAATGTTCGATCAGCACCCGGAGGTACCCGGAGTTCCCCCTTTTCCTAGATCTCTTATCCGACTGTTCTACGAGCATATATAATCTTGTGGGCACCAGCCCATTAAGTACAGAGAGAACTAATAAAGATACAATTAAAATCCTATCAGTGGGATGTTAACGCGTTGTCGAAGAACGAATTTTGAGTGCCTGGTGTGTGAGACCAATCCATTTTTTGCAACGTTGAGACCGTGACACGGCATCGTGTCACGCGGTCCCACACTGCCGAAAAGTTGTTACACGTCGTCAACGTGTTAACGTTCAGGAAAAGTAGTTTTTCTAATTTTCGTTATTAGCGTTTTTATAGAATCGTTTAAAATACGCCCAGCGTCCGGAAACGTTCCCTCCGCCCCAACTGTTCCAGGTTGCGGACAAAATATTCCGGGATAAGCTGCGCCAGGTGAGGACAGGCATATCCAACGAGGAGGTTAGTCCAGTATCTTTTTGGAATCGCTGACGTGCCTGGGGAATTTCTATCTCCAAAATGCATTAACCCTTTCACGACACGCGCGATTTTCAACTGAGTGCCGCATAGGACAACGCGCATTTTCCCACGCGCTGATTATTTGAATTATTTTATTTGTATTATTTATTAACTATGAAAAAATAGTAACAAAATAAGTTTCCCATTGACTATCTTGACCGTAGATGTTAGTGGACTCAGCGATTAATACTATACCTTGATAATATTCCATGATCTAATTTTATGGTGGTGTTCGACGACATCGTCGGACATTGTCCCACGCGGCAAAAAAGTGTCTGATGACATCGTCGGACAATGTCGTGAAAGGGTTAAGGATAAGGACAGAGGGTGGCCTCATTCAATCCTTTATCCTTATCATTTAATATGCGACAAATTCAATCTCTTTTGAGAGCGCGGCGCATTCTATTTCTGCGGGATATCCTGGAGGCGTTTTCTGCGTATTTGACCGCACAATGACTTGCTGTGGCCAGTCGATGAAGAACTCAGCGTTCTCCTTTCCAGACAAGTCTAGTACCAATTCACCGAGCCCAGAGAGGTTGAAGGTTTGGTTGGCCTGAGAGGAAAATCCGGAAAAAAAGACCAGAACCCTGGTATATGTAGGTTGCACGCGATAGCCGGCACCTCCTCCGACTGCGCTACACACACCCTTAAAATGCAAAAAAAATAGAACAAATTCATGAAAGCATTAAAATATTCATGCAGACTTTAATATTTTTTTAGAAACAGTCCTAATCGGGAGGATGAGACCTGCAACATTAGCGAAGACTAAGGGCAAATGTGATAAACTCGCTGAGAAAAAAATTCCGTTAAATTTCTAAAAATTTCCGTTAAGTCGTTAAGCCAGATTTTAACGAAAAATGCCGTTAATTCGTTAAATTCGTTAAATCGTTAACCGTTAAATGTGCACCCCTGATGCCAAGAACCGTTAAGTGAACATGGCGTTTGGCGGCGATGAGGTTATTGGTGACGCGGACTGAACGAGAGCGAAAGCAGACACAGGAACTGGAACTCTTCAGACGCAAACCTGCCAATGGAGGCAGTCTAGAGAGAGGTACCAGTTAGTAGATCGTTGATTTTCCACGGGTTAAGAAAGTAACAGTGGATGAAGCTCGGCGTTAATCAGTCCCAGTTAGCAACGCGCCATGCATCTACATTGACAGGATGTTATGAGAGTAGTTGGACAGCGTGGTTAGTCAATCTGATGATGACTTTGCGGTAACATGTCAGCGCGTTCTAATCTTCAAAGGGATGGCTGGTATCAACTCTCCGATCCCATGCTAATGGAAGGCACGCTTGGTCTGGACGTGAAGCAAATCTGCGATGTCTCTCGTTGTTTCTCGCGAAGTCAGGCTCCCACCTAGCTCCGCCACCAAGCCGCCTTGGACTCCGACGAATTCGACTTCGGTTTCCAGATTTTTTTTCTCCCTAATGCTCATTACTAACACACAAAATACACATGTATGGCAGGCGCTGAATTCGTGCGTATTCAAACTAAACTGTACGAAGAGGTGAGACAGGCTTCCGCGAACGGTGAAACGCCGATGTGACTGGCTGGCCTCCAAAACACCTTTCGGCAATGTCAGTCGTTGCACCTAAGTGTCCAATCAGACGACACCTGAAGGTTTGCTTGCCTAGAGCTGAGACCAGCAGGGGTCACCCCAACTTGATCCTTAGCAGCCAAGACGTCAAATCGATCACGACAGTGCTGAAGGACTCCAAGGTCGAACGTCAGCAGACATTGCTTTGTTTACACGCGACTCTACCATCGCACTGGGTAACACGCAACTTCTCTCATCAGTTACGCTTCAGAAACTACATGCTGAGCATTTACGTTTAGCTTCAATGCACTCACAAGATATAGAAGACGCGCTGCGAGAGTGTCGACCTCAGCATACAGTGCCAGGGCACACGTGGTGTAGGCTCTGAGAAGCAAGTACCCTAAAAGTTCTTCAAGTGTCAGTATTGTGCTAAACGAGGTTATTATTGTGAATCTTCGTTATTTATCTACACACAATACTAACACTTGAAGAACTTGAAATGGAGTGCTTTACGAAGCGAGAAGCTTTGATTTAATTCAAGTACCCTAATCTGCACAAAAAATTCATAGCGGCCGAAAATAGCGAATAATTCTGCAGTCATTTCAAAGGCCTCGGGACTGACCGAGAAGGGGGAAATCGAAGGTGGGTAGTTTTCGAGTGTGCGATCGAAGCAGTGTGGCAGATGAGGGCAGCAAATATGGGCGCCACACAGTTCGCTACAGAGTGAAACGATTACCCATCGACCTGCCAGACGACATCCAACTCCAGCCAAATATTTATATCTGACGGCGGCAGCTGCGTCGAACATAAGCTATGCCCTAAGCCTTTGGCAGAAGCAGCTGGCTAACGCTGCTCACCGACGCGCCACACTGCTTCAGAAGGCACTAACGTTGGGCTATGACGAATTGTTGACAAGGAGCTCGCGCTGATACAACAATGACACAAAACGAGCGCATGAAAGCTCGACACTTTCCGGAAAGACGTTTCTTCGGTTAAGGCTGATAAAGTCAGTTGTGTTCTTAACCAAGGAGACTCCTGATGAGGTTAATTACGTTTCTTTCGAATATCAAATAATGCAGTATCAAATATAATATCAACATCATTAAATAATTTAGGCTGGAATCTGTCATACGTGGCTTAATGAGAGAAGTTGGACTCTTTATTGTGACGCTTTGCAAGATGCAGAAATAGGATTATTCGAAGGACCCTTCGATGTAAAAGGGTCACCAAAATACATTTACCGCGCTGAAGCCTTTGTCCGAATGCATAACCCAACTTGCTTCTATCGCAGAAGAACCCGCCCAAGACACAGACATTCACCTTAACCAGTTCGATCAAACCCGATAAGAGTTATAGAATGACGCGAGGCGACTGCCATCGCCATCCCAGCGAATATAAATACACGGATGGAGACATCGGATCGCTGGGTAAATAGGGGAACTGGTAGCGAAAGCGTCGAGTGCGGCATCGCTTAGCGTCAATATGTGCCGGGCAACTACTGACAAAACGTCCGAAAAACCAGAAATGCCACAGACGAACAACGTCGACCGCATGCGGCGCAGGAGAGGCGAGTTCCCGCTCCTCGCGCATTAGTGCCGAGCAAGGCGTCAGGAACATGAATGGGGTTCCCCGCAATCACTTCCCACTTCCCATTCCTCTTCTACCTCGCCTCGAGGGTGGAGTCCAACATGACAGGGAATACTTAGCGTTCCATAAGACCGATGAGCGCACGAATGCTTGTTCGGAATACTTCTCTCCTTCTGATGCATCAAATTCGAATTATCATCTTCTGCAGTCACCGAGTCGGGATGAAACTGAGGCGGACGGCCCACGATTTCGAGATGGCATACGACGGATGCATCGTGACCGATTCGAATGGATTCTTCCTGACGAGCAACCACCACCCTAGTCAAAACGTCGGCACCACTGTGCTCGTCCCAGCCTAGAGCTCATAAGGTGTTCTCTTCTTGGAGCTTGCGAAGGACCATGTCTAAATGGGTCAACTCCAGAAACTGACCGTTGCGTGCACGAATATTAATCGAAGCCGTTCATGGGATGCGACATGTTTTGAGAATCTTCATCTAGAAAAATGTTAAACACCATGGCCCGCATCTAAGTCCATCAGGCAATCCTCTTTCCTGGTCCCTGAAGCATCACATTTCAGGAAATCATTTAAGAGCTACACTGACCTCAAGAAACGACGACGACAATGATTCTTCAGTATCGTAGTTCATCTTCGTCTAGACAACAAAATTTTCCCAATCGGTTAATATTTAGTTGGGATAACACTATTGTTGACTCTTGGTTTGAGCCAATAAAAATTAATACAAAGATTTCCTTCATGGGTCTCCCTCCTTGGGCGTCTTCGGACCCTTCTATTAGGTGAACCTCGGTGAACTCGCCACGGGCTCGGTTACGGCTCAGGCTTGACATTTGTGCAGCAACCACAACGAGGACGTGGTGCAGTTTGCTTCCTATTCCCTTAAATCGCTCTCATCTCTCAATAGTTTACGATCTATTCTGGCTCTTTTTAGGCTGCTAGAATCAATAGATTTTTAGATTCCCTATTTCTCATATGTACGTTTCTCGATTGGTTTAATTACCCAAGGTGGAGGTTGCCTTTGAACAAACTGTGTGATAATGCGTGGCAACAGAAATACGTGCTCGCATTCAGAATAGAACAGGTTGTGGAAGACAAATGTGAGCGAATCTTGCAAGTCTTAAATCATGAATGAATGTTCCTTCAAAAGTGACTTATAGGCCTTTCCACTGATAGTCATTCGTCGCTTCCGGGGTGATTTACGAACGCTTCATCTCATTTGCCCAATTTTCTAACCATCAGTCTTTTTTTAATAGAAAGAGTAAAATATAGTAGATTGCAATTGCACTATAAAATGATTCCTGGTCAAGAAATTTCTCGAGCTCCCCTTGTCTTTGGCCCGATTCTGGGAAGCAGGAGTTTTGGTACTTAGGGGGCTGGTGCCCGCAATGTCGCGCCATCCGCCGCATCGCGGCTGGGCGTCCGCGCCTCCATCGTTCGATCCCGTCCAGCGCCTTGTCCTATTTCCCTGCCAGCCGTGATCAATTTGCCTAGCCGACCTCTTTATATCTTAGAACTGAGCCAGGGGCCTTTCTGACGAAGGGGAACCTGAGTTGGCTAAATAGCTGAGCAAAAACCACTCAGGGATTCAAGCTAAGTCCCAGAAAGTCCCGAAAAGTCGCGTTCGCGGCACGGGCTTCCGCACGTGCGACGGTGATCAGTGACGGCGCGGCAGCGGCTAACTACAGCGCGCGAGTGGCTGCCGCAGCCGCGATCATCATTCGTAAGTTCGATCCGCTCCCCGTTGTTATGCAGTGATGAGGTTAGACCAAACGGATTCTTTCCAAACTGATTCCAACCTTGCGTGAGATTTTTTCAACTTCCACGAAAATGGCACATCTTTGAATGTGCAGGTTTGGTTCTAGCAAGACATTTCCTTATGTCTGTGGATTTTTTCAACTAATTTGCGAATTTACAATAATATCGTTCATCAATCCCAAATGTGCTCTACAAAAATAGGAAGACATTGAAAAATCCAAAACATATTCGAACCTCAAGCTAATGTGCTGTCATGTGTTTTAAGAAGAAAATCGAAGTGATCAATTGCAGAGAAGCCGCAAAAGCGTGGCGGAAAGTGATGAGTTCTCTTTGGAAGAATTAGGGAAGAAAGGAAATTTTGAAAAACTATTGGGGAAGATCAATATCATGCCAAGATTCAATGACAGTCGAACATGGAATATTAGGGAAGAGAAAGACAAGATAGACCACTTTTAACAAAGGAGGAGAAATACACTTCTAAATATATGTTTTCCTTATGCATTTCCTTTGAGTACAGAATAGAAAGACTTAACAATTGAAATCTTCTTACTGTAAAAGCAATTACTCAACGCGGAAAAATTCGCTTCCATTAAATTTTGGTCAACGGTCAGTGGCTGTTTATTTAATTCCCAGCTGTCATCTGCAGGAAGAACAGGACCGTTTGAGACAAAAGGAACTGCTCTGTGAAATAGGCAGATCTATGGACTTCGCAAATTTCTTCCAAAGGCGAACTTTAACAGAAGGATTCGCGGTGGTTACCCGCCTAAATTCTTCGTTAAAACATTCTGTAGTTTTTAGAAACAATTGTGGACGTATAGAACAATCTTAGGCCGTAAAAGTCTACTTAGCGAACCCAAATTCTGTAAGAAGTATTCTCAGGACAAACGAAAGCGCAAAAAAACCTTGAGCCGTTCTATGGCTCATAGCTGTTTGGATCTTCCCAGAAGCTTGGCGACTTTCCGAAAGCTAAACAAACTAAGCATAGTAAGAAATTTGTTATTTTGGAAATCTCGTTGTAACTGTTTGGTTTTGGAATCGTAGCGATTTTTCTCGCTTGGGAACTTTGTTGATGATACATGACCGCTGTTATTTGTTGTGAAGATGAAGGCATCGATCCCCCATATAGAGAGTGATATAATGGTCGTGTAGATGGAGTCGAAAAAATCAACAAAGAAAAAGGTCTGGTCTCTCACCTTCTAAAATAGTGCCAAACTGACGATGAATGCATCCAAGGAAACCTTATTTAACGAAACTACCGAACTAGCGATTTAAACGCTAAAATTTTTCGTTAAAAAATGGTCGTCAAAAATTTACCGAAAAAAAGTTTAACGCACACCTCTGATAGACAGCCAAGCGTCGGCGGCGCTCTTCTGCTATTGGTGGAGGGGTGTTGGCCCGAGCGCCTCGCCGGGATGCGGCGGATGGTGCGACATTGCTGGCACCAGCCCGCTTAATACCGAACTTTTAGTTGACTTGGGCACAAACCGAACTTGAGATTGGTTCGGAGAGCACGCAAGAAGCGACAACTCTTACTGGCGGTCCAGGAGATCCGTTTGGGCCTCGCTAGTGACAGTACTATGCTTCAATAAATAAATAAATAAATAAATAAAACTGTTAGAAGTGGTTCATAATGTCAGATGCTTGAATTCGTGATCTGTTGTTCATACTAGAAGAATTTCGAACGAAATTTAAACCTTTGTTCTTTGCTTATTATCCGCTTTTCCGTTATCCGTCATTTTTATGCAGAATTTCCTTTATCCAGACCTCAAAATTTTGTTATGCGTTTATCTCTGATACAGGTCCGTGTTCGAGCAAGCCATCTATTCCTCCAGGGTTAATGAAAGTGTAGCAAATATGACTGAGAACGATCAGACAGCTGAATGCCTGCTAGAAACAAGCAACTGCATAGGATAAATACGTATGCTAGCGGCCTCCACGTTATCTCGCAGAAGCAGAAGGCGTAGCGCATTCCCAAATAGGGATCGACCAACGCCGAATTTGGAAATCATTTGATTAGGCAAAGCTTCGATGCCGCACAGCTTTCGTGGTTGGCCCATGCGCTTCCCCCTGCCACGTACAGCTCTAGCCGCGTTGAACAGGTGTGAGGGCAATCACGATGATGACGTTCGATACTAGCGTGGACGAGACGCTTAGTCAAGTAAGTTGCAAAAGAAAGGCTCGAACTTTGTTTCGGTCTTTGAAGACTACGAGACGGTAGAAATGCGGGGCCATCAAAAGGTTTCACATAACAATCTCGTGGCGCAGAAGTATCATAAACGCTATGATCCCAACGCATAGGCTTTAAGGTGGGAGAACATGCAGAGTACTAGAAATTACAGAGCTCCTCGGAAGATAGGGCAGAATTTAGTTTACTCATGGAGAAACGTTATCAAACCAAGCCAAGTAACGAAAAGCTTCGACGGCCTGATCAACTCAAAGAAACGCTGAGAGGCAGCGTATCGTTTACGACGTCATGCGGTTCTAGTTAGAATGAGGAGTTCACGGAGGAGGGTTACGCCGCTAACTCCATGACTGATCTCAAACACACCTTCCTTTCGGGAAGCTTTTTCGACCGAACTTGCGAAACTGGCTGTCTCATCGGTATTCCGCTTTGGTTTCAGCACCTTTTTTCACAGTCCCGTCTGCTGTCTCGCGAGTGATTCACTTGACCAACCCCTTCACTTTTCCCTGTTTCTTTTGTGCGTTTCGCCACTGCATTCTATAATACTCCGTACGCGTACTGCGTCGACTCCCTTTTACGAGTGTAGTCCCTACTTTGGGATGAATTCTCTTCGATTTCGGATGAGGATCCTAGCGAGTCATCACCTGAAAAAACTAGTTATTAACCTGCGAAGATACCATGAGAATTACTGCTGACGTCACGATGTTTCGAGTATAAAAGCGGTTATGTTGCTCTATGTACTATGTCAAGTTGTGATTGAATCATATTGAATTTTGCCTGAGGTGAGCGTTGTGGTACCTTATCAATACAGTATTACATGCTACTTTTGAGAGATGGTCAGCACAAGTTTGCCTCAAAATTCCCACACCACACAGGTGAAGGCGACGAAATGTGATTCCCGTTCACGCCGAAGCTCATCGTCAGTAAAGAGAGGTGGTGGGATGCGCATCTACCTACGCTGTAAAAACATTGGCTCTGGGAGGTGCCGGAGTTGCTGTCCCTTTGTTTCTGACATAAAGTACATGGCCGATCTGGGTACACATTGACGGAAAGTATGTAGATCGGTTCGCGCCGCGAACAACCAATGCATGTCGATCAAATAAGGACAAGGATTTCAATACGAGGCACCACGAGGAAGGAACATTGACGCGGTTCAGCTACGCGCTCCGTGCCTACGAAGTCCGCCAACTTCATGTTTACAGCCGAACCCAACGTTTTTCATCCGTAGAAAACACAGGAACATGAATTCTTCTATTTTCCGCATCCTATCATTAAAAAGGGGGAGTGGATAGCGGTCGAAGGGTCGAAAATGCTGGCTGTGACTGCACCCATTCAAGATTCTTGGTTCTGATCGCGTTCAGGTCAAACAAGGCTTCCATCCCTCCCGTGTCGACGGGTTGGTGGTACCAGTACTGTATAGGAAGAGTGAGACACTATTTGTCCATCGGTTTGGCACCGCAAGTCAGAGCATAGACCAAATACGTATTCAGATCGCGTCCATGTCATCCCGTAGATATAGAAGCGTGGCGATCCCAAAAGGGATTGACTAACACCGCCCTTATCCTTTATCTTTAACTATTAAAAAAGCCAAAGAATTGTGCACCATAGAATTTCTTCCTGTCACTGCCCCCACCTCTGAATGAGACTGCAACATTACAAGAAGTGACAAGAGGGATGTTAGGCTTATAGTACTCCAGCAACGCAGAACGTGGTTTTAATATTTAGATAGTACGAAAGCACAAAGAGATTGAAAGAAAAAAGTTGGCGTTAGTGAGTTTCGCATCCACGTCATATATACAGGGTGGCCCATAAGTCCTGCAACAAAATTAGGAGACCTTATTGGTTGTCTTTTTCCAATTGCAAAAAACCGCATACTAACAGTTATGTAGCATATACTTAGTGCTATACTTCTGGAAAGTGTCATGGTTGTAGCTGCTCTTATTACAAAGTAATGCGCTCTCACGTAAAACTACCGAAAATTCTTCTCTGGCCCGTGGTGGGGCGCTTCCGTTCCGATGTGACTAAATTTCGGAAGATTGGCTGGTGAACATGCAGTATGATGGTATTGTGTAGGGCAGTGCAAAGGCTTCTCAAGAGTGAACACTGGATGAACGGATCTGAACTACAGTAGAAGAACGCTATTAATTTTCTGATCATACAGGATGCAGCAACCAGCTGGAACAAATTCAATATTCAGCCGTGTGCGTAATCTATTACTAGCAATATGTTGTTTCTAGAACACTACAAGGAAAGCTCTACAAGTCCGCAAGTGAAATGAAGACTCAGCTGTGAGGAGAAGAGAGTAGAAGGAAAAATTTGTAAGCGCAGTTGGAGGGCGTCGTTCGAAATGGGTATTCAGCCTCTGCCTCATTTGATGAAAAATTTCTCAAAGTTGAGCGATCACAGAAAGGTCAAAATAATACTGCGTTTAGTGCTACCTTTGCGGGAACCTGATGATATAAAAATAACGGCCACGCATAGCAAGTTTTTGTCATATATGATTTTCCAAAATGTCTCCCCGCACTCCATAGGTTTTTGTGTAAAAATAGTGAAAATCAATAAAAATGTTCGATTGATAGGAACGAAAACCTACACCATATATTAGAGACTCAATCGCGCTGTTTAAAGGCAAAATGCACATTCTGGTAAAGCGATTCCTGTAACAGCAAAAGAAAAGGACGTGGTAGCGGTTCTCAGTCCACCTGCAAAATATTGCACCTGCGAAAGACTAGCTGTGAAATTCCTAATTCTTTAGATTTTCAATCCTTGTTTATTAACCATCTTAAAGAAAATGTCTTGCTCTATAAAGCCTGGGAAAACTATTGTCCAATATCTTCTTTGGAACGAATAAGCAGCAAGACTCCGTAAGAGGGGCTGCGACGTGAGCTGCAAAGCAACCCACACGATCTGAAGGCTCTTATCAATCCAGCAGCGGTCCCTTATGAATAATACCGCTCCACCATAATCTACAAACCATGGGCAAACATGGTTTAAAAGTGTACCAAATTTAGTGCATTCTTAGCCTTTTTATACGGCTATGTTTTTGTTGCAGGACTTATGGGCCACCCTGTACATACATATGCATACTTTCTACTTCTAACTGATGATGGAAATTAAAAATATACTTGTCCATGACGGGGGTGCACACGAATGTCTGGGTGTTAATTTTTTTAACGATTTTTTTTAACGGAAATTTTTGTCAAATTTCCGGTAAATCGTCAAATTTCGTCAAAACGTGCATTTAGCTGCGACGTATTATTTCAAGTAAAAAAAGTCTGGAAAAACGATTTATGCTCCTTCTTCGGCAGGTGAGCAACTGAAGTTCAACGAGCAGTATAATATACAGCAACGTAACATACGTAATTCACTACCGACAAAGAGTGCACAGGAAAATAAGCCAGCTCTCAGCAACAAATTGGAGTTCGAGTTAGATCAGGCAGACCCTGGAGTTCTCTCCCTTTCCTAATTCTCTGCGAAACCGTTTTATGTGCCAGTTCTACGAGGATGTAGAATCTCGATACAGGCAATAGCTCGCTACCAAAGGAACGGTACAAATAGGATCGGGGGAGGGTCAGATGGTACATAGTGGATATTCGCCTTGGCAAGAAGGCACATGTATGTCAAGTGCATCAGAAATGGCTCAGATCAGCTGATCATTGGGTAGAACACAATGAGGCTGCAGAAAACTTTAATTTCGCACAACACGAAACGTTGTATAGGGTTGTCCTACAAGGTGGCCCTCCGAGTCTATTTGCACTGAACGAAAATAAAAATACAATTAAAAGCCCATCAGTGGATGTTACCGTCCAGGAAGGGTAGCTTTCCGAAATTTTTGGTTGTTATTGTTTTTCAGAAATGATTTAAATTACAACGATGTCTTGTTGCGATCAAAACTTCTAGCGCCAGGCGGGACTCGAACCCGCACCACCCTCTGACCGGGCGGGAATGCTCTACGCCATTACACCACCGGCGCCGTTTGATCGAACGCAACATCCACACCTCGTGGGACCGATCAGCACCCACCCGTATCCGGGATGATTTAAATTACGTACAGCGTCCGAAAACATTCGCTCCGTCTTGACTCTTCCGGCGAACAAAAGTATTTTGGGATACGCAGCGCCAATTGGGAATAGGCACATCTTACGAGGAAGCCAGGCGGGTATCTTATGGTCAGTGAATTCGCCGAAGAACTTTTCTAGCTCCTAAACGCATAACTTCTAAAAATTCATGAGCGGCATAGGTCCAAAAATTAGCACGGAAATAAAAATAAAACGAATGAATCGCGCGCTGTGTCTTGGCCTGATGTCAGACTGATGTTGGGAGCAAGCCCATAGGTCAAACCCAAACAGATTGGCATTGGAGCGCGACATCTTCTCGCCATTTATGGCTGTGCTAGAACGGATTGTTTTTGTTTATTCTTGCAGATTTTAATAGGTATTCAGAAGCAGCCCCAATCAGGAGGATGACGCATGTAATATGAGTAAAGACTAAGAGGAAAAATGATAATTTTATTGAATTTAGTTAAGAAAGCAGGGGCCGTTAAAAATTTCGGTAAATTTCTGAAAATTTCCGTCGAGTCGTTTGAACTGATTTTAACGAAAAATACCGTCAATTCGTTAAATTCGATAAAACGAAGACCTTTAAATGTGCATCTCTGGTCCATACAGTGGCTTGCAAAGGCGGTCAAAGTACAAAGATTGGTTTCCCTTCCAGACACGTATGCTGCCAGTACCCAGAGGGATGTAGGCTTGGTTGTCTTCAACGCGAAGATAGCCTACAATCGAATACTGGCACCTCGAGAAACAAGAAGGCTGTCCGTCCTTCGAATAGATGTATAGCGACTGCTGGATGACAGTATCCATGCCAGTTCTATGAGATTTCTAGAAAGCATGCACTTCTTTGGAAGCTGACGAAATCCATATCATTCATTGCCTCAGCGATATCCCGCAGAAGCAGGAAGCGTAGCGCACTCCCAAAAGCGACTCGTTAACATAAAGCTGACCTTCACATTTTCTATTTTGGCTCATATGCACGAAACTAGCGACGCATTTCGTCAACCCAAGAGTTTATTTAATTAAAACCTGTCCCTGAACAGATGACGTGGAAAAGGCCTCAAAATCTGCACAATGGCATGCGTGTACATAGGCCAATTCTATGGGTACGACAACTATTCATTTGAAGAAACACGAAGGCCTATTGGTGTCTGCAAGTTTTCCACTACACTTCCCTGACGCGCGCAGCTCCCTAAATGTGAGCTCTGCCTATGACAATGCTTGCCAACCAAATCCGCTCAGTTGTCAAGGAGCTCTGTTCTGGTCGGATATGACTGCATTAGATTTTCGACAGGCGAACAGTCAGAAAACGAATTCTCCGAAATAAAGCTCACGTTGAGAAACGTAGTACATGAAACCGTGAATGCTGAGATAAAGGATAAAGGACGGCGTTACTCAATCTCTTCTGGGATGCGCCAGCGCATTCTACTTCTACGGGATGTCGTGGAGGCGACATGAATGCGTATTTGGCCATACAATGACTTGCGGTGGCCAGCCGATGAACAAGTCAGCGCTCTATCCTTCCCAGACAAGTCTGGTACCAATTCACCGACCCCGGAGGGATGGAAGGCTTGGTTGGCCTGGGCGGGAAATCCGAACCAGGAACCTGGTATCGGGTGCACGCGACAGTCGCGCCTCCTCCGACTGCGCTACACACGCCCTAATGCTGAGATAGGATGGAACAAAAATCGCATTACAAAATGTCCACATGCAGCTAATACATTTAGCGCGAACACCAGGCCGCTTAAAAATGGCTACTGGTTTAGCACGACTCACCCACAGACCCGCCGTTGTTTTGTTGACACTACTACAATAATTACACTTTCCAGAAAATTGTGAGAGGCTGCTGCTCATTCCCAAAAAAATGAGAACCTGTTTTGCTCGGAAGCAGCTTTTGAAACACTCAGAATACTACGAATCTACCGATTCACGGGCATACGGTGTTGTGAATACCCAACTAGGGTTTACATCTATAAATGTGTAGTACTATTATATCATAATAAGAACAAATAGGAATCTGAATGATAACACGTTTAGGTGAACAATATAAGATAAGCACCGTTGCATAGCATCCACTGGTATGATCTAACGATACCGCAAGAAGGTAAATAAGATCATGCACAAATACTACACTCTAGCCGCGGTACACCCTTTTAAGACTAGAGGTTATCAGTCTCGCTGACCAATATATGTCATACTTCTAGGCTCCTCCTCTAGGAATTCCTTATATAAACCGCTGTGAGTTATTGTTTGTGTTGTGCTCTGATAGTTGTGAAGTAATAAAATACTTATTACAATTCGCTACAGACGCATCCGTTGGTGAACCACCAAATACGGTGAACAACAGCGAAGAGTGAGGAATCAGAACTCTTGCAGCTTCGATCGGTCGGTTTCGGCATAGGATAGACAATTCCGGCGAGGTTTAGATTCAAGTGCTGCTGTCCATAGCAGAGGTTCACGACCGGATCAAAGAATGCGCTGCAAACACCGCGACCGTGGTAGTCATGGAGTGTGGTAGTCGATTAGTGTGGACACCAGCGAAATTTCTAAGGAAGGGAATCGAGTGTGCATGTCAGCCTCAAAGAGGGAAGCATGATTTAGCACTTCAAGCTAGTTCGGTTTCGAGAGGCCGGGACCCTTGCACACGTGCTGGAGTGGATCTCGGCTGACAAGAGTCAACTCGGTAAGGGCTGATCGCCTAGAAATCCAGCAGACACCACGGCGATCGTCTAGGATAACGACGACGCCGAAAAACAGCTGGGAGACGTCGAGGTCGGGCAGACTGCTGACCCGAACCGACAACAAGAAGTGGGTCACCTCAAAACCGAAAACGGTAAGGGGCTCGCAGGTGTCACTCGAACAGAGCAGTTGCTGGAAGCTCTCCCGCGATAGTTGAAAATTACTAGGAGGCTGTCCTCGTCAGGACAATTTAGTTGTTTGCATAGCTGCTTAATAGTCAGACTCGATGAATGAACGCGCTTTACTAAACAACAATGTACGGCTCCATTTACTAAGGTAGGCACTGCTGGAGGCTAGAAATACGGAAACGGCACCAACTTTTGCGAGTCTCTTGACTCGATTTCTCAGTTCTACAGAAAGAGTCATAACGCATGAAGTGCGGCTACGTAGTGCCAAGCCATCCATCAACGACTCGACCTGGTAACAAGAATGGCGCGAATGGTCGTCTAGCCATGACAGCCGTGAGCAAGAACAGCGAACAGCCGGCGAGAAAGCGAAGGGGGCATCGGCTATGGTGGCAGTAGTTCCCAGCCGGAAACCAAACGCATGAGCTCAGTTGATGGCGTTAACTGGAATGGGGCAAGGTTCGACGACGATACCAATTTGGGGAGCCGATAGCGACGAACAACTAACATGCACCTTTACAGAGTCGCTGCCTGATCCAACAGCACTTCAGTGCAGTATGGTGGACGCTGTGCACATAGCGCCGACAGTAAGTAGGACAAATAAAGTGTTCGATTCAACCGCTGACGGAACACTGTGTTACGAAACAAGACTAAACAGTCTGCCGATCAGACCGAATAAGTGGAACTCACGTATCTGTTGCTACCCTTTGGAGCCTCTACTGAAAATCTGCTAGACAAGCAGGTGTTTAATTTGGACTACTTGTACACATATTCGGGAAAGAAAGTCGTGGAAAAAGCAGCAATATTTTGAAAAAGTGCCTTTACAGGTCGGCAGGTTACAAGATCTACTTGCCGCCAAATATTTGTTACATATTACATCCATTTCAGCCTCACATTTCGTGCAAGAGAGAGGAAAATCGAACGATAAAGAGTGGAGGATAAAAATCGACGCCAACCGATCCGTCTGTGGTGTGCGAGATTGTTGTTGTTGCGTACTCCACGATATCCTCTACTTCCATGGATATCGAGGAGTACGCAACCATTTTATTCGGTCAGTCGATGACCAATCAGTGTTTTGCCCTCCTCGCACAAGTCTGGTGTCTAAGGGCCGGATTCATCAACGACTAACCCGTGGGTGTAAGCGGTAGAGATACTTAGGATGAAGCCTCCGTCTCTACCTCTTACCTTATCCCTAGCCCTTTTACACCGCATTCCCGCGGGTTTAATTGTTGATGAATTCGGCCCCAGATGACTCTGGGCATCGCTGAGTGTGAGGTCAATGCGGGTACAAGGGCATTGCTTGGCCAATCTATGTCTACGCATACTATGTACTGTTGCTCCGGTTGAACAAGGACAATTGATGGTTCCGCGATCCATAAGTTCTTAATGAACCTAATCCAGAGATGCACAGATCACTAACCTCTACTGTCGGCCTATGACGCTAATAAGAGAAGGGCCTGAAGCGTAGAACTGAACGGGTAAAGCGAGTCATAGACGAGGAGTCTGCGTCGTTCAGCTGGTACAAAAGTATGCTTCGTTTTTGCTAAGTCGTTAAAGCAAACGAGTTCAGGGCCCTCAAAGTTTACAATGGAATCGTGCCGACTGCGCGGTGTTAGGATGAGCGCTGGAGAGAGTGAACTGTATGGAAGCGATGTCGTGGGGTTCGTAGTGCAGTGAACAAAGGTGTGGCTTCATAGAACGGATGGATGAATTTCGGTTCCAGACCCTTTCACTAATTTTACATTTTTGCTGTTCCGTTGAGATTTGAGAGGTTCAAACTTCTACACAATTTCCAGGTGTTCTCTGCACACTTTCCAACTTATGCTGTGACTACTACGCCCTTTCTTTGAGTTGATCCGTTTGGCTCGAAAAATACCCCCTCTTCTTCGTCGTCGTCCCACGTCGTTGTGCACGGCCTTACTTCGATTTGCAGTAAAGAAACAACATCCTAAAGGATAAGTGTCAGGTATACGAGCAGTTGAAGGCGTCTAAGCAGTTGTGATAACAATGAAGCCTGTGTCACTGGTGTACCGATTGGTGGGCCATTCTAGGGAAAGTTAAGTGATTATTCGCCGTTCAAAGCTGGATATGTCGCCGTAGCCTGCTCCTTTGGTGATGGATCAAAGAAGCCAGGATGGAGCCCTCCTCGCTCGTCCTAAATAGATCAATGACTTATGCGAAAATCTACGAGAATCACATAAGTTTTCAGATGTTTTCACATACTTAAGTCATTGATTCACGTGGAGAAGCGGGCTGTGAGAAGCCTCTAGCTTTCGCACGCTGCGCGAATTGTGGCCAGTCCTTTTTTGTTTCAAGCACTTTGTGTATGTGTATCATAGTGCTGAGCGTCCATAAATCATTACGTTGAACGGCCTATTCCGGCGGATGGAAACTGGAGTTGGTCGAATAGTTGGGCGAAAACAAATAAGAGCTTCAAGCATTCCGACGAAATAGCGTTCGCGGCAACGGTGCCTGCACATGCGACAGTCATCAGTGGCGGTGCTGTAAGTTCGTTCCGCTCGCCCTCAGGTATGGGCGGAAATTTTTAGAATTTCCCAGAAAACAGAATATCGATTTGTCACAAAGAAGAAATCAGAAAACAGAAAAGGCAGAAACGACAGAAGACATAAAGCTGAAAATTTCGAAATTATCCCTTCATATATCTATTGTACCTAACCTGGTAAGTATGCATTCTTACCAACAACCAACCTTTTTATAGAATTTGACTTCCATCTGGGTACTTAACGACGTAAGCTGGATAGAGTTGAAGTCAAATTGAACACCTTCCAAATATGTAGAAGGAAGAGCTATGCGACTAAAATAGATCCTTTCAGTCTGAAATGTATACTTCACTTAGCACAATAAATTGAGCGCAGTGCTTGAAATTTTATGAAAATTTGATTTTTGCAGTTAAAACAATGAACCAGATATTATTTGAAGTGTTTTGAAGCAGAAATTTTGAGCGTACGAAAAGAAGAGATCACACGTTGCCCATGTCTGTGTACATAGACCGTCGCGATCTTTCTTTAACTGATCGTGACAGCGTACTTGAGTCTGCAAAAGGGAAATGAGTATTTTGTACAACTGTCTTCGTTGTAGCGCGTATAAGTGCGTAACAATACGCAAATAAAATCTGTGCTATCAATCGAAATGCTGGACGAGGGCATGAGGACAAGAGGACTATACACACACTGAAAATCTTCACTTTACAATAAACTGTGGGTAATATTCCTCTTCTTGTGAAAATAAGGGTTTTACTAAGTTCCAAGCACTGGGTTCACCTTTTCCTGAAAAGTGAATTAGAAAAATTTTCAAGAGTATGATAGTGAATTCGCTCGAGATTAATGTGGAACGTAAGCTTAGGGAGATGATGGGTTTCATTTTAAAAGCGTTCAGCTTCTTTTGAAAAGTGTTCACCATGATGTGACAAGTGTCGAATTCGACGTGAAGGTGGTGAGCATAGGTAGAAACTTGTACAAGAAAGCCACTTTAGGGGATCAAGTAGTAATGATCCTACTATATATAATCGGCTAATGTCACGTGTCCATCACGGGGAGGGGGGACTGAAGCCAAGAGGTGCCTACTTCAGTGCGGCGTATGTCAGCCGGGTTTTATTTCAGCTTAACCATGGGCGATTGCTAGCGAACTATATCCTTGGCGGCGGATCGTCCAAGTTTATGAGATATTCAAGGGGCGATGCGTCAGGGTATGAATGGGGATCGAGTGCAGAGCGCAGGGATTCAGGAGGCGTGCCCTAGACGTCGTTCAGTGTGCGTCTGGATTCAGAAGACGTGCTGAGGACGTCGTCTAACGTGCGTAGGAATTCAGAAGACGTGCTGAGGACGTCATTCAACGTACGTAGAGATTCAGAAGACGCGCTGAAGACGTCGTCTAACTTGCGTGGGGATTCAAAAGACGTGCTGATGATGTCGTCTAACGTGCGTAGGGATTCAGAAGACGTGCTGAAGATTCAGAAGATTTCGGGAAGGGGGAGGGGGTAGAGAGAGTGACCACGGGATTCGGAGGAGTATTATTGCCGTCGGACAGTAAGCGGTGTCGACCAATACCGATTATTTTTAACAAGTGCTCCGTCACGCCTACCGCCGTGCCTCGCACTTGCGCGCTTCGCGCGTTGTTGCACTATCACTAAGCTAAGGACGATCACATCAAGCTAGATGCTCTACTTGTACAGCTTTTTCCTACCTAGGAGTACAAAAGGCGCGCAGTACGTGCAGTGCATAGTATAGTAGGGCCATCTATTGGCTCCTCTTTACTGGTCCTCACTTAGTGAAACGGTCCCCTATTACTGGTACTAGTCCCCTCAATGATCCCCCTTGGCGAACGATGTTTTCGGCACGCCTTCTGAATTCACAGGCACTTTGAACGACGTCGTAGCACATCTACCTGCCTATATATCTACCTGAATCCCGAAACACGTTGAGCGAAGTCTTTGGCACGTCCTTTGAGTCCCAGGCACGTCATGCGACGCATTCCGCACGTCTTCTAAATCCCCTGGCACATAGAAGATGTGTGGATATTTTCGGTTATTTTCGCGCCCGTAGCTTGATCAGTACCGATTGATGGCGATCGATACTTCAAAAACGAACTTCAGATTCGTGTTCAATGACTTCGAGTATCCCAGGGCTAACGTTTCCAGGCAGCTGGAAGACGTCTTGGTATTTTCCGCTATTTTCATGCCGTAATTTCCCCCCCCCCCCCGCTGTCCCTATTTTATGACTAATTTCTGCGGCGGCGGTGCCGATCGATAGTATGACTCAGCGCTTAGCGCGTTATTATAGAGTATGATTATGATTTTGCTGATTAAGCACCTATGGGGACTCTCATTACCTGTTTCTCGACACGTAGAGAACGAGCGCTTCGGAGAATAAATCGCGTGCATGTAATGGAGGGTGGATGGCTTCATATGCGCAGTGGAAATTCTGCCCTACCATATCCCACTGCACCAATCTATATAGTAAAACCAGTTTTTTTACTGTAAGAAGGCCTAAAGAAGAAAGAAGGAAAATTGGGGTTATTCAATTCTCGGGGTTTGGCGGCGAAGCCCCCAACCAGATCGGATAGGGTTGTTCTATTCTCGGGGTTTGGGGCTTCGCCCAACCAGACGTTTGGCGGCCTCTAGGCCGTTGAACTAACTGGCCCAATAACAAAAAAACGGAAAACAAAAATTCCGCCCACCTCTGCTCAAATTTCTTCCAACAATCAACAATGCGTGCAAGATTCCCACAAACTCATTCACTAACTACTCAGCGCCGTCACGAAACCGGCATAGAATGGAAAGACTTTTCGGGAACATGTCTCCGACACAGAATGAATTTGAACGATAAGCGAGAAGGCAGGGGCTGCAGGGTCTGCGTTAACCATCTTCCTTTATGCGACGCGATGACACTCCACTTCTAGCGGCGCTGTGGTTATATGAATGACTGTAGGCGTCACACCTCCACTTTCGTTCGCCAGTTGATCAATAACCCAGACATTTTCCTTCAAGACAGCGCGTGGGAGCCTCGTCTATGTAGTGGGAGAATTGGTCCATGCTTCTCATTGAGTGACTACATGACTAAACTATTCATCAAACCCTATTAAAGGGCGTACCGAAATGAGGACCTATACCATTTTCACGTCAAATTGAACAATTCAAAGAAAATTAGCACTTCTGCAATCAAACGCAGTAACATCTTCCAGATCTAAAAATGCTTCGCTCAGATGAAACCAAGAGCTAATGGTAATAAGGTCAAAACTAATTGCTCTCGTAGGAAAAATCTAGCATGACTTTTTTAAAACTGTACTGCAAGTCCCTAAAAAAGTGAATACAAGGTTTAAAATGTATTTTTATAGAAAAGTGAATTGAGAATTATTTAAAGTTTAGAAAAACAGAACTTTGGAGTAAGTTACAAGAGGAAATCAACCAGCTCGTCTTCATTTTCATTTAACTGATAGTGCAATTGTTGCTGACCTTAATTTGAGAAGAAAAATATGTGTTTTCTGCATTCACTTCTGGGGCACTCCTGACTAGTGCGTAACTCTGTGTACGCAGATTTTGCTACCAGTCAAATGAAAATAGCGACGTCCTGAACTGGTGGATGAACTCCTGCACTTTAAAACAAGTTTTGTACCATTTTATAATTTTCAAGAAAAGTCGAATTTTATAGAATTTCAGACAGCGTGCGATGGCGCATGTGAATTACAAATTCTCAAAGGAGTCATGCTATACTCTCATGAGGAAAAGAAAAATTCATTGCTGCCTCCTAAGAGGATGTTGGTTTAATCTGGAAGACGCTCATTTAAATTTCGAGAGTGTCCAATTTGAAGTGAAAATGGTATACGTCATCGTTACTGCAAATTGGACTCTATAATGTAATGCCACTTTTTATTTCAAGCCAGGCCCTTTTCAGTTTAAAAAACGGATCCTTGTAATTTTAGAATGGACACTTGTTGATCGGAAACCGAACACATTTAGAAACGGGCATTTTGTAAATCAGACGCATCCAACTGTTGAAAAGTAGTTGTCTAAAGAAAATATGTAGAATTGTATTTTCTCAAGGGAAACTTTTATTAAAAGCTCACCTTTGAAGAGTGTCATAAGGAAACTACAAAGCGAGACTGCAAAGCGTACGCTTTACTTCTTAAGACCCTGTATATTTTTCATACAACTTTATTAAGTCGAAGGTTATCTTTTCTATGTTAAAAAAGAAAATATCACTTCGACTACAATTTTTAAGCTCACCGAGATCCAAGGTAGCCCTTTTTTGCTAAAGAAGGCTCAGAAGGGTCTGTCAACCCTACCATAAAGAGCACCCACTACACCAGTCGAGCCCACACTACGTTCGCTGCTAGATGCTTCATCCCGAAGCGGCCTGCAAAGTGGGGCGACGATGAGGACTCCTGCATTGAGATTCTTTTTCTAAAAACCTCTTTCAGAGGAAGCGGAAAGCAGCGGTAATGTGGGACTCCTACTAATACGGTGGCAAATAATCCAGTCGTGGAGAATGTTTTCCTGCGTCTGACGGGTAATTCTGGTTATTCCCTGGTAGGAAACCTCACACAATACTGTAGTGAAATTTGCCGAGCCTCGCGCGTCATGCTCTACTTGTGAAACTAGGTAAGCTAACCTTGATTCTTAAAATCCTGAA
Organism: Heligmosomoides polygyrus polygyrus; assembly: GCA_947396885.1. Lineage (NCBI taxonomy): Eukaryota > Metazoa > Nematoda > Chromadorea > Rhabditida > Heligmosomidae > Heligmosomoides > Heligmosomoides polygyrus. The sequence goes on from OX377201.1 coordinate 44,645,426, forward strand.
TCTTGTTAGCGGCCACTTTCGCGACGACGGCAAGGTTTCGTGTTAGGGCCTCTACAGAGTCTCGCGGCAGCACCGTGAGAACTCGTCCAAATCGCTCCCGCCGCAGTAGGACCCGCGCTGCCACTGTGGTGGAAGCCGCGGCGCGGACGAGTTGTCGCGGAGCCGCCGCACGCAAGGGTCCTCGAGGGCTATCGCGGTTCACGGCGGCTCTCACCCGCAGCGCCAGGAGCTGCGGGTGAGACCCGCTGGAGGGCGTGACCATATAGGAAGCATGGAGGGAGGGGAGTTTTCTTTTGTTCCCGACCGTTGGAAGCTTCATTAAATGGGATACAATGAAGTGTCAACTTGAATTCGTATCTGGCTCATGCAAGACACGCTGGGGTCAGTCGATGGAGCAATCAGTGCTCTATCATTCCCAGACAAATCCGGCGCCTATTTACCGGTCCCTGTGGGGTGAAAGGCTTGGGTAGCCTCGGCGAGGCCCGAACTAATTGGTCTGATTTGAGGTGCACACGAGAGTTAGCGCCTTCTCCAATCGACTACGTGGCATGTGCAAATTTAATTAATTAAAAATAATTTAATTAATTATTTTATTTAATTTTTCTCTGATGTCTACCTTATGTAGCGTATTGAATAAATAAATAAATACACGAAGTAACGTTTAACACAAACCATTTGCCTAAATCAATGACACCTCCTCCGACTGCGCTAATGGGGATCCTAACACGTCGCGAACATAAAAGTTAGATACAGAATCTAAAAGGAGCGTGAAAGATGGACGGAAAGAAGGCCAAGGCTCAGCGTCAGAGTGCAAATATCGTCAATTCTAAGCAGGATACATTGGATCCGAATCAATCATTTTCGGATACCCCGTTCCGAATCTCCAAAAACTCATGGCCCGCGAAATTGTTCGTTTCTGAAATATTCAAAAGACCGGGCCCACGGAATTTCCATTGTCAAATTCAACCAGAAATCCGTGGTTCGAGGAATTTGCGTTATCCACAATTTTCGATTGGATGCAATGTACACTAACGAATCATAATCGTAAGCCGTTGACGTACAAATGTTAGGGGCAACAACAGCACTCAGCATTCTACTTACAACCCTCCCCCCCCCCTCTTCCCTCTAGTCTTACCCTGAAAAATGCATTTCTTCGTTTTTTTCTCCATTGCTTCGTTCCTCCCGGCAAAAGTACGCAGTATTGCGTCGCGGGGCTGCACCACCCGCCGTTGTCATGGCGGCCCCGCGGCACCCGCAAGACTCTGCTGCTGGCCTTACGTGAGTATATTTGCTGGCCGTTCATTGAAAAAACTAGCAAATTCCTGTATAAAGTCATAGGTGAGGCATAGGATCATTTCACATGGATAAATGGAGAACAATGACCTATCGTGGATCAGCTCAGAGTAAAATAAAGACCATGGTGCTCGATTAAAGTTTTCGCGCAATTGTCAGAATCGATCTTGAGGCAAGAGATAGGTACGAAACGCGCTCCAAAAAAAAATGCCCTCAGGCGAACTGATAAAAGCGACGATACATGATTTACATTGATTTGTTAGTATGGCACACACCTGCAAAAATAGCGCGTAGGAATGTGGCTAATGATTTCGGCCCTAGAACAAGCGTCGTTCAGACTGCCAACGCTTACACCACTACCTGGCCCGCAGCCATCCATTCCAGCTCAGTAGCAGTCGTTCATCCGAGAAGACTTATAAACGCGTCTCATGTGCAACTCCTCAAGCGGCGAAATTTCAGTTGGCTGACGCCGTGCCGACGAAGGAATGGAACACGCGCGACCGCTTTCTCTATTCAGAGAGGGCGGCGATCTTTCTGTAAGCGGAAAACCACTGCGCAATCTTCCACGCTGGTTGCCTAGGAGTGTGGCACTCATACACAGTGACGGGCGAGACTTCTGTTACAGGGCATTTCAGCTCCAACTCGAAAAGGCCGAAACCCCATCCCCAGACTGAACTCGAGCCAGTGCCGTCGAAACATAACGAAAAGCACTCAATCGGAAATTATTTAATTATTTATTTATTGCTGCACTAGAAGTGCGCCATAAGAACCACACAAACAAAGGACAACATAATGACGATCAAATAACAATGCTTAACTTGAGAAGAACAACACCAACGAAATCGTGAGCCACCTGAGCCACCTTGAATAGCACTATGAAAAAATGTCTGCAGATTATTCAGAACACTCAATGCAAAGAACTAAAAAATATTTCCAAAAAAAGCATAGCGCATTATTGAGACAGACTGTTGCACAGAAAGAACTACATAGGATATATACGGAAGAGCAATCATGAGGGAAGAAGACAGATTAGTTGAACCATCATTCAGGCACAGCACAGTGCAGTGTACAGCACCATGGCTAGCGGTGTACAGCAGGCCCCGCATAACGGCTTACCTCAATAGGCATAGCATTTAAGTTGACTCTCACTCGAACACCGCCTAAATTGTCCTCCATCATGCGAACAGAGTGTGCACTACTATACAACTGTATCGTTTGTGTGGTGCCTAGAGCTTCATTAGGACGTAGCGCTGTAGCAGGAAGAGTAGAGATTAGGGAGGAATTAGAATAAAACTGAATATTGACGAGTGTTGGCGATTTTAGGATTACGGCGGGGTTGGAGTGCAATGTTCTCGGAGCACTCCAAACGGGTATCGGGCGCTGCGGGTGGCCCTCGGGTCAGTATTCGAGAGGATTTTCGACGACGCACTGCGGTGCTCGAGGCCCGCTGCCACTCACCACTTCCCCTCCCCTTTTAGAGTCCCACTTAGGTGTTGTGTTTGTTTGTATCAAATCCCTAACCTTGTTGTCTTCTGTTTTTAACATTGTGTTGCCAACTTGCTGATTTTGTTGCTAATAAAACTTCCGTTGACGCTCGTCTCACCTGCCGACTGCGGTTGGAACCGCGTTCTACTTGGCCGCTCATTTCCAATTTGGGGGCCAATCTAACACCGCGGCCTAGTCGGAGGTGAGGCGAACTCTAGGATCTCTGTTTGCCACTCTCTCGTTCGCCCGTTCGCTCGTTTTTGCTGTTGCTTGGTGGCTCCTTGGCTGTGGTCTCGAGTGGTCGTCAAGCTTTCGCGCACTAACACAGAGTAGGTGGTCTCCTTCCGGAGACTCGACTCTGGGATCTAATGTGGTGTTGGATTCCGGCTTTGGTCGCACTCGATAGTGCATGCCCTTTCTTAAGGGTAGCCTCTGCCGACAGGGGTGGTCTGTGCTATCGGAGTAGGGTCGAGTTCAACGCCTCGCAGTTTGCTTCCCTACATGGATCTAAGGCCGGCAGCAGAGTCTTGCGGGTGCCGCGGACCCGCCATGACAACGGCGGGTGGTGCGGCGCCGCAAGGGTTGCTGTACGCAATACTGCGTACTTTTGCTGGCAGCTGCGACCTCTAGCAATGCTAGAGATGTAGTAAGCAAAACGCTTTTTGTATTGTAAAGAAGCGTTTTCTAAGCCACGTTAGGAGTTCCTGAATGTGAGCCCCGAAATCTAATAGAACGCTCCTTATAACTCGACAGCTCTGTACCATTTTGCGCTTGCTCTCACTTTTGTCGTTCTACCTCCACTAAAAGTTCCTCGGTTGACAAGCAGCTCGAAGATAATGTGTACCCCTTCCTTGTGATGATAGCACTCCCTCCGATGCCTTGTTGAATCCGGGAGGTCTGGCCGATGCAGTTATAGCTCATATTTAAAAAAACGGTCTGCTTTGTTGTTGCATTTCTGTGCAAGGGCTTCCCCTAAACCTCACACGGCTAACTTGTGACTGAAAGGCGACGAGGATATTCAGTTCAATTAAGGTTACCTAATATCGTGCTAAGGTATTTTGCGTTACGTTTTGAGTGCAGAATTCCATATGCCCCCACTTGTCGACACGAATGGTGATTGTATTGTTGGTTGTCAGGCTCCTTTGTAGACAGAAATTATGCGCCAATCTATTATATTCCTAGAACATAGATTAGCTTTAAAAAATGTTCTCAAATAGATGAGCCATAATCGACACCCGTCTAATCGCGCTCCCCCCCCCCCCCGGCGGCAGCCCTCGGGGACCTTTGCGTGCGGCAGCTCCGCGACAACTCGTCCGCGTCGCGGCTTCCACCACAGTGGCAACGTGGGTCCTACTGCGGCGATTTGGACGAGTTCTCGGGGTGCTGCCGCGAGACTCTGTAGAGGCCCTAAGACATCGGCTCTCAAAGGGAACAGGAAGCGATGCCGTATAACCAGTTTTGAACCAGGCACAAGCAACGAGTTTTTCAACGCCAGGATTGCACAGGAGTCCGGACCTAAGCACACAACCTTCGATGTCATCATAACAATCCGTTCTCCTTCGGCTACCTGCAACTTGGACGTTTACCTTCAGGAGAGTACAGCAAGGTGAAATAATTAAATAGCTGCCCTCTTCGAGTATCTCCGTTCATCCAAATATTGCGTACAGCGGCAGGTTCTCGCCCTCCCTCAGGATTCGTTTAGATCATCACGCGCCTGCTCCACCCACAAGTTCGAAAGACCTCAACTTTCTTAACATTCCTCAATAGCAAACACTGCTGAACTTGGTACTTTTTGCCATTAGATGCAGAAATCGGTTTCTTCGATTTTAATTCCCTACTTTCCCGACCAAGCTCTCCTAACAAGATTATCTCTCTAATACTTCATGTACGGCAGAATTTCTTGACTCCAATAAAGAAGATCCTGGAGCTCGAACGGCTATCCTAATTTCAACCCTCAAGCTCACCCGTTCCGTCTGCTGCACAGGTTTCTTTGAACCTAGGAGTGTACCTGCTTTCAAACACTAAATCTAGATTTCTTGAGAAACGTCAAGAATGTTGAAGTCTTTTTGCAATTTGTGGGTGGAGCAGGCGAGTATGACCTAAACGTACCCCGAGGGTGAAATTATCTCGGACGAGGACGAGAACCTGCTGCGGTACGCAGTATTTGGATGAACGGAGATACTCGAAGAGGGCAGCTGCTTAATTACTTCACCCTTGAGAAGGTTTTTGAATGAAAACTAAGAAGAACTGGAAAAGAGAACTGCAACGAACTGCGATGCGATGAAACAAAGCACTGCAACTAGGTCAAATTTGGGGTACGGCGAATGCTAATTAGATATCTGAACTCCACTCGGCAGGTCGAATCCGGTGGTGTGCTCAGCCTTCCAAGTATCCTCCTCCCAAGAATTCTCATGCTGCGACGCTCTAGAGCGTCGCTGACAACAAATGTGACACTAGTTATGAGCGGTGTTGTGGGAATTGAAAAAGAAAGAGAAAAAAGAGAGGACAAATGTGAAAAGCGATGAGAGTGTTAGGACATGAGGATGGGAAGATTTGAGATCACGCAATCACTTTTGTAAAACGCTCGCTCCGTGCCAAGCACGAAGCAGGGGACGATTGGGAGAACGACTAGAGATAAACAACGCTTAATTGAGGCGACGAAGGGCATATGGTGAATGGCAGGGCGATTATGCACTAATTAGTATGGGTGTTGGAGCGTTGCTAATTTCGGCTACCTTGGGCGACTGCGGGGGCGACACTTCGAGGTGACAAATTGGACCCAATAAATATTCTCCACTCCCTTTGTAATGTCTCCCTTTGTTTGATGCCGAACACAGAATGCCAAGGGTTACCAAAAGTCCAGTGATAATATCACCCTACGTTAGGGTTTATCACCCCGGACCTGTGGTCACTTATTTCTAAATGTAAGGTGTAAGAGATACCAGAGTTGATAAAAATGAGAGAACACGGAATGCTTCGTCTGCTACTCCTCACAGATCATTGAATAGACCAAGCTCGCACTCATATAGTCCCGTGATATGGAGCAGAATGCGTGGCGCATCCTTGAAAAATAGGATTAATGCCGTGATCCTCCTCTTTGTTGGAAGAATAAACTACAAGCACAGAACGAATTTGCTTCACTTTTCCTTCTTCTCGGTCTGGAACATCCCACGTCTACACGCTCAATATCAACTTGTGGTTAGTGAAGAAAAAATCAAACAAGAATTGATGTCACGAGAAATTAATTATTTCGTTCTTCCACCTCTTTGCAGACAAACCTTACTGTGATGACATCTCCCGATTGATCCGCTATGAAGAGGGAGTATTTATTTAATATAGTAAATATAGTAAAACTTATCCACTCATTGTTTTAGAGAATTTTACATTACTTTTCAATTTGTCTTTATTTTTTGTTTTCTATTTCTGGGGACTTGAAGCGGAGTCGTAGGAGGCATCGAATATCGCGTGCAGTCCGATTCAAGGTTCTTGGTTCGGGTTTCCCGTCCCAGGCAAACCAAGCCTTCCATCTCCCCGGGGCGGTGAATTGGAACCAGGCCTATCTGGGAAGGATAAAACACTGATTTGTCCATCGGATAGCCACTATACATCCATTGTATGGCCACATCAGGATCAAGCTTGAGTTTCGGGAATCGTGCGGGGGGGGGGGATCGTACTGTGGCGTCGTCTGGAGGAGGGGGTCGTACTCTCTCAGTTTTGACAGAGGATTTCTCCAATTTCAGGTTTTTAGATGTTGCATCTTTTAATAAGTTACTTTTTCCAGGTGTGGCTACAACAATGCGGATGCATATAAACAGTTGCGTTTCCCGGAGTAAAAAATAGGATTGAATATTAAAAAAAATATTGGACAGCGAAAAATAAAGGTTTCCTGTCCGCAGGTTTAGAGTCAATGAGAGGCTTTCATTTTATCAGATTTTCCCAGGACGTCATAACATGGCAGTTTTCTACCTGAAGGAGCGACATCTATTTCCAAAACTGCATTCTATAAAATTTCAAGTGCCAATTACTATGGACGACCTAAGTACTTTCCCTACAAGATTTTTGAAGCGCCCTTCGAATCGATGAAGGACTGACAACCGAAGGACAGACTTGCCTCGAGGAGAACCTTCTCTCTTCTGCAGGAAACAGCACCTGAAAGTGAAATCGTGCCCTATAAAACAATAAGCCAGTTTGACACACAGATGTTTCTCTGAAGCGATCTTCTATTTGATCAGACGTCTCGACTTAGCGTCATTTGCCGAAGAAATAGCGACCCACTAATCGCATGGAAGATGTTATTTTTAGAACCTGCTTTTTAAAGCATGGGAACCACATTTACTAAAGCTTTGTGAATCTTCCAGAAGCCCCAAAAAATCTCCGAGTTACAGCAGTTTACGTGCGGCTACTGTGTTCGATCGGAACTGAAGGAAGGATGGACTCCTCGCGGAGAAATGTTTTTTCTTCCTTCTGAATGAAAGAACGACTGAGAGTGGAACAGTTCCATATAAAACTTTAAGTCATGCTTAATATACAGTAAACAAATTAAGCTGCTCCGATGCGATGACGATATGATTAGGATGGATCGTATGCAAAATTCCCGTTTTTCATGAAAAAAATTTCAACCAAAGCAGGCCACCCATACGGATAAATTTCTGCCACAAAGATTTCCAAGTCTTGATCAATGCACAGTAAAAAAATCATGATTCCCTGGATCGAACAGGTTAAATCGACCTCTGGTCGATTTGCACCAACGTCATCGGAGCATAAAATTGAAAGTTCACAAAAAGGTTCATAACTCGGTAGATCTTTCGAATTTTTGAAATATCCTTTAGCTCTTCAAAAACTAGAGGAACAGCGCTTTCTCACATACAAGAACCGATTTCCAAAAGAGAAATCTTCATGCGTGAGGATAGTGGTGCAAATTCTGGTCCATTTCGCGAAAATTGTACAGAATATCGACCCCCCCCCGCCGCACATGAAGGCTCCTTTTTGGAAATCCGTTCTTACATGGTAAGAAAGCACATTTGCTCTATTTTTGATGAGCGAGCGGGATTTTTGATTTTCGGAGAATAAACCGAAGAGACCACTCCGATGACGACGGTGAAGGGTCGATCCGAGATTCAGTTCACGACTTCACAAAATTAATCATAACTCGGCTTATTTTCCGAAAATCAAAAATCCGGCTCGCTCATCAAAAATAGAGCAAATGTGCTTTCTTGCCATATAAAAACGGATTTCCAAAAAAGGGTCTTCATGCGGGGGGGGGGGGTGTTCGATTTTCTGTACGTATTCTCGCGAAATGGATCAGAAAATGAACCCCTCCCGTCGCGCATGAAGGCTCCTCTCTTGGAAATTGGTTTTTATATGGTAAAAAAGCGCATTTTATCTATTTGAGAAAACTTAGGAGCATTTTTGTGAAGCCACTGCAATTTTTTCTCTCAAAAATTGAACCGTCCACAGCGCATGAAGGCCTCTTTTTTAGAAAATGGCTCGTACATGGTGGGAAAGCGCTTTTCTTCTAGTTTTCGAAAATCTAGAGAAATTTTCAAAACTCGAAAAACTTATCGAGTCATGAACCTTTTTGTGAACGTTCAATTTTGTGCTCCGATGACGTTGGTGCAAACCGACCAGAGGTCAATTCAACCTATTCAATCCAGAAAATCATTATTTGTTTATTGTGCATTGATCAAGGGCTGGAAATGTTTCTTGTAGAATTTTATCCGTATGGGTGGTCTGCTTCGGTTTAAAAAATTTGTTTTCATGAAAAACGGGAATTTTGTATACGATCCATCCTAATCATATCGTCATCGCAGCTCCGTCATCGCTGGGGGGAAGCTTGTTTTGTTCCGTAAGATACACAGAGCTTGGATTTTTGTAGACTTCATTTTCATTTTTTATGTTTCCTTAGGATGAGAGAGCAGTGCTTTCATTTCATTGTTCCCTTCAGTGTCGAAGCCGCACCTGAAAAGAAGAACCAAGGGGTCAAAATGCACATGGAACCTTGAAGAAACCAAGACATATAAGGAATAAAACAGTGGAAGAGAGAGGGAGGGGGTCGTACGAACCCCCCCTCGCAGGGTTGGGGTCGTAAATTTTCATCAAAGATCGAACCCGACGCTTGAGCCTGGGCCACATACGCATTCGCGGATTGCCCTTACGACGTCACGTAGCAGTTCAAGCGTAGCTCATCCAGCATAGCGATTGCCTAACGCCAACCTTTACCCTTTGTTCTTTAATATTTTTGATTTTAAATCAATAAATGTTTCTACTGTTGCACTGATTAGTGTCTAAATATTAGGGCAGTGAAAATTGTGACTCACGCATCTTATGTGATACAACAGCCGATCTTAACGTTTAACTCTTCGATCCATAGTAATATATTTTACCAAAAAAAGAGGCAGGTATAGCAGCTTCCAAACGTCTGGTTGAGGGTTTCGCCCTGAAACACCGCGAATGGAACACCTTCGCCGTCTTCTTTTCTTCTTTAGGCTTTCCTACCTCCATTACAGTGAAAGCTGGTCTCACCCTCAAAATAAGAAGCATATGGTTGAGTAGATTTTCGGAACAGTTCCTATGAGGCCTGTCCATCCCCTATGGCCATGCGAGTTGCGCTCTGCAGTGCCAGTTCCCTATGTGGGGCGAGGGGGACGGAGTGACAGACATACTCCTTTTTTATATGGGTTCGTGCTGGCCGCAAAAAGTGAATTCTTCTGGATCCGGACGCGTGTTGCACCGCATCCGTAGGATGTCTTCTCCGGCCGGGTTCATCAAGCAGTGGGTGTAGGTAGAGATATCGTAAGGAGGTCGTACCCACTACCTGCAGTGGATAACGGGTACGATTCTCATTCATGAAAGGAATCGGGAATGGTAGAACTACGCCTCCCGTTAGAACAGCTGATACGTTAGAGCGCTACTTTGTGAACGGTGGCTAGACTCCTTGCAGGTATGCCGAT